>JASCQD010000005.1:0-1200000 GCA_030180035.1 Pseudogymnoascus sp. SDFLT0511 | reverse complement strand
TTGATTTCCCTTGTTTTGCGAACATCATCGAGGGCGGGAAAACGGAAAATATCTCTGCAAAGGACCTTGCGGAGTTGGGGTACTGCGCCGTGGCATACCCCTGGACCCTGGTCGCCGCCAAATTGAAGAGTATTAGAGAAACTCTGGAGAACCTAAAAGCCTCGTTTACCATAGGGAAGCCTCCGGTTGTGTTGAGTTATGAGGAGGTATGCGATGGCGTTGGATTCAACAAATACTACGCGCTAGAGGAGAAGTATCAATATGACGGTTCAACAAGCGGAAGCAATGGACACCAATGGACTCAATAGGTTGAAATTGAAAACAGGATATTTTCTATCTCTATATTTCTCACAAGATTTAACTTGCTGCTGAGTTCTTTTCTTTGAGTGATTAATGTGGTTCATCAGCGAGCAGCGCACTTTCCTGACACATGACGACCTCCTCACTTTGACATGCGCTTTTCCTACCACCCCTACTGCTTCCATCAAAACGGCATCCTTGACTGCGATTTCTACAACTTTGATGAGACAGGCTTAATGGGTATGATCTGATTTAGTATGGTCGTTGCACGTTCTGACCGACGTGGGAAAAGTAACGCTATTCGACCTGTTAACCGGGAATGGGTAACGGCAATTGTTTGCGTTGGTGGTGATGGCTGGGGCCTCCTACCTTTCTTGCTAACCCTAACCCTTTATCACCTTGCTAGTTGGTACCCTGAAGGTGGCCTTCATTTCGATTGGGTCATTAAGCCATAGTCTAGTGCGTGGGCCGACAAAGGAAACGGGTTTAGACTGGCAAAAGCACTTCCTGGAAGGTGGTAGTAGCTAGAAATCATGACGTTTATCTTTTAATAGACTACCCTTATGGGTGTTGGATTATATTTCCTAAAGAAGTATAAATGCCCCGAAGAAAAGTTAAAGACCATGGTCCCTCAGCAGGAAGACTAGCCTAAAGAAATACAAATTTTAGTTAGAGCTCCATTAATTGTCGCGCTGAAAGGGAGGCTACCATGCTTTGATAGAATCGAATACAGAATGTCGCCGTTAGCCACAGTGAATTCAGAAGTTGGAAATAACCCTTGGACTTCCTAGAAGTAATAAAATAGGTATGCCAGCCTTGAAGAAATATTGGTGGACGTTTTAGGAAATCATCAAGCAGCTACGTGCGAGGCATTGTTATCCAATCTTTGCATGTTGAGGGTGCAGAAAATGCCTAAATTCCAGGTGCTCGGCCCAAAATCCTGCTTGAGGAGAGACAAATAGTAGTAAACCCTGATTCTGAATGACATTCGCTCCTATTTCCATCGCATCTCTCCACATAGCACTGTCTGAGCCCGCCTAATACGCATATCGTAGTTTTTCTTCATTTGCAGATGTTGTGATCTTGACGTTTGCCCTTCTGAGCATGAATCTCATGAGCCACGCCAATAAAACAGCAGCGAAAGAAACTGCTGCACTAGTACTCATTCCAATTGTGTAGCGCGGACTGTCCTCTTTTGGCCAGACATACTATATAATCCGTTAGTTTCTTTCGCATTGGCGTCAAGAAATCAAGACTTACGGCAGTCCATATTTGAGAAAGGGTCGCGAACGTATTGACAACTGCGAGAGATACGGCCTTTTTCTCCCGAGTTTGTCCACAGGTGATGGCAGCCCAGCCCAAGATGATGCTGTGACATGCGTAAACGCCAATCGAGAACAAGCACATTGCAACATAACGACCACCAGTATTCAGCGTGGCGCAACCGGTGATAAAGCCGATAATTGCCACGGATTTTGCAATAGTGATATGCCACGTTCTTTCGTTCATACGTCCTAGATAAGTGGTGAGAATGTTACAGAACTGATAAGGGCAGAAAGCTTACCAGAATTCATTGCCCAAAGGATAGACGCAATTCCGGCAATGAGATAAGGGGGACATGTCAGTGCTAGGGTAATAGTTCGGCTGAATCCTAAGGTCTCAATAACAGTAGGGAAGAAGTTTTTGTACGCTCCAGCGGCGATATGCATATGTTGCATCAAAACGAAAACCCAAAGTCGTACGTCCTTGATCGTATCCAAGAAGCCAGCCCCGAGGCTTGTTGTGTCTCGGTTTTCGACTGTATCTTTTGCAATGCGAGAGTGGGCAAGTTGCCGCTGTTCCTCTGAAAGCCAACGCGTCTTCAAAGGTTCGTCTGGGAGTATGAAGCCGGATGCGACAGCCACAACAAATGTCAAGACTCCTTGGATGATAAAGAGCCACCTCCATCCGGAGATCCCACCAATGCCGCTCATCTCAAAGATACCAATGGCGATTAGACCGGCAATTGCGGTGGCAGTCAGCGCCCCAGTGTAAAGAATTGACATTCGCAAAGCGAGCTCCTTACGAGTGTAGAATGAAGAAAGAACATAGAGTGCTCCAGGGTAAAAGGGAGCTTCAGTTATACCGAGGAAGAATCGCGATATGAGGAGACTAGTGAAGTTGTTGGATAGGGCTGTTAGCGCACTGACAGCTGCCCAAAGAGCCATACAGCCAGCCATGTACCATGAGGGTCTCAGTCTGGTGATGAGCATGTCTAGGGGTTATTAGTACTTAAACTTGAGATTGATTGCTAGTAGAACTTACTGCTTGGGACTTGGCCTAGGAGATAACCAACAAACAAGATCATTATACAAGTCTGGTATTGAGTACCAACAAGGTTGAGTTCCTCTTCAAGCCCATCCAAGCGCGCAAGCGCAATAGCATTGCGATCCAAGTAGTTGAATACATACATCAGCCATAGTGTAGGCATGATGAAAAGGTCAAGTCTCTTGACAAGTTTGATTTCCAAAGGGTCGAATTTGGCATGGGCGCCAGCGTAATCAACGACGATATTTTCGTCGTTGGTTAAAGACTCCAAGTGAAGAGTTTTGACCTTCTCTTCATCCACAGGGTCGAGGACGCCACCCACGGGCTGTTCCTCGGGCATTGTGGGGATAAGGTTCGTTGTGCTAGGTGATAAAAGAGGCAGAGATAGATGGGATCTCTGAGGTTAGAGTTGATAAAAAGACGAGGGCATCTATTTCTAAAGATGCTTGCGCTTTGTGGGGGATGGGGAAAGTCGTCAGCTTTGTATTGTTATAGCTTTTCTTTGGAGGCGGGCACATTGGGTCCAGCGAACTCTGATTTCCCCAGGTCTCCCCCAGGTTTCCCCGCATTTCCCCAGATTTCCCGCTGACCAACACCTTGGAGCTGATTAGCGTACATTGTTCAAGGCGAGTCGTTGATCATTTCCCTATACTTGAGCACACTAATCGAAGACACGAATGTAATTTTCTTGGCTTCAAGGACTGAGCCGGATAAACGTGGCAACAGGCCATGATCTTCAAACATTAGCACTTCCCTGGAGTTGTGCACCGGCTATGTCTGAAGTCGGGATTGGTGCAGAAATTGCCAAGTGATAATTGGCTTATGGTGGTAGACACAAAGTCAACTCCGGACCGAAACGGCACCCTCAGACGACCAGAATCTTCGTGCCGACCGGATAACAACGGTCGACAAAGCTATGGTAAATTTGTAGCATATCTTTCTCCCCTACGACCCTGCACATACGACCCCGCGACGCCCTTTTGATCTTATCTACTTTAGGTCTTCCTTCTTTTCTTGGCTTGCTTAGGTAAGTGGACAGTCCCATTTCTTTTCTAACTTAATTGGTTTTGCTAATACAATTCCTATAACTTATGATTCACATCATTTCTATGTTTTCAGCACTATCAACGCTTCTAAACAATTTCAATTGAAACGATTTCACGCCTTCCAATATACTTCACTCCCGGAAAAGCTTTTGTCTCGTGAGAGAGCGTTCTCCTTCCCTTTGGAAGATTTAGCAAATTGTCCGCGTAAATGAGTAGCTGGGGGGGACTCGTGGATATGTACGATGATTGCGTCGGCATTCTAGATACCAGTGAGCATAGAATCAAACTCTAGAGCTTAATTTAAACTGACTTTTCTACCAGCAGAAACTTTGCAGACCTCATCTGGAGAACCTCCTTTGAGCCCGGTGCTTCTCAGCGATGCAACAAGCGCTCGTGATGGGCCTGACGAGCAATTTGAAAATTATATAGATCCAGGGGTAATCCACTTGCAGCAGTCTTCTACAGAGGATGATGTTGATGTGATAACAAGCGCAAATGCGCTTAAAGGTATGAATAATATAACCATTCCAACTCTAATAGCGCCTTCAAAACATCTAGCTACTGAAAAACAGCTTCTAGATGAAAATTTTCGCCCTGAATTCCAAAGTATACCACCGTGGCTTGGATTCGAAGGCTGGGAAGAGTTTATCGGCTGCATGCTGCATAGGAACCAGGTTTCTATCCTGGATGAAGGAGGTTGTGAGGAAGTTCAGATGACATACTGCGAGGAGCAGAGTGAGAAGAGCCTCTCTGTTCGATCAAGTTTAGATGAGAGTGTTATAATGGAAGGTAAAGGAGATAAAATTGTCAACGTTCCAGTTGGCCATGTGGGTGTGTTAGATTTGGAAGGAGAAGTAGTGTTGGAGCAAATACCGGGTGGCACCCAAAATGTTAAGGACTAGCTAGTTGTCGAAGACATAATCATTATAAAATAATACTTGTGCTTCAAGTTGCGCTAATTATGTTTCTGTCAACCACACATCATCATTATTGCAATTCGTCCACTCCTATTTTTGAGACTCTTATAGAAGTTTGAACATTAATTTTGTAGATTTTTGTCTTATTAAACTTGTTGGAATCTGAGTTTTGAGTTGCAGTCGATTAGTATGCTAAGTATGTTACTATGAATTGTAGAGAAAGGACGATTTCTGCTTGTATGAAGCATATAAAAGCGTTTGTTGTATTGACTAGTCTCACAATATGGTGAATCTATGGTCTTGAAGAGCTGTTGCTTAAAGGCTGAATAAGGAACTACGCTCAAATTTGCGCATCAAATCCATTGTCCATTCGGCCAAAGTAAGGGTCAGGACTGTATGAGGTAAGATTCTGGCAATTTGAGGCAAAAACCCTTTATAACATGCCAAAAGCCCCTCAGTATACACTGTTTTTGCCAAACAATCAAACATATTACGATATAGACTCCCATCCTGGTTGTACATGCGAGCCATAATCGTGTCTATCATCCGATTAATTTTTGATACATAACAATCAAGACAGGAGACTTACCGGCTGGGTGCATGACACAGCAAACTGCAACTCCGCTAATAGCACTACTAGCCAAATGCAATAGAGGACCTTCTTCCGTTTTTAACCAACTTAACAATTTTCTTTTTGCAAAGAAATATGTTGGCAACTGGATGGAGCTCCCCATGCCAGTCCTCACAACTGCGGAACTACAGCCCCTATACCACCCCAGAAATCCCTCGGTTCGATAAATCTGACGAAGTCCATCAATTGCACTTGCGTATGGAAATTGAGTTCCAGACGGTGTTGCCGAAGAAAAGGTTTGCAGTTTGGTCTTTATCAAAAACAAAGGACTTCCCAACACAGCACCTATTACCCCTGAGGCCGCGCCAGAAAAGATGTTGATCCCGAAGGATTGATATTCGTGACTTTGAAACACAGCGGATGTTATTTTGTATCGTATGGGTTCGTAAAAACCGAGGCGGCTGCCATTGAGGACTAACTGATACATGGAGCCAGGCCCCAACCCACTATATATTCCCCTGAGACCTTCATTGCGTAGAATGACACGAAGTCCCTGCACCGGGCCTCGATAAATTCGCGGTTGGTGCTGTTTGTCTAGTAGCTCTCCTTGCAACTGCATTCTTTTGTTTTGTTCAGGCTTAGCAATTTATCTCTCTCACTCCGTTGGGAATGCCCAGAAGTTGCCTCAAGCAATATGGGTCGTTGGACTTACCGGATTTTCACTGTCTCGAAGGGATGACTTGCTATTAGAGCCCCACATGCTGCAGCACCTCCCGCTAAAAATGCTCTGGCATCATGTCAGACTTTGGTATAGCAGCAGATAGGTGGATAGCAATCTCACCGGGACGTCACTCACCCAGGAATGGTAGACATGGTCTGACTTTCAATTTACCAGATTTGACTCTGACAAACCGAATAATGTTTAAATTTGACGGCGATTAAGAAGTAATACTTGTAACTACATCCTTACGATGCGGTTTGATCAATTATATTGCACGATCAATTCTATTGTACGGGTAGTGGTATCCGAGCTCTCGTCGCGGATAGACGCGGGATCAAACGCCAAGCAAGGACCGCAATCGGCAGCCTCGCATTCTTCGAATGTTAAGTGGACTAAGATTTCCCTTCCCTCTTCTTTTCTTTTCTTCGACTATATTCTTCCTTGGTGGTGACACTTTATTTTTCTGGCAATGTCTTTAAATTCAAAACACTTCAAAATCACCCTACTCCCTGGTGATGGGGCGGGAAGAGAGCTTGCGGATCAGGCGCAAAAGGTCCTTGAAAAGATCCAGTCAATTCGACCGAGCATTACCTTCGATGTTTTAGAACAAAATTTTGGAGCAGTTGAGATTGCGAAGGGCAATGAAGGCCTTTCAGATGCGGTTCTGGGCTCTTGCTTGGACTCCGATGCTGTGCTACTGTGCGGATGCGGGGATAAGCGTTACGGGAGTGAGCCAGAAAAGGCTTTACTGAAACTACGAAGTCAGCTTGGAGTCTTTGTAAATTTCCGGCCTGTCAGGTTCCCTAGTGTTCAATTGCATCCTTGTAGCTCGTTCAAAGAACATTTCATTGATGGAGTTGACATCACATTCGTGAGAGACCTTACTGCGGGTGTATATTATGGAAAACGACAAGAAGCACGACCTGCGAATGGTGACGTGGCTTTCGATACCACAGAATATTCAAAAACACACATTGAGAGAATTGCACGTTGGGCAGGCGAATATTCAAGGCTTTTCACACCACCAAAACCTGTTCACTCAATTGACAAGGCCAATGTGATGGCAACATCCCAGTTATGGAGGACCACGGTGACGGAAATCTTTGCCAAAGAATTTCCCGAGATCCTATTGGATCACATGCTTATCGACCATGCTGCTATGGTTTTATCAAGTGCGCCAAAGGAACTGAATGGGATAATCTTGACCGAGAATCTATTTGGTGATATCCTCTCCGATCAGGCTGGTGCGATAGTTGGTTCACAAGACGTCCTACCCTCAGCTGGGTTTTCTACAATCTATCGACAACCGCAAAAAGGCCTACCTGCAATTTTTGAGCCAGTTAACCTTAAGACTGGCGCTCTCAGTGGCTTGGGAACCGTCAATCCACTAGGTGTAATTCAAAGCCTCATTCTCATGCTTGATGGCAGCCTTGGTCTCATAGAGGAAGCAAGATCACTTGAATCGGCCATTCGAAAAACCTTGGATCCGCATGAGCTCCTTGGATCCGATATTATGACGGTCGACATTGGGGGAAAGGCACCAACAGCAGAGTTTATGAGCACACTTCTCGAGAACTTTGAATTTGCGCTCGAGGCGCTGCAATCGATTGATCTCGCTGCACTTTCATCGGTCTTTCAGAGACCTATTCTGGGCTTGAAAGGCACAGAAAGTCGTCGACCTATGGGAATCGTGGAAAAGATTCTGACCCATTCCGCGATCGGCTTGGAAAAGGCTGAGGTCAAACCTGGAGATATGATATGTGTAG
This sequence comes from Pseudogymnoascus sp. SDFLT0511, assembly GCA_030180035.1. NCBI lineage: Eukaryota > Fungi > Ascomycota > Leotiomycetes > Thelebolales > Thelebolaceae > Pseudogymnoascus > Pseudogymnoascus sp. SDFLT0511. The sequence goes on along the minus strand of JASCQD010000005.1, from coordinate 1,192,372 downwards.
CAATAGACTACATTGTCACATCTGAGCTGCTATGGGCAGGCATGGAAAAAACATATGACCAGATGAAACGACCTAGGCCTTACCGGAATGATCGTATCTGGATAGCTTTAGACCATACAATCGATCCGCGAACCAAACACCAACCTTTCCAGCAAGACTTGATGGCCAAATCGGATCGTCTTCGTAGAGAAGCCAAACTCATTGACTACGTCCCTGCGAATACCAGTATTATGCACACGGACTTTACCCGAGAACGGGCTCAGCCAGGCCATGTGGTGATTGGAAGCGATTCCCACACTTGTTCTGCAGGAAGCATGGGAGCTCTAGCTGTTGGATTTGGTGCAGCTGATGTTGTTATGCCAATGGTTATAGGTGAGACGTGGTTTCGCGTTCCAGAGGTCTGCAATATCTATTTTGTTGGCAAGTTGCCCTTTGGGATTGGGGGCAAGGAGGTTATTCTTTATATTCTTGGAAAGTTGAAACGCAATACCATCGCACTCCATCGTGCTGTTGAGTACACAGGTCCAGGGCTATTGGAGCTCTCTATGGATGCCAGATTCGCCATTGCGAACATGACCACGGAGTTTGGCGGGATCGGAGCTTGCTTTGAGGCGGACGCCATCACTGCTTCTTGGATCTCAAAGCGACCTGCCGAGCAACACCGGAATCGTGGAATGTATTTCAAGCCGGACCCAGACGCAGTGTATGCAGTGAGAGAGATTATAGATTTGTCACTTGTCACTTCAACGGTTGCCTTATGCCCTAATCCCGACGATGTTGTCCCTATCACTGACAAGGTAGGAATGGCTCTTGATGGATGTTTTGTCGGCGCATGTACAACCACGGAAGAAGATTTGATACTTGGAGCTCTCGTTCTCGAAGCGGGGTTTAAAGAAGGACTATCGCCTGTACGACATGGGCAGAGGAGGGTCACTCCAGGAAGCCTCACAATCATCAGAAAACTGCGGAAGCACGGCTTCCTAGAGCCTTATGAGCGTGCTGGTTTTGGGATCGGAGCTCCCGGATGTTCGTATTGCGTTGGTATCAACGATGTCGACGTCGCCGGTGAAGGAGAGGTCTGGCTCTCGTCTCAAAATCGAAACTTTAAAAATCGCATGGGCAGGGGCAGCATTGCCAATATCACTTCAGCTGCTGCGGTTGCGGCATCGAGCTTCAAAATGAAAGTGACCGACCCGTCAATGCTTCTCTCGAAAATCGACATGTTAAAATATAAAAAACTCGTGAAGTCATGGATCAAAGACGTCAGTGTGGAGCCGGAGATCGTTGAACCCAATCCGAAGTTATCTCTTCCACTGCATCATGGCTCGGGGACAGCAAGTAATGCGACTCAAGGCAAGGGTGACGGTGATTCAAGAAGAGGGATAATCGAGTCAAAAGTGCAACGTTTTGGAGATAACGTTGATACGTATGTGCTCTCACGCTCTTTCATCTTGTAGTTCCACTGACGTTCTTTTAGGGACGCTATTATCCCTGCACAATTTATGCCTGGTGTCAATAATGCGGACCTAGGCAGTCATTGTTTCGAATTCGACCGTCCTGAATTTCGAGAAAAAGCCCTCAACGGCTCAAGAGTAATGTAGGTCTACTTCAATTGATTTAACGCTTCACAATGCACCAATCTAATTTTCCAAGTGTTGCTGGGATAGGTTTCGGTAGCGGCTCGTCTCGAGAAGATGCTGTCCGTGCGCTTCAAGGAGCAAACATTGAGGCCGTCATTGCAAAGAGCTTTAGCTTCATTTGTAAGCCGCTTTCTCTCTCTCTCCCTTGCGTATCTAACCATCCTCTTATCGCTGCCACTCTTGCAATATACCTACTAAACCTTATTTTTCAAGACGAGCGGAATCAGATCAACATGGGTCTTTACAATATTGTCATGCAAGATCCGAGTTTCTACAAATTCGCTTCTGAAGATGCAAGAATAACCATTGACAAAGACCGAAAACTCGTTATGGTTGATGGTGCAGAGCAGGGCTTCCCATACTCAATCTCAGCCCTGGAAGAAACTTTACTAGATGCTGGTGGTGTCTCGTCATTGTACAAGAAGTACGACAAATCTGTGTTTAGGCATCTCGTTGCACGTAGGCGTAGTGCTAGGGTGGTCAACAGCGGGATTTCCCAAGACGTTGACTCGGATTGCGGGAAATTGAGTTCTGTGTTAAGCTGGTAGAGGGAAGGAAGTCATTAGCAAAGTTATTAAAGGTAACATAAATATATTTTCGAACAAAAAGTATTTTTAATACTACCGAAAGCGATAGGGGTTAGGAAGTTGCTTGTGTACTGTACAAAAGCGTTGGTTTGCAGGACTTTGTTGGTCCTCACAGTCGCTTTAATCACTACAGTAGCCCCCTAATAATTATAATCTTAAGTCTTCGTTTCCATCATAGTCGTTGTAATAATTATAGTGGCGCTGTGTAATTACAAGTGTTCATTTCCATTATAATCGCTGTAATCACTATAATCGCACCAAATTAATTATAAGTGAGTATTTTCAAAACAGCCACTGTAATTACAAGTCTTTCATTTCTATTCTAGTTGCTCGAATCACTAAAGCCATATTTAAGGGACTGTTTACTTGGATCCGCTTCTTCGACCAAATTTTCAATTTACTGGTACCTAATTCTGAAAGAGCCTAATATGGCGATTAAAGAATTGCTCCTGCTCAAGCCAGACTACAGAACGAGCAGAAACTGGCTTCATTATTTCCCAAGAAGGCCTACATAGGTGACAGATTGGCGTTACTTCGACAACAAATCCAAGATTTGGAGACTTACGTCAGCAGCAGCAGCAGTCATGAGAGCATTGGCCACGGTTTCCAACACAATGACGGACGCCCTAACGGGTCAAGGGTCATAGAACGGAAAAGACTAGGGGCTTGCCACATCTGCTAGGGCCTTCGAACCTGCACTGGAGCAAATGTCCAGAGAGGCGCGATCGGTATATTTGCTGTTTGAGCTTTCGGATGCTTCTGTAGCAGGGATCTGGGGTGACAAAGCTTGAGAATCTCATTATAACGGCTTTGGCCTCTAGCTAAAGCAGCTTCCGCCGAGATCGGCTTCGGCCTCGGAATCGGCCTCGGAGCACGGAGAAAGCTTTCCTAGTATATATACAGTGCCTTCCACCAAGACCCACCTCACCATCCATCTAATCTAATCAGATTGCTTTTCCCAACTTCTCGCCAGTTTCTCACTTATAACTTACACGATGGTTTCGGATAAAGTCAAGATAATTGGCAAAGCACTTATATTTTACGTCCCCCTTCTTGTAAGACTTGCCATTCAGCGCGTGGCGGCACTTCTTCATAGTTGGACATGGCGGGATACGGCAGATTTCAAGAATGTCGTGGTAATAGGGGGTTCGTTCGCGGGAATGGAGTTGGTGAAGCGGCTAGCTGAGACGCTCCCCACTGGGTTCAAGGTAGTGTGGATTGAGAAGAACTCTCATCTTAACTATACATTCACCTTTCCTCGCTTCTCCGTCATGACAGGCCACGAGCACATGTCATTTATCCCTTACGATGGGGTGGCGAGGAGTGCACCACCCGGCATCTTTAAGCGCATCCAGGATACGGCCGTCGGGCTCACCAAAAGCCAAGTGCTCCTTGAATCGGGGGACAAGATAGACTATGCCTTCGTTGCCATCGCAACGGGTTCGTCACAGCCGCTTCCTGTACAGGTTTCAGCCACGGAGCGCAGCGACGCATGCCACGAACTACGTGGGGTGCAGGAAACCATCAGGGCGAGCCAGAATATTGCTATCATCGGTGGGGGAGCTGTGGGTGTCGAGCTTGCCAGTGATATTAAGGACTTCTATCCAGACAAAGACGTTACACTGATTCACTCGCGCGGCCAACTTCTGAGTCACTTTGGCAAGCGGTTACAAGACTACGCGCTGAAAGCACTACAAGTCGAGCTTAAAATTCGAGTGCTGTTAAACGAGCGACCGAAGATGCCCGCTGGAGGAAGCATGGCTAGATCTGACACACTGACTTTCTCTGATGGGCGTAAGGAGAAGTTTGATCTTATTGTAGGTGGCATGCTTGCCCATAGCGTCCCTCTTCTTCTTCGCTAATATAAATACTAGATCGGGTGCACTGGACAGCAGCCAAATTCTTCTATCTTAACTTCTCTGCTCCCTGAAGCCATATCGAAGGAGACGTCCCGCATTATTGTCCAACCAACGCTCCAAGTTGCCACAGCGGACGAACCAAATCTCGACACACCGATATTTGCCTTTGGCGACGTCGCAAATCACAACGGGCCTCGCATGGCACGGGCTGGCTGGATGCAGGCCGGGGTAGTACTGGACAATATTCTATCTGTGATTGATGGCCGGGCGCCAAGGCGGATATATCAGCCCGACGAGTTTATCGAGGGCGCTATAAAGTTGACGCTGGGAAAGACGCACAGCGTCATTTATGCAATTGATGCAAACGGCTCGGACGTTTTGGTTCCTACAAAAAACGGGAGCTTAGACCTGGATATTAAGCGGGCGTGGAAGATGTATGGAGTTGATTCCAAGCTAGCTGATGAACCTGTTAGAGGTCGTCTGGAAGAGACTGTGGGTAGCGTCTAATAAGTATAACAACTGATTATAAAATATAAGAAGAAAGGTTTTATCATAGACTGGCACTCATATTAGGTTCAAGGGTTAGTTGAATTCGCGGAAGTATGACGGGCAACAGGGAATCGCGGATTTCACACGAAAGGAGTGACATCTACAGATAGGACTAGAGTGAGGTTTCTGCCTTAATCCTAACTACTGCCGGTGCTGAATTACTCTGGTGTAGCTCTTTTAGACTACCGAGACTTGTGTTGATGCCAGATTTTGGGGTCTTATTTGAACCGATTTTACTAGTTATATGCAAATCGAATTCCAGAACCCAGGCCCTCAATCAATACCGGCTTGTAGTTTGATAAGGCGGGTCATGCATTCTGCTTGATGATATCAGCTGCCTTTTCTGCCACAGCAAATACCGTCGCCTGGGTGTTTCCCCGCGGCTCTAATGGAAACAAGCTGGCATCAACAATCCTGACATTCGAAGTCCCGTATACCATGAGCTGCGAGTCCACCACTCCACCATCCTCGCGCGGCAACATTGCACACGTCCCGCTAAGATGGAACATAGACATCGCCCGTTCTTTAATGAGCTCTTTGGACTTTGGCACATCAGTAAGCCGTTCCGCAGTATGCAAACGTGCACCGCCAGTCTTGAGAAGCGAAGCCATCGGCTCAGTCTCGGCAATCTTTCCCATCCAAATGGAATGGCGCGCCTGGAGCTCTATGTCGACGGGATGGCGGAGAATGCCACTGTCAATCATGGGTGACCCCTTTGGATCATCTGAGTTCAGATGTACTGAGCCTCGAGAAAAGGGATAGGTGAGGAGAGAGACAATGCTGACGAAGAAGCCAGGATGTCCCTGCCCGAAAATTCCCTTGGGACTGGGCCCGTCTTCAGGATGAATCTGGAAAGGAGCAAGAATGTACTGGGCCGTAGGCTCGTTTGGATCCTGCAGGATCTGCCGCACAGCATCGAACTGCTTCTTCCGACCGGGAGAGATTTCATCGCTCTTATGGGTGTCGAGGATCTGGAGCATCTGCGCACGTTCGTCGAGAGGGAAATCAAGGCAGGGCATGTATGCAGACACGAGTGGCACCATACCCAGCGGGCCGGAACCGTCTTTTTGATAAGCAGCCATGGCCGCAGCGGCGACCACAGGGTCCCGCGCCATGTCACCAGAGGGCAATCCATCAGCGACCTCGTACCCAAATATAACGGCTCCATGATCTTGGAGATTCTCTCCCACCCCGGGGTTATTTACGACAGGCTCTATGCCATGAGAACGGAGAAGATCGGCGTTTCCAATGCCGGAGAGCTCAAGGATATGGGGAGTGTGCGTTGCTCCCGCAGCTAAAATGACCTCTCGCATAACGGGAATCTTGTATGTGTTACCGTCCTTTCTTACTTGGACGGCAGTCGCCACAACGATATTGTCCCTCCTCTCAAAGATGAGCTTCTCCACCAGCGCTCCGGTCACAACTCGCAGGTTGGGACGACTTTGTACTGATTCCCCAAAGTAAGCGGCGCCGGCATGGCTCCGCGTATGGGTAGTCAGGTCCACGGCACCAGGACTGACGAAAGGCCCTGTTCCGGCGCCCTTGATCGGATCTTCAATCTGTGAGTATCCCAACGCTTTGAAAGTCTCAAACCATGCTCCATGATACGGCATGTATTGATCCCCAAACGAGACCTGGACTGGGCCATCGCTTCCCTGATCCCGTGGATCATATTTCATCCCCGCGAAGAACTGGCGAACCTCTTCAGATGGCGCCGCCGCTTTCTGAAATTTCCGGATATAGGGCGAAAAGCTGTCCCATCCCCAGCCGGGGTTTCCCAGCTTTTCCCATGCGTCCATTCCTACCTTTGAGGGATATACCACCATGCCTAGATTGATGGCCGACGAACCGCCCAAGGTTCGTCCCTGGATTGCGAGCAACTGGCGGCCATTGAGTTGCTTCTATAACAGTGCAAAAAACTGTCATCAGCGCAGGCTCTCGTCATGTCGTGACGAAGCGGAGACTCACCTGTGGAGTTGACCTGAAGTTCCAGTCGAAGTCAGGATCCTCATATGTCGCTATGGCCAGTCCAGGTACCATCAAACGAGGGTCATTGAGGCGGTTGGTGCCTGCCTCCAGCACGAGGACCTGTACATTGGGGTCTTCTGTTAGTCGATTTGCGACGACAAGGCCCGAGGTTCCTCCTCCGATAACGACGAAATCGAAGACGACATCTTCCACTCCGACGGCCGAGTCTGTATCGATGGGAGCCATGATGCCACAAACAGTTTTATTTAAGAATAGTAGAAGCAGCCGATTTTACAGGAGCAATGTCTAGAACTCGTACTTGGATTAAAAGGCGACGAGGGAGAGCTGGGGTACTTATTGACTGATGGGAATCCAGTTTCACCCATACCTGTAATGATGTACGGTTACGCTCGCGCAACACCTCACTGAGCCAAAAAGACTACAATATTCCGTCTCACCCGAAATACGAGTAACACACTATATATGCTATAACGGTCGGTCAGCACCGTCAGCATCGTCCGCACCACCCCATTATAATACTCCTCCTTTACGAGTGTAGCTCACATGCACTGAGTAAGGATCCGCATTCCAACACGAATCTGAATAGTTCCATGCAACCATCATCTAATAATCCATACTGGTCTACTTAGGCGTTGCATAGTCTATTAGAATGTTGGATGTTGCAATGAGAAAAAAGCTCCAAGTTCGTAAGCTGGGGATGGTAGATTATGTAATGTTAAACCTTTTTCTCTGGTGCTGCTTCTCAATGTTTCCCATTGACGATTCCATGAATCTCATAACTTATCCCCGTTTCCTCGGCGTCGCCCGACGCAATGGGTCAAAATGGCCTGCGAGCCGAAGATGGCAGGGCCGTCATCATCACCATAGCGGTTATCGGAGCAGTGCCAATAGCGTCTATGGGGTTGCGCATTGCGTCGAGGAGAGTGCGGGACTTGAATCTGGGTATGTTAGCAATGGTAAGTGAGGTTCTCATCCAGTCTGTGCGGGCAGCGACTCATAGAAATCTAGTGTTTTGTGATTGCATCGACAGCGTTGGTTATTACGGGTATGGCCCTCCCATGGACCACAGATTCGAGAGAGGAAGTGAGAGCAAGCTGGAGATATCTATTCATTGGCTCACCGTGGCAGAAGTGCAGGCTAGGGTGGATTCCAGCTAGCTGACGCGCTTCGGTGTAGATCTGTCGGCAGGTGAAGAGCCAGTTGTGTGGGTTGTGGGAGGCAGGGAGGGGCTGACTTGGTGTCGAAAGACGCAGGAAGTGTTTTGGTAGGATATGGAGAGAGCGGTGAGATAAGCGGCGGGTTCACGTGGTTCGCTCCTTCGATGACATGGCGGGTATGACGGATATACAATATTAACTACCTTGCTCAATTTTACGCTTTGTCATTTTTCTCGTGACCCGTAGTGATGGTGACCGTCGTGATGTTAAAGATAGAGAGGGTCTCAGCCAAGGTGTGCACGTTCCCATTACTTCAACGACCGTAGAGCAATAGACTGAGCATGTAGCCCATCGGGGAGTAGGTGGCCTTGCACAACCAAGCGTCCCGCATCTGCGCAAATCGCTCCTCCAGATCCTCCATCTCCGGCCGGTCCTTGGTGGGAATAGCCCATTCCCCGAGCAACGCTCTTCCGACATACATAAGCCCCGCCAGTACGTACGTGAATAGATGTGCGGGCCTAAACTGCCCGAGCCTCCGTCAATCCCTAGCACGCCAATAAAATGCCACAGCGGACTAGCAAAGGGGTCGCCTTGGAGACACTGCATCCAGAAACTGGCCGAAACTTGGAGGAGTACGCAGCTAAAGAGGCTCTAGAAATAACCTCCCGATGTAGGCTATGATGTCGCCTCTTAATATGCCTAGATAAAATATTGGACCCCTAGTTTAGTTAAAGTTACACATTAGGGTTTATGTTTCTGGATCGGGCAGTTTCCTGTGCCGCATTTGTGCTACGGCCGCCGCCTCTAGATTTTCCAGAATGTTACATCGACTATCATATCTGAGACAGCCTGGTGCGGGGTGACCACAAGGTAAAGGAGTACAGAGGCATATGCTATTATGGGGTATGCAGAATTTGAAAGACGCTTAGGTTTAAGAAACAAGCCCTTGCAAACACATTGGCGTTCTCGGCATATCTCTAGTTAATAGATGGATGTTTACCGTACAGTGAGTGTAAGCAGTATCCTCAAGCAAAGGGGAATCTATAATTTAATAATCTACAATTTAATTATAAATAACTACGCTAGTCCCCATGCAGCTATTTCCATAGACTATGTGGCAGTATAAGCTATGCAACTGTTTTCGTCTATCATAGCTCCTTCCATTAGAGTGGTCACTTCATATGTCGCACCAAATAGGCTGCTTCCGCTGCTACCACTGCGCCAATCCTCATTTTCTAAATTTTATAACGGAATGTTTGCATAGTATTAGGGGCCATTTGGCCAACACGTCGGGAGCCGCCGCGCGCGGACCCGGGGCGGAGGGTGAAGAGAAAAGAAAGTAGCAGGGAGAGGAGAACGGAGGAGAAAGGACGAGGATTCAGTAGTGTTAGTAGTTGAGTGAGACATTGTCTCATCGAAATAGGGTTGGTGGAGATGGAAACAGGAGCCGTTAGACACGGGTGCGAGCTAAGGATAGATAGAGTGGGAATCTGTCTCACCGTCATGAATCCTCGAAAGAGCGTCTGTCACAGGGCTAGTTGGTCTATATAAGAGTCTCGCATCCTCCTCGTCTTGCTCACTAACTCGCCATAACATTCTAATCCTAATACTAGCTATCGAGACGACGTTTTTCATTAACTATCTTCATAATCACAAAAGCTAAACCGGTATACACTTTCAACTTTCCACCATGAAGTTTTACGTCACTGCTACCGTTATCACCCTCGCCGTTGGCGCCATGAGCGTCACGGTCCCTGATGTCAACAAAGAGGCTATCTTAACGACCACCGTCACTGCTCCAGATGGCGCTACCGCAACACCAGATGCTGAAGTACGCTACGTCAAAATAAAATATCCAAGTTAAAGAAGCTAGCTAATCCGTACTAGTGCAGGCCACTCCTTCGTAAGTACCTAAACCGTCGGTCTAATATCAATTATTATACTAAACTAGTCTAGAGTCTTGCATCGTAAATTCACAGTGCTGTGCTATGCTCTGTGTCCTTGGTCTCTGCTTGTAAGATCGTGAAATTATATTTGGTCTGTTTTGGACTTGTTAGTTGTCAAAACACAACGGCCGAATGGAGGGTTTGGCATACAAGGCGATTTGGTGCATACAAAATGGACAAATGGTTGGGATTACTGTAAATTTAGACTCTTAGGTGTAGCTAGCTACGACCTCTTTCAGGGGTTAAGGAATTCAAATTGTTTTCTAAAGCCCGCATCATAGTTATGCTTCCTCATATGTTTTGCAGGTTTTGAGCATGATAATGTAAAGTTTATGATAAAGCGCCTCATCGCCTATATCACGCCTTACAGCACGGGCCGAGTTAGATAAAACAGGCTGTAGGGTCATAACAATGAGTAGGTTATAAGAAATGCAGCTTGCCTTCAAAGGATACATTTGCAGTCCCTTTCCCCCTCTTCCCTCCCCCCTAAACGGAAAAAAAAGACATACAACAGTGGGTATTCGCTAGTGGTCACCCACCCAACTACTAATCCACTGATCTTAAGCTTAAAGTGGATTAATACTTAGGAGGGTACTATTTGGACAAGCAGGTAATTGTCGCTACGCTTACATTTTTGATGCCTTACGATGATCTGGTTGTCCCCCTTAGCTACCTAATAGCGACCACGTCAACACGCACGAAGTAGGTCTTATATCAAGACGCAATAAACGTGATGTACCGCGACTTCAGATAAGAGTAGGATCATTTCTTGTTCGTAGTACGAGTTGGCGTCATAGTGTACGAGGTCGGGGGGCCGTATTGCAGGTGACTTGGCGAATCTGTAGATTGCCGCTCTAGATTCACATCAAGATTGTCGATTGAGGATACTACTGCGGAATAATAAGCTGAATGAGTCGGCACACAACCGTATTGTGTAGTGGAAGAAACAGAAGATGAGGTGAAATGACGGCTCTCGGACCCAGGGTCTAGATGCTTTAGTGGAGTTAGAGGGAGAGATTGTCGTGGACCAGTAACTATGTGTGATGGAGCGTACTAGAGAGGATGTCTACGATCTTCGGGCGTTTGTTGAGATCCTGTAGATGTTAGAGAGAATTATACAGGTGTGAAACAAGGCTGCTTACTTTGTCGGGCTTGCTCTTGTTGCTGAGAGGGATCATTGTCTGCAATTCTGAGTAGATTTGATATCGAAGGCAGAGAGCATTCCGGAATTTGTTCCACCGGATGAGATGGTGGCGGTTGAGCCCCTTAGGTTTGACATCTGAGCGCCATCATTTGTTCCCTTTGTACTGAGATTCCGTTAACGCTGATATCCTTTAGGATACGTTTGTGTCTGATATATCTAGGGTAAAAACTCGTCCTATGAGAGACAATCGGCTCAAGGCTCTGATCTCTTGTGTTAGCTTATTGTTTTTTTTTTATCAAACTCTAGCACCCGACGACGACGGTGGTTTCTTTAGTCAACCATCTATGCCAGGAGAGATCCTCGAGCTTCGAAGTACTTTCTCAAATGCCTTCAATCAGGCTGAGCGGGTGCTGGGGTGGGTATCTAGGGGAGCCGGCGCGGATGGCAGTGCAGTATCAGGGTAGGAAGGGACATATCGCCTCGATATATTCCCCGCGGGGTGCTTTGTAGGACATGGTTTCGGGACGGGCTTTTACCTTGCAGGTGGAAGGCAGTATACTCATAATTTACTACCTTCCGTTATCCCATCACGACCTGTCCCGACGAAATGTTTCTTCAATGACGATGATATCACATAAGCCCGTACAAATGCTTTTGGAGAAGTACTGTAGGGTGTCGGATAGCCTACGGGGTATTGTATAGTCTATTAGATAGGACATTAGATAACCGTCCATGTACAAAGTAAAACATGCGGCTTTTGGCCCGCCCTCCCGCCAGGAGGCACCGCTCAGTCTAGCTACAACGAGCTAATGACGATCCAAATCTCTGGTCTCGAACTATGAGATGAGGTTTCTTCACAGCACAGTCCCCTTCTCAGAGAGGCGTTTTGATGCCAGTTAGTCTCAAGCTACCTCCTGGAGTTCTGTAAATATTTGCTCGTACCTGCTACGGAAGAAAGTTCTACTACTTTATATTGCACTGCGGTAAGGTCTCATTGGAAACCCAGATCTTCTCATCCAGCAGGTAAAGGCGCTGATTGCAAACCCGGAAGCTTTTTCCGCTCAGGGTACAGAGATCATCCAATTAAGTCGCCAGGCTGCTGTTGCGTTGGAGGGACCCTTCGAGACATTCCAACGACTGGCATACTCGGTTTGATCCACTGTCCTGCTATCTTGCATCAACTTATGCAATATAGGCTCTTCCCCTGGTTACCGCTTGCGTCGCACAGGAACACAACATATTCCAAACTTTAGTCGCGAACAAAGATGAGCCAACCAGTGTTGCTGTCCTGGCGGAGAAGACTAAGATCAACCCTGTCGTTCTCGACATTCTTCTCGACTATCTATCGACACAGTTTATGGTAGAGGAGGTCTCATCACAGCACTACAAGGTAACCAAACTCTCTAATATTCTAGTTGCGCCCCTTCTCATTGACGGTGTCCTTCAGTTGTATGCTTGCCTTTAAACACCAAGGTTTGTCTTTTGCCTAACCCACTGTCTTAGCCATGATAATTGCCTTCCTGCGTTCAACGCCTTAAACTATTATCTCGCCCACCCAGCTGACTCACGGACTTCATTCGAGATTGGCCATGACAGCCCCGTTGATTTCTACACTTATCTCGAGTCTCGCCCGGTCCAGGGATCCGCATTCCATAGGTTTATGACGGCTCAGTTTGCATCGCTCCCAACTTGGCTTGATGTCCTCCCGTTCGACTGTGAGTATGCCGCTTCCGCTACCCCTGAGACCCTAATATTCGTTGATGTAGGCGGCGGCAATGGCCAGCAATGCGTGGCGCTCCAAAAGCAGTATCCAGATCTCCAGGGCCGCATCGTTCTCCAGGACCGACCACCAATCCTCGAAAAAGCAATCACCCTGACAGCGTTGAGAGAATGCCGTATGACTATCTGGTTGAGCAACCAGTTAAAGGTCCGTCGTAGTTTCCCTTCTCAGACTCCGCCAGGCTTTCACCGTAATAATTTATTATTACCCACAAACCCAATTTTTCCGTTTCCTTTCTCTCTTATCTTTTTCTCTATCTTTTCCCACCTTCCCACTCCCCATCAATCTAACTGCCCCCAGGCGCCCGCGCCTATTACTTCCGCCAAATCTTCCACAACCACAATGATGAGACCTGCCATCGCATCCTCGCCGCCCACCTCCCCGCCCTCTCTCCATCGTCTGTCATCATCATTGACGACAAGGTCATCCCCGACGCAAAACCCGCAACGGGGAGCGTTGAGTACACTGCCGGCCTCAGTCTCGCCATGCTGACCATGTTCAGCGCACTTGAGCGCCGCGAGGGGCAGTGGCGGACGCTTCTGGCAGATGCAGGGTTAGAGATTAGGGAGATTAGACGCTTCACTGACTTTGGGGACTCGGTTATTGTGGCGGGGATAAAGACGTAGAGGGGGTGTGTGCTGCTATGTTGGGAGGTTAGACTCGATTCGTACGTAGATGTTAGAGACTGGTTTTGTTTTCGAACTGTTAAGAGAGATATCTATATAGTATCTAGAATAAAACAACTCTGCATAGACTTTTAGGCGGAATAGGTATTCTTATTAGCTACTTATTACAGCGATTGTTGCCAGCATAGTTACTTATGAGTCTTTTAGGCAGTATAATTACTGTCGGCGGTACAATTATGTACAGTTACTCATAAGACTTTTAGCAGGCATCATCACTATAAATGCATCTGTTATACATAGTCACTTGTAACACTTACACGCAGCACAATAACTATACTAATAATCGCCTCTAAAGCAGCCCCCCTTCCAAAAAAACGAAGGCAAGAGTAACAGTAACTATTATATTATTCATTTCGCTTTCTAGTGCAAAGACGAATACAACCAGCGACTATAATGAACGAAGCAAGTGAATTAGGAGCTTTGTATGATAGAGAGGTTATGCCCAATTTTCTTGGGACCATGGTCGTGCGTATGAGTTATGGGCGTATCGACGCAGGTATGTTGAAGATCGCTAGTAAAGCCACGCATGTGTCGGGAGGTTGATCCACCGAGCCCCTAATTTAGGAGCGCCCACACTATCAGATATGAATCAAGCACTATCCGCCATGCAGATCGGTATGTCATGATTCGCAATGTCTACATAATACTCCTTCCAACTTCATTTATAGAGTTTAGTTCTCTTCAGCTATTTCGTGTAAATCAGCATGTCTGAGAGCTCAATGTGGGAGAAAAATATAGGTTGGGCACTTGATTCGAATTCGCTTCTTCTTTACAGGTTGACACGGGAAGACGCTGAACATAAAAACGGAAAACACTCGGTGCTGTCAATATTTTTCATTTTGTTCTATGGCCCTAAACCATCCACATGACAGATATACGCGTGTTTAAACCCTTTATACAAGTTATATATAAATATGAGGCTTCCTATGCCAGTCTCAAAAGAAAATGAATGGGGCCAGAATAGACAGGCAAATCCCGTTCATCGAGGCCAAAACCTCTGGCCGCCATCCAGGCCGGAATGATTGAGCCATTTAGCAAACGTCCAAAGTGGCATCGCCCGTGATGTCAAGCACAATGTTCGTGCCGCAAGGGGACTCGCGGACAGTGGTTCCGTCGACTTTAAGGTGGAGCTCAATGTCATCGGTAAGGGCGAACTCATCGCGAGCTGAAAGGCGCACCTCTCCACCTCCAGTGACAGTGCCAGCGAGAACGGTGATTCCGTAGCAGTTCTCGATGAGGATCGCGTTGTTCTCAGTATCGGAAATGTCGAGAGTGCCAATCTCAGCGCCACCAGACTCCGAGACGCAGAAGAGACCGCGTCCGCCTCCCTTGGCGACGACCTTGTCGATGAAGACGTTGGTCTCATATCCACCATTGACTTTTCCGTTCTGGTTCGCGAAGCGGAGAGCAGCGTAACCAGTGCCGGCGCCGGCGTTGTCGGCGTCGACGAGGCCAACCTTTGCGTTGGTCGTCATCTGGAGGAGCAGACCGCACTCGCCAACGTCACGAGCGATGACCTCGTTGATGGTAAGGCCGTCGATGTTCCAGGTCTCGACGGCATGGCTGCTAGCGCCAGTCACGCTGATAGAGTCCATTGCAACGTTCGTGTTTGCAGCCTCGTCACGGTCGAAGCGGATTCCAATACCAGCGCTGAGGTTCATGACGATCTTGCCGAGGGACAAGTCGGCGGTGCCGTAGAAGTGCATAGCAAAGTAGGGGGCGCCGGTAAGAGATAGGTAGGGGATCGAGGCACCCACAGTGTTTAGGGACTCAATGCCACCCTTCCCAGCCGCGTAGCCCAGGTCGATGGTACCGCAACCCTCGAAGATCTTGCCGCTGTCGATGTGGATCGTGTTGGTGCCAATAGAACCCGATGCAATGACGGCGACACGCTCACCGCTGGCGATGGCACCGAGCGCGGCATCAATTGCGGCGAAGTAGTCTGAGCCGCTATACACGCTGGCACCACCTTTAGTGGCCTCGTAGGCACCCTGAGCGCCAGTGACCGTGGCCTCAGGTGTGCCGGCACCACAGTCGGCGGCGTTGGTGAACGAGACAAGGGCGAGTGCCGCCGCGAAATAAGATAGTCTGGCCATGTTTGCAAATGAAGAGTCAAGTTTGGTTATCGCTTTACTTCTCGTTGTGCTCCTTCAATGGCCATGGCGAACGCCACCCCTTTATACTCATAACTCATGTTGTTCTCGCTCTTGTATAAACCGACAGTGCTTCGTTGCAAAGTAATTACGGGGCAACAGAGTCCGCATACGCTCTTGTATGCTTTAGTTATCCCCGCATTATCCTCAATCTATGCCTGACTGCCAACACTGCCAAGCGTCCGATCTTGCCGCTGTTTAGACGCAGTCGTCGATCGTCTGGTCTATGTGGCGCGATATTGTAAGAACAACTACTCTTGTAATGACAGTGGCTCGGGCGAAAGCATGCACCAAGGCACATATACTGAAGAAACTCTATATTCGTTAGATGCTGGGGATGTTCAACGGGGCTATTTGCCACGAAGCAGCGAGGTAGACTATAAAGCATCACTCTCTTACAATGGAATAGTCCAGGGACGGAGATATGGAGGCATCATTGTGCATACGAGAGTAATATATTAAACGGGGAAACTGTGGAAATTCGATTATCCACGTATGGGTGAAAGGTACTCGAAAGATCGCCATCAGCCAACATGGCAAAGTGAGCGAAATTGGCAAGCGTGTTGTGGGGTAAATAGACTTAACAGCGGGTTGCCGCCGGCTGTCACCAAACGCCACCGGCAAACAGACTGTGGAGAACCGGTATTTGACTTTCAGGTTGTATTGGGATAATTCTAGGCTGCAAGGTAATTTGGACAGCGGAGTTGGATCGGAAGAACATATATTCAATTAACTCGGTCTGCGCTGCTGCAACTGCTGGACAAAGGATAGTTAAATTGTTCCTCAATTCCAGATTCAAAACGAACGTTTCACTGCCTTGTTCCCATGTAAATCACTTCTAAAGTGGTCCATCCACACCGCCTTTAAGTGCCGGCAGTATCCAGACTAATCCCCCAACGCGGTACCGCCTGGACTCTATGTGCGAAACGAGGGTTTATAAAGCACAAGAGCTGTGTTTGAATGGCATACTCACTCACTAGTGATCTAAAAAATATGTGGAATATGACGAGAATGCATGTCGCAGATGTGAAGTTGTCGTTTGCCTCGTACTCCCACTAGCAAGCTCATATCACATGATTCCAGGTCAAATCAATAAGATATGCAGCATCCTTGCTTGGAACCTTAATCTCCTCACCTTCTTCCCTGCCGTGCACAAACCTAGCTTTTCAATTCTGGTACCAAGCCACCCTCAGCTACATCTATCTGAATAAGCTCCCTCCTTGTTCACGCACTTGTGAGCCCTCAATCGCAGATCCGCCGCGAACATGTCCTCGTCGTCCCAACCCTTCTCTCGGCCTCCACTGCCCCAGCTCCCCGAAGGCAAGACATCAGTCCTCCTCCGATCCCCAATTTCTACCCCCGTCCTCCCCGACGCCTCCACTCTCTCCTTCACCATCTACGCCCGCGTCTCCATCGCCGCTCCACCGGCTACCGTTCTGCGCGCTCTCCTCGACACCGCCTCGTGGCCGAGCTGGAATACCTTCATCCCCGCGGCCGAGATCCACTCCCGCGGGACTCCCGTTCCCTCCCTTGCCGGATCAGCGGACCTCCTTGGGATTGGCGCCAAATTCACCATGTGTGTCAACATGAGCGGCAAGTCAGAGGCGGAGCGCGGGCCAGTGGAGAAGCTAAGGAAATCAAACGAGCTTCTTTCGCTTGTGGAGGAGCTGGTGCCAGAGCGGGAAGAGGGAAGGAAGGGGTGGCGGATGGCTTGGAATGCGGATGGGCATTTTATGCTTAGAGGGGACCGAGTGCAGGAGATTGTGGAGACGGATGGGGGGTGCGAGTACGTCACTTGGGAGAGCTTTGGGGGTATGATGGCGCCAGTGATTAGGCTTGCGGTGGGTGCAGCTTTGGTTGATAGGTTTGCGGACCAGGGGAGGGATTTGAAGGCGTGGTGTGAAGGAGAGGGGAAAGGGGAGTAATGTATGATTGGGAGCTAAGTTTTATGGTGGATTGTTTGTGGAGCTTTTGTGGGAGCGACAATATATAAAACTATCTGCATGATATATGCCGCCTGAAAGAGTTAACAAGACCTTAACAGTGTTCGGCACGGATACCAATATACCCTTTGTATCCGGGTATATACCCGAGTATATACCCTACCCGTAGATATTTTGGAGTATCCGGTGTATCCGGGTATATACCCGGGTATATGCCAAGAGTAGCCAAGCATCGTTAAGGCTTCATTTTACAGACGTCGTCTTAACGTTATGCTTAAACTATTACCTTATAAGCATACTAATATCTTTAATATCTAGTTATTACTTATTACTTAGGCTATTTAGTAGTTCTAGTAACCTCTATAGTCTTAGAACGAGTATTTAGTAATAGTAGTAATATTACTATAAAAAGTATAATAAGTTATTACTACTAAAACCTTCATTTTTATATGCTTTTATTCAGCCTCATGTATCCGGGTATATACCCTACCCGTGGGCTTCACGGATACTACCCGGATACATATCCGCCGAACACTGGACCTTAAAAAGGCTCATCACTTGCGTTGGATGACGATTTTCAATGAGTTTGTACGTGAATTAAATTCCTCAAGTTTGTTGTCCTCGCTCCAATACTAAACTAGACTACCCTAACAATATTACTTCCACTCTGCCTCCGCCCCGATGTTTTTGAAGTAGGCTGATTCTGGACAGTTTGTGTAGACTCAAAACTCCTCGAACAAATAACTCATGTCATAAGCCTCCTCGCTTGAGTCTCCATCAACATCCATCTCCTCCACAATCTCCTCATCTTCTCCCTCCTCCGACTCTTCAACCTCTTGCTCCCAAACTATCTCAGTCCCCCTCACTTCCACTTCTTCGTCATCCCCGCTCTCCTCATCTCCATCCTCTTCCTCATCTTCTTCATCCTCCGCACTCTCTTCTTCCTCCTGCTCCATCACCGCCACCTCCATCCGCGCCACTTCCGCCTCTCTATCCTCCCTCCCCATCTCCGCCCACATCACCTTATTCATCGGATACCTCTCCCACAACCTCAGCGCTCTAACCCTCGTCTCCCCACTCTCCCGCTTCCGCTTCGAGATCCTGCAGTCCTTCCCCACGAGGTTGTAGATTTGACTGTCCGCCGCGTTGTACGCCTTGAACCAAGCATCGGGGACCCAGCCGCGAGGTACGGGGAGGGCGTCCATTTGGAGGGGGTATTTTTTGATGGGCGCACCGGTCACGCCGGGGTAGGCGTACACTGGAGGGGGGTTAACAGAGTGAGAGAGGAAAATAGTGGCGCTGGTGCTGTGGGATAAGGGGTGGGAATGGGATAGGGGGGACTCACTCGTGAGGGAAGATGTTTATTGTGTTGATTGAGAAGCCAAGGATGATCCTGATACTCGTGTACTGACTGAGCCTGGTGATTCCTTGCGATTTGCGAGCAAGAAATTTCTCATTTTGAAGTTGGCTTGAGATATATTCTGCGGGTGTTGAAAGAGTAGTCTGGGGATTCCATTGGGATCCGGACTTCTATTCCATAGATAATGGTGAATATTTTCTATAACCTTCTAATTCCGTTAGAGCTTGTTTGTTCAATGCCAAAAGTTAGGTCACGTTCGACGTGGTCCTTAAGAAAGAGCCATCTAAAGAGGGTTGAAGTTGTAAATCTGCAGAATGAACCATAGCAGCTCAACTGAATATATTGTCCGTTAATCTTTGTCTCTATGGAACACTTTGTAATTTCTATCGCAATGTTAACTATCCCATAGTCTTCCATTTCAGCCCTTCGACTTGCCAAACCCTGGCTGAAGTCTGGTATATCGTACCGATCACCATGATATGTACTGTACTTTTTGAAACTAATCACCCGCATCAGTCATGCGGAACGCATCACTTGTCTCTAAAGAACTTGTTCATCTGCCCATTCTAGACCTTGTAGCTCCACTCGTGCTCCTCCTCGCCGTACTGTCTCCTTTCGATCCACTCCTTCATGCTCTGGGCAATCTCACCAGCCTCTTGGTCTGGCTTCAAACCGCAATCAACAATCTTGCCCTTCCAGCTGATATTCCTTACTGGGGAAACAACAGCAGCTGTACCAGATCCGAAAGCTTCGAGGAGTCTCCCCTCCTTTGCAGCGTCGTCTAGCTCAAACATGGTGTATTGGCGCTCAACAACCTTCCATCCGGCTGGCACGAGCTTCTCCTTTGCCAAGCTCAGGATAGAGTCTCTCGTGATACCCTCCAGGATGGTACCGTCAATTGGTGCGGTGATAAGTTCGTTCTGTCCGGTCTCCTTGTTCTTCATCGCCACCCACATGTTCATTGTCCCAACCTCAGTAACATACTCCTCCTTGCCAAACAACCACAAGTTCTGGTGGAACCCGCGCTTGGCAGCCTCAAGTTGTGGCACGATGCAAGGAGCGTAGTTGGCACCCAGCTTCTTGTCACCAACACCACCTGGCCATGCGCGCACGGCGTAGTCGGTTGCTTCCAGTGATATCGCCTTGAAGCCGGTTGGGTAATATGGGCCCACTGGGGATGCAATCACAAACATCAATGCACTGCCTGGTGGGCCGACACCAAGGGTGGCCTGGGTACCAATCATGGTTGGGCGGAGGTATAGTGAGTAACCCTTTTGGTTGGGAATGAAGCGTTCGTCGAGCTTGACGAGCTTGGCGATGAGGCCTGTGAGAACTTCAGGGTCGAATGTGGGAAGAGCAATTCTGGCAGAGGATGTGTTGAAACGGGCCATGTTCTTCTCTGGCCGGAAGAGGCGGATCTCTCCTTCATCATTTTTGTATGCCTTCATTCCTTCGAAACATTCGAATGCGTAGTGGAAGACGCAGGACGACGGATCTAGGGAAAGGTTCTGGTATGGGGCAATCTTGGGCGCATGCCATCCTATACATGCTGTTAGCTTGTGTCCTGATTCATATTGCAAGCAGAAGTAGTTACCCTCTTCGGCGGTCCATTCGCAGGTGAGCATATGGTCGGTAAAAGTGTGGCCAAAGACAAGGTCCTTCGGTGGAATAAGCTCCTTGGGTGTAGTAGTCTTGGTTATAGTGAGCTTCGAAGCGTCCATTTCAGCCAGCTTCGAAGTGCTGTATAGCCTAG
The DNA here is from genome assembly GCA_030180035.1 of Pseudogymnoascus sp. SDFLT0511. NCBI lineage: Eukaryota > Fungi > Ascomycota > Leotiomycetes > Thelebolales > Thelebolaceae > Pseudogymnoascus > Pseudogymnoascus sp. SDFLT0511. The sequence goes on along the minus strand of JASCQD010000005.1, from coordinate 1,171,826 downwards.
CCGCCATCGTTGAAGAGCTTGCCCATTGCTTTGCAACGAGCCTTCTGGGCGCGAGCGCCGTTGACAATTGCCTGAGCTTCATTTTGTAGGAGAGCCAAGTCGACCGACAAAACTTCGAATCAATGATCTTTGAATCAACAATTCTCTGAATAGACTCGATAAATAAGCTATAAAGCGGGTGTTGGCGGCCTTATATGGTCAGCATTCCCTTTTATAATTGTCTGTCCGATTTGCGGACCAAAAGGAATTGAGTCAACATGCCGCCTGTGCCGTGAGTAGCCCGCTTGAGCCGCCCCATGCCGAATCGGAGTGATAAGGCGATAGGGGCGAATAGGGAAAACTATCGTAAAATACACCTACATAACAATACCACTGTGACTGAATCCGGAAATATTAAAGAAAAATGCTGAAATACAAGCAAGCTGTCTATCTGAATGTCTCCAATGGTCCCTTTGTGCAAGGCTTGGTGGCGCGGCCGCCTTCACCGCCGATTGACCAATCAGCGTTGCTCGCTAGTAAGAGCTACCTTGGGGAACAGACAAGGCGGCCTTGAAGTTTCTCGAGGCTGAGATTCGCCAAAACAGCTATTCGTATCTGAACCGCCGAATACCCCCCCTTTGCCTTCTTTCTCCCGATGGCGCGTACTTTCTGAACGACTTGAATTTTAATATCTCAGATGGTTGAATATATTCGTCAAGCTGGACGCAATGTTTTCTTCCGCTCTCAAGTCATTCTCCTCCAACATCTCATCTAACTATACGATCAGCCAGCAACCGTCAGCTATCTCAGGCCCTTGGAAGATATTCGATGGCAAGAATAAGAAGACTTCGAAAGAGGTCTCCATCTTTGTCTTTGACCGCAAGGTGCTAGAATCGAATTCGGGCAGCTTGGGCAGATCCGACAGAGCCAGCGCATCGAGTCTCAAACGGTCCGTGGAGGAGGTGGTCGAGCGTCTGAAGAAGGAGGCGTCATCGCTTGCGCGGCTACGACACCCCAACATACTCGAACTGGCCGAGCCAGTAGAAGACACACGATATGGTGGGCTGCAGTTTGCGACCGAGCCAGTGACGATTTCTCTTGCGGGGCTGTTACAGGAGAAAGATGAGGAGGAGAGAGCTACAGGCGTAGGCGGGCGCTCGAGCAGATTCGTGAAAGAGGATAGCGAGGGGAATAGGAGGAGGCGAGACTTGGAAATAGACGAATTGGAAATACAGAAGGGGCTGCTACAGATCAGCAAGGCTCTTGAGTTTCTGCACGAGAATGCTGGGCTGGTCCACGGCAACTTGACCCCGGATGCTATATACATAAATGCAAAGGTATGCTCCGAATGGATAACACAGAGAACTCACCTAACGTGTGTTAGTCTGATTGGAAAATCAGCGGTCTCTCCTTTCTCAGCCCCGCGGACAACTCTGACAAACCATCCTCTGTCAGCCCAATATCCCTCTCAGAAGTTCTCAATTTAGACCCACGCCTCCCACGATCCGTTCAACTAAATCTCGACTATGCCTCCCCGGATTTTGTTCTTGATACGAACCTTAATGTTTCCGCCGATATGTTTAGTCTGGGACTTCTCATTGTTGCCCTCTACAACTCACCTCACGAATCGCCTCTTCATGCTAATTCGAGCGTCACAACCTACAGACGGCTCTTTGCCTCATCTGGTTCGATACCCTCCAGCAATAACAACTACATTTCATCTCGGCCAATCCCTAGAGATCTTACGACCAGTGTCCTCCCACGCTTAATCGCCCGTCGCCCTGCTCAACGCATGACAGCCCGCGAGTTCCAACAATCATCCTACTTTGACAATATTCTCGTCTCCACGATCCGTTTCTTGGATGCTTTACCGGCGAAGACGCCCACCGAGAAAGCCGCGTTTATGCGTGGTCTTACGAAGGTGATCCCGAGCTTCCCCAAAAGTGTCTTGGAGAAGAAACTTCTGCTAGTTCTACTGGAGGAGATGAAGGACAAGCAACTTTTGAGTCTGGTAATGCAGAATGCGTTCAAAATTATTGAACTCCTGCCGAGTGCTAAACGGTCCTTTACCGAGAAAATGCTGCCACGCCTGAGAGATATTTTCTTAAGTGGTGCTAAGCCATCTGCCCCTGGAACCGCAGGAGCCCCTGAACGTGATACTGGGAAAGAAGCAGGGTTGACGGTATTACTGCAAAATATCACTATCATCACCTCTAATTGCTCGGGCAAGGACTTCAAAGACGGTTAGTAACAGTTTGGGCCTGGCAATGAAGCTTATCACTGACGAATTCTAGAAATACTCCCAATAATACATCTAGCAATAGAGTCGCCGACCCACTCTATCGTAGATGCGGCCCTGCGATGCCTGCCGGTAATCCTCCCTGTGCTTGATTTCAGCACAATAAAGAACGAGCTGTTTCCGGTCGTCGCGGCGGTATTCAGCAAAACTTCGAGTCTGGGTATCAAAGTCAGAGGGCTTGAAGCTTTCGTTGTCTTATGTGGCGGCACAGCAGACTCTATTGCCTCTTCTGCAGACGATGGCCTGTCTGGATTTGCGCCGCAAAATGGAAAGAAGAAAGAGAAGTCTGCCATTAGCGCGCTGGACAAGTACACTATGCAAGAAAAGATCATTCCTCTCATCCGTGGGATCAAGACAAAGGAACCGGCTGTTATGCTCGCAGCCCTGAAAGTTCTACAGCAGGTTAGTTCCGAGGCAGACACAGAATTTATCGCTATGGATATCCTGCCTATTTTGTGGAACATGAGTCTTGGTCCATTGCTGGACCTCAAGCAATTCCAAGCCTTCATGGACTTAATTAAGAGTCTAAGCACCAAGGTAGAACACGAACATACGAAGAAGCTGCAGGAACTCTCCGGCAGCAATTCCGGGATGAAAAATGCTGCAGGTAATGATGATTTTATGTCCTTCGGCGACCTCCCAGCAGCATTCTCATCAAATGCAAACGCCGGCGAAGACGACGACTTTGAGCGTCTCGTGACCGGGAAATACGGTAGTAGCACTACCGCGAGCACGGCCGTAGCGGATGGTGGCTGGGATGCGGCTCCCAACGCTCCTGCGAAGCCTGCTCCTCCAGCCGCTCCCACATTCTCATGGTCAACCACTCCCTCCCCATCTCCCGGCCCATCATCCCCGGGCATCAGCTCTATGTCCGCGGCCATGAGACCACAAGCTCCGTCTCGAACTATCACCCCCGACCTTTCACGCTTCGATTCCCTCCAACCATCAACGACACAGTTCTCTCAGCCTCTTCAGCCTGTCTCCTCGGCCTTCGCCCAGCCTCTCCAACCACCGACTCAGGCGCCGGTCAACTGGCAAACTGCCGCAGGTCCCAGTAGCAGCAATATATGGGCCTCCTCGAGCCCAACATCAACTAATTCATCATTTACACCTATGGTTCCCGCACAACAGCAGCGTCAAACGTCGTTTTCGGGAACACAACCTAGTATGAACACCTCGATGGGCAATCTTTCCATGTCTCAGCAACAAAAGCCAAATACCCCTTTCTCGCTTCCTCCGCCGCCAACCTGGTCACAGCAGCCTCAGCAGCCAACACAACAGCAGGGCTGGGGCGCGATTAGTTCTGCGCCACCTCAAGGCCAGATAGGCTCGCAAGGCCAAAGTGGGCAGCAGCCTGCGCAGAAGAAGGGGTTGGATGCTTTTGAGAGCTTGTTATAAACACAGAGAATGATGGTGGCTATTTTGGTAGATATAGAGGGAAGGGGCAAATATGGGGTTAGCGCGGTGCATATTCCTTGAGCGGCAAAAACGTCCTGAAGTTTGACAGAGTGGTTCGGTAGTCGAGTTTGAAGACAGTTTCTGACAGATGCCGAAATATGATGATATTTAGCGGGGATTGAAAACGGTGTTCTGTTGTGCTTACTCGCTGTTGACTCCCTCTCGATGAGATATATCTGGGGTTGTCCCTATCGCAACTGCAATACCTCAGCGGCAACCTACCTCGACTTGTAGGTTCCACAGGTAAACATTGACTTTCTTACTTCTTCAAAGACCCAGGTCAAATTTCGATTTCGCCTGGTAAAAATATACGGTAAGAGTGTTTCCATTTTCTACGTCTTGCATGGCTGCTTATCCACCTTTCTATCTCAGTGAGCTTTTTCAACCTGTCTCTTCACTTCACTTATTCAAAAGCTCCGAAGTTGGATCGTGAGTTTCGTTTTCATTGCAGATAACCCCATTCCACCTCATCTGCTTCTTGTTCCTGCTCTTCGTCATATCCAAGCACACTCCTACCGTTTCGATCTTCACTCCTCTCCCCAAGTGAACACTTATATGTGGCTCCTGAAGATCGGATACAAAGCATCTGCACTCTGGGTGAGTTTCTGTGCTTCTGTTACTACCCTCTCTGAAGCTACCTACCTTGTCTCTTGCATATTCTTTTTCGAGTACGTTTTTTCACCTTGAGTTCGATCTCAGACTAGAGGTCTAATTCGATTTGGAGAACTACACTCTTGAGCTCGTCTCAATTACTACACCAACCATCATATCTTGTCTCCTCTTATCCTCTCCAACCTTCTTCAACCTTCAACCTCTTGAGCCTGGCCAGACTTCTATTTATATAGGTCGGCCTTCCAACTTCCAACTTCCACCTTTCAACCTCCTTCAACCCAGACCAACCTTCAATCTTCAACACCCGCCTTCCACTTTCCACTTTCCATCCTACCACCTTCACCTTCTGTTCTCCTCCAGCCTTCGACCTAGATCCTTCACTCTTCCATTCCATGCCTTCGAGTTCCTTCTACTTCATCAACCACTGTCCTCAAACTCTTCTGCTCCCGATCTGATGCACAGCTCTTACCAGTCTCGCCCTTACCTCTACCAAACTCATTTGCATAACACCTCCAACCTCAACTCAAGACCATACTATGACAATCATCACCTTTCAATGACCTACTACCATCACGTATACGCAGAAGCTTCACATTATACGGTAACCTCAACCTCAGAGTAAGTCCGTTTTTCTATCTTCATGGTCTCACTTCATGCGTTTTCAATCTCAAATCGAACGTCAGCCCTCCTTCATTTTCATACCTCACTTCCAGGCAACTGAAGACCTCACTTCTATTCACTTGCCAATTTATCAAATACCAGATATCCAGTCAAACCTCACATCCCACTCTACTTCATCTACGCTGGGCCTACTCTTCCACCACAAATCTACCATCATATACTGCATCAGCTCTCAAGTTTCACCTCTCTTCTCCATCCATTACACTTCGCTCAACTGAGCTTTGAGCTTCACTTCCCCTCTTCTATGATATATCACATCCACTTTCAAACCTCTCCCTTCCTCGCATTTTCTCGGCATCTATTTAATTTTCCATCGACTACAAAGGTCACTCTCCATCACCGCCTCTCATTCCTCCTCAGTTCTCTTCTCTCTTCAACTATCCTGTCCAGCCTCTCACCTTTGCCTGCTTCCTACCTACTTTTTGAATCTACATATTCAAGCAGATCATTCAACCATTCTCACACTATCTTCTATCAAGCACCGTCGCATATGCCTTGTACTTCAAGCTCAGCAAGGCCCTTTTTTGACTAGCAGCAGCACGCAAAATTGGCAGACTCACAGAGAATACTTCGAATTCACGTAAGTCTTTTCTTTACTTGTCAATGGGTTTACTGTCGTTGTTTTACTTGCAATTCACGTCATATCGAGCGCCGCATTTCTATGACTTTTTTCACATTTGCATTGGCTTGGTAGCTATTTATCTACCCTTCACGTCACCGAAGCTTCATAGCGCTCCTTTTATATGCTTATTCAAGGTATCTTCCTACTAATTTATATACTAATCTGAAATAACAGTCGCCATGGCCGCCCCGAGGAATGGTGAATTTGACGCAGCGCTTGAACGGTTCAATCGTGAAACACAGAATGAGAACTTCAGACTCAGGGGTGAGAACATTAGACTCAGGGCGTTAACTCTCATACAACAGCAGCACTTGGAAGTATGCCACGACAAGTATGGGGAAGACTGCCATGAACCATATGTCAAGCCTGATGTATGTATCCCAATCTTGCCTTCCCCCCGCATGCCACCGTCTTATCTTCACTCTCACTATACGATTTTACATCCCAACTCCAGTTTTTAGATAGCCTACTTATGCATTACAGGGCTGGGTGAAGCAGCTCCGAGACTCCGGATTTACGAGAGAGGCAAAACTTCTCAGGCAAATCTACAAGACCGCCTGTAGACAGCACAATATGAGCTGTAATCCTCAAAACCACGGACTTCACTATGTTCCTCCTCACGACAGAAGAGTCAGAAGGGAACGAACAGTGGCCAACGCCGCGGAAGGGTTCCAGGATGGTAAATTTTTCAACTTCACCAGCATTATGAAGGAGTATCCAAAGATTGCCATAAAGATCATATCCTATACAATGGCTAGGCATGCTGTGGTCTCTGTGGTCGCCCGATTCGATGTCCATGACGTCTACCCTCCGACGCAGGGGGGGCTTGATCGCAAGACTGGGCTCAGTTACCGCTTCCATTGGGGCAGCAAGGCCTGTGCCATAAACTCGGCACCTCTTCCAAGAGATGTCATGGCACCCATGTTCGTTTGCAGAGATTGGTATGAGATGTTCGGAACTGCGTTCTATCATCTCAACGCGTTTTCGTTTGAGTCCCTGGGGGAATTTCAAATCTTCTGCGATAAGACACCAGATCAGTGTTTGGAAAGGATCCTTACCATCATGATCACATGGATAGGTTCCAGAATGGCGACTAGCAACCCAAGGAAAAAGGGGCCTAGATACTGCCCAAGCCGTCATGGGATGCACGTATTGAATAAATTCATCAATTTGCGAACTTTCGAAATCAGGATCGACGAGACCTCGCCGGATAGAGTTCGAAGAAAGCACGAAGATGCAGTAAAGAAGAGGCCGCTTAAAAAGTCAACCAAGGACCACAAGAACTATACCGGAAATAGGTGTTTCCGCACGATGCGAGGACTGGACAGTATTACCCAGCTGCGCGGTTTGAAGCGTCTTGAATTTTTCGACTACAATCGAAATTACCCAAGGGCGATAATCAGGGATCGAACTTTCCTAGAAGATACGAGACGGCAGGTGTATTCTCCGAAGGTCGGAGCAGATAAGGCGAAGGCGGGTTTGAAGACACTCAAGCCGCTTTGGAAAAGAACAGGCCCTGACAACTGGGTGATGTCGGAGGAGGTTCGCACTATCGTCCATGGTATTTTCGATTTGCGTCCAGATGGCGAAGAAGATGAGAGAGCAGACATCGCTGGAGATGACTCGGACGACGATAACGATGGGGGCGGTGATGACAACCTAAATCCCGGTGATGGCAATGACACGGAGGATGATGATGATGATGACGTTCAAGGTGGTCATAATAACCACAACCGTGACGATGACGACTCTGATGAAGATGAAGACGATGCGCCAGATCAAGGGGGCAATGCTTCAAGAGAGACTCCGGTAGTTGCTGAAGCGGGGAATTTTGCCGATGGTGGCGGTGATTACAACGGAGGTGAAGACGATATTCCGATGGACGGGCCCGACGGCAACCAGGGTATAAAACCAGGAGATAATTCGGACGATGGCAGCTCTGATGTCACTGTCGCCTCAAGGCTGTCGTCGATAAATCTAGAAGAAGACGACGAGCTGCAATTCATTCGCGCTACCAATAGTCCTACGCAAGCAATTGACTTAAGCCAGTTACCCGACCTGGAGGACCCGGACACAGTGTTCCCTTCCATCGAAGGTCAGGAAACCGATGTGAAGTCTGAGGATCCAACTGGAGCTGAAGGCATGGACAGCATCCCACTTCTCGAAGAGCGCCCTGGTCTGCGCCGTAGATCTTCGTCGCCTTTCGGACCTATGTCCCCGAGGCGCGGCCAGACGGAGCAGTCGTCGTTGTTTGTGCGTCAGAGTTCATCTTCACGACGCTCTGTTTCAAGTCGCTTCTTTGGATACCATGGGCCATCAAACTCCGAGAGAAAAAGAAGCCTTGATGACATGAAAGATGAGGACGATGATGATGATGACGTGGACGGACCTCCGAGCCTGAGACGGCGCCTGTCAAATATGAGCGTGGATGAGGACGAGGTGCAGGAATAAAGGGATCTTACAAAGTTTTTCGGAATAATGAGGTGGTATTTTTTATGATTTACGATTTGGGTGGAGTGCATACTTTACGGTTGCTGGAAATGCGGATATTGAAGGCATTTCACGACATGAAACATTTTTTATTTTTTTCTTCAGGAGTTTATGGGCGCTCGGAGAGCATTGATTTTTATGATACCCTATGGAAAGAGGAGAGAAGAAGTATTTGCAGTGGAACTCAGAAGCATTTGCGCATTTATCGTTTCCAAGAAAGAGCTGGGCAAGAGTGAGGATACTGCCAAGGGATCCCTCTCAGTGCTCAAAATATATATACCCATCTGGAAGTTAAGATAATAAATCAATTTAACTTCATTCTTCAATTATAAAAGTGAGAATAACAAGTTCAATTTAATCGTGACATATAAAATCCCAATCTTGGCTGGCCATACATCAAAGCTTATAACCCCGCGATGCCTCGGCTCCACTAGCGCCGGTTTTGGCAATTGCGGGCGATGACGTCAATGTCACTGTCGTGAGGGTTTTGAACTTGGATGAACACCGCCCCACGAGAATAATGTGGAAGGTTCACAACAGCCACGGTTCTATAAACTAGACCCTCACTGGGGGAAAAAATGTATAAAAATGTACTATGTCGAACAGACATCAGATCGTCCAATATGACAGAGGCGGTACGGTTATTGAGCTTTCAGCTTACAATTACCAGAGCACAAACATCGTCGTTATGGTTCTCTCACAGTGCATGCTGAGGCTCAGAGTCTGAGCTCCAACTAGCCCATTTTTCGGCTACTAAATACGCTATGGGCAGACCGTTTTCAGGAGCAAGGTCCCTGGAAATTCGTAGTCCCCGAAAATATGCGCCTGGCCATCCATGTTATATGTGGGCCTGGCCATTCCAATGACGACACGATTCTAAAGTTGCCCTGACTGACGCAACAAATGCAAGCTACATATATGAGTAGCTCTCCCCTTCTGAGTAAAAATCTATTATTCTCTATACACATTGAAGCTTCATTTCCATTCAATCGAGTCGTGTTTGAAAAATTACGACTCCTTGGCCGCATAATATCATAATTCCCCGCATTCTATCACATCTTACAATCATGATGGCTTCAAGAACTGCCATGAGGTCGGCACGTGTGCTGAAAGCGCCATTAAGGGCCCCAATTCGCTCCAATGCCCGCCAAATCAGACTGCAATCGAGTTCAGCGCCACAAACATCCCAGCAAGTGGCATCAAATGCTGGTGGTGGCGGTGGTGGTAGTGGAGTTGTTGCTGGAATCGCAGGTGGCGCACTCGTCTTTTCTGTTCGTAACCACCAGTCCCTGATTTTGAGCTACAAAATTACAGCAACTGACATACTATAGCTTGGATACGGGTATTACCACTACAGTGGCGCAAAGACCATTGTCGATGGCGCGGCAGCAACCAAGAAGCAGTTCCGAAACATCACATCATCCATGAAAGACTCGGCTCCTGAGCCCAACGAGTTATTGAAATGGTTCCGCAACACTGTTACCTCATACGCCGCATTTATCCCCGGAGCCAAGTCCTACGTTGACGCAGCTTTCAATGATCTCGATAAGATTGAGCAGAAGCACCGCGGCAAGGTCGACGAGATCATTCGCGAAGCCTACTCGGATATGAGGGAAGCAACCAAGGGAGGGTTGACTATCGAGACCGCGCAGAAGACCTGGGAAATCCTCCAGAAGCACCTTAGCAAGGTGTCCGAGCTTGCTGGCGAAGCATCTGGCGAGATCCTGGACAACCACCCTCAACTCAAGGAGAAGGTTGGCGGCAACATCGACCAGCTAAAGCAAATGGCCGATTCATACGGCCCGGAAGCCAAGGAGCAGGTGAACAAGACTTACGACCAGATTAAGGATATTCTCAAGAACAGCAGCGGAACTGACGCCGCGGACAAGATCCGCAAGGTTGTCGAGGAGAACATTGAGAAGCTCAAGGGAATGGGCGACCAGGCGTGGAAGAAGGGTCTTGAGAAGGCGCAGCCTTATCTTGACAAGAACCCCGAGATCAAGAAGGTCGTTGAGGAGAATTCGGATGCCCTTAAACAGGCGAACTTCTCGGAGCTATTTGAGAAGATCAAGAACGGGGATGTTGGCGATTTAAAGGAATATGCGAAGAAGGCTGGGGAGAAGGCGAAGAGCTCGGGGATGGGCAAGAACATTCAGGAGTATATCAACTTGATCCCTGGTGGGCAGGAGATCGTGCCGAAGTTGCACAAGCTGCATGAGGCGGTTAAGAAGCATGGCGGAGAGGCGGACAAGATTGCGAAGGAGGCGTATAAGGAGATTGCAGAGATCTTGACGAAGAAGGCGGATGAAGTTGAGGATCTTGCGGAGAAGGCAACGAAGGAGGCTAAGAAGTGAGAGACTGGTTTTCGGTCTCTGGAGTTGGCACACTGGGATAGGGAAATAAATGACTGTAGATAATATCCGCATAGTCTCGGAGTCCCGGATGTTCAAATGGCATTTTATGAATTACAGGACTAAATCAATAATTTTTGCTGTCTGGGTTCGTCAACACTCGTGATTGCATCATGATATTAAAAGACTGAAGATATCTGGGGTTATCAACGCTCGTGAAGGCATTATAGCATGTGAGAGACTGAAGATATCATAAATGCTTGTGCGGCCCAACACTTTAATGTGGACGGATTATGCTAGATACACCTGAAATAAGAACACACAAGTGTGTATGAAATAAAGACTGACCACTATAGTCTGTATAGGCTTTTTGAAGACCACTACTTATGAATCCAATAGAACAGGGTCATTGTAGCACTGGCGGAGACTTTTCGGCCTGAGAGTACCAGCCAGGGGCTTGCGCGGTTTTAACCCTGAATGTTTCGTATGACAGGGTCGCAACTCGCGTCAAAATTGATATTCAGGAGGTCCCTTAGAATTCAGCTAGTAAACTCCATGTACGTTCTGTAAATCAGTAGACAATGCGCTTTGAGAGACTTCGTCATCTAGGGCTCCTCGAAACACTTCCCACGACGCCACGAGACAAGACTCTACCCACGAAATCCATTCAATTTGTGGCTAGATCTTTCCAGCCTTCACTCGAAAAACCAATTAACAAGTAACAAAATCTCGATATTCTTAAATAAAATAACCCGCAGTATTCCAATCCCATATATTCGCAGTGTACGCCCCCTCCGTTGCCCCAGTTCTCCGTCAACTGGGCCGCCCCCAGCCCGACCCAAAAAGCACCGACCACCACCACATCGCAAGCGACAACAACAAGTCGCCATAAACACCCACCTCCGTTTGCCCACCCTCCTTCGCAGACCTCACAACAACTCCCTCCCCCAACGCCCTCACATCCCCAAACCCGCTCATCACAGTCGCCTCATCTCCGCGATCCTCACCCCCAAAAATCTCCCACCCCAACTCCCAAATCAACCCGTGAGTCCCCTCCCCCGCTTCTGCGCGTTGCATCTACGCGCCGGCGTTATCACCCGCTGCACCCTACCCTCCAACACCCCTTCCCAACACCACAAACAACACAACACAACGCTGCCAATTCAACCTCCCACTCCTCCTCCTCCACCACATTCCCAGCCAGCAAATCTAACACCCGCTCCCAGATCCAAAATGGCCCGCGAAACCCGCGCCGCGACAGGCAACTCGCGCCCGCGCATCTTCGAGGCCCCGCCCTCGCCCGTCGCGCCGCGCAAGCGCACTGCGTCCAAGCCGAAGGCCAACACGACGGCGAAGCGTGCGCCGACGAAGTCGGCTGTGGGCAGCAAGCCGGTGGGTGTGAAGAAGGCGGCTGCGGCGCCCAAGGCGGGCGCGGCTGTCAAGGCGAAGGTGGCCAAGGTGAAGAAGGTGGTGGAGAAGAAGGTTAGTTGGCGGTGATTTTTTTCTTCTGTTTTGATGCGTGGTTTTTTTATATTTTGGTTGTAGACATGTGTCTTGTATGTGATTGGGAAGATAGGGACGGGTTTCCTTGTGGTCGATGGCGTGTAGGAAGGGAGTTTGGGTTGATAGATCGATCATACTTACCATCTCCCTCTACCCACACTAACACACCCACCCCCCAGGCCGCACCAGCCAAGAAGGAAAAGGCCGCAGCGGCACCCAAGACCGTCGCCGCGAAGAATTAGACGCATCTCTACCCGCCTCATGGACACCACACCGAACTCACAAACAAAACGGATGGTCGACAGAGGTTATATAAAGGGTTGGGAATGGGTGGTCTCAAACTTCCGCACTGCGTTTCCTGTCTAGATGACTTCTTTATTTGTCCATATCTGACTCTCTATCTCTCTCTTTTCATGTTTTCCTTTTTGTGCTTTTTTCGGAACCGGGTTATGGGCCTATATCTCGCTGTTTCCTGTGCTCCTCTTCTTTTGATGTTTATCTGCTTGGGTTTGGGCTGGGAGGAGAGCGACTTATCAGGGTTTTTATGGGGAGGAGCGTTCGAGCAAGCGGGTTATAGTAACGTTTTGCGATTTGCTAGATTTGGTTTAATTATGCCTGTCTAATACGTTCCTGGAGCCTGCTGCTATTGTGCTACTTACTATACTGTAAACATGCCGCTACCATTTGCTATACATCCGCCCCTGATCTAATCGACCTGCGAATACCCAATATCCCCACTCACCCTCCCCAATTCCACAAGCCTCTTCCTCATCCCCTCCGCCACCTCCTTATCCTTCCCCTCCATAGCCCCAAAGTCAACCTGATCAACCCACTCCCCACACCCATGCTGCAGCACATTCCTCGCCCTATCCCGTCCCCCCTTGACATGTCCCATACTCCCATGCAGCGTCGCCCTCGCCTTCCCCGCATCATACACCCCGCGATGCAGGATATTATTATTGTAAAACACCGCATCCCCAGCCTTCAACTGCACCACCAGCTGCCCGGGCATATTGTCCTCGTACTCATCTGCATTCCTCTCCGCGTCTGACCTCGGCCGCGCATGCGTCCCAGGAACCACAATCAGCGATGCATCATCGTATAGCGCCAAGTTCCACTGCGCGTGCCACGCCGGTTTGGCCAGGCGCTCTGTCTCCTCCTCCGCCGTGGCGGTGGGGGCAATATCATCCCTGTGCCAGCGCAGCGCGAAGGGGTGATCAGGGCGCACGAGGAGGTTGTAAAGCTCCATGACCAGGTCGTCGGTGGAGCACTGCAGGAGCTCCGTCACCACGGCCAGGGTGCGGGGGCTGAAATAGGAGGAGGCGAAAAGTGCGGAGGGCGGAAGCTTGGGGTGCATTAGGTGCTGGACGCCCCAGATGCCTTTGTCGAGGTCGGCGATGGACCAGGGGGGGAATTGCTTGGGAAGAGTGCGGATGTAGGGCCATTTGCCAGCACGGGCTTGGGCGTCTACTTCAGTGGTGGCGGTGCGCATGGTGGTGAGGGCTTCCGGGGTGAGGAGGGAGGGGATCACGACGAAGCCGTCTTTGTTGAGGCGGTCGAGGAGTGGGTGGGGGGAGTCGATTGGGGCTGACATTTTGAGGGCAGTTTAGGGGGTCCTGGTAGTGGTTGTGGTGACACTGGTTCTTTGGGTAGGTTTTGGCCTTGGGGACGAGTTTGAGTAGCGGGGTAGCAGCTTGAGAAGATGGAATAGAGTTATAACATGGGTTTGGCTTGAAGATATAAGGCTGGGAAGATTGGAGAGACGAGGCTCAAGTTTTGGTAGTATGAAGATGTAACGTAGCAATCCCGCTGTGGAGTAAGTTAGCCGGAGCCTTAGAGGGAGAGGGGAAGGTGGGATGAGGGGTCCACGACTCTCACGGGACCTCGGATCTCCTAGGTGACGTTGTGTAGATGGCGTTGATCTCTATGGGGATAGATTTCTGGTGGTATTCGTGTGGAGTATTTACCGTACATGTCACAGCAGGGCGAGGTTGTGGTATGTTGTATAAATGATGCTCCGATAGAGGAAGTGGGGTTGGTTATGATAAGCTTCTTCAGGGTCGAAAATGCGGGGACCATGCGGGACGAGCGTAACCTTGGGTCGGAGTGCTCGTGCCGTCCAAAATTCGGATGATTGATACTGGATTCGAACTGGTAGAGTTTGTCTCTTTGGTTCTACTTATTGGTAACTAGCTCTTTTAAAAGCTACAATATGCCAATCGTACTGTGAGGAGTCCCTATATATTCCAAGGCCGGTGGTCAAACATCGTTGTAAACCACAAGGAGCTTCGGGCCACAGCTCCCAACGTGGTTGAACTGGGGAATAGGGGAACAGGATTTCCAGAAGCCGTCTGATCGAGATTCACCGGAAATATTTACACTCCAGTGAATCTCGATCAGACGGCTTCATCTATGAGCCTTCAAACAAACACATCACTTAGAGTACATTTTCCCGAATGTGTTTCGCTGCTGTAGGAGTGACTGAATATCAAGCCACCTACCCCTCCAGGGTGACAGCAATCTTGATCTCCCAGTTGGGCCTGAGCTCGAACTGCTTTGCCACGACGCCCAGTTTGTCCGCTGGAACGCGAGGGTCGTAGCACTACCTTATCACACCTCACCACCACCATCACTTCCTACGATCCACCTCTCACCACTGCCACTTCTCGCCACCGTCCCTTCTCACTACCGCCGGTTCTCACGCGCGGGCAACTCTGGCTTGGCATCTGGGTACCGTGTATGAATACACTAATTGTGATTTATGGATGATTCTACTGTTATCGTTTTTGTTGTCAATTTTGACCTCGGGCCATGGATATCAGCCTCAAGGGCCTCGATGTAGAAACCGGCACTAAAATTTATACAGTAGGAGCGGACTCTCTTTGAGTCTGCTAGTACCAAACCAGAGGCTTATTCATGGGGATAAGTATGTGAAAACCAAAGAAAGAGCCGCGCTATAACCCCTCCCCTTTCTCATCTCCTCCCCAAGTGCTGGCTATCTCGACCGCCTCTATGGTCCCAAGGGTGTTACTACCAGCGATGCGGGATGGGCGTAACTTAAGGCCGGAATGCTCGTACTGCGGAAAAGTGGGAGGGAATTGGTACTGAAATCAAAGTTGGTAGAATTTGTCTCTTTGATTCTATTCTTTGGGGGGGTAAAATAAGTTCGTTGAAAGTCGCAACATGTCCATCGTACTGTGACGGGCCCCTATACATATCCCAGGGCCTGTTGAACATCATTCTCACCAGCGCCCAAAGCACCACAGATGATGACTTTGAATGGCCGACTCCCCGAGCAGTCCAAAGAATCCCTCCAATTCTCCAAGCATAGCAGCTATTGGTTGTCTACCGGGGCTTGGGCCCCAACCTATGCTTGTATGCCGCCGCCGTTTGTCTACTGTTGTCGGTTCTCTCTGCCACACAGTTTGCTTTGCAACCGAAGAGGAGTTAAACTACAAGGATAGCGACTTGGTCCATGTCACAGCTTCATGGCATGTCGTCTTTACCACCGTACTTTTGGGACGACATACAGCTAGCTTGTCACCATCGTCACGTCTCACCACCATAACTTCTCACCACCCCCCCCTCTTCTTACTGCAAATATACCACCGACACTCTCACTCTCAATACTAACCCCCCTAATCTAGGCCCTGCTCACTACACATCCGGCATAAACTACACAACAGTAAGCTCACACTTACCCTTCTGTGCCAACATACACATTATTAGCTTAACGCCATCAGAGAGAATAGCCATATGTTCGAATATGCGTTCATGAGTTCGCCTTTAAACCCACCCCTCAACCTACAACCCCCCCACTCAGTAGCCCACCAACTCTACTCCGCAAAGTAGCAGACCAGCGTATCCCGTCTATCATCATGGAACCCAGATAAATCTACAGGCGCAAAGGATTCATCTCCGGCATCGATATATCACTTCTGTCAGAAAAGATCAAGCAAAACTCCACGCATATAAATTACACTATATCCCTCAAACTAACCCACCGCCTCCCACCCCTGCATTTCCCATGTATGCCCCGTATGCCCTGCCTGCCCCCCCCCCCCCCCCCCCCCCCAAAAAAAGATTATATATGCACTCCCCCTCGTAGGTATTGGTATGTATGCGCGAGAAAGAAGAAAAAATCATGTCATATGCTCATCAATGCCAGGCCTCAGCCTCCATCCATCCGTCCGTCCGTGCTTGCGTAATCCAAACAAAAATAAAAATCCAAAAAAACGCCGGTATTCCAAAAACAAATCACGGTGTGCTGTAGTTGCCATCATATACGCAGCAGCGCAGTTCCCCATCCCAATTTTCAAATCCACCTCACCCCCCTCACCCCCCTCACTCCCCCTCCTTCCTACTCCTAAAACTCCACCCCCTCCGCCTCCCCTTCTGCTTCCCCTCCGCCTCCCTCTCACTCATCACCGACCCCGGCCTCTCCCCCCCCACCACAACCTTCCCCTTCTCATAAACCCCCCCAGCACTCATACTCCTCCTCCCCGCCTCAATACTCAACCTCCCCTCCTTCCTCGCCTTAAGCGCCATCTCCGCCAGCTCCGCCGGGCTCGGCCCCCGCCACTGCGGCGCCATGGACGGCAAATTCTTATTCCCCACCGGCGTCGTGAACCCCGCGCTCTTCGCAGACACGATGGCGGGGATCTCGCCCGAGGAGCCCACGGGGCCCATGGGCATGGGGCGCTTGGGGACGTCGATCTGGGCGTCCGTGGAGGAACTAGCCGATGACCCGCTCCAGAAACCCAGGATCCCGTGTTTGCGGTTCCGTCCGTTCATCAGCGAGGGCGGGGGGCCGATTTTTTCCCGCTTCCCCTTCATCAACGGGCTCTGCCTCGTCGTCTCCGGCACCATAAGAGTTGGTACGGGCGGTACATCCGTCGCGGCGCTCGAGACGACAGATCGTTGACTCGCAGCAGCGAGCTGGTTCGCGAAGGCCGAATTATTCGGCACAGGCGCCACGATGCGGGTCTCGGCGCTCTCGGAGATACTCTGCGAAACGCGGCTTGCCAACAGCTCGCGTCTCTCCGCTTCTTGGGCCCGCTCTTGGGCGCGCACTTGGCTGCGCGCGCGCGCGAAGGAGGAGGCTGATTCTTCGTCCATGCCGATTATGCGGCCTGTGCGGTCGCGGCGGGGACGGTTCGTGGTTGTGGTGGAGGCGGTGGAGGAGGCGGGAGGGGCGGGGGGAGGGGCGATGGCGGAGGCGCCGGCGTCGTAGGGGCTGGCGCCTAGGGAGGTCGCTACGGTGGTGGGGGCGGTGATGTGGCGCTCGAAGTCGGCCGGGCGGGTGGGGGCGGTGATGTGGCGCTCAAAGTCGGCGCGAGGGTCTTTGGGGGTGTTTTTGGGTGGGGAGCGGGGCTTGGAGGGGTTGGAGGGAGGAGAGGTGTGTTTGGTGGGTGTGGAGGAGGGTGAAGGTGCGGGTGCGGGTGCAGGCGCTGGCGCTGGCGCGGTGGTGGTGGGCGCAGTGACCAGGCGGATTCCTGACATGTGTGCAGGAGATGATTGCCGGCGGATTGAGCGCTGGACTTCCTCTTTTGATGGAGGAGGGGCGGGCTTCTCTTCTATGGGCAACACGACCTCGGGCACTGTTGTGGAATGCTTAAACCCCGAGAACCTGCTTGCGCGCTCTTTGAACGTTAGGGAGAGTCGTTTGGGTACTGGTGGTACCTTTGTATTCTCCGGCTCGTCGAGTTTTTGCGCGGCGATGGGAGGCTCGGCGCTCGGCTGGGTGCTGTGTCGATGCCACTTCTTCTTCGGGGGAGTAATGGTGTCTTCCGAATTAGTGCGGCCTTGAGCCGTTAGCGAATTTGGGCGAAGCTTAGAGGACTTTTGTAGAACGTTTCCTGTACTGCGTTGCTGGAGGGGAAACGAGCGCTTGGAGTTGGGAGATGTGGGTGCAGATTTGCTGATAGATTTTGACAGTTCGGCTTCTTGTTGCGACTCCAAGGAACCATCGATGTGGGTAGCGGCCGTCGCTGGGATCGGAGGCCTCGGCATCTGATATTTTGGGGGCTCGGAAGGAGCTTCTCTCATCGGCGGTGGCGCAATTGGCTCTGCGCGAGACTCTCTAGCCAGCTCGCTCGGAGCGTGCTGCGTCCTCCAATAGTCCGCTTTGGGGACTCTAGGTGTGGAAGACACATCAACCTCAGCCGGTTGGACAACCTCGTGGAATTCAGTAGGAGACTCCGAGGCATCTCTCCTCAGTTTAGACTGCGACCTAGATGACTCGACAGACCCTAGCGAAGTATAAGAACTATACCCGCTATCGGTCACTGCCAGCGTCTCGAGCCGTGCGTGTGTCGATGAGCTCATTGTTTGCGCTGGGCGGCGTTCCGACATAGGTTCAACAGCAGGAAGATACAGTTCGTCGTCCTGTCTTCTTGAGAGTTCAGAAGAAAGAGGGCTGCGCCGATCAAGAACCGATTTCGCGTCCTCATATACTTGAAGATCTGACCTCGCGTCCTCAAATAGCTCGTCTTCCTCTGAAGTGCGTTTTGAGGTTGCTTCCAACTTCGGGGTCGACGGCATCGATAAATCGGCAGAGAATAGGCTGGGAAGGAAATCAATGTCCAGTCGGTAGAACTCAGCAAGCTCGCTAGCACCACCGGGTATCTGCGGTGCCGTTTCGAGACGCTGCGACGATGCTCTGCTGATGCCCAGTACGTCTGAGTAAGCTGATTGCTTTGTTGCCGTGCTTGGGCTTCTGGAAGGTGGATCGATGCTGAGTTCTGCAGAGTTGACTGTGATCTCCGGCTGCCTGGGTTGTTTGACTTCATGCGCGTTCCCTTGTTCCATGGGATGCCTCCGTGCCAAGCTAGCGAGGCTTATTGCTGTCGTCCGTGGTGAGACATTGTCTCCCTCATCATCTGCAGCTATGCGCCTTCGCGCCTTTGGCGTGTTTGCAGCGCTTGGGGCAGCACCATTCGTGATCCTAAGGCTGCCCAGCTCAAAACTACCAATATGTCTCAAATCAGTCGGCGTGCTCATCCTCTGGGAGTCCGTAATGTCCTCTCTAAACCGCGGTTTCTGGAGCGGTGGTGCCAACACCTCCAGTTTCTCCACGGGGCTTTCACTCCGCTTTGTCTGGTCGTAGTAGTAACCATTTATTTCCTCTTCACTGGGCAGGGTCTTTGACCTTTCGAACTGGGGAGAGAATGTCTGACTGGGTCCTGGTTCAGCTGCTGATTGTCTCCGTGCCTTCGGATTCTGCTTCTGTAGCCTAGAAGCACGCGGTGCTTTATTGGCCTCGTCCATTCTCGTCGCAACGCCGGGCGTGAGGTGGGAGCGGCGGCGGGCTGAGTGGGAGGTATAATGTTCTGGTTGAAGGTGCACTTGTTCCGTCGAACTCATGCGAGCGGATAGAGCGGGAGAGGTGCTCGATCTCATCGAGTAGCGGTTAGATGCATTTGAATCCCGAGAGTGGATGCTTGCATTCCTAGTCAGGATGGCCTCTGTTTCGGCAAGGCGCTGCCGGCGCAGAGTATCATTTATTTGAGCAGCGGACGATGTTTCGGCAACAAGGGACAGTCTAGCTTGTTGGTGCCTTATATAGCTTGGAGACCGGTGCAAATCCGGTACGCTGTATCAGGGGTTAGCTTTCATTGCAGATACCGTTGTGCGGCTGAATGGTGGCGCCTGAATAACTTACCTGTCAGTTGCTGGGAATTGACTTTCCGGAGGCAGGTCCTGAGCATAACCTGCAAGCCCCAGCTGCGAATATCTGCGCAGTGGATCTGAATTATCCAGCGACTCAACTCCACCATTGTCGTCCAAAATCCATTTATCATCCGGCCTATCCTGGAGCACAATCGACGCAGGCGTGCTCGATTTACTGCGAAACAAGCTGCTCAGCCTCGACGACCTCTTATCCCTCTCCTGCTGCCTCCCACGGCCATATCCAGCATCTCCCTCTATATCTTTTGCGAATGCAGGATCTACATCAGATCTCGCAGGAACACTGCTCGATCGTCTCTTCTCCCTCGCATGAACACTCGCTATCGAGCTCTTACGCGAAATCCCTCCAGGAATATCCAGTAAGTTATTCGCTGACGTATTTGTCCTAGGTTTCGAGAGCTTATTCGGTTTATTCGATTTCGTCCGCGGCTTCGTATTCTTTCGTTTCGGCTCGGCTGGAATCTCCTGGTTCGCCGTCTTCCCGCCGCCGAAGATAGATGATATGAGACCCATCCGTGCGGATTGGGGAGTCAAGGAGAGGTGTAGGTCAAAGCAACGAGATCATTGCAACGCCATCTATATTTCTCCGTTCGAGATCGGCTTCGCCTAATTATTGATGGTTGGCAGAGGAGATCTTAAGGGGTGCAATGACGTGTGGGGGAGTAGACGGATCCGGGGCAAATGTTTCAGCTGAAGAGTCGCGCAAATCTCTCTACCAGCGAGACCAATCCCCACGGAGGTAATGCAATGCAGTGCTGCGTGCTGCTATGCTTTGTGTTCGCAAATGCATGCGCTGTAGAGCAGACAGCGAGGAAGCACGAGGGGTCACCCAGCATAAAAGAGGTTTTGGATCTTTTTTTTGTTGGAAGTGTTGAGAATTGATAGTTTTTGGCGCCTTGCTGGCAGATCATCGCAGGGAGTCCATGGATGGCGTGGGGTGGGATGTGGTGTGGCTCTGTGGACAAATCAAAAGATGTCTTACATGTAAACAGAGACGTATGCCCGTGTTGACTATGCCACTTGTAGTCGGCTAGAGCGTTTTATATTCCGCATATCCCCAAAGCGTCGCTGGCGCCTCGTATTGTGAACCCGTTTCTGCAGAACCAGATGCTACTCGTCTCTTGTTACGTGCCCTGCTACCTTGTCGTGTTAGGAGCCCCTCTTTGGAGACGCGAGGCATCGATAGTATGGGTATGGGTATGGGTATGGGTATGGGTAGTATGGGTAGTGTAGATAGGAGAATATCGTATAGTAGAGTAGAATAGGTGGCCTTCTTGAATATTGTACTCACTCTGAGTGCACGGAGTATGACTGTTTGCATAGAGAGGAATAGTACAGTAATTACTATTAATCTGCAATGTTCAATGTTGGCGTCTTACTCCAATTTCCTCAAGTCGAGTACATTTGGACGTGGACCATTTCCGCAGGAGTCGTGAGGTACAGGACCTTGTCTAGCTGAGGTACGCCAAGTGATGTACATAAATGATGTACATGTAACGGAGGCGTAGAGGGTAAGGCGTAGTGGAGTCCACTAATTGTTCGGATACCGGGCACTTAAAGTCCCGTGCGCCAGGCGCGGATAAAGGCCCGGATAGAGGCCTGGATGGAGTCCCAGACAAAGTACCATACACAAAATCAATCGCTGCCGCCAAAACCACAACTTCAATTATGCTCACTATGCTCGATATGCTCGATATGCTCAACATAGAGGAGAAACAGCAGAAACGGCAGAAACAGCCACTCTCCCCACTCTTCCCAGTATGACCGACACCAACACAATACTCACACAGTCATCATTGTCGTCAAAAGCGTACCGACGCTCCTGCTGTGCTCTCCTGTACTCTCTGTACTATCTGCACCATCCGCACCCAAACTCCGATGTATGTATCCAGCCGTATGGAAGCCCAGTGTCCACTATCTCATGAATCGCCTGGGAGAAACAATTTCTGCCTTCAGACTCACATTTCGGCTCACCGGATGCTTCAGTCTCATATGCCCACCGAACCGACCCTGTCCTTCCATCATGCGCAACTGATCGAGGAGAATCAAGGCGCACTGGCACCAGCAAGGACTCTAAATTTAAGCAACGCCGCCGTCATGCGGACCGCAGTACTACAGAGTGTTGAGACCCCCTCCTCCATTCGACGACAGCCGGGATTCTCTTCGTTTTCTGCGCCGACTCTAGTGCTTCCCACGACATCTTGTAGACCCTTGCTGCTACGAGAACTTCCAGTATCACATTACACTGGTTCCTCAGTGCCACTAGACAGCGAGTGTGTAGGACTTCAGTCCTCTTTTCTCACACAGCCCTCTTCCCGTTGCAGAGAGAGCCACAACTCGTTGATGTGGCCTCAACGAAGACGGCTAGTATAAATATAGAGTATATCTGCTTGATCATCATGTCTCCTCAAAGTCGGCAATGACGGTAGTAGAAGTTGGGTGGCTGATGTTGCACGCTTTCGACGTGGCGGTTGGTGGCACAAAGGCTTGGATACCAACTGAAGAAAAACACCACAGCATGGCAGTGGAATATGCACATAAGTCTTCGGCTACAAGTGATTATAGTAGACCTATAAGCATATCTCAGTACAGCATGGGCATGACGCCGTGGGACAGCAAAGTGGCGTGAGTAGTGTGAGAGGGAGTAGAATATCGAGAAGCTTCACCTATCATCACGGGCGTTCTCCCGAGGCCATCTTCTTCATACCACCTCCAAGCGTCACAAAACAGCAGCATGCAATACATCCCCATGCCTCCTAAAAACATACTGCACGTCTTCCAGCGCATGTGCCCAATTCCAGCAACCCGGAAGTAAACCTCATCAAAAGACCCTCATTCTCACAGCGAACCCCCCATCCCTGTGCCACCCCCATCCCAGCCTTGCACCCAGCCTCGCGCTAGGGGTGCACCGCGGCTAAAAGTCTCCCTCACGAATCGCGCCGCGACACAATTCCGCGGTACACCCCAGACGCGAGACCTCTCGCCATCACCAGCGCTCAATCGACCAACATCACCACAAAGTACCATGCCAGTCCCACACTAAGCGCGCAATCATGCATTTCATCCGACCGGCCTGGCTGACGCACAGCGGTACGTCCATCCCTCTCCGAAGCCCCTCCTAATGCTCCCCCGATACAAGGGCGCCGTATGTATACTAACTGAGCGTTATCCAGGCGAGCAGAAGGACTTCGAGGTCTACTCCTGCCACGTCTCGCCCGATGGCAGCCGTGTCGCGACGGCGGCCGGCGATGGCCATGTGCGCATCTGGAGCATGGACGCTATCCGCAATGCGGCGAATACAGAATACACGGGCCCGAAACAGCTGTGCCATATGAGCTACCACAGTGGCACGATCCATACGGTCAGGTTTAGCCCCGATGGCCGCTGGCTGGCTAGTGGTGCCGACGATAAGATTATTTGCGTCTATCACTTGGAGAAGGAGCCGCCTGCGCATGGGGCGAGTTTTGGTGAGTGAAGCTGGGGAATTATGGGGCGGGGCGGGATATAGGGGAATGGGGAGATGGAGGAGGCAGATGGGCTAATGATGGTATAGGCACCAACGAACCTCCGCCAGTAGAAAACTGGAAGATCCTCAGACGCCTTATCGGACACGATAACGACGTGCAAGACCTAGCATGGTCCTACGACTCCTCGATCCTAGTGTCGGTGGGTCTCGATTCCAAAATCGTGGTGTGGTCCGGTCACACATTCGAGAAGCTCAAGACCCTTTCCGTGCACCAAAGTCACGTCAAGGGCATCACCTTCGACCCGGCGAACAAATACTTTGCAACCGCGAGCGACGACCGCACCATCAAAATCTTCCGCTTCACATCCCCCGCGCCGAACGCCACGGCGCATGATATGGTGAATAATTTCGTGCTCGAGCATACCATTGCGAATCCGTTTAAATCCAGCCCGCTCACTACATACTTTCGTCGCTGCTCGTGGAGTCCGGATGGGAATCACATCGCTGCGGCGAACTCGGTCAATGGACCTGTTAGCTCTGTCGCGATCATTAATCGCAGTCTGTGGGATAGCGATATCGCGCTCATCGGCCATGAGGGGCCGGTGGAGGTGTGCGCGTTTGCTCCGAGGTTGTTCAGCAATAAGCCGCAAGGGCCGGAGGATACGGACGCCAATGGGTTCAGTACGCAGCCTTTGACGTCTGTGATTGCCTGTGCTGGTCAGGACAAGGCGTTGACGGTTTGGAATACAAGCACTTCGAGGCCGCTGGTTATTGTGCAGGATCTAGCTCAAAAATCAATTTCTGATCTTGCCTGGACACCGGACGGACGGACCCTGGTTGTTACCAGTTTAGATGGGAGTATCGTTGCGATCGCCTTTGAGATGGGAGACCTGGGCTATGTGGCTCGGATCGAGGAGAATGACAAGGTATTGCAACGCTTCGGCGTTGGCCGCAAGGGTGTGGGTGTCATCGAGGACGTCGCAGGTCTTCGTCTAGAGGAGAGGAGTAGAGCCGGCGAGCTTCGCGGAGCAGAAGGCAGGATGGGTGCGCTGATGGGCGATGGAGCTACAGAGGCGCGCCCGGAAAAGAATGGGGTTTCAGCCAATGGGAACGGTGATAGCAAGGCCGGCGATAGTAAGGGGACTTCAACGCCTGCGGCGACGAATGGGACGGACAAGGATGCCGCTCCCACGCCGCCGGCAGAGGAGACTAATGCTGCCAAGATTGAGGCAATGAAGAAGAGAGTAACGATCACGAAGGAGGGGAAGAAGAGGGTAGCTCCCCTCTTAGTATCGTCATCTGGCACCGGGCAATCTTCATTACCGCAATCACAACTCATGGCAGCAAGCTCAAGCAACGCCGTAAGCGAAGCACCCCAATCCATCCTCGACCTCTCCAAGCCCTACGACGGCCTCCCCTCCGGCGGCCTCGCCTCCATGCTCCTCGGCAACAAGCGCAAAGCCGTCGTCCTCGAAGGCGACGAAGACGAAATGGGCAACAAGCGCCCCAGCAACGGCAGCCCCAACGGCATCATCCCCATCATGAAGAACGGCGTCGACGGCGTCGAGCCCGCCACTGCGACCCCCACGCGCGGCCAAGAAGTAACCCCTGAATTCATCCGCCCCGCGGTCGTCGACCCCGTCCTCTCCGTCTCGCAAACCCGCCTCTCGGTCCCCAAAGTCCGCACCCACATCCTCCGCTCCCTCAACCGCGGCTCCCTGCCCACCACCAAACCCCTCTCCAACGGCGCAGCCCCCGACGACGAATCCGCGAAAAACGCAGACGACGTCATCTTCGAAGCGCGCAATGACGGACGCAC
Source organism: Pseudogymnoascus sp. SDFLT0511 (assembly GCA_030180035.1). Lineage (NCBI taxonomy): Eukaryota > Fungi > Ascomycota > Leotiomycetes > Thelebolales > Thelebolaceae > Pseudogymnoascus > Pseudogymnoascus sp. SDFLT0511. The sequence goes on along the minus strand of JASCQD010000005.1, from coordinate 1,146,857 downwards.
AGGCGCGCACGCTAGCGAGCCTACACGCATCACCGCCCTAAAGCGCTCAGCGGTGCTCTGGCAGGACTTCCTCCCCCGCCCCGTCCTCCTCGTGGCAGGCAGCAAAAACCTCTGGGCCGCCGCCTGCGAAGACGGAAGCGTCTACGTCTGGACCCCCGCCGGCCGGCGCCTCCTCAACGCGCTCGTCCTCGAGGCCCAGCCCGTCATCCTCGAGTGCCGCGGCTGGTGGCTCCTCTGCATCACCGCCGTAGGCATGTGCCACGTCTGGAACATCCGCACGCTCTCCTCGCCGCACCCGCCTGTCTCCCTCGCGCCCGTGCTCGATGCAGCCGTGAAATCACTGTCTTCGCACACGGTTCCCGGCCCGGGTATTACGTCCGCGCACCTGAATTCGACGGGGAACATCGTGGTGACGCTCACGAACGGCGACGGCTACGCGTACGCGCCCGCGCTGTACGTGTGGCAGCGCCTCAGCGAGGCGTGGTGGGCCGTCGGCTCGCAGTACTGGAACAGCAATGACTCGTCCGTGTCTGCGCTGCAGAGCACGGCTGTGGGCCAGCCTAGCTCGTCCGCGCCCGAGACGCTGGTTTCCGCGGGCATCATACCGCATCTCGAGCGCCATACCACGGCGGAGGTCCTGCTCAAGGGGCGCGCGTACATGCTCCAGCGGCTTGTCAAGAGCGTGCTTCCGCGCCCGGGCTTTGAGAGGTTCGAGAGCGCGGTTAGTGTTGCGCATTTGGAGAATCGGGTGGCGGGTGCGTTGGGGCTGGGGGCGAGGGATGAGTTTAGGTTGTATCTTTATATGTATGCGAAGCGCCTTGGGGCGGAGGGGGCGAAGGGGAAGGTGGAGGAGCTGTTGAGAGGGTTGTTAGGGGGGATACTGGAGGAGGAGGGAGAGGCGGGGGAGGCCAAGGGGTGGATAGCGGAGGGGGAGACGATTTGTGGGTGGGAGAGGAGGGAGTTGTTGAAGGGGGTTGTGTTGATTCTTGGTATGTTTTGCACTTTTTTTCTGTTCTGCTACCACAGCCAGAGCACTCTCTTGCCGAGGAAAAAAAACTAACCGTTCACAGGCAAATTCCGCGACCTCCAACGCGTCACAGTCCAGTACGCCCGCGTCCTAGACATGGTAGGCGACGAGGACGCCATGGAGTCCACCTAGTCCACCGGAGCCTGCGGATCGTTTCTACCGGCGTTATTCATGGGTCCTGGTTTTGCTTTGCTAGGTTGCTCTTGCTTTTGGGCTGGGGGGTGATGGATGGCTGTTGTATGATATCACAATGAGGTTTTTGGGTGCGGGTTGGGGGGGATGAAATGGTATGGCTTTGGCTTGTTTTTTTTTTGGCGGGCAATAAGGGGGGGATAGGGGGAGAGAAGGCTGGCAGTATATCGCTGGTTTAGATAGATTAATTTAATTGCTATCGGCTAGATGTTTGTCCTATATGGAGTGACCGTGCTGCGCAAATGTGAAAGGGCACTGGACTGACTGCACTGCTGAGCATCAAGGCCTCTGGTCAAATTTTATGTTAACTTCTTCATTCAGCTCAGGTCTCCAGCGGCATGTTCTCATTAAAACTTTCCAAGCCCGAGCACGAATCCCAAGACTGTTGACGCTCAAAAAATGGGCGTAATCATATACATAGGTAACAGGGGAGAATCGGAGCAAGATAGACCGCCAGGATGACAAGTCACCTTGAGATGGGTCTAACTACGGCCTCACCTATCAACATGTTGTCACTACCTCAAAGGCAGCAATTACAGCTCGCGATGAACCGGCCATCGTACTTCAGCCTGCGTCTTGTCAATGCTACTACTTATTTCCATAGCTGCCCTCGTCACCGCTGGTTTTCCTGTCACCGCTGGTATTCCTATAACCGATTTCACTCCCCCGTGTGCTATATATCGTTGACATTAATAGCACACGTATCGAAGGAACTTGTCGAAATATTCCGACGGAGCATATGAACGTGAAAGTACGCTTTTTATATTGTAACACCAGCTCATTGACCAAGTACTAACTTGGCCTAATATGCCGTGGCGAGTTCATTATTCCTAGATTAGCTATTATGAACCAGATCCTCCCAGCACCATCTGACCCAACATGCAAGGCTAGCGGTGTATGTAGAGGTCCCGGGATCAACTTCTGAGATAGATCCAATAGGCAGACAGATGAGGAGTATGTTGTTAAAAACTTGGCCGCTATAAACCGATGTGCCTTTGCTATTCTTATTACCACTATCCCTCCTGTCACCGCCGCCACTCTTGCTACCGTCGGTGCCCCGTCGCCATAGTTTCCCATTCCCAGGATATCTCTTTCGTCTTCTTGCTAGCTGATGGGGTGGCATCCTTCAAGTCTAACGTGCTCGAAATGAAATTGACGATGAACGGAAGATCTATAGGGTCAGCGATGTCGCTCAATGCCACCTTTCCCACCACCGCCGCCACCTTTCTGCTGGGAGACATCTCTGACCTCGGGTGCACTCTGGAGGTATGCATTTATTGAGTAATATGCTTAGATGCATATTAGAGTCTCTTGAAATTGAGAGTTGTGGATTAGATCGTAAACAGTAGAACACAAAAGGGGCATTAAGCGTAAGTTCTAACTGAACCCAGCCTGTCTCCAAACCATCGATATCCGGCCGCCATAATTGAAGGTGTATCCGACGCCTTCCTCCGAATAGAGAATACGCTGGAACAACGCCCTCGCCGTTATTTTCGGTGATACTGCAGCGGAGTTCTAAGCTGCCGCATAATAAATACGCCGAGCTCAGGGGCGGCCAGTCCGCTGCAGCCTAACGACTATGAAGACCCTCAATCGGGCTTTGGAAGGAACTTGGTCATTGACTGCTATTATTTGTGCGCTTTATCTTGAAAATAATCTTCATCAGTGCCTTCCTGTTACCAGCGTTGATATATCGAAATATCCTGACAAGTCTTTCCGCCATACATATTCTTTATCACTTTTACTCTATAAGCGAGGTCATTAACTTCGAAGAAAGCACGCAGTTGGCTCGGCGTTGCGCCGTCGATAACGGATATTCTAGTATAGGCTTAGAACAAACCTCGAGTACGAGATCAACTGCGCCCCTATAGTCGAAGTTGTCTCTGTCATGGTCTACTTTGAGGCACCAACCATTACCCTTATAAGCGATCCCAACCCCTCTAGTGTGGTTCCATTCGGAACAACGCATGTCTGCTATAGAGTTCTTCAGAACTTCCCAGGACATTCGAGACCGTTGTTTCTCTTACAGACGCTGCTATTATTGCTACCGTTGCTCTTCTTGCTGCCGATGCTACTCTATTGTTGCCAATGCTACTCTAGTTGCCGGTGTTCTCTCACCACCGCTGCTACTCTTGTCATCGCTGCTATTCTTGCTACTAGACTTGCACGATCAATGTAGAGGATTCGCACCTGCTGCAGCTCTTTCGGGAGGTGCCAATCGCTAGACCATCGATGACAGGAATCTGTTGGAGGTATGTAATTACTCTCCTATGATCGATGGAGGTTTCAGGTGCGGCTCGAGCTGGCGCGCAATAAATACGCCGAGCTCAGGGGCGGCCGGTTCACTGTCGCTGGGCTGATCTTGAGCATTTGCTGCTATGATTCATACACTTCAACAATATCTGCGTTATTTGCTTCATATTACCAAACTCCCACACGTGCTCTGTAACGTTATAATCCCAACTCCGTGTGAAAAGTGCGTGTGTTTCTGGATATATTGTTATTGTGCCATGGCTAACCCATGACTGGTATGATTTGTATGTTTCCACCCATTCTATTGCCTGACGGCGCTGCCAAGATCTAACTTCTATGTCATCAAAAAAGCAATAGCACATCCCGGTCATACATGTACAGATAATCAAAAAGAACAGTAGCGCATGATGGTATGTGAATTTATGCCGCCGCCGCCTCCTTCTTATCCCGCATGGCGCGGAAGAAGTCCATAACGCCGGTGTAGACGACGAGCAGAATACCTCCACCAGGACCCAATCTCAGTACCTTAGGCGTGAATCCCTTGTACAGCGCACCGAAGCCCTCCTCCTTGAAAACGGTCGCGAGCGCTGGCCACGCCCAGTTGTACTTCTGGACCTGACCGGCGACCTTGGTGGTGTTCTGAATCCTGGACTTGACGACATCCATGGGGGTGTTGAGGATGGTACCGAAAGTTCCTCCGGTGGCACCGGACAACATGTCGTACATCATCTGCTGGTTCTTGTTGTCGGCCTTGGGTAGCAGCGCGCGCACCTGGAAGATACATCCGAAGTACCCGGCGTTCCAGAGGATGTGGCGCCACATGGTGCTCTCGAGACCGTTGTACATGGCGAGCGGGCCCTCCTGCTTCACGATCTTCGCGACACAGTCGATCATGCCGGTGTACTTGCCTGCTGATGCCTTGTCTTGCAGACGGATCTTGACGAGCTCAAAAGGAACAACGACGACGGCCTCGGTGGCACCAGCCGTGGCACCAGTGAGGATGGAGAGGGATTGAGTCATCTTGGGGATACCGAATGCGTCGCGGTAAAATTGGCCCCATTTGTCGTTGGCGGCGAACTTGGTGGCGCGCTTGGGGGCCTCCATCAGGATGGGAGCCTCGATTCCGCGGTATAACCGTCCGACACTGGTTTGGATTAGAATCTCAAGCTGCTTTCTGCGCGTGGCTTGACTAACCCTTCATGCTTGATGATCTTGCGGAAGCAATCCAACATGCCATTGTAAGCATCTGCGCCCGTTGCCGTGCCGGTCTGCAGTTGTCTATCGCAGTGTTAGCCTCGCCAGAATAGCTGTATATTAGGATATATCGTACACTCTGGTCTTGACAACATCCAACGGGTACCTGCATGAAGTCAGTAGAGTTCAAATGCGTCGGATCTTCCGAGTCTACTCACATAACCAGGATCTGAATTAGCTAGGGTTAGCCAGTGTTCATATTAATTACAGTCCTGTCCTTACCTCAGACACACCAGCCACGGCGCCTATATCATGTTAGCAAGAGTCAATGGCATACTGGGTCTGAGGTAACATACCAGCCGCGAACTGGTAGATGAACGGCAATGGTCTCTCACTCGTCATGATTGCTGTCTTGTGAGCTGCTACAATGGTAAGCAAATGGTTGTAATGGCCAGCCCCGAACGGGGATGGCTTGCAGTGAAGGGCGAAACTTACAAACCTGTTGCGGTGAGGATGGAAAGAGATGAAGTTTTTAGGGGCCGTGGCTGCGCGAGAGAATCTCGAAATCCTTATCGACCACCCACGCACCATTTTGGGGCGGTCCTTGCCGATAATCGGATAATCGCTCTTCCCCCACGTTGGAGCGCTCCACTCCGCAGAGCTTAGCGCCAGGGGCCCAGTCGGAGAGAGTCCCGCCACTCCGCAAAACTCCGCTTGTCTGTTATTGATGGGAGGGCTTGATGGGAGGTCTAGAGGTACCCCAGTACCCCATATCACGTGTTCTCGTGGACGCGACTTGGGACGCGTCTTCCAAACACAAGAGTAGGAACGACATAGGCAAATGAGGGACAGGAGTGTAATTGTTTACCAACGACCACCCCACCCCACCCCCTCACCTCCCCATACAATACTATGCCTCTACAGAAGTCGTTCTCAGATACGAATCATTCGACAAAGGTACTTATATTCCTCCAAGGTGACTGACAGAGTGTGGGCTGACTGAACAAGCAACGACGGCCTCAATGGCAACGAAATAAAACATTCCACGCGCCCCAGAACCGATATGATGTGAATCCCTCGGAACCAGCGCGAGCAAAACCTCCAATTCCTATATCCTCGGCCACGAAAAGCAAACTCGAAGTCTTCCAATGCAACGCTCAAAGCAAGAACCGCCGGTCTTCCGTAGACATGTCCGGGACGGGGGCAGATCCTCTTGTCTTAGAAGAGGACAAGGAGAACACACCACTCAAAGCATTAGAGCAGGGGATAAGCCCTCTATCTCGAAAGGATTTTGCAAAACCAAGTACTGAGACTCCAGCCACTCCCTCGAGCAAACTGGCGCTCCCCGAGCTCATCGGCATGATGGATGTGGGGTCAATGGCACAACTTCAACTAAAAACGCCGGACGAACGTGTCATGTGGGACCACGCCATCAACGCAGCAGATAACAATGGCACTTCCTATGTTCCGCCCAGGCGGAGTAGAAAGCGGCCTCGAAGTTCGTCGCCAATGTCGTCGCCAGGAAATGTATCATCACATTTTACCACCAATCCAGAGACTGGCGATCTTCAACAACTTGGCGCCCACGCTGCTCATGTCGGCCCGGGGTTAGATTTATGGTCTGGATATGCCATCGGGGCCGACAAATGCACTCCGAGGGGCCCTCAAAATCCTCTGTTTGCTCACCTCATGGGCAACAGCTCGTCGCCGCAAAGCGCAAACGTCAAAAATTCTGCGTCAAGAGAAGGAACATTCAAAAGATCTATCAGCTGCGGTACACAATTTCCAAAAAGGAGGAAAGTTGGCGTGTTTGAAGATCACACAGCTACAGATGTCTTTATGGAACCCATGAAGAGCGGACTATCCAAGCCTTCACGAGTTAGTGAGTTGCTCGATGGAATAAAAGTGGCAGCAGTGAGCCCGGATAAATCACAGTTCTCTGCCGGCCCTTCTAGCTCATCGCCTATCCCACGAAGTAAAGGCTGGAGCGAGAGAAAGGAGGTGCACCAGGCATCGCCGTTGGGCGCGAAGGATCGCTTTGTGACCGGAGATGTGGAGATAACGGAAACCGCAGCACCTCGACTCCAATTGCAGCCTGAAGAAAAAGATGATACGATTGTGTCGCAGAAGTCGGATTCTACCTCGTCCGATTATGGAGACTTTGATGCTGATCAATTCGACGAATCGTTCCTTGCGGTGCTTGAATCGAACCAGACCAGCATTCAAACCTCACAATCTCCTGCAACAGAAATGCACCCCGAAAAGCAACATATAAATACCCAAGACAGCCCTATAGCGGTCATGAAACCCAACATAATGCCTCCTGCGGATGCAGAAGAAGACGATGAATTCGCAGATTCCGACGAGGAAATGTTTGCTGCAGACTTCGAGGAAATCCTTTCGAAATATGATACCCATCCAGCTTCTACCGAAGCTGGGAATCAACCTGTTTTAAAACAGGAGGAACTGGCTGAGGGGAAAGGTCTTGATAATAAGAGAGTGGCGGATATAGCTGACTCTGATGATGAATACGGTGATGATATAGATGACACGGACTTTGCTGTGGCGGAGGCATCGGCTACGCAGGCATTCCAGAATTCAGCTAGTTGCTTTTCGAATGTACGTACTGGATATCCATAGCTTGCTGCTTCATTACTAAGAATATGTTTACAGCTCAGTCAAAAGCCCAGAGTAATTCAGCGGTATATTGTGACAAACATAGTCGATGATAACTACAGGAATTCGAGGGGTCGTGAGTGCGTCGAAAAGGTTTAAAGGCTCCTCCCTGACGTTAAGAGCCAGCTAACAGTCACAGGTTCTCATAGTACAAGTAGAAAACACCAAGGAATATCGAACCATTCGACTAAGGGATGGATGGGCTGAAACATCTGTCACAGAGAAGGCAGCTGTTCACGTCATCGGCAGTTTTGTTTCTGGCCAATGTGTTATCGATGACTTGCATAACTTGTTGATTCTCCATCCAGATCATTTGATTTCGTCCACTGTGGTTGCCGACTCGTTCAGTTGCACGAGACGTGCTGTGTTGCAAGACCGTGTCAAGGCTACGAGTGATTCAAGTGCACCACTTGTTTATGGAACTATTCTCCATGAAATCTTCCAAGCCGCGATGATGGCCAACAGATGGGATAGCCCTTGGCTACATGATCTCATCGAGAAAACTGCAGCCAGGCATCTGGAGGATCTTTATACTATAAAGATACAGATTCCCCAAGCTGTGGAACACTTGCAAAGTAAGATGGGAGAGTTACAATCCTGGGCTGAGGTATTCGTCACTTCGAAACCACATCCGGAAGCAATCGTCAAGGCCGGCAACGGTGAGACGGCTACAATGTGTGTGAGCAAGCTCCTGGACGTCGAGGAACACGTGTGGTCGCCAATGTACGGACTCAAGGGCAATATTGACGCCACTGTCCAGGTGACAATGCAAGATGCGAAAACAAAAACCAGCCGGACATTAACAGTTCCCTTTGAAGTTAAAACCGGCAAGAATGCCAATGCTTCGCATCGGGCACAGACTGCACTATACAATCTTCTTTTATCCGACAGATACGATATTGACATTGCATACGGCATCTTATATTATATGGAAACTTCAGAGACTATACGAATTCCGGCCATTCGACATGAGCTACGCCACATGATTATGCAGAGGAATGAGCTTGCCTGCTTCGTCCGTGAGAGACATGCGCAGCTGCCCCCAATGCTCAAAAAGGAGAACCTGTGCAATCGATGCTACGCCAAAACCACCTGCTTCATATACCACAAGCTTGCCGACGACGGAGACGGAGAGACGAGCGGTATGAAGGGCAAGTTCGATGAGGCTGTGAAACATCTCACTCCACAGCATAAAGAGTTCTTCCTCAAATGGGATGACCTTCTGACTAAGGAAGAGAAGGAAAGCTTGAAGTTCAGACGCGAGCTATGGACCATGCTCAGCTCCGAACGAGAAAAGCTGGGACGATGCTTTTCAAACGTGATTATCGAACCTGGTTCGGCATACGAAGAGCAGAACAACCCAAAGATCAACCGCTTCCGATACACCTTGATCAGGCAGGATGAAGCCGTCAATTCTTCCTTTCTTGAATCTCAGATCACTATTGGCGAACCCATAGTGATCTCCGATGAGAAGGGGCATTTTGCGCTTGCTAACGGGTATGTGACACACGTCCGAAAGCACCGAATCACTGTGGCAGTCGACCGGCGTCTACATAATGCCCGTATCCGACGCCCTGGCTTTGATGAGGCCGACAATCAGGTCTTCGCAAGTATTATGGAAGTTGCAGGCGAAGGGTCGCCTCCTGAATCCACCGAAGGCAAGATCACAGAGGCGCCAGTGCGATATCGACTTGACAAGGACGAGTTCAGCAATGGGATGGCAACAGTCCGAAATAACATCATTCAAATCATGGCGGACGGGCCCTTTATGTCACGGCAGTTAAGAAGCCTAATAGTTGACTTGGAAGCGCCAAAATTCAAGTCGCAGGCCACCAACTATGTGCTGAAAGATCGGGAAAACATCAACATTGATCAGAGAAGAGCTATTGAAAAGGTTATGAGCGCGCAGAATTATGCGCTGGTACTGGGCATGCCCGGCACAGGAAAGACGACCACGATAGCTCATATCATTCGGGCATTGGTATCTCAAGGGAAGAGCGTTTTACTTACATCCTACACGCATACTGCTGTGGACAACATCCTTCTCAAACTTCGCGATGACAGAATCCCTATCCTCCGCCTTGGAGCTGCGGCCAAAATCAATGCAGAGGTTCAAGAATTTGCCGAACTGGCTGCGAAGCCGCGAGCGTCATTTGAGGAGTTGGAACGTCTATGGCATGATACTCCAGTAGTTGCGACAACTTGCCTTGGAGTTAACCATGCCATTTTCAACGAACGCACTTTCGATTACTGCATCGTGGACGAGGCATCACAGATCACCCTTCCAGTCTGCCTGGGCCCAATCCGCATGGCCCGCACTTTCGTCCTTGTTGGCGACCACAACCAGTTACCTCCTCTCGTGCAAAACGAGGCTGCACGTACAGGCGGACTGGATGTAAGCCTTTTCAAGCTTCTTTCAGACGCACATCCTCCCGCCGTTGTAAATCTCGAGCACCAGTACCGCATGTGTGCGGAAGTAATGGCTCTCTCCAATGAGCTCATCTACTCCGGTCGACTCAAGTGCGGTACGCCAGAGATCGCAGCTCGCAGTATCAGCATCCCCAATATGGCTAACCTCCAAACGCACCATTTCAACCCCTCAACGATGTCACGCGCAGGGAAGACCATCTGCCCTGCTCCTGCGAAGGGTCAGTGCTGGATCCGCGACCTGCTAGATCCGGCAACGAAAGCCTGCTTCGTCAATACTGATACCCTGGTCCCCCGGCCCCGTGAGGAGGCGAAGGGTAACCGTATCGTCAACCCAACAGAAGCCACGGTCTGTTCGCAGCTCGTGCAAGCGCTCCTCACCGTTGGGGTCCCTGGCACTGAGATAGGAGTTATGACGCATTATCGGTCGCAGCTTGCTCTGCTCAAGCACAATCTACGCTCTCATCAAGAGGTGGAGATGCACACCTGCGATCGCTTCCAGGGCCGCGACAAGGAGGTGGTGGTGATAAGCCTGGTGCGAAGCAACGAAGCCGGTGGGATCGGAGAGCTGCTACGCGACTGGCGGCGGATCAATGTCGCGTTCACGCGTGCGAAAACGAAGCTACTAGTTGTAGGGAGCGGGTCGACGCTTAAGGGCGGGGAAGGAGGGGCAGAAGAGATGGTTGGACAGTTTGTGAGGCTTATGGAGAGGAAGTCTTGGGTATATGACCTCCCGGGGGGTGCATTGGATAGCCACTGCTTTGACGATGCGGCGACGCAGGCAAGTGGCAGTGCGGCGGCAACGCCAGAAAAGGGGGTGTGGAAGCAACTTGATTTGAAAGCGGCAAGGAAGCCAAAAATGGAAGGGCGTGGGATAGGGAGCGAGAACTTTAAGGGGCCTAAGAAGGCGGTGATTAATGAGCGGGCGTTGTTTGCTGGGAAGCCGGTGTTGAGGGATATTATGAATGAGGCTCGTCAATGATAGCTGGTGCAGGGCACTGGGTTGCTGTTGGATATGATTAGGTAGAAATTAGTTTGATATACAGTATGACAATGTATGACATGACAACTCCGATATTAAATATTCAATGGTACCAGTCGAGAAATTATGTATTATAAGACATTATATTTATTGGAAACTCGATATCTATGTATCTTATTTCTTCCCATCCAGACCAACGTGGAAATTGTATCCAAAATTCTCAGACGGGTCATTAAATCTCAGCTTCTTATCCAACCCATCAATCTTCTTCACATCCTCATCCTTTAGCTTGAAGTCGCCCTCCAAATTATCCTTAATACGCGCAGGCGTCTTGCTCTTCGGCACCACACACCTGCCATGTGCAACACCCCAGGCAAGGGCAACCTGCGCGCCGCTCTTCCCATACTTCTTGCCAATCTCCACCAGGACAGGGTCCTCCTGTAAAACATTAGTAACACATCTCTTAATAAAAAGGTGGTATGTTTCCTTACCGTCAGCTTGCCCAAGTTCTTCCCAGAATCGTAGGTCTGATTAAGGTTACCAAACGGCGAGTACTGCGTCATATGGATTCCCTTCGCCGAGTGCCATTCCGCAAACTCCGTTTGCTGTAGCCACGGGTGAATCTCGACCTGGTGCATGGCCGGTGGGACTCTGCCCTCTTTAAAAATCCTCTCGATTTCAGTCTTGTTGAAGTTGCACACCCCAATTGCCTTGACCTTGCCCGTGTCAATAAGCTTCTCCATTGCCTTCCACGTATCGACGTAGTCGATATTGGCCGTCTCCATCTTTCCATTTGCGTCCTTTGGCATAAGCTCAGCGCCGGGTTTGAATGCCACAGGCCAGTGCATCAAGTAAAGATCGACGTAGTCGGTTCCCAGAGCTTTTAGGGAGTCGTTGAGGGCTGGCTCAACATCCTCTGGTGCGTGTGCATTGTTCCAAAGCTTGGTGGTGATGAAGAGGCTCTTGCGGTCTACTCCTGACCTTTTGATGGCCCTTCCAACTGCAGGTTCCGTGCCATAGATGTGCGCCGTGTCAATGTGGCGGTACTGCAGTAGCCATGTTAGAACTTGTCCTTACTCTCTGGGTGACCATAAATATAGTAAAACTTACGCCGACTTTCAGTGCCTCCACAACGGCATCCTCCTGCTCTTCCTTATCCTGCCAAGTGCCGAAGCCAATGGCTGGGATGGTGGCACCAGTGTTCAATTTTTGAATAGTTCGAGAAGACATCTTGCAAGCTTGTAATATGCTAGGTAATTGTGTTGACAAGATCGAGTAGGCGCAGGATTGCAACTACTATATGCTATGAACTATGTTATGACGAAATATTTTTTATGCCGCCGTAGAACTCTCATCCGGATTCATGAGGATGAAACATTGTAAGTACTGTGACGTTAGTGGCCATTCCGATCACTTGTCGTTCAAGATCGATGTTGTTCTCATACGTCACCATGAATAATACCGTCATTGAGCTCCAGTTCTTTCCCCACAAGGAAGCTACCGCCTTAGGCCCCGGCACTTGCAAACATCAAAATTAATAATGAATTAGTCCAGTTTAGGAGATCTTAGAGTTATATTATGGTAATTGAGTGTGGAGTGGGATAAGATCTGCTCTTGTGGCGTTTGGCTATCTGTTTGTATAGAGCATTTGTGGACTTCCAACATATATTTAAAAGTGGACAGCGGAAGGTATACTCTAGAGTAATTTGTTGTTCAAACAAGGCCAACCCCACCTTTACACACTATTTACGTGGTCCCTAAGAGCTTCGTCGGGGGAGGGCCGGGGCATACATATATATACATGCCACATTAAGCAAGCAGAGCAATACTACAGCACGGCAGATTGAAGTATAAATATGGAAACTGGTTGACTTTATATATGCCTTTGCCAGTGATAAAACACTTAACATATGAAGCTATTCCTTATCCCACCGCGGCATCATGTTTGATTCGCCGCGCCTAATTATCCCATGTCGAAAAACGCCTACAGTGCAGCATTCCCCTTACACTCGCCATCAGCCCATTTGTTGAGAAGCCAGACATCGTATCTTCGTCAGTTCACCCCGGGACTTTCATCCCGTCACAGAGGTGCTCACTTCATGCCATTCACAGGCCCACCCGCAACTGGACCGTTCGCAGCACCCTCTGCCTCGTAGTCCTCCTCATATTCAGTTTCCAGGTCCTCCCTCTCATCCTCCACAAATCCACTATCAACTTTCAAGTGCCTCAGCCGCCTCCTCATATCATCGCGTTGCTCATTCTGCCACCTAATCAGCGCGGCAGGCGCGTGCACCTTGAATCCATAGATCCTAGGACTGTAGCGTTCGTAGCTTTTGGCGGGCATCAGGGCAGGGTAAACCTGGAACAGGATATTGTGGAAGCTGGTCCCGAAGTACGCGCCATCGATGGCGGCGTGGCGCGATGATTTCGGGTTGTAGATGTCCTCGCACTTGGAGCAGTAGAGCTTCACGGCTTTGATGTTGGGGTTGTCCGACTGGCCCATGGGAAGGAGGGGTTGTGATTTGCACATGACACGAGGACATTTGCCAAAGTCGTTCTTCTTATACTTGTCCAGCTGGTGTAGTGTTAGTCAACAAATCCATATACATAGTTCCAAGGGGGGCTCGTACCATTTTCGCCAGCCCTCGAGTCGTTACAATGTATCTTGCATGCACGAGGCCGTATAGGTGCCTGGCAGATTTCTCAATCGTCTCCCTCATATCATCGTCACAGTCCAAGTCGAAGACATCAGTAACCAAGTCGAGTGCATACTGATAGTATTGTACTTCTGTGTTAAGCCCTGTCAAGTTGAACCGGTCCGTGAGGTACTCCTCGTCGATTTCGCAGAAGTACTCGTTCCCCCGCGATGAGATGAACTGCAGAGCGAAGAAGTCAGCCATTATTTCTTGTATCCGACAACAAAACTTAGAGAACTGAACCCTGTGACACCAGATGTTTAAAAACCAGCCATACGGTGGCTTTACATCGGGTGCTGAGAGGTTAGGCGACGAGAGGAGGCGCCGAGCGCCAAGTGGTGGGAGCTGGAAGCCAACACCATCGAGCTGCAAAAAGGTGTTTCGGGATCCAAGGTTGCCTGAAGAAGCACACATTTGGTAGGCGCAAATAGAACAAGGCTATGCTTTAAAGTCTTGTATTTATGCCTATAGCGCGCATGCTGGATGGGGCGCAAGTTCTTCAAAGCCGCGGAAAGGCAGACTTCCCTTGCCCATCGGTGCGAGACAATGGTCGAACTTGGCGACCTTCCCATCGCGCCTTCCCATCATCCAAACAAGCAGCATGGCGCCTGCCAGTGCGCACATCCAAAGTAGAGGTTATAAACAGAAGGAAGCGCTCATGATAGACCTACCCAGTCTCTCCAGTAACTAGTGTAATCGCTATCGGTTTCGCTATTGAAGTCGTCCATTTCGTAGGCCTGTTGGACAGGCAGCTGCGACTGAGTCTGCTGCCGCTTCCTGCACTCCGCCGGTGTTGCGTGAGAACAGAGGTGTTGATACGGAAGGCTGCGTTGCGTTGTTCCGCTTTGGTTGAGGAAGCAGCGTGCTTGTGCGTGGTGGGGGAAAGCGGGCGCCGCTTGTGATAATCTGATCTGATGTCAACACCCCTGTCGCGATTAAACCCAAAAGCGCGCTATAGCCAATTCCGCCAATTTCTATACCAACACTGTTCCACAAGTCACCTTTATTTATGTTTTCAATGAAAACCAGTTCTATATTCCTTGAATTTGTTTAAGGTCATTATTTTGTAGATGTTCTCTAATCTTTCGATCATACTATTCCCCCAATACATAGTCTAGCTCTATATACAAACTATGGAAATGAGAAGTAGTCCGCACTGTTCGGGTCTTGGCGTAACCCTCCATCACTACTGTTCGACAGTTGTCCCGGACTTGGAGTCCCACTACTAGATTGCTCCGAGCCATCATATATCCCTAAGCCAGCCGGCAAGCTATGCCTACCTCGCCGTGGCGGTTTTAGGCTCGTACTCTTTAAAAGGGAACCCATGCGTTCAACATCCCCCGTTGGACTCCGCATATCGACCAGCTCCAGCGCTTCTCTCAAAGTCGCCCCGCTTTCATCCAAGGCTGTCAGGAAGCGTGCCAGCTCTTTGCACAATTCCCAGTCGCCTTCGTCTCTGGCTCTGCCCAACAACCGAACAAGCTGTTCGGAGCTTGATGACAGCTCCTCAAAGGTATGCAGGACCAACAGGTACCCCCCTGCTGTCTTCAAAGAGCCCTGCTGTAAAGACTCTTCGAAGAGCGTTGCGGGAGGCGGTAGGTATGCAAACAGCGTTCGCCAGGATCTCACTTCCGTCTTCCTCGTACACTGCACGATAATATCTAGGTATTGCGGGAATGAGGATAAGAATGAAACCACACCAGGTAGCAGCGCTTGATCAGGGCGGGGTGGATTATCGACTTCGTCGTCTAGTACATCGTGTAGTAAAACCTCCAGGGCGTGAGGAAAATACTCAAGATGTCGATATTGATGGGCGAGATGGAGTGCCGCCGTCGAATCATATCGAGATAGGTGAAATTTGAGCACTGGAGGTATGAATAAATGTGTCTAGAAAACGGTTAGCAGTTGCGACTAAACTTGCAGGGGATATATCATACCCTTATTGCAAAACGGAAGAAGGCGAAGTTGATGTCTCTACGTTGAACCAGCTCAGGCTCAACGCCTATTAAGATTCCCTTGTTTAGTGAGATAGACAAGGGGTAAAAATCAGTGGTAAAGTGCACAGTAGATGGGAGTTCTCGCGCCAAATCAGAAGGCGCCGATCGTAACACGTCTTGAACATCAGGCCATGCCTTGATTTCTTGTCCATCAAACATCCATAGAGAATCTTTCAGGCCCTGAGGTTCGAAGCCATTCATAGATGTCCCTGTATTCGGAGACCCTGACGTTGCCACACCCTGAGATTTCTCTTCGGGCAAATCTCTCATAAGGGCAAAGTACTCGATATTATGAGCAATAACTCGCATATCGTATTTTAACTGTCTCTCTTCATTAAGTGAGGGTTGTAGAAGTACCAGTTTCCCATCCACTAGAAACACAACAGTAGCGGTTGCTACATCCTGAGCTGGGTCACCTTCATTCATTTGTTTGTCAGGAAGGATCCAACTGAGTCCCCTGACCCGGGCTGGCGACCTAACAATTCCATGGAAAGCAATCTGGCCAACCTGAACAAGTTTGATCGTCCCATCAACGGGTGTGAAAATGTAGTGGTAGAGTAAGTTGTCATATGTGTAGACAAGCAATGAATCCTCTCCAGAGGGAGAGACGAGAACAATTGGCGCTGGTAAGCGGACTGAATGCTTCACAGACGAGTTCCCGAGAGGTGCCTCTCGAGGGTAAAGCCTAACCTCGTAAGAATCGCCGGCCTCGACGGCTGCAACGAGGATATGCTGATACCAGCACATACCCCCACGCACCACAAAACTATTCTCCTCGTTCCCATCGTCGAATGTTTTCCATCGGCCACTGGATATGCTATAGTGCGCGAGACCTCGTCGACCAGCGACTGCCACATATCTCCCATCGAGAGATATCACCGAGCACCTGATTGGCCATTGATCAGTAAGGTAGTTCGTGGGGATCTGGGCGTGGTGCCACAAGGATGACTCTGCAGATATCGTAGTAAGATCAGGCAAGTCATAACCTCGGTACACCATTATCGAGTCTCTAGTTTGAAGCATTGTGCGTGATATGTTGGATGCAGTAAAACATCCAGTAATGGAGCTGCGTGACATTTCCAAGATCCAAAGTCTATCGTCGTTCGGCCCAACGAGAAGCATCTCGGAACCTCCTGGGAGCCACGTCCCTTTGCTTACTCCATAGAGCCATCCCTCATCGCCGGTTTTAGCAGCTCCTCGGTTGGCGGCGAAACTTGTGCTTTGTGGTTTACCGAACACGCTCCAGGATGCCCAGCCTTCTTCAAAGCCGGCGAAGAGGCAATACCCATCAGGAGAGTATGCTAAGAAAGTTACCTTCCCTGAAGTAGCACTTGATACTGATGTCTTTTGAGAGTGAGATAGGGGTATATTTCCGGCGTAATCCTTGGCTGCATAGACATCAATGGTACAGTCCGCACGCGCAACAGCAATTAAGGAAAATCGCGCATTTATAGCCACCTTCGTGGCATGAGTCGTTTCGCTCTTTGGATCGTGGAAGCAATATCCCTTGAAGAGCTTGCTTGTGCTGGTGGACTTTTTTGGTGGATTGCCTGTGTCTTGTGGTTCCGTTTTCATCGCGTCCCTCGATTCGACTAGTCGTTGCACAGCGAACGCTTTCCCGTCACTGGTTATCCATGCCGAAAGATTCATCGGGCGATCGTAAATCATGTCCAAAACGGTAACTTTTCTGGGCAGCCATGCCATCTTACTCAGAAGCTCAGTACTGGTTTGGTTGCCAGTGCTATCTGGTGCCCATCGTATGCACTGCACTGCTGGTGGTTTGGTGGTTGCAACAACCAGCTCCTCATCGAGTGCCAGAGCTCTCTCAATGCCCGCATCGACCTTAATCACCATCCGGAATCGAACACTGACTTCACGCACTCCCCCACCCTCGCCAGGGCCCCATAGTATCCTATCGCTTTGGTTTCTAGCGCCAGTAAAGTTGCTTTGTCTTCTCGTATTCACGCTGGAATTTTCGGGGAAATGCGGCCTGTAGGCGCGAGCATCTGGGTCGGTCGCCAATGAATAAGTGATAAGGTAGCCTAGGGTTGTTTGAACAACGAATATGGCCGAGTCGGGGCGTATAAGGAGAGAGACATTCGGTCCATAAGTTTCGAGGGAGCCAGGCGAGCGTATAACAACCGCTAGTATTGCTGTTGGCTATCTAGGATTAGCGGGTGGCCATTTCCACAAGTCAAGAAATAAATATACCTTCGTTTGCCATATTGTCATTGAAGTTGCTGTGATAACCGCAAACAAATGCCCTGTTCGTGACATTTTAAGTCCCAATATGGGCTGCCTCCCTGCTTCTCGAATTGAATCATTGTGTCCATCTTCCAAATCGTCAAGAGACGTCGCTGGTGGCCGGCGTTGAGCATCGAGTTCCACGGGTTGAATAGCGGGGGTGCGTGGAGTTGTTGGAGTCAAATGCCCAGAGAGCAGCTCCTCGTCATCTTGGGCAGTTTCCGAAGCTGCGCTTGAGGCATTGAGATATGAGCTGCTCTGGGGAACATTGGGAGACTCTACATCATCATTGGAGTGGTAGATGCGGCCTTTTGAGGTGGAGCTATTGGATGCGGCGTATATCCGGGGAGCTCCAACGGGCCAGTACATGGCTCAGTGATGGCGCGCGAGGCCTCATTCGAATCGACGCATGCCTTGTAGGCAGTATTTCTGCTTCGAGAGCACACGACAAGAATTAGGGCCCTGAGTTGTCAATTCACAGCTTACAGCCATAAATCGAAAAGGTGATCGAACAGGAACAGGAAAGGCGCCGAGATTGGCTAGCTCACACGTACTCGTATGCAATGACCTTGAGGTACCCCAGCGTCTCATGGTCCGTGCATCGATACTGAAGATCTAAGATAGAGATAGAGCCAGGCCGATCCCACTTGGGCTCTATTTTGTCTACATTTGTTCACGATTGTTTACTTGTTCAATTCTTCAAGTCTGTGTCATATATTTGTTATTAAGAAGGCATACATACAGCCCGCCGCTCCATTCCAGACCTATGTACGTGGTCTCCGAGCCCCCAAAACGCGTGACATCAAAGGCTTACAAGTACCTACAGTATCAAGACAACGACCCACTGAGGCAATCGTGTTGCTAGCTGTGGGAGACTTCTTGCTGACTATCTACGGCCCGTTTTCTGGCCCTTGCTTAAACCGACTGCCAGCGTTTCCTTTCGGTGGAAAGGGGCAATGGCGCCCATGAGGCCAAGGCCCAGCCTCTCCAAAGACCGCTTCCCTGTGGTCTTCGGCAATCTTAAAACCCAGACTTATCACGATCCGTCTGCTCGTGGTGTGGGATCTCACGCGTAAGTTACTCTATATACCCCTGGAATTTTATGTCTCCTGGTAAATAAATACCACTATCCCGTTGTATGTGGCATGAGGGGTGCATTCGCTGTTGCTCAAAATAAGAGCTGCTACCCCTTTGTCTCTCTCATTTGCGGGCATATGCTATCTCTGCAGAATATTGCCAGTTGCACAATGCCTCAAAATGTTCCTTCTATTTCATCGTGGCCCCCTGGCTACGGAGCAAGACCAGGCAGTACAAACTTACTTCTGAGACTATGGTATTGCCATTTAATTAAAGATACAAGAAGCTAAATTGTTGCTATAGGATACGGTGCTTAGATTGGAACCCCTTGGGAACGCTCATTGCTTCCGGCTCAGCAGACCACACCCTTAGAGTCTGGAACCCCGATAGGTCACACGTTCGTTATTCGACCGAGCTCAAAGGCCACGACGCCAGTATTGAGAAAGTAGCATTCAACCCAGTCAAAGATGCCGAACTGTGTAGTTTAAGCGCAGATGGAGTTTTGAAGCTGTGGGATGTGCGGACGAAAACCTGTATCAACGAGGTCAAAGGGCTGGGATCGGCTGTTTCGCTGGCGTGGCATCCTGATGGCGAGGGAATCATTGTAGGGAATAAGGTATGCTAAAGAACTACCGACTGCATGCCCATATCTAATACCCTCTGTGGACGGATAATCTCTTCCTCATAGAGCCTACGCAGTTAAAAATAGTGGCCGAGCATGCACAAGATGTGCAGACAAACGAGATCGCTTTCTGCTGGAGTGGAAAAAGGATATTTGTTTCAACAGGAGAGGGCCGTGTCAAAATATTGAGCTATCCGGACTTGCAACCCGTCTTTCAGTGCGGGTGGGAAGATAAGCCCCTCACATTAAACGGCCACACGTCCTCATGCCTATCGCTGGCATTACAACCAACAGCTCGTTTTTTGGCGAGCGGGGGGTCAGATTCGATTATATCCCTCTGGGACACCAAAGACTGGCTTTGCCAAAGGACGTTGATTGGCATGACTGGGCCAGTCCGGAACATCAGCTTTTCATGGGACGGGATGTATGTGGTTGGGGGCAGTGACGAAGGAAACGGCCTGGAAATTGCTCACGTGGAGACGGGAGAGCATGTTCACAGCGTAAAATCACAGGCACCGAGCCCGGTGGTGGCGTGGCACCCAACTAAATATCAACTGGCATATACGGATTTTGGAGGTTTGAAGATTATTGGCATCGATTCGGATAGGAAGCATTCCAGCTGAAAGCATGACTTGGGGCAACTGTTTGTAGTAAGATAACTTGGTTTAAGGAGCAGGGGCTGTGCAGAAATATCTGCTGTTTAACTACTACTACTACCATAAGTTCTACTTTACTGCTGTATGGTTCCAAGAAATCAGTTTCTGGAGTAGATGGCGATCTTTGCCATAGAGCAATGCCGTATCAACAGCATACACCATCTCACAATAAAATATATTGATCATTACCCGTTATCCCCAGGCAATCGTAGTTAAGAGACAGAGTGCCTGTGGTCGGTTACCGCATCCTGTCTCAGCCCATCCACCACAAAGCATCGGATAGAACATCGGAGGTCACCATAGAGCATTGGAGGTCATTCATTACAATGCCTCGGGAGTCATCACAAAGCACCGGAGGCCGAAATATGTTATTCCCAGTTTGAAGTGGGTGGCGCGGCCGGAATGCGGCCGCTTCGGAGTTTGTGACCTTAACAACATACTCTCGGACTTTATGGACTTTATAACTTTCGACTTCAAGGCATGTAGGCATACAGGGAGTACGACACGACATCTCAATGTTATTGATGGGGTTTCCTGGGAATGGCAGATTAGGTATATAAAGGTTCAATCTTTCGACATAAATAATTTTTGTTTCCATCATCGTGAGCATTTGTATATCTTCCAAACTGGTACTGCTACGCAATATCCGCTTCTCTAACTCGCCCTATCAACATATCACCTCCAATTACCAACTATCTGGTTCTTATTGAACTACTTAACTTCAAAAACGCCCTCCTCACTTATAGACGCTAAAATATAAGGAAAAATGGTGAAGATTCAAGGAAAAGAGGTCGGAGAGACTGGATATGGTCTTATGGGTTAGTCCTTCGTTGCCAACGTTAGTGTTCATCCGATTCTAAACGATGTGATAGGATTCAACACGCCTCCAAATATTATACAGCCAGAACAAGCCTTCCCGGCCATGAAGGCCGCCCTCGAAGCCGGGGCGACTTTTTGGAATGGCGGTGACTTCTATGGCACGCCCGAATACAACTCCCTGCACCTCCTTGCCGCCTATTTCACAAAATACCCCGAGGATGCCGACAAAGTCGTACTATCCATAAAATCGGGCTTCAAGGCCGGCGGCTTTGAGAGTGATGGTAGCCCGGAACACGTCCGTGATCGAGTCAACAACTGCAACAGGATCTTGGCGGGCACGAAGAAGGTTGACATCTTCCAGTATGCAAGAGTACCAACGAATGTGGATTTCTTCACTGTGACGCTTAAAGAGCTTGAGAAATGTGTGGAGGAAGGACTCATTGGAGGCATTGGCCTCAGTGAAGTCTCGGCGGCTACTATTAAAAAAGCTGCAGCGATCACGAAGATTGACGCAGTGGAAGTGGAGTTGAGCCTATGGGCGACTGATATCCTCACCAATGGTGTCGTGGAAGCTTGCGGCGAGGCCAATATCCCCGTAATTGCGTGAGTTTTCCTGATATCACTGAACCCCGAGATATAATACTGATAAGTACAGATATTCGCCAATCGGACGTGGGATGCTCACGGGCCAGATCAAGTCCGTAGATGACATCCCTGAGGGTGATTTCCGTAGGATGTTCCCGCGTTTCCAACCAGAGAACTTCCACCACAACCTCGAGCTCGTTCAGCGACTCCAGGAAGTGGCCGAGAAGAGCGGATGCACACCTGGCCAACTTGCGATCGCTTGGGTGAGACAGGCGGGAAAGACAGTCAAGGGAAGCCCTCAAATCCTGCCTATTCCGGGTGCTACCAGGAAGGAGAGAGTGGAGGAGAATTGTGAGGCTGTCACGTTGGACAAGAGCGCGCTAGCGGAAATCGAGAAGATATTGGCTGAGGTCACAGTTGTTGGCGGAAGGTACCCTGCGCAGATACCGATTGAAGGATAGGAAGCATCAGGATTGGCAGTGGTTCCATTTATGACCGTGGCAATGTATTTTCATATAGTACTATTTAGACTATTGTAACTTGATATCGCATGCATCCACTTCCGTGTTTAGTAATCGTAGGTTTCAACCAAAGCTTGAAATAAATGTAAAAAGAATAGCAACTACATGGCTGGTCAGCATGTATGCCACGAGATATTTCATGGCCAAGAACGGAATGTGAATTTGCATCAGAAAAAGTGTAAAATGTGATAATCTGTCGCCTTGGGATCCCCGAAAGAATCGTACGAATTGCAGAACTCTTGGAAGAATATTCATCATGTGCAGGGAAAGAGGATAAAGAAGAAGTAACATACCTTTTGATAGTCAATGCCCCCAGGTCCCCATATAAGGCATTAATATACGCTACTTACCATCTCCATGCCATTCCAACAACAAGGTGAAATCGGAGAATCACAATGCGATGTTGATTTTTGAGGCTCGAGGAAAATCGACTTTTTGAAGGGGAGCATGGCCCGACCCACCGACGCTATTCCCCAACCGGTACCCCTGCATCGCGGTGCATCCTCGCGATTTCTACTATCAGATGAGAGACAGAGCATCAAACGCCAACTCTCCTAGCGACAACTCAATACTGCGAACCAACACCCAATCGACTCAATCGATTTACCCAGCAGTAGCAGCAGCGAGCATTTAAAATGGGTTCACGGAGCCCCTCTCCGGCGAGCTCGCCACTCTCGAACGCAGAGTCGGACGCATATGAAGCTGAATATTACCAGCGACGCATTACAGGTACACATTCCTCCAAACGCCAGCGCCTTGACGAGGGCTCATTACGAGCCACATCAGCTTCACATGACCCGGAATTCGACACACTATCCGCAATATCCTCTGACACCTCCGGCGACGTGCCACAGTCCCCAAGCCAACTTGCGAAAGTGGACGATGAAGATGTGCAGCAGGAACAGGTCACTGTCTGCGCGTGGGAAGGTTGCGATGGTGGAGACTTCGGTGATATGGACAAGCTGGTGACGCACATACACGATGTCCATACAGAGAACAAAGGGAAGAGGAATACGTGTGAGTGGGCGCACTGCCCGAGGAAGAGCCATGCGCATGCCAGTGCCTACGCGTTAAGGGCACACATGAGAAGCCACACAAGGGAGAAGCCATTTTTCTGCGCATTACCTGGTAAGTTAATTCCGACGTGGCGTTGCTGAGCCCTCAAACTAATAGGCAAATAGAATGCGACAGGTCTTTCACCCGCTCCGATGCACTCGCAAAACACATGCGCATAGTTCACGAAACCGAAGCGCTACGCCCGTCAGACCCGACTCCGAGGTCCATACTCCCGAAATCAATGCAGCCCCAGGGGTCGAAGAGCAGCAGCCGCCTCAAGATCATCATCAAAAACCAAGGCAGCCGAGGCAGTGATGGGGTTCAATCCCCAGCCGCCCGACGGGGTCATGATGGCCTCACGCCCTTGACTGTGGAAGACGGGTTTACACTGGATGAGTTGGCATTGGGAACGAAGGAGCTGTGGAGGTTACTGAGACGGCAAGCACACTGGGCAGATGAGGAGGCGGAGTCTCTGAAGCAGGAAATCGAGACGATGAACGAAATACGGGACAAGGAGTGGCTGGAGAAGGAGATCCTATTGGACCAGGTCATCAATAATGAGATGGATTGGTTTGAGAGGCGAAAGCATGTGCTTGCGACGCTTCCGACGGTTGAGGAACTGAGGTCGCAGACAATGGCGAAGATGGAGAGGGTAGGCAGTGGCAGCGGCAGCGGCAGCGGTATTAAGGGTGAGCGAGAAGAGACAGAGGCGGAGCAGAAGGTGGACCAGCGGGAAGCGGCGGCTGCCCTGGCCAGTCTGGCCCAACAGTCTTAGGGGCAGCTTGCCTTTCGGTGAGGGAACACTTGCCTCCCTTCTGGGTGTAGTTGTAGCGTTGGGTTTGCACAAAGGAGACCCCTTTGGTGTTGTATGCGCGGGGCGAATATCGGCGTTTTGAAGGGATATATTATGATGATATTGGGATGGGAACTGGTAATGGCAGGTAGTTTCGACAGGCACAATATCGTATCAGATGGGCTGGCCGTGGTTGGGTTACGCGTCACCTTCGAGTAGCCTTTTAGCATAGAGCAACATGAAAAATCCATGCATCTACCATATCCCACCATTACAACACGCTGTTATATCACTTCAGCCGCCCCAGGGGGAGACAGTTGGCGTTCTCGGAGATGCGAGAAAGGAGTCGGCGCACAGAGGCCGTGCCTGCAAATCGGGGTATTCCACGGCGCGGCTGGGGCTGTCGGGTTGTTGGTGGATATGTGACCCCCACGCCGCACCCAGAAGGCATTGGGCGCGGCGTTGGTTCTCCGCTGAGAGTAACACTGCGGGGCATGGCGGGGGTGACAGTCAACCCGGCCACGGCCCCAATTGTGCCGATATCGCGGTTTCATGGGAAACGATGCAGAAATACATGGAAGTATTGAATAAAGAATTGATGGTTAGATATATCAATTGCCTAAATTGGCGAAACTGAGCTGTGGGAAAGAGGAGAGGCTTCGGGGATAGGAAGGCCATTGGGCATTTGTGCCAATTTATATGTCCGCAGAACGCGGGGTAATGGCACGCGAGTTTGGGCAAAACAAAACACATTGGAGATCGAACCAAGTAGAGAAGCCCCAACGCTAAAAGTAGCAGTGGGGGATTTGTTCTTAGGTTCCCGGAGGGAGTATCTAGTAGTAATGGTGTGGAGTAGGTGGATGCCGTCTTCTGTGGTTTATCTTCTTCCAACAACCCCTCCTCAGCCTCGCACTTCAAACCAGGGATTGTACTTTGGCGACACAGCATCAATCGGATTGGAAACCACTGCCTCCTTGCTACTTCCCTAACTACATATAATACTTTACTTATAAAGTCCCTACCATGTCTTTGCCAAAGGTGCTTATCCTAGGAGAGATTGAGCAGTATGTTCCCCGTAACTTTCCCCCTCACATTCGTTGATGGTCACTGATCCCTCGTTTTTCCAGCGCCCACAAGGAGTGGTCCGATCTCGCCTCAATTTCCGATGTTATCACACCGAAGTCTACCAACAGGGCAGACTTCATCAAGGAGGCACAGGGCGGTGCATTTGACGGCGTCGTCGCGGCGTTCAGAACCTTCAGTTCGGTCTCCATAACCGGGCTTATTGACGATGAGCTCGTCAGCTCTTTACCCAAGAGCTTGAAGTACCTCTGCCACAATGGTGCGCTATTCTCCTCTTAATCCAATATACTCAGCACTCCATTGTCAACCGCAGAGGGCGGAGAATGACGACAGAAAACTACAATGAGGGCAGACAGAGAGCTACAGGCTAACCAGACACAGGCGCTGGATATGATCAAATCGACGTGAGTGCCTGCACCAAGCACGACGTCCGCGTCTCCAATACCCCCTCAGCCGTCGATGATGCCACCGCCGACGCAAACATGTTCCTCATCCTCGGCGCCCTGCGCAATTTCAACACCAGCATGTTCGCCCTGCGCGCCGGCAACTGGAAGGGCGTCCCGAACCCATCCCTAGGCCACGACCCCCAGGGCAAGGTCCTCGGTATCCTCGGTATGGGCGGCATCGGGCGCAACCTTAAGATCAAGGCGGAGGTGTTCGGAATGACTGTTCAATACCACAACCGCACGCAGCTGAGCGAGGAGCTGTCCGGAGGAGCGAAGTATGTTAGTTTCGATGAGCTGTTGGCGACGAGTGATGTGCTCAGCTTGAACTTGCCGCTGAATGTGAGTAATTCGTGCTTGTTTAAATGGGCTAGGACTGACGCAGACAGAAAAACACTCGCCACATCATCTCGACGCCGGAATTCGCGAAGATGAAGGATGGAGTCGTTATCGTCAACACTGCACGCGGTGCGGTCATCGATGAGGCGGCGCTGGTGGACGCCCTAAACTCTGGCAAGGTGGCTTCTGCGGGTTTGGACGTGTACGAGGAGGAGCCGAAGGTCCACCCCGGGCTCATTGCGTGTGACCGTGCGATCCTGCTGCCCCATATGGGGACGTGGACTGTGGAGACACAGACGAAGATGGAGGTGTGGGCGATTGAGAATGTGAAGAAGGCTGTTCAGGAGGGAACATTGAAGAGCCCTGTGTGGGAGCAGAAGGATATGTGAGGCTGCTTCAACCCAGAGAGATACAGTTGCTGAGAGGGCATATAGAGACTCAGGTGTTGGACTAGAGGGAAGATTGGACTTACCCGCAAATAGAATCAAAGAGAGACGGGATCTACAAGAGATGGGATCTACAAGACACGGAGGGCTATAAAGAATAAGGTGCCATATATTCACATATACAGTACAATATGTGACTTCATGATAATTACTACCTGCCTTAAATAATGCATACTGATGTGGCGCGAAACATTAAAAACAGTAGCATGGAAGAATATCAGTTCAAGAATCGCCAAATGTAAACCTGTTTTTCACTTCAGGTTCAAATAGAAGCCAGATAAAAGAGTAACTACTCCGCTATGAGTGGTATCCCAGTGATCGATCCCTTGTCCGTAAAGGTCACCGCCCCTGCCATGCCTTTTCAACTCCGTACGCCAGTTATGTATCATCGGCTCCAGCTTTGATACCCACACCCCTGGATCAATGAGAGTCCCATCATCTCTTTCCCAATGGGTCGGGAAACTCCTCTGCTAACCGTTAGACCATCTACAATAACTCAAAAGGCTCTGGGAGAGAACATACTCATACTCCAATCCTGGTGCACCAATAGTGACTCACACCTCGCAACCTCCTCTCGATACTTTGAACTCTTCCAGCTGCTTCCCGGCGCCCCAAAGGGGTCCCTCTGTCTTCCATCCTTGGTGCCGGTCTTTCCACCACTTGGTGATCCTGCCGTAGCATTTGAGGTAATGTTGCCCTCGCCTTGAGACGTCGGATTTATGAATGACCGAGTAGTTTGGCGGTCTGGCGTATCAGCTGGAGAGTCAAGCATCGTCGTATCATTATGGCGCATATCCGTTTGCAGGGGAGACGAAGTCGGGGGCGGGGAGTTGGAGTCTGGCGGGGTTAATCCATGAGCCAATAGCTGAGAAATGATATATAGGTTCTAGGAATCTAAGCATAATAACTCACCTGCCATTGTGCAACGCTGCAACGACGTGTCTACGTGTCCGGCTTCAAGTTCAATGGGTCAAAGCCTGTTGTTGCGTAAAGTACCTTGAGCTTGTGCGAGCAACAACCTGGAGGGCTTCCACAACGGCGGCGGGCGGCCGCATCAGTGCTGGGCCGCTAACCCCCACATTTTGGCACCAACCCAACCGAGACAAAGTTGCGATTTCATGGCTTAGTTCTCCGACTCAAAACATACCACTTCGTTGCTCTTCTTACTATATATACTATATACAAGCACGCATATTTGTATATTAATAGTCCCAGCTCTTGGAATGGCTAAAAATGCGTCTTCCGTGCCCGACGCCTGGGATGACGACTGGGAGTCTCAGGCGGATAAAGAAGAGGGAGGGGTCATGCTGGAACAACCTGAGGAGGTGAAGCTGAGCAAGGCCGAGAGATTGGCTAAACACGCCGAGGAGAACAAGAAGATGTGGCAGTCTGCGTAAGCCCCTCTCGAACTGCACTGCTTCCTACTCCTCGTCCGACCCCTAACACCATGATCAGAGAAACCCCCGAAACTTTCCACTTCCTCGCGGCCAAAGACACCGTCCCGCTCAAGTCAGAATTTAAACCTACACTCAAAGTTCTTAGCCGGAAACCCGCCTCACAAGGTGCCGGAGACGGCGACGAGGATGAACAGCCAGGCAAGAAACAACTCTCCGTCGAAGAGATGCGAGCCAAGACGCAGAGAGAGCGCGAGGAGAAACAGAAGAAATACGAGGAGGTGCGCGCGAGGTTATTCGGAACAGATACAAAGTCCGGCAGCTCAAGCCCTGGGAACGTCACTCCCCCAAGCCAAGGAGATGACGGGAGGGGCGGTGGCAGAGGGAAAGGGAGGAATCGAGGCAATGGTGGAGGAGGCGGAAGGGCGCAGCAGGATATCCGACGCCCTGACAGTAGCCATAGTGGCCCAAGAGAGCTCTTTGACCCAAACTATACTGCCAAACCTGGCGGAGTCTCCATAGCACGCCGCGGCAACGATGCTTCCTCTGGGCGCTCCACGCCCAACTCCACCAGGGGCGATCGCGAGGACGCACAGATCTTACGTACACCAAGGGGACCGGATTCAGGTCGAGGGGGCTTTGGTTTTGCTAACAGGGGAGGTAAATCTGGTTGATGGATTCGTCTCTGCGCTAGGTCTAAATCTATCTACCAGGGTGCAGCTGCGGCGTCGGCTACCAGCCTCCGCCGATCTTGCCCGCGAGCTGGACAACACGCTCCGTGTCGGTTGTCTTGTCCTTACCGACGTCGCTGATGACGGCGCGGTAGGAGGTGTATGCCAGCTTATCAAGTGGTATATCTGTTATGTCCGCCCAGTGGGACAGGGTATCTTTGATGCCGGAGGGGGATATACCATAAACGGTATCAGACGGCTCATCCACCTCCATCTCCCCATTGCTACCCGACTCCACGGCCCCTGTCTCAGAACCAGAGAAATACGCTTCATCCACCGCGGCAAGCCACTCCTTCTGCTCCTGCGGCCCTGACTTGGTCTCCCTACCCAGCCGCTCCGCCACAATCGGGTCGTCGACTTTAATCTGGCCTCCACCGTTTGTGCAGCCGCCAGGACAGGCCATGACCTCGACGTAGCTGAGCTCCACAGAGCTACCAGCTTTCCCCACAGGCTTCCTGGCTGCGCCAACCGGACGTCCACCTGGCATCCGAGATGCCCGCACTGGTTTCAATTTCCGCACTAAATTCTGGATATTACGGAAGCCATAATACCTTGCGGTCTTGAATAATATCTCGCCGCTGGAAGAGACAATGTTATAGTCTATCACATCGGCGTTGCGGCCTCGGACGGTTTGAATAGTGCTTCCTGGATGTTGGGATGCGAAGTGCTGGAGGATATAGTAGAGGTTGCCACCGGATGTGCCGGCTGCGCGGTCTCCGTTGCTTTGGATAGATGAGCGTGGTGGGAAGAGGAATTTGTGTAGGGCTTGATCGGGGAATGACACCGAATGTGAAAGTTGCGAGCGAGGCAACGCCGCGAAATCGATGCCTCGTGATTCGGCGAGCATTATTAGTTCCTTACTCGTGATAACGCAATCAACATCCCTGACCCCCTTCGTCTCAGGCGATGCTTCCCCGTCCCAGTGAATGTCTGTGAGTTCCTCGCGACTCGCTTCTAGCTTCTTGTCAAAGCATGGCATGACTGCTACATGCCATATCCTGTCTGGCGAGATCTTTAACTTCCTACTCAACGTCGTCTTTAGGAGCGTTCCCATGAGTGCCTGTGGCGACTTTAAGCGCGATAAGTGCGGTAGCACATGCGGATGCGTCTTTTCCGCGTAGCAGATCCAGCCTGGACACGAGCTCGTGAGGATAGGTTTGGTAGGTCCTTCTTTGCTACCCTGCATAGACGCCGCCACTTCCTCAGCTCCTAACACCAAGCATGCCTCTCTTGCAACATTCGTATCCACCACCCACTGGAACCCGTTATTGTGCGCACCTCCTATGCGCAGTCCCTGAGGCCCGCTCAGAAGCTGCTCTATCATGTACCCTGCCTCGTGCTCTGATATGCCAAAAGCAGCGGCTATACTGGCCCGGCTTTGCGGCGACACGCTCGCGATATATATCCTCCTGTCTTGGTTTTCTACCCCGCTTTGTATCCCACCATCTTGCCCGAGTTGCAGTGCTGGCGCCGCATCCAGTGCATTCAGCACCTCGGCATGGCTTTGCAGACTCACAAGCACCGCCTCTGCGGACGTAACGCAGCCGGAGCACGCGAGACAATCCGTGAGGCTGATCTCTGCGGGTGGCAAGTCGGAGGGTAGAGGAGCCTCATTCGAGAATTTGAGTTCGTATGGATTTTCTTCTGCTGCGGGGGCCGGAAGTGTTTCAATCGGCTTTATGCAGGCGACACCTGGGGAGATGAAGTCGTTGAGGTCGTCCGCGGAGAGGATGGCGGACATGGTCCAGATGGAGGGGCACTTCGCGTGCGGATGCTGATCTTTATATTATTGTTTCCAGCCAGTTGACTTTCTGAAGCTGAAAAACTGGATGTATATTAGAGAATAATAAAATCATTAGGGTGGCCAGGAACGAAAGTAGTAGATTTGTAGTCATAAATATATGATTAATAATAAAGAATTATTGTAAATTGGGATAAGATAATTCGATAAGGTCCCGAGTCCGGAGAAGCGCAGTTTGGTGGGTGGCGATGGTGGGGTTCTGGCCAGGACAGGGATGGTGGGCTCTCGCTTTTCCTTTGGGCCCCATATGACGCACGTACTCGGATAGCCACTATCGGCCTCAGTGTTCAGCAGGGTAGCTGTTTTGAACCTTTCGACATATAATGGAAGCTTGCTATAAATCTCATGGTTGATGACTTATAACTTCAATTGATATAAAGCAATATTGATTGTGATTTCAACTCTCGGTTCTGCTACAGCACCTCTCAATTGCTTGCACGCAAACCTCTCACATTTGAATCATGAATGCAAGTTACCCACAGCTTTGTTTTTGAAGCGCTTTCTAACTTCCTCAGTCATTCAACTTGTTCTGCTATGCCACGGCAGGCTGGCTATTTATACAGGCGACGCCATTGATCGTATCGCCTCGCATCATAGTTGCGCTCCTCTCCAACGACATCCACCAGCCCAATTCTCTCGAGACCTACTTCGCTCGGTCGCTTGGCCTCACTCTCATACCTTTCGCCATTCTCTTCCTCTTCCTTAGTGGTGCTTTCCCGCTCGATGGCTCCAGCTCACTTTGTATGTCCCATTTCCATGGTCTATTTAAGGCCTGCCCTGGATTACTCTAACAATGCCACAGCTGAACCTGAAGAAGTCCAAACGACGCCATTCACTACTCCCACTCTCCTCCTGGCGGGTCTATACCATACCTCGACCAGCTTCTATACCTACGCACTCTATGCTCAGCGATCCACGTCGCAGTTCTCATACCTACTAGCTGCCACAGTATCCGGGGTTTTGGCTGCTCTAGGGCTGTGGTCTGCGATGTTTGGAAACGGTGGGCATATTAGCAAGAGAACCGGGGCAGACAAGAGGACAAGCGGGTGGCCGTTCAAGAATACAGTGGAGAAGAAGAGGAGGAAGGGAAAGGGAATGCAACAGGAGGACATCGAGTTAAAGGAGATGTGATGGGTCAGCCTGAGGGCTATATGTTGAGCATGAGGCATAATGTGGTGATCAATGGAACTTTAATGGTTCATTGGCGCCGCAGCTTTCTGGGCTACGAATGGCATTTTGATTGAAGGAATATTGTGCAATCTGAGCCTTTGAAGCCTCGTGGCTATCTCATGGCTTTAGTTAGGCTATGCCGGGGAAGATAGCACTATCAATGAGACATGTCTTGGAGAAGTGGCTGGTGGTTGATTCAGCCAATGGAGACATTGTGTAGGGCTACACGATCAAGTCCATCGTAGTTGCTTCAAATACGAGCGACAAAGGTCGTATGTGGCATTCATATTCGTGTAATATTACATACTTTTTGGATCACTCTCCTATGATTTCATTTCCATGAGTCCGTACTCCACTATGCAGCATGCAGCGCAGCTTAACGCCCTTGAAAACCGAGCCAAAACATCAGAATCCCACCGTCGGGTGAATATAGACAACACTCATCAGACCACACGCTTAACCTGTTCAATTGAGTAAGCCATCTATCCAAGAACTGTTTAATCAACATTGCCTACCTCGAAGAATCGCTTCAACCACCAGACCTGGAAGACACCATTCGCAACCAGAACAACCATTTGGAAGGTGCTCCACCATTTCACGCGGCCGTTTGTGCTCTCAGCGGTGTTGCGATGGATGCGCTCGCGGAGGACAATGTAGGATTGTTCATCTTTAACCTGTGCGAGAAGATCGTATAACGCGCGAACTTTGAGAAGTAGTTAGAAACCATTTTTGTAGTCAGAATGCGATATAATTACCTTCAATCTCTAGAGGATCGGTCGTCCCTTCCGACTCGGGCACATAGACAATTCCGTGAACGTTGAATGAGACCTCCTTGCTGTTCGCCGACCAGTTGTCATTGCTGAAGCAGTATACAAATTTTCCATCGTGCTTTGCAACAAATGAGTGGTCTCCTGTTGACACACTGCGCTCATTTGCCTCGAGTCCGCCGGCAGGGTTGGTGATCTGGTATACTTGTCAACAACAGCTCTCCCAATAGACAACACGTCATGGGCTTCTCACCCAGAAATCAATGTCCAGATTGCCAGCCTGTTTGAATTCCCTGTCGCCGACCTGGAAGGTAACAGTCATTTTGTCATCTTTCCGGAGCTGTTCGTGGAAGCATTCGCGTCCATGTCCCGCGAGCTGGATGTTATGAGCTGTCGCGGCGGTAAAAAGAGTACCAATTGCCAGCAGGTAGGCTGAGGTGAAGCGCATGATGTCGATATGGCAATTGAGCAATCGTGGCTCGTTCTGTTTGTATGCCGTAAACCTGCTACCTGATCCTCGTCGATATTGGCGTTCCTGATCTTGGTTGCCTCCTAAAATGATGACAGCAGACCTAGGGGCACCTTTAGACTTTGGAAGCGCTAAATGTGGCTTAGCGCGGCTACAGACCGCGAGAAATCCCACGAAGACGACCTGTCCACTCTCGCCTCACCTTATCATCTACTCGGTAGATACTCCATCATCCAACTCTCCACCACTTCAACGACCTCGTCCTCATTAACTCACTGCGTTGTAAGTAGGAATCTTATCAACCTCGCTCATCGAGTCTCCCTCAGTCATGTCGGCCAATGTCCCCTTAGTGGCAAAACCATCAACATCGCATACGGTGCCTGGTTTACGTACTCGGTCACGCCTTGGCCCCGTTTCCCATCGTGGAAGAGGCCAAAGGGGATATTGGACGTCATGATATTGCCTATTCCAACCATGGCCTACTCCATCTATCACTATTACCCTATTGTTGCCGCAAAGAGCTCTCGCTGATTCGAACGACGGTGAATAGACATTTACGCACGAGCGTCCTCTTCATAACATAGCCCACTCGCACATACCGCAAATATGGGTCTTACATTCTCAAAGCTGTTCGACAAGTTGTGGGGGAAGAAGGAGATGAGAATCTTGATGGTTGGTTTGGACGCTGCCGGAAAGACCACCATTCTCTACAAGCTCAAGCTTGGTGAGATCGTCACCACTATCCCAACAATCGGTATGGCAAATCCAACAATTATCACGGCTGCTCTATAGGCCATCGCAATCGGGACTGACGCGTTTTAATTCAGGATTCAACGTCGAGACCGTCGAGTACAAGAACATTCAGTTCACCGTATGGGATGTCGGAGGACAGGACAAGATTAGGCCTTTGTGGAGGCATTACTTCCAAAATACCCAGGGTATTATCTTCGTTGTCGACTCCAACGATCGCGATCGTGTTGTTGAGGCAAGAGAGGAGCTGCAGCGCATGCTGAACGAGGATGAGCTCAGGGATGCTCTCCTCCTGGTCTTCGCCAACAAGCAGGATCTGCCAGTGAGTTCCCATTGAAGACAGCTTTGTCGAATACGTGTTAACTCGCCTTTAGAACGCCATGAACGCCGCCGAAATTACCGATAAGCTTGGTCTGCACAGCTTGAGACAACGTGGCTGGGTAAGAGACAACCCCTGACTAGGCAGCCCCTTTTGGCATGTGATGATACGATAACTAACCTTTGGGCACAGTACATTCAATCCACTTGCGCTACCTCCGGTGATGGACTTTACGAGGGACTCGAGTGGCTCAGCAGCACTCTCCGCAAGACTGGCCAGAACTAAGATTTGTAACACATATCATCTCTCCTCCTCAATCGTTCATCACAGCTCAGCCAATCGTCCATCTACGACAAACGCTTTTACACATCCCTATCCTGGTCTTTTGTCACTTCAGCGGTTTTGAATCCTATGAGAGGCGCAAGGGTGGATTTTGTACGACGGCGAAGTTCTGTGGCTCTTTGCTTTCCCTGCATGGCTCTGGCTTCGCCTTCGTGGAGCCCTTTCTTTGCGTGCCTTTTGGGTCTCCTCTCTCAGTCTGCCTGTTGTTTCTTCACGGTATAAAAGCAGTCGGTAGATGAGGGATGAGACGTGGTTGGTAGTTTACTCGATAATGGATTTTACTTTAGAACAGGATCGTCATGTGTCATTTAATCATATTCTTAAAACTCTGATCCATAATATGCTCGTAGTTATATTGTTCATATGTACTCGTATCTATGTTGTACACTCTAATAATAGAGGGATAATGTTGCTCGTTCAAACTCCTCCACATGCAGCTTTGATATCATACACACCTCCCCTCCATCACTCTTATACTTCACTCTTACACCGCATCACTCGCTCCCTTCTGCTTCCGACTCTCCCACTCCCTCAGCGCCTCCTCCCACCCCCTCCCCCTCCCCTCCCCACACCTCTCCCCCACAACTTCCCAAGTCCTCGCCCTCACAATCCTCTCCACCCCACTCTCCATCCTCACCACCCTCGCCAGCTCCTCCGTCCTACTCTCCCTCGGAAAAAACCTCGACGAATACGGATCCAATCTATCATCAATCACCCTTGCCTTCCCCTTCTCCTCCTCCGCCAACCTAGCCCCCAGCCCCGGATCATCCGGGTCCGGCGCCACCGCCACGTTCCCGCAGTACTGCAGCACGTCCGACCGTGCCTTCCAGCCCGGGAAGAGAATCTGCGCCTTGAAGGTGTTGCAGGAGCCGGGGTCCAGCGTCCGGGCGCCGGAGGGCGTGCGGTGAGAGGTGGAGGTTACGTCGAAGCCGCGGGCGGCGGGGGTGGCGAGCGCGTTGAGGTTCTGGGTTATGGAGTCGTCGATTGCGGAGCGTGAGATGCGGATGAAGTCTAGGGGCTGTTAGGGGAGGTAGGGGAGGAGGTTGGACTGTGGAGAGGCGTACCTCGCAGGGCGGCGGTGTCGAAGCAGAATTGCGGCGTTAGAGCCGGGTGGGAGGGTTGGGAAACCATCTCTTCCGTTGCCATGGTGGGCGAGGAGGGAGGCAGCTTCGACCAGATGAGGTTCGCCAGCGTGGATGGTGGTGGTATGCTGCTTTTTGGAGTTTCGTGGATTGGCGATTAGGTGGTCTGGAAGGTTGAGCTGGGTGGTTGGTGCTACAAGTACTGTACTTTTTACCTTGGTTTTATCTAAGCGCGGTTTGGCCGATAAGAGACCTCGATGACGAAGTGAGCTATTCTTTGGATGGGGGATCGATCGAGCTTCATGTTGGGAATGCTTTTCTAAGATGCGGATAATATGTCGAAGAATACACATGTGGAGGTCCTCATTGTGAGTTCTTTCTAAGGATATTCTTCCCGTAGCAGTCATTTTCCCCTTACGTACAAATTGCTCCTAAACCCGATGACAAGTGAATGTCTCAGATGGGATAGCAAGGTGCTGGAGGAGGCATGTCCAGTTTGCAGGACATCTTTTACAATATGCAGAGCATATTCTTCAATAATACTTACATCGTTATGCGAGTTTCGGTGCTTTATTCCGAAATGTTCAAACCCCCACCATATATGTCAAACTAATTTGGTGCGACGAGCGGATCTCGAGAATTTCATAATGTCAAACCCCCCACGGGGTCTACCCCCACGGCGGCGCTTGCATATTTGCTTCTTTCGCGTCTCTTATTTTGACGTCAGGTCTGTTGCTGATACATAAAGGCTGGAGGGAGCGCTGCTTTCACTATCGATCTGCTCGTGTACCCTTTGGATACATTGAAGACGCGATTCCAGAGTAGAGACTACAAAAGGCTCTACTATGACCCGGCCAAAAATGCAGTTAATAAGGCCGTTCTCTTCAGGGGGTTGTACCAGGGCGTGGGGAGCGTGATTCTCGTTACTTTACCCTCATGTGAGTCTATTTCTGTAATTATTGTTCTGTATTGACTGTTCGTAGCGGGAATCTTCTTCACGACATATGAAGCCGTCAAGAGCGGCTGTATGAAAATCAACCCAACACCGAGCGGGTCACAACATCCATTAGTTCCGCTACCGATTGTCCACTCTACAGCCTCCTCTATAGCTGAGCTTGCATCATGTCTGATCCTCACGCCAGCTGAGGTCATTAAGCAAAATGCACAGATGGTACGGCGACCAGCTGGCAGCCACCATTCCAGCTTCAAGCAATCGCCCACCTACCAAGTCCTACAGCATTTTAAGAAGCCAACTCAGTTACTCAGGGGCTACACCTCCCTCGCAGCGCGGAACCTCCCATTCACCGCAATGCAGTTCCCTATGTATGAGCACTTAAAACAGATGATCAACACAAGCAGGAAGCAGAAGGGCAAGGCAACAGGGTCAATCTCGGAATTAGCAGCCGTCACAGCGGTCAGCGCAAGTGCAGCCGGCTCAGTCGCCTCGTTCATCACCACGCCGCTAGACGTCGTGAAGACCCGGGTCATGCTATCCGCAATCGACAATCGCTGCGATAACAGCAGCGCGACGCCATCCGGCTCGCCATCCCCTTCTCGGAGCAGCGCCGCTGCGCGCGCAAGCCATGGCGTCAATATTGACGTGGCACGACAAGTGCTGTCCGAGAGCGGTGTCAAGGGCCTCTTCCGCGGAGGGAGCCTGAGATCCGCTTGGTCTGCGCTGGCAAGCGGGCTGTATCTCGGGGTCTACGAGAGTATGCGGATGTGGCTCGGGGAGCGGCGGGTAGGGACGGATGCATGAGGGCGTGATAGGGGTGGAGGGGGGGTTATTTTTTGGATGAGGATGCGAGGTGTGGAGTGGAAGTGTTGATGTGGATGATGAGACGTGGTATCGCACGCACCCTGGTTCGAAACGGCGTAAGCAAAGTTGGACTAGAGGATTTGTGAAAAAATACTAGCCACCCCACATCTCTCAAGAGCCACGTGGAGAGTATAGATGTATATATTTGAATAGGAAAGGCTGTTAGTAGACGTAGAGTATAGCACCGGCCAAATTGAGATTTTCCAGACATGATACTTCCGCGTCTCGTACAGGCAGCTGTAAGTGATATGGGTAATATCACCATCGTCAATCAAGGGGGTTGGATGTGAACCCAACCCTCCGATAACTCTCGCGCCGGTCATTTGCAAGATCAGCAGGAGGGAGCGAGCGTTTGATGTGAGCGGTGAGAATCAGCCGGGATCATTAAATGACGGTGGGTGTGGGCGTGTGCGTTGCAGACAGATGCATACTATATTACCGCGGGTTTGATAATGGAAATGGCAGGATGTTTGGATGGGGACGAACGGGCTAGCAACCTATGCCAGCACGGATGTACGAGAGGGGTAATTCGCGTGTGTTCGGGGGATTTTTTTTGGCAGCATACCCCGGGCTGGGGAGGTAAGGCTAAGACACAATGGCACCTTGGAGGCTATGAATCTCGAATATGATGACGATTTTCCTGTCGACTATTATTGATGCTTTACATGGGACATACATTAGTTCAAAATGTAGTTCGGAATGGAGTAATATACCGTAATCAGATATGCGGGACGCCGTTTTGTGAGACATGGCGAATTTGCTCAGTTTGGTGGCAGTGGCAGAAAAAAACCCGTGGGTGTGGATGTCTGGTGCGGGTAAACCAATCCGTCGCCTAGAAAAAGTATGGCCGCGTTATCATCGCTCCCTCGGCGTTACGCCGCTCGTCTCCAGATACGCCATTGTATATCTGAGGTACAAGTCAACCCCCTCTCAACGTCTCCAACCCCATTTCTATCCATTGGTAGCTTCAAACGTGCCAGGATCTGCTATGTGTATGGCTATCGGATATTCCCTTTCTTCTGTTGTGGATTTAATGGTACTGTAATCTATACAAGAGAAAAAAATAGATTATCTTTAGCTTCTAACAAAGAAGCCCTGTGAAATATTGTCGAGTCATGACGAACCAAACAAAACTAAAAATCCACCACCCTAGATTAAACATTTTTCATCCGCCTTCAGGACCGGCAGGGTCCCACAGTGTGTGCCTGGCAACCCGAGGCCGTCTTGCACCATCGGGCTCGAAGATGTCGAGCTATATTGTCTCGGTTGCCACTACTTACTAGCAGTAATTGTGGTATTTATTAGACCTGCCCGCCTTGCACTTTTTCTTTTTGCCTTCCCGTTTTATAATAAAGTCAAAATCCAGGTAGTTTTTGAATCCATTCATTCTCTCTTTTCGCCCTCAGTTTCGTTCTCTGCTTCTCACATTGACACACCGCCGGTCAATTGGGCAAAGCACATCCTTTTGTGTCTCTGGCTTCGTCACACCAACTATCGTCCCTCATTTTAAGCCCGAGAACAAAGACGACTCCTCGTCACGTGGTTTAGTGCTTCACACTCACATTTGCCTCCCTGCCGTAACAATGGCGATCGACATTGGTCCCGTTCTCGTGGAGAAGCCCGCGGTGGCGCCTATTTCCCTCAAGACCACAGCACCAGTCGCTGTCCCAGTGGCGCCAGTTTCTGAGCCAAAGCCAGAGGCTGCAACCCATCTGGTCATCTCGCCATATACCGACCATGACCATCTGCTGGATCTCCGCACAGTCAGCATCCAAGAGCAGCTTTTGGCATACGCATTGATCAAAATGAAGTCCCTGAGAGAAGACTACGCAACTGCTCCATATATCGACACCTTCAACTGGGCTGAAGTTGTTGAGGACCTCCGTGAGCGTGCCAAGGCGATTGGGCATTCATGGACCGAGCAAGCCTTCTATATCGTTGCCTTCAGGTCTCAAGTTCCGCCAACAACCGACTATTCCAACCTCGGCGCTCTAGACAAGGCAGCCCACGTTGAAGCTGTCCAGAGTGGTGGTTTCTTGAAGTAAGTGATCAATTCCCATCAAAAATGCTGGTTCAATATTAACATTTCTCCAGGTACTGGTTTGGATCTCCCGATGTAAATGGAAGAAACCTCGCTACTTGCGTTTGGAGAACGAAGGAGGACGCCGTTCTTGGCGGAGTTGGGCCGGCTCACCGCAAGGCCGCAGGTGCTGCAAGGCACAGCTACACTGAGTGGCATATTGAGCGCCTCGAGCTTGTCGTCAAGGACAACATTGACAGCTGGGCTATTCAAGAATGGGTAGCCAAATGAAGAGAGCAACCGACACGGACGATTTGACGCAGTGGAGAAAAAGCTAATGAAGAGGAAGAAAGTTATGACGATGAGACGACAAAACACGAGATAGACTTGTACCCGTTGCGATACCTATTTGGTTTCTGCTTTGCTTTCAACTGGGGTCGATTGGGAGGTTTTGTGCTTTTTGCTTTCAAGCGAGCTCATCATAGCGGGCTGGCGTTACTATAGACTTTCATTGTATAAGGCTCTGCCAATAGGCGCCATTACTGGCCTGAAATGATAATATTTTGAACTTAAAACGGGCAAATCTAATCAATCACCTTAGAACATATTTCAGGGTTGTGAGAACGTGACTTACCTATAGTTTGGAAAGGTGAGAGACCGGAAATTCGTGGCGATGGCGCTAAATATACTAGCGCGATTTGACGCCAAGACTTTGCGTTTGCGATCCCACAAACGAGAAACGACGACCAAAAAGTGTCCCGCCCGACGAGTATTCAATTTGCGACGACCACCTCACGTTGACAACCATCTCGCCGATCGCCATTGCAAGCTTCATCAAGCCGTCGTACACCAGGGAAACCTTATACTATTCAATATGGCGGACGCTATTTCGAAGGAGATTCCGCTCAACGCGGTCCAGGTGGAGGCCTTGGTATGAGCGATAGGGCTTTGATGGCCGGTTCCAGACTGACAGGAAACAGGTTGTCATGAAGATCGTCAAGCACTGCACAGCGTCGTTCCCTACGATCGCGACCGGCTCCATCGTCGGCATGGACAAGAACAGCACCCTCGAGGTCACCAACAGCTTCCCCTTCCCAACCACAGATATCGTCCAGTCCGACTCGTCGCACCAGAGCCAGAACGACCACCTAAATGCGTCGAACGCGGCGGCGGCAGCACCGCGCGCCAAGGCCAACGTGGTTTACCAGAACGAGATGATCAAGTACCTGCGTGAGGTCAACGTGGACGCCAACAACGTTGGGTGGTACACGAGCGCGAATATGGGCAGCTTCATTAACTTGAACCTGATCGAGAACCAGTACTTCTACCAGAAGGAGGTTAACGAGCGCACCGTCTGCTTGGTACACGATGTCTCGAGGAGCGCACAGGGAGCACTGAGCCTGCGTGCTTTCAGACTCTCGCCTACGTTTATGGCGGCCTATAAGGAAGGGGTTGCCAAGTTCACAACTGAGAGGTTCGTTACATGCATATCATACCTGAAAGCCGCTTCGAAATGCTGACCGCTTTATTCTAGCCTCCAGAAGTCCAAGATGACCTACAAGGATATCCTTGTTGAGCTTCCCCTTATCGTCCACAACTCCCACCTTTTGACTTCTTTCCTACACCAAATGCCAGCAGTGCCATCTGCCGAGCTTGAGTTCCCCACCAGCTTGTCAGACATTAAGGGCCTCAACCCAGAGCTCCCATTATATCCAGCATACGAGACCACTCTTGATATGTCGATTGACCCATTCCTGGAGAAGTCGTGCGACCTGCTTCTGGACGCTGTTGAGAGCCACTACACCGAGCTGAACAACTTCCAGTACGTTACAAACTTGCCCCATCTCACTATCCTACTAACTACTTTGTTCAGATACTACCAAAGACAACTTGCCCGTGAGCAAACCAAGGTCACTGCTTGGCAGACAAAGAGGAAGGCGGAGAACGCCGGAAGAGTTGCCGCTGGCCAGGCGCCGCTCCCGGAAGACGACTGGAAGACCCTTTTCAAGCTCCCAACCGAGCCATCTCGCCTCGAGTCGATGCTCTTAGCTCGCCAGGTCGAGCAGTACGGACGCACCGTCGACAACTTCACCGCCACCATCAGCGCAAAGATGTTCCTTTCTAAAGATACCCTGCTTCCTGGAGAGTCATCCTAAGCTAACTTAGGGGGTTTTGTGTGATGATAAAGGGGCAAGGCAAGGCATGGCTGGGGATGGGGATGGGGAACGCGAGATAATGATCTGCTCGTTTGGGGGATTTGCATGGCAATGGCGTTCGACGGCATAGAACGAGCTGTATATAGTATTTGCCCTATTACAGCCATAAAAGAAAATTCAAAACTATATTAAGCAGCTGTCTTTTTCGGCGCAACCATGGCGAAGTGGAAGTACAGAGTAAGCAGAGTAGCAGGTGGAATTATCCAGGAACCAACTACTCTGCTGCTACTTCTTTCGTCGGCGCTAGTAACACACATGTTTTGTTGTTTTCGCCAAGGATGACATCCGAATACGCAGCGTGGGGAGGGAGGGGAGCAAGGGGGACGAGGGATTCTCTCGATCAACTTGTTCGGGGAGTTCTCGCGCCCTTCCTAAAGACCCGACGCGGGCTGAGAGCCAATCATGTAGGAGAGACAGGCCACACAAGTTCCAGGTCAATATGCCCCGCAGCAAAATTGTTACAAGTGTAGCAGTGTTACAGTGTACTCTACTCTAACCTCGTGAAGTAAATTCGAGTCGCAGGTTCGGTGCAACCCGCCTTCGGAGGTTTCTAAAGGCAGGGTTACGGTTACGTTGCTGATGGAGGGCGTACCAAGGGCGTTTACAGTGCCCCGAAAATATGAATACAGAGATCTCAGGCCACAAGTTTCCCGATCGTTGTTGTCGTCGTACGTTGTCCCATACAGTGTAAAGTCTTACAACTACCAAATAACTCCTTTTATCGTTACAGACCCATCTTTGCTTTTAAATAGAATAAAATAAATGCTTCAATCGTACGTTTGCTAGGCGCTTCCTTCTGCACGCTGCAGTCCAGTAGAGTTTTGTCTGGACAACGGAGATTTACCCCTCCTTCGGCCTCTCACCGCCACGGGCACAATTCGTTCAGGGGCCAACCACCACAAAGCCGCCAAACCCGAAAGGTTGGTGGGGTTATCTTTAGCGAATATACGATCCTTCAACTTGTCCCACTCCCCTCCCCCGCCTTCACCTTCTCAATCATCTTACTCTCCCAAACACCTCATTTTCCTCCCATCCAAAATACCCTCCCCAAAACACTTCACATCGCAATCATGAGCGGAGCACCAGCATCTAAGTTCAAGGTCGCTGACCTGTCCCTCGCGGCTTTCGGCCGCAAGGAGATCGAGCTCGCTGAGGTATTTACACCCCTCACCTGAAACAAAATAAAATACCCATCGGACTTGAAGCTGACCAGAATCAATAGAATGAAATGCCCGGTCTCATGGCCACCCGTGCCAAGTACGCTGAGGACCAGCCTCTCAAGGGTAATTGAATCCTCTGCCTCATCATACTTTTCCAGTTCTAACTTGTCCTCCAGGTGCCCGCATTGCTGGATGTCTCCACATGACCATCCAGACTGCTGTCCTCATCGAGACCCTCACCTTCCTCGGTGCTGAGGTTACCTGGTCTTCCTGCAACATCTTCTCCACCCAGGACCACGCCGCTGCTGCCATTGCCGCCGCTGGTGTCCCAGTCTTCGCCTGGAAGGGAGAGACCGAGGAGGAGTACCAGTGGTGCCTTGAGCAACAGTTGGTTGCCTTCAAGGACAACAAGGGCCTTAACCTGATTCTCGATGACGGTGGAGAGTAAGTTTAACCGCTCCTGCTTTTCCATTGAATCTGAGTCTAATCGCAACTAGCTTGACCTCCCTGGTCCACAAGAAGTACCCTGAGATGCTCAAGGGCTGCTTCGGTGTCTCTGAGGAGACCACCACCGGTGTTCACCACCTTTACAAGATGCTCAAGAACGGCGAGCTGTTGGTCCCATCCATCAACGTTAACGACTCCGTTACCAAGTCCAAGTTCGACAACCTTTACGGTTGCCGTGAGTCCCTCGTCGATGGCATCAAGCGTGCCACCGATGTCATGATTGCCGGAAAGGTCGCCGTTGTCGCCGGTTTCGGTGATGTCGGAAAGGGTTGCGCCATGGCTCTCCACTCCATGGGTGCCCGTGTCATCGTCACTGAGGTTGACCCCATCAACGCCCTCCAGGCTGCTGTCTCTGGTTTCCAGGTCACCACCATGGAGAAGGCTGTTAGCCAGGGCCAAATCTTCGTCACCACCACCGGCTGCCGTGACATCCTCGTTGGCAAGCACTTCGAGGCCATGCCCAACGATGCCATTGTCTGCAACATTGGTCACTTCGATATCGAGATTGACGTCGCGTGGTTGAAGGCCAACGCCGCGTCCGTCCAGAACATCAAGCCCCAAGTCGACCGCTTCCTCATGAAGAACGGCCGCCACGTCATCCTCCTCGCTGAGGGCCGCCTCGTCAACCTTGGCTGTGCCACTGGCCACTCCTCGTTCGTCATGTCGTGCTCGTTCACCAACCAGGTCCTTGCCCAGATCATGTTGTTCAAGTCCGAGGATGCCGCTTTCGGCAAGAAGTACATTGAGTTCGGCAAGACCCAGAAGCTCGATGTCGGCGTCTACGTGCTCCCCAAGATCCTGGACGAGCAGGTCGCCCAGCTCCACTTGGCACACGTCAACGCCGAGCTCTCCACCCTCTCCACCGTCCAGGCTGAGTACCTCGGCCTCGCCGTCGAGGGCCCATACAAGCCAGACATGTACCGTTACTAGACAATTTTCCTGTTTTTGGAGTCTTTAATCGGGGGGTCAGGAGCATTTTTCAACACGAGTTATGACAGCATGAATCTGGGGAACTGGGAGCATTTGTCTTCAACGGCATTTACACACAACTAAGGGTTTTCCGGAAAAGTTTATTTCAACAAAGGATAAGGGAATTGGATGGGGGGTGTTTCGTTTTGTAGCGTACGGCGTTTGCTTGGCTGGCTCTTCAACCACGGTCAAGTAGAATGTAGAGATGAACTTGACAGAGTAATTCCATAACTAGAATATTATATATTTGGTTATCTCATTAAACGCTCTGTAGATAATATGAGATGGTGCATGTATGTCAAGCCAGAATAATTTGCCCACGGAAAATTTAACACTCCATAGCAACACATGAATTATAGCCTCGAGTACATGACAGTCTCTATTAACCTGATAGCCATTCAACGCAGACGACTACTCGGTACGTGGCAGGCAATAGGCACAAAGAAAGACATCGTCTAAGCTACCACCTACCAACGCGCAAAAGAGCCCAATCCTACCCTCCAAGTCTGAATGCGCCATGAAGAGCGCAACGAGAGGTATGGCTAGTACAGACGACCTAGAGCACAGGATCGGTAATTTTGGGTTTAAGACTGGCCTGAGCGCAAGGCGGAGTCCACTAGGTCCCTCATTGTAGCTAGTTGTAGGGCCTTGAAGTGACCAAATGTCTCAAACGGGATTACGTTGTATGATTCTTGCTAGGAGCAGCTCCTGATCCCTCCGTAAAGAAGAGTATCTAAGACAACTGTAAATAAAGCAAAGCCCCTGGCAATCTAGGATTATAATAAATATACTACAGCTTTTAATAAGCTAATTATCTAAAATCAAACCAAAGAGAGACCCCCTTTAAGTAGCATGAGCACTTGACCGGTATGAGAACAGCGGGGTGTGGCGAGGCTGCCATGGCGATAAATGATAACTTTTCAGCCTTGTCTTGGCAAACCATGGACGTGATGACGTTTCGTGAAAGCTCTAGAAATTTCCACGACGCTTCAATCATCATTGCATATAATTGCAATTGTTAAGTCTTAAATATAATCATGTCCCTTATTCTGGCAAATCTATAAACACCTGCACATTGCAGATCATGTTATCCTCACGAATGAACACGC
The DNA here is from genome assembly GCA_030180035.1 of Pseudogymnoascus sp. SDFLT0511. Taxonomy (NCBI): domain Eukaryota; kingdom Fungi; phylum Ascomycota; class Leotiomycetes; order Thelebolales; family Thelebolaceae; genus Pseudogymnoascus; species Pseudogymnoascus sp. SDFLT0511. The sequence goes on along the minus strand of JASCQD010000005.1, from coordinate 1,102,104 downwards.
CAGCGAGGCGCATTTGCGCCGCCTCTGCGAGGCTGTCAAAAGCTACATCACGATCCGCTATAGCTCCTCGATCATACATATTACCTACTACACGTGCGACTCCTCGACTCACACCAAAACTATCGCCCCTGGTATCCCTCCGACACTATGCCAATGGGCCCCGTAAACCACACCCTCCAGGGGGAACACACCGCATGGACATGAGCGGCGGGGAGGAAAAGTCCGCTTTGGAAGAATACGGCGTGGACCTTACCCAGAAAGCCAAAGACGGCAAGCTCGATCCCGTCATCGGCAGAGATGCTGAGATCCAGCGCACCATCCAGGTGCTCTCGCGCCGAACAAAGAACAACCCCGTCCTAATCGGCAAAGCGGGCACGGGCAAGACGGCAATATTAGAGGGGCTGGCGCAGCGGATTGTGAGGGGGGATGTGCCGGAGTCGATGAGGGAGAAGAGGGTTATCTCGCTTGATTTGGGGCAGCTGATTGCTGGGGCGAAGTTTAGGGGGGATTTTGAGGAGAGGTTGAAGAAGGTGCTGAAGGAGGTGGAGGAGGCGGAGGGGAAGGTCATCCTGTTTGTGGATGAGTTGCATATCCTGCTTGGGCTGGGGAAGGCGGAGGGGAGCATCGATGCTTCGAATCTGCTTAAACCGGCGCTGTCGCGTGGAGAGCTTCAATGCTGTGGTGCGACGACGATCAATGAGTACCGACTTATTGAGAAGGATGTCGCGCTTGCGCGGAGATTCCAACCGATATTGGTGAATGAGCCAAATATCCAAGATACAATTAGTATCTTGCGAGGTATCAAGGAGCGTTACGAGATCCACCATGGAGTACGCATATTGGACGGCGCGCTCGTCGCAGCTGCTTCGTTGGCAAATCGCTATATCACCGAAAGGTTTCTTCCAGACTCGGCAATTGATCTCATGGATGAAGCAGCCAGTGCCCTTCGATTGCAGCAAGAGAGCAAGCCCGAGGATATTTTACGCTTGGACCAGCGTATCATGACGATCCAGATTGAGCTTGAGAGTCTCAGGAAAGAAAGGGATGTTGCCAGCAAAGAGAGGAGAGAAAAGCTGGAGGCAGATTTGAAAGCTGCACAGGAAGAAGTTGGCGCCTTGAATGAGAAATGGGAGAAGGAACGTGGGGGGCTGGAGGCAATCAAAAAGCTGAAGGCAGAGCTGGAGGAAGCGAGGATAGAGCTTGAACAGGCACAGCGCCTCAACAACTATGGCCGCGCAGGAGAGCTGCGCTATGCTATCATCCCTGAGTTGGAACGGCAGTTGCCAGAAGATGGCGAGACGGGGTTGGACGCAGGTTCCGAAAGCCAGCTCATCCACGATGCTGTCTCAGCCGATGACATCGCTGCGGTTGTATCGCGTACCACTGGCATTCCGGTTTCCAAGCTGACTTCGGGTCATGCTGAGAAGCTTGTTCACATGGAAGACTCATTACGACAATCTGTTAGAGGTCAAGATGAAGCACTTGAATATGTCGCCAATGCCGTACGGATGCAACGAGCCGGATTGAACGGCGAGAATCGTCCACTTGCTTCATTCTTCTTCCTGGGCCCTACTGGTGTTGGGAAGACGGAGCTCGCGAAGAAGATTGCGTCTTTCCTATTCTCCACCGAGCAAGCAGTTGTGCGTTTCGATATGAGCGAGTTTCAGGAAAAGCACACCATCTCCAGGCTCATCGGGTCTCCTGCTGGATATGTAGGCTACGATGATGCCGGGCAATTGACGGAAGCAGTCCGGAGAAAACCATACGCAGTTCTTCTCTTCGACGAGTTCGAAAAGGCTCACCGGGACATCTCAGCACTTCTTCTGCAGGTGCTGGACGAAGGCTTTTTAACCGATTCGCAAGGTCACAAGGTTGATTTCCGCAATACACTCATCATCCTCACCTCCAACCTCGGTGCCGACATCCTGGTCGGAGCGAACCTGGATCATCCCTATAAGGAGGACGACGAGGGACAAATCGACCCCGCAGTCCGCACGGCCGTTATGAACGTGGTTTCCCAGAACTACCCACCCGAGTTCCTTAACCGCATCGATGAGTTCATCATCTTCAAGCGGCTGTCTCACGAGGCTTTACGCGAGATTGTGGATATTCGCCTTAAAGAGCTCCAGGCGAGATTGGACGAGCGGAGAATCACTATCGAAGTCGACGACGAGGCGAAGACCTGGCTTGCGGACCGAGGGTACGATCCTCGCTTTGGAGCGAGGCCGCTGAACAGGTTGATCTCGAAGGAGGTGGGTAATAGGCTTGCGGATCTTATTATTCGGGGCCAGTTGAGGAAGAATCAAGTCGCCAATGTTAAGGTGAAGGGAGATGGGCTGGAAATCGCATCTATCTCAGGTGGGGATGAAGAAGTAAAGGGTGAAAAGGATTAGGATTTTGGGAGGTCAAAATTGGATGGGAGTTATAGGAGATGGATGGGGCATGGTTGAGGTTGTATAATATAATATTTTGCTACATATACAAGTCTGTTTTTATAATGGTTGGTTTAGCATTAAATAGAGCTCATGGGCTTAAGTTCGGAGACGCCTCTCATCTTTCAATCAATGGCAAAATGTCTGTCGCCACTAGTGCACTGTTACAGCAACAATCTCCTTGTTTTTAGTGAAGAAATAGAAGCTCGGTAGGATGATTTATCATCTACCATAAAACCCCGAGAAGACAAAATTGTCCCTAGTAGAAGTTAGCTTTCTCAGATTGTATGGGAGATGGCAAATTATCGGTCAGGCTGCGATTCAGGTACCACTGAGGAACCACAATCTACACGTGTGGCGGTGCGGCTCAGCGCTAAATACGCGACCAATTAAATCTCTCACCCCTCCCACAATATTTGCAAAAAGAACACCCTCAACCCCTCGAGCCCAAATAGAGATCGCGACATTACAACTTCTTCCTTACGATCGCTCAATAACCTCGTCTCTATCCTCACTTTTAAAAACATTCACCATGGGTTTCACCGATCTTGTCTCTGAGGCTGGTCTCGCTGGTAAGTCTTGGCTCCCGGAATTTCGACATTTTACCTCTCGATCGCTCGATTTGAACCCCTCTATTTGGGCCAAGAGTTGAAAATTTGGAGATCCACGACGCTGACCTTCTAAACAGTCCTCAACAGCTACCTGACCACCCGCTCTTACATCGTTGGGTAAGCATACAATTTCCGAATTTCCTCCATCTACCTCTGCGATGCCACTCCGTTGCTGTCCATGACAGTAGCGGTGACTCAAATTTCCCCTCATTATGAAGAACGATATTGGTCCGTGTTACTGAGGGGCCTCAAGAACCCCATTATGGCGACAAAACCAAGCACTTGTGCAACTCTGATTTGAACCATTGGCTTCCCTTTCATGCTTTATTCGAATTTGCGGTCTTGGGGACAACAATCTAACAAGACTATAGCTACAACGCCTCCCAAGCCGATGTTGCCACCTTCAAGGCTCTCTCCTCCGCCCCAGACGCAGCCAAGTACCCCAACGCTGCCAGATGGTACAAGCACATCGCTTCCTACACCGATGAGTTCGAGACCCTCTCCGGAGACTCCACCAAGCCATACACTGCCTACGGCCCTGAGGTCGCCGAGGTTACCCTGAACCCAGCCAAGGCACCTGCCGCCGCTGAGGAGGAGGATGAGGATGTCGACCTGTTCGGCTCCGATGACGAGGAGGAGGATGCTGAGGCCGTCAGGATCCGTGAGGAGAGACTAGAGGAGTACAGAAAGAAGAAGGAGGGTAAGGTCAAGCCTGCCGCCAAGTCCGTTGTCACCCTTGACGTTAAGCCTTGGGACGATGAGACCGACATGGTCGCGCTTGAGGCCTCTGTCCGCAGTATCGAGAAGGATGGTCTCGTCTGGGGTGGATCCAAGCTCGTGGCTGTTGGTTTCGGTATCAAGAAGCTCCAGATTAACTTGGTCGTTGAGGATGAGAAGGTTGGTCTTGATGACCTCCAGGAGGAGCTTGCCGAGACCTTCGACGAGTACATCCAGTCTTCCGATGTCGTAAGTTGCACCACATTTCCTGCAAAATATAGCATCAAATCGCTAACACATTTATCAGGTTGCTATGCAGAAGCTGTAGATGATATGGAGTCTTTTAGATCTAGTCTATTTGCCCATATCCAGCGCCGTGACGATGTAATGTCACATTTTCGAGCTGGAGTTGAAGGTTAATTTACTGTCAGAAGAGTACAACGAAGCTTTATGACATGATGATATCATAACTAGCGATAGTACCCGAAAATTCCATGCGCTGAAAATGTATGGGAATGATCAAAGATACGAATTTCGTGATTTATGTATTGGTGATTGATTGTTGTAGTAATTGTCGTAGGAAACGCCTGATGTGACCCTAGCTTAGTTTGCGGTTTGAGATGTAGCGCCAAGCCTCCGAACCCAGAAACTGAACGTCAACCACAAGCTATCAGAGGGCTGTACAGACGGATAACCTCGACACACCCATCAAAACAAACAATGACCTGGCTCTCGAAAGCAACGACGGGCCTCGGCCTACTGTTCCTCGCACACGCGTATGCTCCCCCCACAATCCATACTATTTGAGCTGCGTTTCTGACCCAACACCTTTCCAGTTGCTACTCAGCCCAAGAGCACTCAGCACTACAGTCCACCACCAACGCCCTCCACGATGTACCCTCCTCCGCCAGCCTCCCCATAGACATCGTCCTCGAAACCATCATCTCGCTATTCACCACCATCCTCGGTCTGGTGCTCGGCACAGCCGAGCTGCGGCCGATACGCTGGCGCGTGTGGGCCGGCAAGATCGAGCGTGAGGGCGAGAAGGGGTTCCTGGGCGCGGATGGAGAGGTTGCGAAGGACTATGTTGGGAATCCGTATAAGGCGCTGGAGAGCAGACCGGGGTTTGTGGATATAAGAAAGCAAAAGAAAGAATTTGCGGATTGGATCAGGGAGGGGGGTAGTGCGGAGGCGCGCTGAGAGGGAGGGCTGTGGGGTGTATAATATGGGTTATGGATGGGGAAGATGGAGATGAATAAAATATGCAAGCATGTCACATGGAGGGAGCTTCGAACAAGAAGAAATAGACTCTCTTTTCTCCATGGAAACTTGTGAAAGATGTAATATGTGTAAGTTGCGTTTATATTATTCATTCAAGTCATTCCAAATCAATTGTTATGGGCTCTGTAGTTCCTTATGCTACTCGTATCGTCCGCTGAGTGGCACGGCGTGAGAGGCTCATTTCTCCAGTCCGAGGCATGAGTGACTCTCGCCAACTCCCAACCTCAGTCACCAAAGACCGTTTACATACTACTGTCTCTTAAGTGTCTAAACGACACATTCAGCTTTCAATAGCCACGGAATGCTCAAATAAACAACAATGTCCTCTAAGCGTCAGAAAACTGGCTCGGAGTCAAGCTCAAGTGTTTGGTTTTCAGGCCGTGGCAGGTCCAAGTTTGCCGCCAGAAACAATAGTCGTAGCTCAGAAACCGCTTCGTCTGCTGGGTTTCAAACTCCAAAGGGTCGATGGGCCTCTGCTCAGAGCCAAAGCGCAAGGTCTCAATTTTCCAGGCAAGGCTCCGTGCTGCGAACTTCCCTTCCCCCGTCGTCACCGGCATTGCCAAATCTGCCGTCAGCACAACGGGCCTCCTTCCGATTGCCGCGGTCTCATCCAAGCAGTGGCTCCTCCACCCTCTCACGCATCAGCAATTACGTTGCTGAAATTGAGAGCGAAGCAGAAGTCCAGGATCGTGAGGATGCCGATGCGTTGAATGAGATCATAATGGCAGTCGACATGAGAGACCGGGGCACGCTGGGGTGTTCATATTATATTGCAAGAGAGGAGAAGTTGTTCCTTATGGAGGATATAAAAGTATCTGGTCTGGATATTGTTGATACTCTAAAACTACATGCTTCACCAACTGTCGTTCTCATCAGTACCAAGTCGGACGATGCCCTTGAAGACCACCTCATGAAGGAGGCCAAAGACGCAAGCCGCAGTGACAATCCTGGTATGCTCATCTTGACCCAACTCAACCCGAAAAAGAGCGGTGGTTGTTAAACTAACTAATATCAGATGCAATTTTCGGTGCATATGTTCTCGATTCAAGACCATTGGCTGAGTTCCAGTATGAACCTTCAAAGAGCAAACTAGTGGATTTGAATTTCGACCTCGGCGGTAGCAATGGCCCACGCATGCAGTTCTCCACACCCGGCGATGAGCTTATGGGAAATATGGGATATATACAAGATGAGCATGAAGCTGCAGGTCACCAAGGACGACTTCTCAGACTTGCTGGATGCATTGATTTTGAGAGCCGTGTTTCGGTGCGTACAGCCAGTGATATTCTTCAACAGCAAATAAATATCTAACAGGATTACAGATTGGGTGTGCGGGTGCAGTTCTGAGCTACCTTGCAAGACGCAGAACGACTGAATATTTGCCAGGGGACCAGGAGGCCCTGGTAGCATTCCATGTTGGCACGATCGAGATGTTCAGTCTGGCTAACCTGATGTTCATCAATACTGATACACTTAACTCGCTACAGATACTCCAGTCTGAATTTCACCCAAATACGCACATGCAAGGGCCTACCAAGTCCAACTCAGGGGCCAAAGAGAGTTTATCCGTGTATGGCCTCTTCCGCCAACTCGCTCACACTCCCCAAGGCAAACATAAGCTCCGACAAGTTTTCCTTAGGCCAAGCTTAGAATTAAGTTTGATACAAGAACGCCACAATACTATTGCAGTCTTTCTCAGATCTGGCAATGCGGATGCCTTAGATACTATTACCCACAGCCTCAAACGAATCAAGAATATTCGTGCCGTGCTGATTCACCTCATGAAAGGAGTCAGTGCTCCAACTAGCAAAGGCGGGGCAATAAAGCAGGGTATATGGGGAAGTCTGCAGCAATTTACCTTCCATTCGTTGAAGGTTGTAGATGCAATTCGGAGCATTGAAGATGGAGAAAACTTGGCGATCGTAGGCAAGGTATTCCTAACTCTCCATCTCATTCCCAATTTCGTCTCATATTCTTACTATTCCCTTAGATTGTTAAGGAGCTGCAGCCGGCCGAGCTACACGTGGTTGGTGAGCTCATCACCCAAACTGTGGATTTTTCAGAGTCCGATCTGCACCATCGCACTATCGTAGTGCAAGGTGTGGACCCAGATCTCGACAACCTGAAGAGGACATATGACGGACTCGAAGATTTTCTGAGCCAAGTGGCAACAAAACTGATTGCCGAGTTACCAGAATGGGCTACTCAGTATGTCAAAAACTGCATATTCTTTCCCCAACTTGGGTTTCTCACCGTGGTTACTCTCGATCCCGAAACTGGCAGGGGTAACTACGAGGGCCAGGGGCTGGATGATAATGCCTGGAATCTAAGTTTTTGTACCGAGGACATGGGATACTACAAGAACCATCAAATGAAAGAGTTAGACAATCATTTTGGTGACATGTACGGCATGATCTGTGGTAAGTGGCAGCCGGGTTTTCAATAACTAGATAACTAATGCAAGATATAGACAGGGAGATTGAAATTATTCATGGACTTGCAGTGGGAGTACTCAAACATGAAAAGGTTCTCAAAGATACGTCGGACATCATAGGAGACCTTGATTGCCTCGTTGCCCTCGCACAAGGAGCCCGAAAGCACAATCTTCTGCCCCCTCGGATGACAAATGACAATGTCATAGATATTACTGGTGGCCGCCATCTTTTGCAGGAGCTGACAGTGCCGTCATATGTGGCCAACGGTGCCTTCATCCAGGGAGGGGCTGGCGAAGACATCGACGTTACAATGATATCTGGAAATGATAGCCAGCCAGAGGGCCCGAGCCTCCTATTGATGACCGGTCCAAACTACTCCGGTAAAAGCGTCTATCTCAAGCAAATTGCACTTATCGTTTACATGGCGCATATTGGAAGCTTTGTCCCTGCAGACAGTGCCACCATTGGCCTAACAGATAAAATACTAACTCGAATAGCCACACGCGAGAGCATTTCCCGCGCCCAGAGCGCCTTTATGATCGACCTGCAGCAGATTGCCCTAGCTACCGCCTTGGCCACACGCCGCAGTCTCATTGTTATCGACGAATTTGGGAAAGGAACGAACTCTTCTGATGGAGCTGGCCTGGCCTGCGGTGTCTTCGAATACTTTCTCAGCCTGGAGGTTAACCGACCCAAAGTCATTGGTGCAACACACTTCCACGAGATCTTCACAAGTGGCGCACTGCAGGATCGCCCAGAGCTGGCGTTTGGGCACATGGAAGTGCGAGTCGACAAAGATGGCGAGAGTGTTGAGGACCAGGTCACATACCTGTACAACTATACCCCTGGCAAAAGTATGTCGAGCTTTGGGACTTGCTGCGCTGCGATGAATGGGATCGACCCCGCGATTGTTGAGAGAGCGGATGAACTGATTCTCTTATCGAGCAAGGGGGAAGATCTGGTAGCTGCGTGTGCAAAGATTTCACAGGAAGAGGCGGCGAGTCTGGAGGAGGCAGAGCAGATGGCGAGGAGATTCTTGGCGCAGGATATGCATTATCAGAACGGTGAACGGGGCATGGTGGCTTCTGATGTTAAGGAAATGCTTCATGGCATATTGGCGAGTGTTTGAGTCTACTCAAACTCTATGTTATTGTTGATTTACACTTCTCTTTGCTATATTGCTAACACATAGACTAAATTCCAACTTGCTGGAGTTAGCTAGCTATCGAACCATGAAGAACCTTAATGAAGGAATTGTTTTACCGAACGGTGTATCTTACCCCGTGAATGCTGTAGTTTATTGTAGCTCGTCAACTGTGTCGACAAATTCCTATATACTAGATTAATTGAAACAGTTGGCGATTTACGCAGATTCAAGTTGATGAGCAATAAGACCAGTTTGTTCGATTAGGGACTGTTATTTGAAGCCGCACGCGGACAATCAAGAGTTTCCTCGATTATAATTTCTACCTTACTCCAACACAACGCTCGCTACTTGATAATTTCAAGATCATCATCGTCATCATCATCATCGAACAGACCTTTCGCCGCTTCGCCACCAAAGCTCTCCCTTCCAGCTTCCCTGATACCCTTCGCGGTCACAAAACGCGTCTTCTTCTTCACAGGCTGCAATCTCTCCCCATCCTTCATCCGTCCCAGCTCTTTCGTAAGTTGCCCTCCCCACCCCACCGCAGCGGCACTGGAACTTGTAGAATTTGTCCCAGTCCTCTTCCGTTTCACCGGACCAAGACTCATGTCACTAGCCTTCCCGCCCAGAAGGCCAAGCTGCTTCGCATCGGGACGAGCCTCTGGCTCCCATAGATCAGCTTCACTCTCCTGTTGCTGAGAGCCGGACCCAATACGCATATATTCTGCGCCCAACCCACCACCCAAATTTGCCAACTGTTTTTGCAAATCACGCTCCTTCTCCTTTTCTGCCAACCGTTGCCTCATCCTCTGTGCTTTTTGCATCTTTTCCCCGGCTTCTCCTTCAAAATGTGCTTCTCCCCCCCTATGTACATACATTGTTGACTGGGTACCACGATCATATGCAACAGTTTGGTTTTTCTTTAGCAGTTCTGATCGGCGTTGCGAGTGATTATATATGTCGTTATTGCGGCGGCCTCCCTGACCACCACCCCTTTTACCAGCTTTATAGTCGAAATCCATGGTGCTCACCTCCATCCGGGAGGCTTTCGTCTTTTTGAGGGTTTCATTGACGTGATATTCGCAATACTCTGTGCGACGTTTGTCAACCCACGTGCTGCAAGCATTACCGTCCTTCTTGATTGACTTGCAGTATCCCAGGTCTCTTGCCGTGCCAATTTCTAAGATTGTATCGTCGCTCGAGTTGATGACTAGACTGAACCGTCCCGTGTCGGTTTTCACGGGCTTCATGATGGTCGGGTTGAGTATGGCAACCACCGTACCTGTCGTGAGTTTCCAATACTTCTGGAAGCCTGTATCGAAGAGGAACAGATCTACTTCCCACTTTAGATCACAGAGGCACTGGATCATGAATTTCTGGCCTTTGGTGGCTCCATTCTTCTGGGGCTTGGGGTCAGATTTCGAAGCAAGGATAGCGAGAACAACAATGTCTTCTTCTATATCAGGTAATCGAAAATCTGGCGCTTTAACATCTCGAAGGAGGTCCGGAAGTGTAAATATTTTCTTGCCCGCTAGTGTCCGAGAAAGGACACTATGGGGAATGATACGTTTTGACAAGTGGAGAGAGGAAAACGACTCAAATTCAACTGGGTCGTGTTGTGAGCCGTTAGGCATGGACTGAATTGACGAGGCAGAAGATTTAGGCCCAAGTTGAGAGGATGGCTGTGAGTCTGTGGACTGTGCGAGTGTCGAAGCGGTCGATCCACTAACATTTCTTGACGCCGAATTCAAATAGCTTGTGCTTTTGCTCTTCTGTAATGTGCCGCCACCAGTACCTTGCAATCCCAATACTTGGTCTCTGCTAAACTCTGGCACTTGTGGTCGTACTTCTGGCAATGGAACTGCAGCAGACTTGAAATCTTCCATTTGTCTCGCATCAATATCGAAGGCCCTGCTACGGAGCCTCTTGATCCTTGCGTCGGTTTCATTCTGGGTGGTCTCTTGATCTCTAACTTTGGCCATACGTTCACTGAAGGAAGTGGCAGGCCTGCTCTGAGATTGAGACGTTGAGGGTACTGGAGCAAACGGGTCGTCGTTGGCCATCGGTGACCTAGACCTCTGTAGATAGCCACCAGCACGCTTTACGTTCTCCATCAACGCATCCGTTGGCTTGCGGAGGGTGGGTGGCCTCTTCAAGGATACATCGCAGCCTCTAAGCCCTTTGTCAATTCCTAACAGGACCCTACTTGGCGACCTTGTAGGCTCAGGCGCCTGGACTTTTCGAACCGGCGATACGGGCACATGGATGCTAGCTTGAGACCGGGCTCTCTCTTGCCTCTCTTCGCGGAGTCCAGATATATTCGATCGTCCGTGGATTGCCGCTGAGGAATTTGCTCGTAAATTCAGCGCTGTCCCGGACCTTGGTATGGCCGCGACGGCATCCCCACCCCCAGCCTTTGCTTTCTGTAGCTTTTTAAGTTTTAGCCGTGCTTGTATCTCTTGCAATTTCAGCTGCAACGTCTCTTCGTCCTCGTCTTCGTCTTCGTTGTCGTCGTCTAAGTCGGCGGACGCTGCTGCGCCATATTGTCGATCTCGTCCAGGGGTTTGTCTATCTCGTTTCGAAGGGGATGGTGAAGGCGATGTTCGTTCTGCAAGTCGGCGAAGGCGTTCTTGCCCACCTGGGGTGCTTTTGAGCGCATCGAGAGGGGACCTTGGCGGCCAGTGTGGCATATCTGCCGCTGCTGGTCGGTATTAGTACATGTAAATAATTCCTGCCGTCGATATGGGAACTGAGAGCCATACATTGAGACATATCACCGAGTCCTTCCCTCCATCAATGTTAGATCGATCACTGAGGGGTCGGACCATGCTAATGGGGTGTTGTTGTTGTTGTCACGCAGGGATCGGGGTATAATAAAAATCAATTAAGCTCCTTCAAGTGATGCTGAAAGCTGTATAAACTTCTGCGCCAAAAAATACACTCAGAATATAAAATCACAGCAATTAAAGTGCAAGTAAGTCTACTCAGTTACTAGGGGATACAATTAATAGAACAGTCACTGATAGATGGAAGCGAAAAGATAGGTTCTATGGCTGAGTACTAATAACCGTGCCACTTATTGTTTCAACAGCGTAAGGGGGTCGCGTAAGTTGCGCGGGCATTGACGCGTTTGAGTCGCGTCCCTTATCGTTATCAGCTTGTATCAACTAGAACGGTTGTTCGAGACTTCGGCATCAACAGAACAGAACCCATTGTTCAGCGACAAAGGCAATGGCGCCCAGTACGACCAGATCAAAAGCGAAGGCAAAGGCAAAGGGGCCACCACCAAAGACTGGGCCCAGCGCAACATCTGCAACCACACAGAAGAAGCCAGTACGACCCGACTCCAAGAACCCACCCAAACTCTTCGTCCTTCCCAAGGACACCAGCCCTACAGCTCGAATTGCTACATTAGCCCACCCCAGAACTTCCGAACCAACACGATACTTCGTCTGTCCCGACAAGGGATTCTATGAGTTCACAAAAATTGCCGCCCCGAAATCCCAACCTCGGAGTTGGCTGCTCGCCCCTAACGAGAGATGCGCCGAGGAAGGTTCTCAAACCACAGGCAATGAACAAAAGAAAGACGCCGCGAAAGATGAAGGAAACGAATATACACCTTCCGAAGGCTATATTGCCTCCTCAGCCGACCTCTTCCTCGCCACGCCCATAGACCCGTTATTCCTCCTCCTCCCCGCCCTCGCTGGCACCTCTTCCAAGGCCCGAGAAGAACCTAAGCGCCTCTTCCTCGAAGCAGACGACTATCTCGATGTCCTCTCCGCCGCCTCGCCCCACCTCAAGTCACTTCTCAGCCATGACTCTTTGCGCAGCAAATTCACAGACCGCCTAGATGCCGTATGCGACACAGTCGACGCCGGCGACGAGACCATGTACCGCCTCTCTGAACCTAAGCTCATCGCCATCTTAGCCGAGAAATGCGCCGCAGTAGTTGAAAAGGGTCTCCCAGCAAGCATGGAGGACTTGCTAGTTGCCAAAGCATTAGCAGCCCCTCTCCTCTCCGTAGCGCGCGGGGAGGACTGTCCAGACGAAGAACTTGACGGAGACAGCAGTGCCACTCCCAAGACCGAGAGTGCAGAGTCGCAAACACCAAGCTTAGCTACTGATAGCTCTGCGACCCCAGTGTCGGAAGCATCCACTGCCCTGACGACGCCATCGCCAGATGCCAAATTACCAATCGTAGCCCCTGAAGGCGTGCCGCATCTCCTCCGCCTCCGCACCGCCTTCCAGTATCTCTGCTCTTCCTATATACCAGCCTCACTCAGCACTTCTCTAGCTTCCAAGCTCAGCCCCCCCGCCCCGGACCAAGCAGCCTCTTTCCCAGACTTCACTCCCCTAGACAGCCACCTCGCGCATCTGGCAAAGTTGCGCGCTGACGCGCTCGCATCGCGGTCTATGAACGACTTCTCGAGGAAGAGAGGCTTTGAGGATGAGGAGGCTGGTGAGACTAGGGCGGAGAAGAAGCGGAGGAAGGACGAGGAGGAGAAGTTGGCGAAGAAGAATGAGAGTAGGGGTGTGAGAGATCTCAAGAAGGTAAATGTCAGTGGCATGAAGAAGATGAGCGATTTCTTCAAGAAGAAGACGTGAGGGTGCGTGGATACCCTCGATCATGGATCTTGTGTATGAGTAATTGGAATATGGTACCGGAGTTTGTGGTGGTGTTTTTTGGGCGTTTGGACGGTTGCATGAACATAATATGGCATTGTTGAATACTTTCTTAGTATGAAAGGCAGATTATGTCGGAATAAGCATTAGTTTACCGATATTAGAACGATATATATAGTGAACAAGGTCCTAGACCCAATAACAAGCATTTATAATTATCTACTGGAGAATGCTATCTCTTCATATCCAAAATGTGTTGATTCTCATGCTCACAATACGAACCATAACTTCTATTACTACAGTTTGTTGACACACTCGTATATATAACATGCTGTCTGTGTCTGGCATTAAATAGCCCCGACCCCAAGTCGATGGTACCTGGACTCGAGCTTGCAACTTATTATAGCCATCTACTCTTCCTTGCTCTCCGCAGGCTTCTCCCTCACCACAACCTTCTCACTCTGCTCCGGCTCCTTTACCTTCGCATCTTCCTCCTCCTCTTTCGCTTCGGTAACACTCTCACTTTCCGACGACGGCTTCACAGGCAACGAAGAAGTCGCATCGTCACCACCAAGGTCTTTGACTTCGGTTTCAACCTCCTTGCCACCGCTTGCATCAGCAGCAGAGGATTCATCGACGTTTGTATCCGCTGCCGGGGATTCACTGGTTCCGATAACTTTCTTGACTTCCTTGGACGCACTAGCCGCTGTCTCCGCCACAACCTCATCCGCGGTTAGCAGGGCCGCACCAATGGCTGTGGTGATAGGAGAAGTCTCTTTCTCGCCCTCTTCCTCAGGCTCGGCTGCCTCAACCTTCTTGTCTTTAGTCGTAACTGTTGTATCCTTGGCCTTCTTGACCTCTTCTTCGGGTTCGGCAACCTCAACATTCCTATTCTCCGTCGCAAATGCCGTACCTAGAGCCTCGACCTTCGCCTCCTCGGCCTTCTTAGCCTCCTCAGCCTTCTTAGCTTCCTCAGCCTTCTTCGCTTCCTCAGCCTTCTTCGCTTCCTCAGCCTTCTTAGCTTCCTCGGCCTTCTTCGCTTCCTCAGCCTTCTTGGCCACCTCAGCCTCCTTAGCCTCCTCGGCCTTCTTAGCCTCCTCGGCCTTCTTAGCCTCCTCAGCCTTCTTCGCCTTCTCCGCCTTCTCCGCCCTCTCCGCCTCCTCTCGGTCAGGGCTAAAGATCAGATCCCCATCCTCAGGGTTAATCTCCCACACAGACGAGACCGAAATCTCCCACTTCTTCCCCAGCGCCGGCGTCGGCGTTGGCTCCACCACCTTCGCCACAACCCTAGCAGGAGCCCTCCTAGCCGGGCCCCTAGCCCTCCCCTTCCTCGCATCAGAAAGCGGCACCTTCTCCTTCTCCTCGACAACCTCCTCCGACTTCTGCTCCTCCTTCTTCGGCGCCTGCGGCCCAAGCTTCAGCCGCTTATTCAGATCCGACAAGAACCCCCCTTGGAGCGCCGCGATCTTGCTCCCTACGGGACGCGATGGCACGGGCGGTTTCGGCTTCGACGCTGCGGCCGCACTAGTCTGCGAGCTGGCAGAGTTGTTCGACTTTGCGGATCCGCCCGATGTGACGGTCGCGAGTGGCGCGCCATCAGCGGAGTCTCCAGAGGCTTTCTTGACCGGCCGGCTTGGTATCATTGGTTTGGAGCGCTCGGGAAGGGCAGGCTTCGCCTTCAAAACTGGTGAGGTATGTGGGGACTTTGCTTCCCCAGTCGTGGCAGTCTCTGCCTTCAAATTCGGCTTCGAATCAGACAGTTTCTTCGTCGGGCGCGCGGGGCGGGGTGGTATGAATGGCTTCGGCGCCACTGAAATGCCGGTGGTCGCGCTCTCCTCGCGGGGCACCTGTTTCTCCTCAAAACTAGCAGCAGAATCACCCACGTGCTGGTCTATGGGCGTAGTCACATCGTCGCTCTGTGGACCCGACACAGTCGTCTGAAGTAGCAACGAATCTGGTGAGTCTTCCCAAATATCTCTACTTGGGAACCGCTGCTGCTTTAGCTCCGGCCTGGTCTCAGCACCAATCGATGCATTTCGCTCCCAAGGCTGCTTCTTCAAGAAGCTCTCAGTCTCTTTCTTGCTGAATTCCATGTCGGCCAACTCCTCCTGCCGACGCGCAAATGCCTGTTCGGGCGTCTCGCCCTTGCGAACTTCCAGGGTTTCTCCGGCGGGTTTGTTGTCGTCGGGCCCTTCTGGCAATTGCGGCGTGGAAACAGTGGCAGTTTGCATATGGGATTCTGGGGAATCTTCCCAGACGTCTTGAGATGGGAAGTGGCGGCCCTTCAGCTCTGGGCGGGATTTAAGCTTATCAGCCTCCGTTACTGGCTTAACTGGCGGCTGTGTGCCCTTATCATCTTCGGGGAACAATGGTTCGTACTCCTCAACGTCCTCAAGGGGTGTTGAGCGAGCACTATCGAATTCTCCATGCTGAGATATGCTGCGAATGTCCTGGCTGGTTCTATGGCGACTTGTCGGCCTACTGCCACTGGGACTTAAGGCGCTACCAGATCTAAAATATGACTGTTCATCATCATAATTGTTGTCTTGTAGTGGTGAAACAGCTGGCTGAAGCTCATGCCCGAGCGGGGTCTTAGCCACCTCGTCCGAAGCCAAAATCGGGACGCCGTATCCGCTTTCCGTGATAAAACCGCCCGCATCAGGAGCGTTGCCACCTGAAGGCCCAAGGTTTTCCGTCGACTCTGCATGTTTCTCGCCTCCGTAGATCCTACTAATACGGCGGCTTGGTTCCTCAACGTGCACAACTGAGTCATCATTTTCGCACGCAAGGCTCGTCTCAGAGGCTTTTTGCAATGAACGTCCCAGGCTTTCAGCGGACTCAGCCTTGTCGAGGGAAGTCGAGCTCTCCTTTTTGAAAATGGGCGACATATCAGATGAAAGCCTTGGTGAAGTCATTCGTGAGATATACTCGTCTGTGGCGACGTAGCCGACTTGCTCTGTTGGGGTACCAACGAGAGCTGGTGAGTCTAGATGAAAGTGTTAGCTGCCGATATCTTCGTACTCTCTATAAAATAAAGAAGAATACATACCTGATCCTCTGTTTCCGGTGTCCCTAACAATTTTATTCAAATCCTCACTGCTCATAGCCCAGTTGTTTCTCTCGTCGCCGTACGCACTAAGCTCCTTCTTCCACAGTTCAGGGTGCTTTTCATAGTATGCTTGCTCGAATTTATCCTTGGTCATAATCCCATGCCCATGCATTCCATAACTACCAGGCGGGCCCTCGAAGCCGCGGCCGCTCTTTTGACGCTGGTGGCGTGGCCTGGATCCGTCATTGTGGAATCCAATACCCGGCTGGTACAGGGATTGCGGCGAAGGAGAAGGAGCTTGCACCATGCCAGCGTTGGGGTACATGGGCACCCTGTGGCCTACGTCAGGGCCATCGGGCTGGTCTTCGTTGTCAGCCGAAGAAGTTGGGCGTTCCAGCCCAGCCGACCTTGAACTGGCAAAACTGTCCTTGGCTCTCAAGGGGTGTTTCTCCGGGTCCCTATCATCGACGGAGACTCGTTCTTCACTCCTCGGCTTTCCGACACCAAACGCCGCAGCTTGTGACGAGTCGGTCCGTGTGACAGTGTTGATTCGGTCCTTTGCGCTGGACCCAGGAAGTGACGGCCTAGGAGCATAGAGCTTCAAATCCTCTGCAATATTCCTAGTTTCATTTGGGGCTCTGGGCGAATCTACAGCATCTGGTGTACAGATTTCCGCATATTCCATGCCCTCCTGTCCAACTGAGGGCATGTGTGTTACGCTCGCCGGCCTTGGGGGCGCATCTGACGCTGAGATACGGCCATTCTCCCTCAAGTGTGATGCATTTTTGCCGTTGGCGACAAAGTCTGGCTCGTTGAGGGGCGAGGGTGCGTAGCTGTCTCGCATTGGGGATACGGATCGATCAGCGCGGCGATTGGTAGGTCGAGGTGGGATCTTGGGGATGTCGCTGCCCAGTGTGCTGCCGCTGTTCGCGGAAGCTGGCTTCTGAGCTTGGCCCCGCGTCGGGCGGGGAGGTATTTGGGGTAATTGTTGAGTCGCCATGATTGTACGGGTTGTATGATGCGTAGCTGTTGTGTTGGTCAAGGGATTCTATGGGTTGTCAAGGGACTGTCTCCATAGTCAGCTTGGTCTCAGCAAGAAATAGGTAGGCAAGGCACCATGCATTTAAGAAACAATAATGAGAACAAGAAGAAAAATTTGATTGATATAGATTTCAAAAGAGTAGCATTGAAGATGCCCATGAACGGGTTGAGAGTGATGGGAGTTCAAGATGCGACCTTGGACTTGCTTGGTCCAGACTCGCGTCATGGCTCCAGCTAGGCTGTTCCCAAAGCGGAGCGCTATTATAATCGCCCCTACCACTAAAATAGAACTAATCTCTCAAATCACAGCGCCTTGAGGGATATATCCGAATTCCGCTGATAAGCAAAGCAGCGAAATCACTCACCAACAGTACATACACTATATAAAAGATAAGGCTGATACAGCTTCTAAATGTGATATCGACTGGCGGTGAGACACGACGTTAACACGCAATTGTCAGGGTTGTCATGGGCAAAAACTCCACCGAGATGCGCTGGGCGATCAGAGACATGTTATATTCCGAGAAACGACGGCCAAGGCGATGGCCCAGGCCACGGGATCCTCAGACCAAGTTCATGCACATATTCCAATACGGTCAGTACCTCCAATCCGACGATCGCAAGTAGATATGCCTCAGAACTCCCAGACCGCCTGGACACTTGTAACAGGTTTATCATCAAGGGGTGTTGCGTTTGAGGTCTCTCTTACATGATTCACCACTTGTCACACTTCGATTTGACGGCCGTCGATGCGTTCGTAAATGTGTGGTTTGGATATAAATATGTTCTCTGTGTAACTAGGCCACAATACCACAATACCACACGTGCAGTGGCTACTGTTGGCCTTTGGAATAAAGGTATCGCCACTTTCAGCCATTTACTTGAAGCAATCACGAGGAGCAAGTGTGGCGTCAAGGATCGGCGGGCGCCCACCAGTCTCCACATATGTGCATTGCCAGTTAGATATCACCGTTGGATAAGAACATAGAGCCCATTGTAGGAGTTCGAAAGGCGACCCAGTATCAAAAAGAGGGTTGCCATTAGGTTGCTGATTTCTTGGTTTTCACTTTGGCATGCAACAGACGTCTGCAAAGATGCTGCACCATTATAAACACTCGCTTGCTATAACATAGATACCCCGCCGCAAGGCATGGAAGTCATCGAATTCCTTCGATCGAGGAGAATATAAATACACACGCCTCCAAAAGCCCATGAACGCCCGTGCTCCAAACTGAGGATAGCCCGTCTATACCCAGATAATGCTCTCCATGTCAGTCGGTCGTTCCTTGTCCAGCAATTCCAGTTTTCGTCCACATTCATTGTAGCCCCCCGCTCACTCACCAGGCGTCACCATGGGGTCTCAAATCTCCATCTCTCCTCCCTACACAATCATTTGCGCAACGCCTTGACCCCCAAGCGTCTTGCTACCGGTGAATGCCTGCCCCTTCACGCCAGCCAGCGCGTAGAACGCAGCCGTAATTGTCAGGAGCACGGCGGCAGCAATGAGAGATGTAACATCAACAGCGATGCTAATCCATTGGATAGCAGCCATGACGAAGTAGATCAAGGCGCGCATGTAGTTTGTCGAGAATCTCTGCATGAAGCTATCGAATGTCGACGAGGTAGGGCAGATTCGCAGGAGGAGCGGGATCTCAACGAAGATGATGATGAATGACGACACCCTGTGCAATCTGATGAGCTCTTGAAGGTGCATGAGGATGGGGCTGGCGACTTACAGGCAAAAAGCACTGAATAGGATGATTAAACTGAGGTGGAACATGTTTGCAATGCCAAGCGCAAAGCAAAGGAATATGCAGACCACACCGATCCTGAAGAAAGCAATAACCCGTTAGCCATGTCCAACCGTCGGCCCTCTGGAAAATATGGGAAGGTGACTCTGATCAATATTCGGTCCCTTGCTTGCTGCAGGCGGACTCTTCGGAAGCATGTTGCTTGTTGGCCTTCTCTGGCCACACTAGCCCAGCTTGCAAGGTGTCAAGAAGAGAGTCTCTTACCATTGCGCATATATACCTGTACAGCACCGTTAATCACCATGGCATCATTGTAAATGCAGTTCAGTACTCACTGAAATTCCTCGTGGCGAACTCCTCTGCGATCGTCATCGTTGCTGATTTCTTTGAAAGCTATTGGGTATCGGTGGCTGTCGCAGTAGTGGGTTAGCATCGGCTCGCCGGGTCGCTGATGGTCCTCTCTATTGCCCAGCTAGTCAGTACTCACTAATGTTATGGTCCTTGGTAGAAGCTGCAGATAGAGCGATAGAGAGCTTTTGTTGTTTCAATATTCTGTTTACTCTATTCAAGGTCAGACTGAGGGTCCTTTTGTTACGCAGCTTTGAATGATGCCGCGTAGCTTACGGCCCACGCTAAGCCGTTCACGGATTTATGCGGCAGGCACCGGAAATATGCACTCGTCCATTATGACTTCCTTAAATTTAGTTTTACATTACCCTATATCTGTTACAGGCACCAGAAATTTGACCTCCGTCAATTCACACAATATATATAGTGCTGTGCAAGCAAGTGGTATCATAGTTGCTCTCCCACTTACATCACAATTCTGGAGCTACACATTTCGTTTAATCGGAGGTTTGGCAATACCGCACAGGAGAATCGATATTGGCTACGCAAGCTCGTTGTGCATTCTATCTTAAAGCGGCCCGTGAGGTCTATCATAGCATTCAAACAATTCTGTGTTCGTATTGGATATCTTCTTTATTCGTCATCAAAGTCAGGCCGCACTATGCAAGCAAAACGTACAATAAGCTCCACAGAGTCGGTCTTGGCTGTCTATATTCTCACCAGCCTAGCACTTTTGGCGCCACTAACCGAACACGAGCTTGAAGATGTCGTTGAAGATGAAGTAGCTTCCGGCTCCATCAGGCAGAAGCTGGAAACACTGGCTGTAGTTCATTGGTCTCTGCTCCTCATCGACCTAGAACAGAATTAGCACATATCGAAGAGGCGCAGACCAGACGTAAAGGTATAAACCTGTACGCTGCTTGAAGGCGGGGTAACTAACCAAGAGAGCACCGGTGACCAAGATGATGATGCCACCTCCCTCGACTGGCTGGGCGTCCAAAGTCGACACTTGATGCTTGACCTTGGCAAATGGGAGAGACTGAGCGTCATGATAATTAGCATTATACCATTGGAAATGCGCCATGAGTTGTTCATACCGAAAGCTTCTCAACAATGGGCCCGGCGCCAGCGACAGCCGCGGACTCGAAGGTCAACATGGAGTTGTCGCGCTATTTGAGAGCCACTCGTTAGTCCCGTTCTCTAGTGAATGGCATTGAAGCAGAGTTTGAGATGGGTTCTCACGTATAGAGGAGCCAACTGCGATCTATCGGCGTCGAACTGGTTGTAGTAAAAGTCCGTAAACTGCTCTGTTCCCAAGACTTAGCAAATGTCGCTCTCCACAAGGCAACCAGCGCATCGGTTGCGCCAAATAAACAGAGTCATCTTCGCATGGCCAAATTTCGCCATATCGTACTGGTGATTACTCACTCGCGATTCCTGCAAAGTCTAAAATGAAGCGGTTAGCTTTGAACGTCTTTGGCGGGGTCATTTCAGCGACACCGGACAACACAGAGGTTTGCGCTGCTCGATAAGCGCATCGATGGCAGGAAAATAAAAGGAATCACTCACCAGCCATCTTGAATGGTGTATCGCTGTTGCGATGGTTTATAAAGTATCAAAAAGGATTATTGTTCTGCACAGAAAGGCAGAGTGCTGTTCATGGAGGGGTCCAATATTGACATCGACATACAAATGAGACAACAAGCTTGTTGTGCCTCAGGTAACAACGGCGCTAGTGGCTAGCGGGAAATTATTTACTTATGTCTTCCATCGTCCATCGTCTCTCTTTCTCAATCCTCGTTCTCTACAAATTGTCCTCCGTTGCTTCCTAGATTTGTGCTGGACACATTTCGCAGCTCAATTAATATTCTCCAGATGGTATGTTTCTCTCTCAGTTTTCCCTCACAACCCAGCATATTATGATGATAAACCCTTCCATTAAGAACGGCCAGCGGAATCTTCCATGTCGAGACAATCAATTATCAAGCTCAACAGTCTGATCTATATGCACATTCACACATATTCAAACATATTTGTACAGGCACAGAATGCTAACAATCTGTCGCACAGGTCATCGCCATTACTCTCGAGTTTAGTGTCTTCACCGTGGGCTTGGTCCGATTCTGAACCCATATTTGTGTGACGGGGCTCTCTATTTTGGCACTTTATAATAATGAACAGGCTTCAAATGAAATATTCTAAAAGAACTGCTGCTTTTGTGACTCCATTATCGTCTTGAGAAACATTTGAAATTAGGGCTCGTTGAAAGCCGTCTAGTATCCCGTAATTATCCCTCATGGGGCTCTGAAAGGGTTGAGCTACCGTATTGGGAAGAAAGTGCGCAAGCTACGGTGTGTGTACATTACATGAGATAAACAAAAGTCAACAACCTGCCCCGCACGACTATAGTGCTGTACAAGATGGGATATTTGAATATTTCTTCGGATTCAGATAGCATGATATGAGATATTATTTATTTATTATGTGGCCATGTAGCTCCATCTCACCTATTAAACGTTGAACAGCCCATTTTTAGAATAAAGAAATCGAATGTCCTCGTCTCGTGGGGTTGTGTCGTCTCGTCCTTCCCTCGCGCTACCTCTGTTTGGTCAGACATGCGGTCAGGCTGCACCAGCACCACCTTCGCATCTCGCTTCACGAACTTTGTAACTTCTGCATCTCAGCTGCTTTACCCACAGAGCTTATTTCTCTTTCACAAGGAGCTGAGGCAACCCTATTAAGATTGATATATTGCTTCTGTCTTTCTAGCTTCACCGACCTCCGCGTCCCCACTCCAGCAAGCTCGACCTCGAACCTCAACCTCGCCCAATCATCATTCCCCCCCTCATCGCCCGAGCCCGCCACTTCACCAAATCGGCCTCAAAGCCCGTAAATCCTGTACATCTTGTCGCGCTGCAGCTGGCTCAGCGAACAGTCAAATGCCTTGCTTCAAAGGAATAGCAGTGTCCGTCCACGCTGAAGGGGCGCCACTTCCAGAGTACTCGGTTCAGAAGCAGTCTCGCGTGTCCCGCGTCAACACCTACATCCCGGTCCCACAAGCTCATGTCCCCAAGGACTCCCTCTCCAATAAGCCGGAACCTTCCCGGTTTGCTATCTCGATCACTCTCCTCACTTCCGGCATAGCTGTTCCTTACTCGACTCCCAAGGCCACCCCCGACAAACCTTACCCGCGTGCCCAGATTGTCTCCGACCCCTCGAATAAAAATGCCGACAAAGGACCACATGGCGTCATTGGTCCCTACATACCTATTACAAACTCTGAAAACGAAACTATAGCTGCATACATTTATTTCGATGGGCGCCCAAAAGAGGAGGTGGCTACATTGTTGCGCCCGGGAGAGGAGACATGGGTAAACTCGAGATGGGTGCAGGTACCGGATGCCGAAGGCGGGGGTCTTGCTGAGCGAGAGTTTCTATTCCGTGAGGTTGGCCTAGAGCGCTGGCTTAATGGGCTGGACCTCGACGGTGGCAAAGATGCTGCCGCGAAGCTCGAACGGCGCCGGCAGAAGTTTGAGAAGAGGCGCAGTCGCCGGCGGACTGGGAATGGCGACATTGACATGTCGCCAACGAAGAAGATGGATGGCACACGAGACGATGTGTTACGCTATGGAGACAGTGAGGGGGCACCGGTTGAGAAGCTATCTGATGATGATGCCATCTCTGACTGGAGCTCCGATGATGATGCGCCCCCTGAAGCTGCTGGTCAGATTAAAGTTGCCATGTTCAGAGTGCTAGCATCAGGTGAAATCAAACGGGGTGAATACTCCCCACAATTCGATGCGCATGATGACGATGAAGGCTCTGAGGGCGCCAACAAGGACGCAAATGGAGGATCATCCGAAGCTGATATCGACCACACAACGAGCTTTGCGAAGCCCAAAACTCTGGATCCGAAATCCATCAGCACACAAACAGTTACCGGCATTGATGGACCTGACAAGCCATATGCTGTCTTCACATTTTTCTACAGAGGCGAGCGTAAGTACAAAATTGTTCAAATCTCTCAACTTGAAGCTAATTCAATACAGGCCAACTGCAGAAGATGGGCATACTTGACTCTTCCAAGCATGCGAAGACAACACCAGCTGCCACCAAGCGTGGATCTACACAAATGGACTTTTCAAATCTCGGCCCCCTGAAGCCTGGCGGCACCGTTGGCTTCTCCGCCTTCAGAGACAATGAGGAATCGTCCCGGAAGGCCAAGGCTAGAAAAGCAAGCAACGGCAGTATACTCGAAGACAGCGACGATGATGATGACGACGTCGATATTGTTGGTAAAATGGAAGAAGTTGATGATAAGGATGTGAAGACCATGCTCAGTCCCGAGGACGCAAAGTATTCGGGAGAATTAGCTGAAGGCGTTGGCCGAATTAAGGTATGTTTTGAGCACCAACCCCCTTGAGTGCATCAGCTAACACACCCCTCAGCTAAAGCGCCAACACTCCGCCGACCCTATGGGCGGTGCTCGCCAGTCTCCTGTATCTGCCGGCACACCCTCAGGAACAGTGACGCCTCCCGTAGCCGCGGAAGCACCATCCGCAACCCCCGCCATGAACATCACCAACAACATGTTTGGCAAGACCACACTCCCCGACGACTCCGTCATCGGCAGCCCCCTCAAGAAACAGCGCGCCACGACCTTCAGCGCCACGCCCGACGAGGCCAAGACCCTCCTGAACGCCGCAGGCGTCCCGATGCCGTCGGGAAACATCCTCAGTCTTGCTGAGGCGGCCCACTCAGGCACTGCCGCTGCACCGCAACTGCCTACGGTTAACTTTCCCAAGGCCGAGGCGGAGGATGAGGAGCTGTAGAGGGGTGCTTTGGCTCGCACTGCACATAGCCTCCATCTCCTTTAATGCATTGAAGTGGCGTTGTTCGGTATCTATATGGGAGTGGTTGGGCCTGAAAGCAACATGTGGCTGTGATGGTTTTTACGGGGGGGTGTTGATCGCTGGTGGCTGTTGCTATTCTGGTCCCAGAACAAATAGCTTGGTGGGAGAGGAGGGGTGATGCTTAGAAACACGGATGAGATGAGAAAGGTGCTCGCAAGCAATGTAGGTAGCATTTTGTATTATACCCGGCGAGAGGAGTGCAATGGGGAAGTAGGTCTCCGAATAGATTTGTATTTAAACTTGCTGGTTATATCTGTGTCGGTGAATGTGTTTGTCGGGGGCTGCATGTTTGAAGCTGCCCTGGTGGTCTATCCTTTCAATAGGGGATAAGACTGTAGTAAGTCGAGATACTCGAGGTCTGAAGAGGGGACTATGCACGGCTTAGGGTTGATGTCTACAATTGACACCAATGGGACGGACTTCTCCCCTTACCTCAACTTCGGAGTATCTGGTTGGTCGAAAAGTCTTAATAGTTGCGGTAAACAACCTGACTTATAACAGAGTTTATAAGGAGCTCAAGACCTATGGGTGGCTGTTATGCAATGTCCCTTCCTCGGACTCTTAGCCAGCACGGGCATCACATAACAATCAACACCACCGCAACGGCAAACAACGTATTCAATCGTCAAAAAACTCCATTATATTTTACATAAACGGTTACACCCACCCAACCAATCCCAAACTCCCCATAGACCCCCTCATATAAATAAATAAAAAAGCAAAAGAGCCCCTGTCCCAACGCCATATGTGTGACATCCATGGGTTCTATCCCCCTTTACCCCGCGCTGCCTAGCCCCGCCAGCAACAGCAAGCAAAATCCCTTAAAAAGAAACATCATCCCTCCCGAAACCCCATACGCTTTTGTCCCGCTCGACATTAGTGCGGGGCAAAAGGCGTCCATTATCGTTTTTGAGAGACGCATTAGGTAAAAAGTTTGAAAATCCACCAGCGCGTGCGAATAAACCGTTTAAAACCCGACGCTCGCTATGCAGGGAACCAGATCTCTCTCCAAATCGTCATGTCGCGCGCCAATGAATGGTAGAGTTTATGTAACAATTGAAAATCAGGCTTGATTGTAGCTTTGTGGAAGTGCATGCTTCTTGCCCTCAGCAGCATGCACAAAATCGTATCCTTTGTTCCCAGGGTATGCTCGAGTCAACAATAGTCTGGTGGATGAGACGAAGGCGTAAGTGAACGAATTCAAGAATTACGCTGGGTCAATGCGGCAAATCGCTCAGCGACCTGAAAAGGTCAGTTATTACTCTGTGCCAAGAGAACGCATGACTTGAATTACCTCTGGTGCGGATTTGATAAAAGGGAGCTCAAAGAACATGTATTTATCGTTCTTGATAAGCTCAGAGATTGTGATGAGCAGACCCCACGGTTGTGGCCAAGGTCCAATGAGTCTCTCCAGTAAAACGCGAGTTATTTGTTGGCGGATATCCGATTCTTCCTGGTCATTCATATCATTGCCAAACACATCAAGTAAAGCCTGGCTGAAATAGAGAGTGTGGGCATTGGGGAACCGTAGGTGGTTGGCCATGCTGTTCACAAAGTAGTAGCGAGCCTCTGGGCTTAGCTCGTGAATAAGCATAGTCAAGAGAGCTGAATCGGGGGACCCTTGGATGAAGATCGGCCCGCCTTTCTGAGCAGCATTTTCGATTGCTTGCATGCCGATGTGTAATACAATTGCATCGATAAGCTCCAGGTCAGCATGGATTGGTAGGTATCCGGCTGATGTATTGTGGCTCTTCTGGCGCTGAATTGCATGTGCAATGTGAGCAACAGCATCTTCAGATGGCCCACTTTGCAATGCTTGGTCGACAAGATCCAAAAGCCCAGCTTCTTTCAAGGGCGCCTCTGCATCGAATGCAACGGACGGAGGCTCGCGAATGTCCTCGACGCGGTCGATCTTGAGGCCAGCCTGCAGAGGATCCGGCATTTTGGAGAATGCCGATGGACCCGACGTCAAAATCATATTGTGCAGCTGAATGCAGTGTGGAGGAATAGCAGCACAGAGGCGAACATGATTGCCAGATAAGAACTCTGGGTAATCATGATGCAGGACCACAAGAACCTTGATTGCTCCATGGTATATGTCCTTTGTCACCGGTGAGATATGGAGCTGCTTAAGAAGTTCTCCCAAGTATACCATCAGGCACTCTAATAACTGCACGAGCGGTTCCCAGCCACTCTGGTGCTGCAATCGGAACATGTGAGGCATGAAGTCTCTGTGAGAGATGAGTCCAACCCATGCGAAAACAAACCCAGGGTAGCGGGATGGCTGCAGCTTCAAGAATGCATCCGCAAATACTTGATAGAACTGATTGCGGTCGGCTTCCGAGAATTGCGGCGCAACAACATTGAACTCGTGCAACATTGTCGAGAACAGCCTAAAGAAAACTTTTTGGTTGAAACCTTCGCCACGCATGACGTGATGATGGTTCAAAACAAGGAGTATGAGAGACAAAATAGCTTCGAAATATGCCACCTTGTCACGCTGAACTTCTCCAGGTCGCTCGCCGGACCGCTTCACCAGGCGCACAACCAACTTAGCCAAAGCATCAATCGGGAGATAGGCATCATTGGCTAAGCCGTTATTCTGGAAGTGGTGGTCGAAGCGATCGACAGATGCATCGATGCAAATACGCAAGAATAGACATGTATTCTCTTGATCAGTAACAATTTGTTTGTTGTGCAGTTGCTCGATGAAGTTGTTGGTGGTGCTGTCAGTGGCGCTCGCGTTGTTGCTCAGGTTGACCCATTCTTCGAAGACGTAACCCATCTGGTCCTTGTGGGCCTGTAATTTGTTGTCGCTATCGCTGGTTAAAGTCTGCAACAGGCCGGATGATTTTAGCTTCTGGATAAGCTGCTTGCCAGCTTCCAAATCGGGCTCTTCGCTCAGCCACTGAGCAACAGCTTCAAAGCCTCTTGCAAAGTCCGTGAACAATGCAACGGGTCTATCGACCAGGAGCACTCGGCTTGTAAGAGTCGACAAGAAATCGATTGCTGACACTTTGCGCTGCTGCAAAGCCTTGGAGGCAGCGATATCAACGCGTTGCCAGTCGAGAAGCGAGATGTCCGTATTGATCAAGGACAGGACAAGTGGCACGCTCAACAAACGCTCGTCAGGCTGCTGGGCAATAAACATCACAACATGCCGGGCTGTGCCGCCATGAAGCTGGCAAAGCATGTCTAGGATGTGCACCAAACTCTCAATGGCAAGGTCACCATCGGTAGACGGGCTGAAAAGCAATTGCAGAATATGATCTGCAGTGAACCTCGAGGCCTCGTCAGACACTTGGGTGTTCCTGATGATAATTTGGCCGAGTGCATCAACAATATCAACAATAGTGTGAGGTCGGGGCAATTCGGAGTAGTGCTGCTCCGGAGAGTTGCTTGCTGCCCTCAAGAGTTCGTCAAGAAGCTCTTGGATTCGGTCCGCGAGATTTCTATGGTCAACAGGAGGGGCTGGAGAGCGTCCGTTGGTCAACGCAGCGGCCGGTTGCCCATATGAATGCGGCTGGCTGTTGATAAGTGGCATTACGGGGGGTTCTGCTGGCGTTGGCAAGTTCCCCACGGATGGATATTGGTCCTGGAGGACATCATTTGCTATGGAGCGGCTGGCATCGGATGTCGAAGTAGCATGAGCCGAAATGCCCAGAGATGTTATACGAGGCTGTCTGGCAAACTCGTCGTAAATAGCCATCTGTTCCGAGTTGAGTCCTCCCGGAGTACCAGGTAACAGCTTGTACGGGTTTGGAATGGTCATTGCCCAACGGCTCAAAGTAGGGTCGACATAAGGCTCGGTAGGTCTTGCAGCTCGCCATCTGCGGCGCGCCTCGATTTCTGATTCGATCATATCCTCAATCTCGGGAACGGCACGCTCCTCGGCCTTGTTCTCGACCTGCTTGCAAGCCATATCGAGGTTAGAGTTGACGCACATGATAATGGTTCCTTCTGCTAAGCCTTGGTTCATGCTCATGGACGCCTCGCGAATATAGTTGTTCATGCTGGCTCGGAGGGGTTCCTTCGAGGTGACCAGGGCAAGGCTGCCGGCAGTTTTCTTGACCATAGCAATAGCAGCATGTCGTAATCTATTCTCATCTCCCTCAATAGCGAAATCCTTGTGTATCATTTGGGCAGTTGAGATCGCTGCGATTGTGACTGAACGCTCAACGACGGGTGATATAATTTCGTGCACAGCACGCGTAATCGCCGTTCGGACAATATCTTGCAGGCGTGCTTGGTTGACCAGATCATTTGCTGGGGGGTATACCAGAAGAGGGCCCAGGTCGGGAATTGACGAGGTAATATCCTGGGGCGAAAATCGGCCAGTGCCAACACCGGGGGCGATACCATTCATAGAGAGGCTATCAAATCTGTCGACAACATCAAGCGAAATCGGCTCGGTCGGCTCATCAATAGCTGGCAGGCGAGTCTGAATGTCCGTTGAAGGCTCTATACTCTTATGATCAAGATTCAGGCCTTTGCATAAAACTTCAATCTCAAACTTGAGGTTCAGTTTGAGCTCTGCATGTTGGTAGAGTTCGATGAGCAGATGTATGATATCCATCAGCCAAGGATTAGGAGGCTGGAAGATCGTCGACGATGCACCTTGCAGTAATACCTTGCAGACAAACGGGATAACGACAATCAGACGTTGAGTATCAAAAGCTTCGAGGAGCAGCTGCTTGAACGCGATATTCTTGTGCTTTATCGGCTTATCCCGTGCCAGGGTCAAGGACCCCAGCCATCCTCCCAAGTTCTTCAGGTGGGCGCGCTCAGTAGACGACTGCATGGTGGTCTCCGCATTGAGCATTTTGATCACACTAACATAGGTTTCGCGCAAGACCTCCGACCAAAGTGACTTGTTCCCGAACAGGCGGACGAGGTCCAGGTAAAGCTGATGGTAGTTTGGCTGCATTTTTGCGCGCTCCTCGACGAGATGTCCTGCGAACCATTGTTGATGCCTCTCCTCGATGACATCTTTAAGCTCTTTGAATTTCGTCTCAAGATTTCTCTCTGTGATGTTGTTCAACACAAATAAGACCTTCTCTTGGGTATCATCCGACGGGTCCTCATAGACACTACTATATGCCGGCGGGTCAACATGTAGCGCGTTGAATGGCGCTACACTTGGGTCGGTGGAAAGCATGTCGTCAAAGGTTCCATTCGGGATGGCACCACCATTAACGGAGTTGTCGGCAGATAGGTCGTTCGCGTTGCCACCTCGAGACAAATCCGCCTGCTCACGGCAGACTTCATCAGCTCTGGCCCAAACATCTGTCCCTTGAAGCCCAGGAATCCGCAACAAATGCCTGCAGAAGCCTGGCCACTCTCCAAACCTTTCGAAAGTCTGTTTCAGTGCCTCCACGCCGAACTTGTACATTGGCTGGTCAGGTGTATTATCTTTCACCGCATCCAAAATCATGCCGAGGGCAACCTCCAGTGGTAAATCAGGCAGAAGCTTCGCCTTGATGATCCCACCGAATAAGACGGCAGTTGTTTTGAGCGCTTCCAGAGGGTAAGTACTGTAGAGACTATACTCGTCAAAAAGCCCGTGGATCATGCAGGCAAAGACATCCTGATCAGAGGGGTTGCGTGACAGCTTGTAGTCTCTGAGGGCTTCGACAACCGCTCGAACTTTTATTTCTTCGCTGTACATGCGCTTGTAGTGCTCCTCCATTTTCTCGTTGGCTTCGATGGGTAGCGAGTTCCTTTCACGACCGTTCTCGTCGATAATATCATCAAAACCCTCTCCGTAGTTGACCAGCCGAGGGTAAGCCGTGATACATGACCGTTGAAGCGCCATCTGCTCCGTGCTTAATGATCGAGGCAGGATACTGGTCAATATGTTTAAAAGAGCCGATATCGTTTTCACAGGCAGCATGACACTTGTAGGCTGCTCCTGGTCCGTCCTTTGCACCTGAAGCTCATGCTGCGCCTTGATACCGAGAAAGTTCAGCAGCATCTGTGCTAGTTCGTCGGGATGTTGGGAATGCTTTTGCTGCCACTGATCCAGCTCGAGTTTGCCGCTAGCATGTGCCCAAGCAGCAAGATCCAAACCAAATCCATTTAATATGAGGAGGTCATACAGCCAATTATGTCTGATTGAATGCTCGAGGATCATGGGTAGTTCAAGTGGTGTCCGCCCATGCGTCTCAATAAGCCGTCCGACGAGCCAATTCCTGTCTTTATTCCAAACCGCGTACAACACAAAATCGTAATTTGGGTCGATTTTGTATAGGAAGCGATCAAATAGAGAGTTGAGCGTATCAGTCGCCAGCTCCGGCCAAGGTTTCGGCACACCAAAAGCAGACACCACGAATACATCCAAATTCGGTACAACAACCTCTTGAAAGAGTCGCTTCGCCTCAGGAGTGTCAGAGGCAACATTAGATTGGAGTGCCACATGAAACACTGCTTCGAGTGCAAGTACAGACACCAGGGGGTGTCTCACGGCGCTTGCTGCACGCTCTTGAACATTTGACATCGCCCCTGCAAATTCTGCAAGAGTAAAGGAAGGCTGCAAACCCGGAATAGTGCTTGCATCCAGCTGTTCAGGATTCAATGAAGCATAAGCGTTGATGAAGGATAACTGGGTTTCTGAGTTTTGCCAACGGCCACCCCACAAGCTTTGCACGTCGAAAGAGCTATCGTCGTCGGCCAGGGGTTTAAGAGCAGAATACAGAGCAAAGAACTGATCGGAAGAAATGCGGAGGCCTTCCTGATCAAACTGCGCCACTGCGCGTTGCCAGTTAAAGCTCCGAGGTAGTTCCTTTCGGAGGGCCTTGACGAGCACCGCCGTCGAAAAGCGAGGTGTGCGGCTTATTGCAGTGTATAGCAAGGCCATGCCGACTTGTTCTTCTTCAAGTCGACTAATTCCCATGCTGCGGATATATTTTATACAGGTTTCCTCGTCGGCCGTTAAAGCAGCCCCCATCCGTCGGATGTATGATATGAAAGGGCTGTGGTCGAAAAAGGGTTTCATTAAATATAGCGCTGCTAGGATTTCGACCGGAAGTGTGTCTTGTTCCGGTTGGGAATATCGATATCGTATCGCCATCTGGAGGTCGGCCTTGGCCCCATCGTTGAAGTTTGGCGGGTGTTCTTGGATAAAACGGTCGATTATGGTTGCCACAAATGACGCGGTCATGTCCCCATGGACGTTATCGTGTGGTGAGGAGAGTAGTTGGAGGAATGATTGAAAGTTTGCAGAAAGTATGGCATCGGCTGTGACGTGTCAGTGGTCTGCATTAGGGGTATCGGTGGGGCCTATCGAACCTTTGGTCTTTAAATCTGATCGTGAGCATTGTTTGAACGCTAAAGCTAGGATTGTCTTCTCGAGCGCATCCAGCTTAAAGTGCTCCATGAAAGTTGACAGATCGAAGTCGCGGAATATATCCTCGTTCGCTGTTTCGATGGACTCGGCGATCTTCCCGGCTTGGTCGACATCGTGAGATACTTTTCTGACCTCAGTGACCAGGATTTGATAGTTGCCGGGGTTTGCAACCGATCTATTCACGCCAGGGAATATCTGCGGCGCATTGCCGACAACCAGTCGGCTGAAGTATTTCTGGAATACTTCCATGCCGTGGTCATCGATCAGCTATGGGAGTTTAGTTAGCGCGATGGACGTGTTAACTGCACGAGGGGTCGTGACTAAACCGTACCTTCCTGAGCTGTTCTGCTTGTGCTTCCCACTTTGTTCTGTCTTTGTCTTCCTTGATGGTGCTGAGGAGTAGGTATACTTGTGCGACGACAATCTTCGTCAATGAGTTCGAGCCAGTTGGGGTGCTTGGGCTTGGCCCTGCGCTGAGGCCGCCGGTATGTGGACCGTGAGGTGAATGGCTGCTGGCTGTTATGATACTCTGCGCGGGCGAAGGTGTATATGTGCCGCTTCGATGATGAATTGGGACCATCGAGTAGGGTGCTGAAAGGGCAGAGGTCCACTACACCAAGGAAGCTTCCCTCTCGAACCTTGCAGTTGTCGGAGGATAGAGACCAAGTTGTATGGACATGGGATCTGGGTGTCAGATAGGGAGGGTGCGGTGAAGGAGGCCGGTGGGGGTAGCGGTCGCGGATAGTGGATTGAAAGAAGGAGGATAAGGCTTTGGAGGAAGGGCGAGTGAGGTTAGAGTGAAGTGGTGTTGTACAGTCGCGCTTGATGAGGCTTGCTCCCTAACCGAGCGTCTGCGCTGCTGTACCTACCTACACTAGTGCACGAACGTCGGATGACTAAGCAGTTTAACAGTCAACCGCTGAAAGTTTTAGATCCAGCAGTTAATGTGGTCACGTGTCCATTGTCGGTGTCACGTAACGGTGCTACAACTGGATAGGGGTTGGCACTACAGGAACAAAGACAGGAGCGTAGAAGGGTTTGGTCTTTATATACTAGCAGGCTACCAAAGACCGTTTGGTTTTCTGTTGCAGAATTATATTTCAATACATTCCCACCACTTGGTGACGCGTATAATGGCGTTTGCATGTAAGAGCTGGTGCGTGTATTCACAATCGAGCCTTCAGTTATAAAGGGCTAACAATTTATACCATGCTGACAGGGAACCATATGTTGCTTTCATTTATTGTCTTATTATATATATATTCCATGAATGCTGCGGTTGACTGTAGTTTAATGGTGGTTCTTGAAGTCGATTATTATATTTGCCAGGGATTTAATAATAAATAATAACCAAACCATCATAATTTTCCGCTCACTATCTCACAAACGAGCACTATATAAAAAGTATTGAATAAAGAGTACAAACAAAAATAAATAGTTGGAGTTTGTCAGATGAGGCATGGGCAAGGACAAGCTATGATACCTGGACAAGGGTTGGTGGGGTTGAACTGGACGACCCCAGGTGGTTGGTGGTCTGGTGGCCAGGAAAGACACCGGTTGCTGTGGGAACAACAACCGTCAACAAATCCTCTATGGAGACCTGTTAACCATCCCATCAATTTGCTTATACTGGGCAACCTCAACTGCTCCATAATACCCACGATCTACAAGGCTACCTCTGGCAATACTTCAGCAACAAGACCTACACCAGTACTGTTGTTAGATATACGAAATAGCCTCGATTCGCGATCGAGGGATACACACTCCACGAGACCAGCAACACAGCCATCGTCACGATGCCTGGCACGGTCTCGGAGGGTCCGTCAGTTGCTCTGTCATGTATGTTCCCCATCTCAGCCAAAACAATCGAATAATACTGACTCATTACAGTTGCCAATAATTTCTGGGGTATGCATGAGAGCATCAATCTACACGAGTTGAGAATCATATCTAACAACACGGGAAATAGGAAAGGAAGATGCTGGAGTCAACCCACTCCTCGAGCGCATGCACAATGCGAAGCAGACCTGTGATGAATTGAAGGCCTTTTATAATGGTATGGAGAACTCGGAAACCAAAGTGGACGCAATACTGACCCATCCAAACAGCTAGGAGCTCGCTGGAAGACGAATATGCACGCAAGCTTTTGGCCCTGAGCCGCAAGCCGCTGGGGTCACAAGAGTCTGGCACCCTACGAGCATCGATGGATGTGATGCGAGGAGAGGTGGAGTCTATGGGAAAGTCGCACCAGAATGTTGCACAACAGATGAAGACGGAGTTGGAAGAGCCGCTGGCGGCATTCGCTGGAGCCATGAAGGAGCGGCGCAAAATTGTCCAAGGTGGTATTGAAAAGCTCCTCAAGACCAAAATCCAGCAGACTCATGTGGTTAATAAGGTATGTTTGGGCTTGACATGGGATATTATTGATGTGCTAACTGGACACAGACTCGGGACAAGTACGAACAGGAATGCCTCAAGATCAAAGGGTATTTAGCACAAGGCCACATGGTCATGGGACAAGAGGAGCGCAAAAACAAAGCCAAGCTCGAAAAGACACAAATTAATGTCGCCACGTCGAACACTGAATACGAAGCTGCTGTTAAGGTATTGGAGGAAACCACTGGCCGCTGGAATAGAGACTGGAAAGGCGCGTCCGATAAATTCCAAGACCTGGAAGAAGAGAGGCTAGACTTTACAAAGAGCAGCTTGTGGACCTTTGCAAACATTGCATCCACTGTCTGTGTTAGTGACGACGCCTCCTGCGAAAAGATTCGCCTGTCACTCGAAAACTGCGAGGTGGAGAAAGACATCCTTTCATTCATCAAAGAGTGCGGAACTGGCCAGGAGATTCCGGATCCCCCCAAGTACATCAATTTCTGTCGTGGCGATATAAGTGACACACAGTCGGAGGCTTCTGAAGACGACGCCTATTCCGTGGCACAATTCCAAAGGACTATCAATCCAGCATTCAGGTCCTCTTCTCCTCAACCTTCCACATACGAGTCTCATCACGATCCGAAGTCTAGCCTTGCGCGAGAGCTGGGGCACAGAGAGCCGGAAACGCCTCCTAGCCGCGAAACTACCATCACTCCACAGAAGGCATTGGCCGACAGAACAGCACAACCACAACCACAGGTAGATTACAGGAGAGAACCGAGCAGGCTGCAATATGAGCAACCCTCGAACGGGCAACTGGCATCTGTGCCACATGACCCATACCCAATGGATGGTATGACAATGCTATGCCGAACTGGACCACCATCCGACAGAAGCTCCGCCGTCAGTGGACTTCGTCCATCAAGCCGTGACTCGCACAGCGAATATTCCAACCCGACATCGTTTTCCAGCATGGAACCTCCAAGCGGCAAGCAATCACCCGTTAAGCAAGATGCTGTGTTTGCACCTGCGGCCGATAAGTCTGTTCAGAAGAAAAAGAGTGGCTTCTTCCAAAGCCATAGCCCTTTCAGAAGGAAGAGCAAGCATGGAAAGGAAATCCAAGCGGCAGCCCCCAGCCCATCTAATAGAAACACATGGTCAGCAAAGCCTGCACCGAACTACCAGGCTTCCTCGTTTGGAAGATCCCAGGGCTATGGCTCCAACTCCCAGAATAGCATTACCGACAGAGAGACCACTGGCGGTGAACCTGTCGACCCCCGAGCAAGTTTCCAGTTGAACGTTGGAAACAATGTCTTCGATGTTGCAGCGCCCGACCGAAGGAATACTGCTCCACAAGAGAGGGCAGGGGACGAACTTGACCCAATTGCCCAGGCTTTAGCAGAATTAAAGGGAGTCACAAAACAGTCCTCGTCTCGGGTTTCTGCGGACCATTATTCTGGAATGGCAACGCCTGCTCCGGAATCTACAAGTGCCGCGCGGACTAGGAATGCTCCCCTGGGAAATGGAGCTTTGGTCGCTGCCACGCGTGGCACACCTCCACCTTCGTATGACCAGCCAGTGTCCAGACTGGGTCTTCCACAGCCTGCATTTACCTCAAAGGCAATGCAGCAAACAAGCCAAAAGTACCAGGCACAGACCCAGAACATGTTTAACTCAAACCAGTCGCGACCCGAGCCTCAAGCCGATTATGGCTCTGCGTCTAGAACTCGTCCAGGAACGAGGGGTAGCGACATGCCCAGAGCAACTTCTCCTATGCCTACTCGAAGTGTTTCCCCGAGACCTAGTCAATCTAGCCAAGTCATGAACAATGATCAAAGATCTCAAGGATATCGTTCTGTGTCACCAAACCCATATGGCGGCAACAGCCAGCAGCGTGGAGCACCGCAGCATCGCGGTTCGGACCAAGGATACTATAGGCACAATTCACCAGGTGACACCGCACGTTCCGTATCCCCAGCCCCCTTCAGAGAGAGGCCTGGAAGCAGAATGAGCGGAGTGGATATGTCGATGCAGCTTGCTCCTGCTGGAGATGATGGGTATGGATCGCAGCAAGGGCGACATGGGGGCGGAAGGCCACGAACTAGTGGAACCAGCAGACCCATGAGCTATTATGGTGGGCAAGGAGGACAACAGCAGCAGATTGCCCAGGTGAACCCCCACCAACGAAGCAAGAGTGTGGCGGACAACAGACAGTTTAACAGAGATGGGCGTCCCATCATACATTTTGGTACGTTTGTATTGTCAGTTTATATTTGTGATGTTGCTAACTTGCTTGTAGCTCGTGCTCAATACAACTACACGGCTGCAATCCCAGAGGAGCTCAGCTTTGCGAAGGGAGATACCCTCGCTGTCCTGAGGCTCCAGGACGATGGTTGGTGGGAGGCTGAGGTAGCAGGCAAGAACCAACGGCCGGGCCTGGTTCCCAGCAACTACCTCCAACAGATCTAGGTGGGAGTTTCGTAAGTATGGTAAAGTAATATGTTTGGGTATAGGAGCAAGCGTTATGGTTGATTTATCTTGTAACGATTTGGTTTTGTTGTGCGAGTTAGGTGCTTGAGCTTCGACTCCGGAATATGCACCAATGTTTACGTATAGTTCTCATGAATTTAAATCATTCAAATGCCTCAAATGCCTCAAATGCCTCAAATGCCTTCTGTATAATGTAACCGGTGAATGCTTTATGTAAAACAAGAACTAGGCTAATATATCTATTTTATTGGCGTCACCTTCGGGACCACCCACCAGTCATGGTACCCCTTCTCACTAGGCTCAACCTCCACGGTGAGCTGCAGTGTCTTTGACTTCGTCTTCTCCGCTGCAGCTATGGCCTTCTTAACCATCATCAGTGCTATACTGACACTAATACAGCTCTTCAATTCATCCTTTACGTTCTTATGCCACGCCTCATCACACCACTTACCCATGCACTTTGCTGTCTTCGCATCGAGCTTGCTCAACAACTCAAAGTCCTTTCTCGCCTTCGCCACTGCATCAGAGGCGAAATCAAGTAGGTCGGTAGACGACTCGTGTGGCTGCGAGACGACTTCTTGGAAGACGGGGAATGGAAGAAGCTCGGGGAGAGAAACGGCGAGGAAGGATTTCATCCGCTGCTCGTAGCGTATCGCGTCTGTACTGTACGGATGCGGTGTCTGAGGAATCAAGTTGTACCTCGTGAGCACAGTATATAGGCATCCAACAGCATTAGCCAATGCCTGCTTAGCGGTTGAGCTCAGCATGGAAATATTGACGTGGCTCATAGTCGCAGCGAACGCTTCGTCCTTGGTGGCGAAATTTTCTTGCTTTGGATTCCGGCGTAGTTCAACGTAGTCCTTTGTAAGAAAACCTCGGATGCGTTGGAGGTGCCGAAAGGTTGTTTGTGCAATGTTTGAGAGATACCAATACATGCCAGCCAGCTCGTCTGCCGCGTATACCTCAAGTTCAAAGCCCATCTGTATTAGCCATTCCATTTGTCTGAGCTTGTAATAGTAGCTCCAACTCGACAGAGGGAAAGAGTAGATGGGTTCTGGGCCAAAGTCGGGATCGACAATCGGTTTCTCTTTGGTAAAATCGCGTAGCTCTGCGTCAATTTCTTCGGCATCGAGTTGTAGAGTGTCCCAGTCGATAATAGTATGGTGCAGAGTCCTCCTGATGCGGCAGCGGTTCTGACACAGAGCACGCAGGATGTCCAGGAAGGATTGGGCGGCCCGACTGCGGAAGATCTCCATATGCTGGGCCATCTGATGGCGAGGATCCTGTGGAACTTCAATCTCATCATTGATAGCATCGAGGAGGGGATTGGCAGGAAGAACGAGTGTTGCCAGATCCTCATCAAGGATAGACCGAATAGATAGCTTTCCGAGAACGACCATCTGGCAGAATAGATAGTGCTGAAGGAGAGTGCGTATATACACTGATGGCTGGGGCTTACTCTTTTGAAAGAGGAAGACAAAGTTCTATTACATTATTCAATATGTTTCTTCAAGGGTAGGTTGGGGGGACTAACCATCAAGCTGTTTGTGTCATGAAAGTCCAAGACCTCGGTAACCACAAGCCCGTCTTTACACAGCCGTTCCAGATGCTGGTATGCGTCGTCGAATGCAATTGTCACTACAGGGCGTGGTGGAACCGTACTCGCAAGCTTCCTTTGCAACTTTACGCTGAAAGAGTCTGGAACTGGCTTGGCCAGCTCTCTCTCAGATTTAATTCCAGGTAGAAGCTCAAGCGTTGCAGACCATGCTGACAGCAATGGTTCTGCGGATGATCGATCGCCCGCTACACCAACTGTATTAAGGAGAGAATTTCGGCATTTAAGCCTTTGGACCAATGCCTCCTTAATTCTAGGATCCATGGAATCTGAAGTTGCAAGTAGATGTATGGTGACATCTAAAAACGTGGTGATCGACGCATCATCCAGTTCAGCCAGAAGGCTCCTATTGTATGTGTGGGTGACGAAATCTTCTTCCTAGTGAATAGTAAGAATCAGAGAAGCGGACGAGGGATATGGAGAACCTACTTCATAGAAGTGCTCTGACTTGACCCGTTCATTGATGTGCCAGCATGTTTTTATTACAGCTGTACAGTAGGCTACAAGAATTCTCAGTGTCAGTGGCTCCGTCAAACTCGGGCAATTAGCCGGAGAAGAAAGATCTTCTACATTTTGTAGATTTAAAGTAAGTATCTTGTCAATGTAGAGGCTTGTGAATAGCGTCTGTGACAATGGATGGCCCATATGCCATGCCATCTGTTTGATTGTTAGCGGAAACCTCCATGGGTAGGAATGGAATCACATACTTCAAGACATAATAGCTGATCTATTATCCCTAAACACTCCTCTGGCAAAAGGTCCCCCCAAATATCATAACTGTCATCCATACTCTCGCCCTTTGCAAGGTAGCCTGTGTCCATTTTGGGATCCATGATCTATAATGAGATTTAGACTCAGGACAAGAAACATACATGAGATGAACCTACCTCTATGGCACCAACGGACTCAAAAAGAGTAAAAAAGTCATCCTTGACGAGTTCTCCAACCTCCAGCCCTTCCAAGTGGGTTAGTGTTTCTTTTGTGTATTCCCAGGCGGGGTAGTAACGTACCCTCAGCAGCTTTAGTGAAAACGTCGGTGATGTCTACAGCGACGACGCCCGAGCTATGAATCCTGGGTGCCGGGCGAAGTATTTCCCCATACTCATCCAAAGGCGGGGGTTGTTTAACGCCATTATTGATATCAAGGTTTGTGGTTCCTGAAAGCGGTTAGCAACTGCACAACTCCGATAAAGCCACGACCTTACCCCCAGAGATAAAATCTATATCATCAGCGTCCATGACCGACTCTGCCGGATCTTTCTCCTCTGAATGCTGAACTTAACACAGGGCAGCCAGAATGGTGATGTATGACGGGTTGTCGCTGTTTGTCATGTGGTTCGGTTAGGATTTTGGTCCAATGTCAAGTTTTGTCGGAGGTTTTGGGCATGAGAGAAGAATTTGGCCACCACTTTTTAGAATGAACAACACTGAGGTACTCTAGCCATAGTTTATATCGGCATGTCATTGGGGAATTGATATATTAAGTTTTGTTTTATTTGCATAAGTTGAATAGTACGAGGAATGTGTCATATAGTGATTCAAGGTAGCACTCTACCAAAGGACGGGGTTTTAAAGGAATGGTCTGGGTCTGATATGGATTCGCTAGGGAACATAACAATGCATTGCAGAGGAGGATATAATACGAAAGAGGGGATTCGTTGTCGAGCTGTGGCCCAGGGCGTGTAACTGTCTTATTTCCTTTCCAACTACTGCGGCTTTCCAACTACTGCGGCTTTTTAACATTGTCACTCAGTCCCGGATATCACAGGCATTTGTATCAGAGAAGAATCACTACCACCGCTGTCCAAAAAGCACTGGTTCAGTCGATATTTGAATGTGGGCGATAGATTCGTATCGAGTGTAATACATTTGTACAAGCCCATGCTCTCCCAAATCCACATCCTCCCACCACTCTACTCTTTTATCTCATAACTCAAACATTCGGATCTAAGACGAGGCGTTACCGGCGGCGGCCTGGGCCTCCTTGTTCGCATCGGCGACGTTCTTGACCTCGCCTTGCTTGCCGTTCTAGAATTGACGCTGTCAGGAAATATTCTGCACAAGGGGTCGCAGCTTGGTTCTTACCTCCCATCTGGCGGATCTCAGCTCGGAGAGTCCTCTGCGCTCAGCGGCAACTCTCTGCTCCTCCTTCAAGCTCTTGCGGACGACACGGGCGGCGACCGCGAGGTACTTGTTGTAGCTAAAGAGTCTTCTGTCAGTAAAAGATTCCGGTGCCGGGCTGGTGTTGGTAGGGTCGTTGGGCGCCAATTGAGTCGGAAATTAATGTCGGACATACCTGAGGCCAGCTTGCTTCCAGGCGAAAGTCATCTTGATTGTTGGAGGGGTTGGATGAGGTGACAAAGGTGTTTTGACTGTGATGTTGAGGTTCTGTCGATGAGCTCGGCTGGACGGGTTGTGAGGGCCAAGATTGCCCGATGATTCAAAGTCACGTGAAATTGGCTTGGCGGACAGGATATATTTACAATACAATACAACTCAACAACAGCTCAAGCAATGGGAATACACCAAGACCATGAGTGAAATTGCTACGATCTTAGTTAAGGAAAAGTTTAGAGATATTTCTATGTTCAAAATTGTATTTTGTGTTCTACAATACCCTCTGAAAACTGTTTGTACAGGGTTCGTAAATCAACTACTCCAATGCATCTAAGCCCCTTAAACCAACAGACCAAGCTCCTCGGCGAACGGCAGAATGCGAAGATCTCCAACAGCAGCAACACTAGCCTTGCCCTCGAGCAGTGCCTTGGCGGCCTGTAGAACGTTAGCATAGATTCAAGGCACGAGGAAAGGGTAGATCCTTACAGTCTTCAGGCTCTCTTGGCTCACACCCTCAATCGACTTGGTAACCTGGTCAATCTGGAATGGCTTTCCGCCTTGGATAAGGCCGGAACCGGTAGCAACGAGGCCAGACTCGATGTTTTGGCCCTCCTCAAGAGATCTGTACTTCGCAAGGGCAATAGCCTTGGTGAACTCCTCCTTGTTGATAGAGCCGTCGGCAATGCTTTTCAGCGACTTAACAGCCTCGGTGGCAGCACTGTTGACAGACAGGGCTGGGCCGGAGAAGTTGATGGTCAGAAGGCCGGCGTCAGAGTAGGCAGCGTGGGTGGTGGAGATGTTAGCACCAGGAGCGGATGCTGCGGCCTTGGCGAGGAGGGAGAAGCCCGGGGAGTACTTGATAGTGGACTTTCCACCGAGGAGAGCCGCAAGAACGGCGATCTCTGGCTTGTATGATGATCCAGCAGTGAACGAGCTTGATCCCGGGAACGCGATGACAAATGCGTTCTGGGCGCTGGCGTGAGCAATACGCTCCTCACCACCGTAGTACTTGGTCGCCTTGGATGGGAGCTCGTGGCTTCCCTTTGTAGAGACATCGCCGAAGAACTCACCAACCCACTTGCCCAACTCGGCCTGGCTGGCGCCGTTGGCGACAACCGAGATGTTTTGCTTGGTGTAAGCGGATGATGCAAACTCCGAGACGGACTCTTCGTTTAGGTAGCTAGCGAGAGGAGTGTTGAGAGTTGGGAAGAGGGGTGCTCCAAGACCACGGTGGAACGCAACGCCGTGGGCGGCATCGGAAGCGATCTGAGCAGTGTTGGCATAGGCCCTCTTCTGCTTGAGGTGGATCGCTGGGTCGACCTCCTCGAGGAATTCATGTGCTAAATCCAAACCATCAATGCTGCACCAGAGAGAATTGTAGGGGAACTTACGCGTGAACTTGGTCTGGGAGATGACCTCGCTGAGCAATTCAGTGAAGAATGGAAGATCATCGCGGAGGAAGTTGGCCTCGAGGACCAGGGCTTCGCGGGTGTGGTAGGCAACCAATTGACCTCCCAAAAGCTCGGATTCTCTTGTAAGACGCAGGGCGGATCGTTTTTGGGTGTTCTGGAATAGTTCATTTAGCTTCACATGTGCATAAGTCGATGCCCATCCCACTGACCTTGAAGGCAAACTGTTCCAGTCCGGTGGTCAGTCCTGGGAGAAGTTCGTATCTGGTTCCGGCCTTAGCAACGACGGCGAGCTTCGTAGTGTGCCCGGCAAGATCTCTGCTTGCGACCTTGATACCATTAACATCGGCGCTCTCGTAGCTGAACGAAGTCGAGCCGGTGGCAGCAGCGAAGCCGCGGCGGCTTGCCGGTTGAGCGCAGCATTGCCGACGAGCGACACGCTGCGCAGTTTGTCCAATCGCCGAACGCGAGATCATTGTTAGGAGGAGATCTAAAAAGTTATGGCGAGGAGGAGAGTTGTGACGAGGTCGCTGTCGAGCTGTTGTGGTTGGAGAAATTCGGGATGACCATCAATTGACACCCGGTATAAGCCGCACTGTGATTGGCCACGGAACCAAAGTTGCTCGGGCAGACCACTACCGCCAAAATTTGTCCGAGTTTCTGCTATCGGTGCCTCAGCCAAAATGTACCCCACCCACATATAATATCTCGAACTTCATCTGAACAGTTTTGTTAATTGCGTCCAATTTGATATTTCAATGACTTATTTGTAGCATTGGTGGCAGCTCTAGAGAACCTGAGATACTCTCTAGTAGCAACAAATTATGTCTCATGTAAGTAGAAACAAGCCACCCAGAGGGGACGCTCTGAGTCAATAGGAACACAATCTAACGATGAGATCACAGACGCAGCATTTGGCAGATCTTTGCGCCCTCCTCGTCAGGGAAGCTTATGGGGAGTTGACCAGTGTATGTGTATCCTCATAGCGATCTATCCAATGCTTGTTACATTTTAAATCATGCGCGTGCTATTACCACCAAGTTTTAAGCTCCAAACTCTAACACTGTAACAGCGCATATTCGCATTACTCCTCCGACGAGGACGACAGACGATCAACACTATTAAACAACATACTGGCCTCACGGGCCGACAGGTGCGACACGGACTCGTAGTACTGATACAACAGAACCTATTATTTCACAACACCGAGCAAGAATCTGGCTCGACTTTCTATGAGGCCAACGAAGATTCGGCGTACTTTCTCCTGCGTTCTGGGAGGATATTAGAGACGGTCGAAGAGAGATACGGCGTCGATGCACGCGATGTTGTCCAGAATCTGCTTTTACTAGGACATACAAAGGTTGCAGATCTTGCAGATGCATATGAATCCAAGAACAAGTCTGCAAATGGGCATGCGAATGGAGCGAATGGAACAAATGGCGCCACAGTGAACGGATCCAGCAATGGTACGAATGGACAACACAATGACCAGAAGCCTGCAATCAATCTCGACGGTATCTTGGCTAGGCTTTTGGATGATGGGTTCGTTGAACCAGTGATAGAGAGCATGTTCAGAAGCCCCAAGGATGCTTATCAACAGGCCGAAAAAGAAGCCATCTCGTCCTCGGATAGTGGCGCATCTAAAAGCGCCAAGGCAACCCTCGAGCTGAAGAGAATTGTTACGGGCACTCTACAAAAACAATACGAAGAACGATCCTGGCGGCATGGAAATATGAAGCGCTACATGCCTGGCGGGCATCCAAAAGGTGCAGATAAACGGCGGAAGCTCGCAAGTGGGAAGCCTGCAGTATTAGGATCAGGAAGTTATGATGAAGACATCAAGCTTGATGTGAGTGTTTTTGCGACCTTAATCCCCAGGGACCTTCTTGCTGACCAAATTTCCAGCGCGACCTTGTTGTTCGCATAAATTATGAAAAGGTCACTGTCGCACTACGGACACAGGCTCTCACCGCCGTTGCCAAAAACGATATTGGAGATGTGACGTCTCAAGTCTATGGAGAGCTTCTTCGTTTGCTGGAAGACAAGATTACTCGTTGCCACGGGAATATCGTTGAGGACGATGACGAAGAAAATGACACCGGAGGCTCTACAATCACAACGTCGACTCTGGCACAAGCGTTAAGCGGTGATATCAATATCGGTGCTGGTATTGGCCAGGCTGCTGGGAACAAAATTACAAGCGGTACCGAGGGCTCCAACGGAACTCGCAAACGAAAGGTGGAGAGCTCCGATGAGGAAGACGTGGTGACTTCAAAATCACGAGCAACGAAAGTGAAGTTTGAAGTTCAAGCCCCAGCGAAACTTTCTTCGGAGAATCATCAAGCTCGAATCACACAATTAAAAGACCATCTATTACTCCTGACCGGGCACAACCACGACCTCCTCAAAAAG
The DNA here is from genome assembly GCA_030180035.1 of Pseudogymnoascus sp. SDFLT0511. NCBI lineage: Eukaryota > Fungi > Ascomycota > Leotiomycetes > Thelebolales > Thelebolaceae > Pseudogymnoascus > Pseudogymnoascus sp. SDFLT0511. Next base: position 1,057,772 of record JASCQD010000005.1, on the reverse strand, counting down.
CTCAGCAATGATGGGCTGGGAGAGTTTACGGTCCCCTTTAAGAAAGCCACTGAATATATGCGAGAAAATGAACTGGATACATTTATTGCTTCTGCCTTTGGGAAGGAGGGGTTGCGCATCTCTCATATTCTGAGAAAGCATGGCAAGCTTGATGAAAAGCAAGTCCAGAAGATTGCGCTGATGAAGCAAGGGGAGGTGCGCAAGACTCTGGTCAAAATGCAGATGGCAGGCTTCGCAGATATCCAAGAAGTCCCAAGGGATACCCTTCGAACACCCAGCCGCACCATCTTCCTCTGGTGGTTTGACACAGAGCGGATCACAAACTTGCTGCTTGATCGCATCTACAAGACTATTGCGCGTTGTTTGCAAGTTCTCGAGACGGAACGATACAAGGAACGTGTTGTGCTTGCGCTGGCAGACAGGTCAGATGTCAAGGGAAACGAGCATGAAATGCTTCCAGAAGACCATCTGGTAAAGTTGAGTGCCTTCAACGAAAAAGAAGACCGTTTGACAACGCAGATCAACAGACTTGATCAGCTTGTGGGGATCTTCAAGGAGTTCTGAACCTTTGAACCACGGAGGTGGGTTATCTGACTCTAACTTCAGATGTGATATATTAGGGCACGAGGGCTTCTGGCGTTCAATTTGTAGCATATATGGAAGGCGTTGAACATGTTGAACCTGGCCGACGGATGGGCTGTGGATCTACATATTTGGGACCTTTGGGAATTTGTGATACCATGAGGCATCGAGGGAGTCAAATCTCCTTCGTGGCGCAAGTATAATTATAGCAGTAGATAGAAAAAATATCACTGTGCATCTTCTCAACTATCAGTATTCGTGGTACGATTTAAAGGGGGCAAGATCTGAGGAGATTCGAAGCGGTGTAGATGACTCGCGCATTGCACCGCCATGTGATATTCGCAATTGTATGTGCATCTCGAAAAAGGGACCTCGCTTATGGTCGATAGCGCACGGCTTCCGGCGGTCGTTCCTGGTTACTGGTGCAGCCTCGTCCCGACTGGGGAGCCGACTGGGGGTCTTATAGGCTAATTTTCCCCGATAGTCGGTGGATTTATTCGAGAAATTGAAAGAGAGTCCTCTCCCGTTGCGCCTGCCACGAATTACATTTCTTCAACGATAAACCCTCCGAGAGGCATCTATTCTGTCCATTGAAAAGGAATCCTTAATTGTCTTATCCTTAATTTTACTATAGCCCTCTCGAGGTTTCGTTGAAAAAACAGAGAGAAATGTCTCCCCCAATGGCCACCGCTGGTGGAAAGGGCGTCAAGAAGGAGTCGACTGCTGCGCGTATTCTGGGTTCCGGTATGTTCTTTTGAGGATGCCATGTACTACTTGGAACCGTGCTGATATCTCCTTTAGGTTCTGCTGGTATTGCTGAGCTTGCTGTCTTCCATCCGGTATGAATCCCGTGAAGAGAAATCAAGAAGGAGACATAGCTGACCAACTAAAGGTCGACACCATTGCGAAGCGTCTTATGAGCAACCATGGAAAGGTGAGCAGCATCCTTCAATCACAATCCAGCCGGAATACACGACTAACTCGAACAGATCTCCACCGCCGCCCAGCTCAACCAGGTCATCTTCAAGGACAAGGCCAGCGTCTCAGCAGGAAAGAAGTTCTTCTCCCTCTTCCCCGGTCTCGGATACGCGGCGGGCTACAAGGTGTCACAACGTGTATACAAGTACGGCGGGCAGCCCTTCGCGCGTGATCTCATCACCAAGAACTACGGCGACTCCTTCGACCGCACCTTCGGCCCTACGACGGGCAGGGCCATGATCTCCTCGCTCGCCGGCTCCATGATTGGTATTGGTGAGATCGTGCTCCTCCCCCTCGACGTCCTCAAGATCAAGCGCCAGACAAACCCCGAGGCCTTCCGCGGCCGCGGCATCGTCCGCATCATCAAGGACGAGGGATTCGGACTGTACAGGGGCTGGGGCTGGACCGCCGCGCGTAATGCGCCGGGTTCGTTTGCGCTGTTCGGAGGTTCGGCCTTCACAAAGGGATACCTGTACGGGCTTGAGGATTACAACAAGGCTACATGGCTGCAGAACTTTGTCGCGTCGATTGCGGGTGCCTCGGCCTCGCTGATCGTCTCTGCGCCCCTCGATGTCATCAAGACCCGTATCCAGAACCGCAACTTCGACAACCCGGAGAGCGGCGTCAAGATCATCAAGGACATGATCAAGAAGGAGGGTCCAACGTCGTTCTTCAAGGGTCTCGTCCCCAAGCTGCTCATGACCGGCCCCAAGCTCGTCTTCTCCTTCTGGCTGGCTCAGACCCTGATCCCAGCTTTCGACATTGCCTTCAGCAAATAGATGACCCTGCCATGATGGGTTCGAAAGAGAGCGAGAGAGTTTAAAGGTTATTGCAATCGGCCATTGGGCCAGCAAAGCGATTAGAAACGGTAGACGGCTAGACCTGGTTTTGGAGCTTCGGCGTGTACGATTGAAGAGGGGAGGAAACGGGGGCAAAAAAGGGAATCCGGCGTATACGTTTTTCTTCTTCTTGGCTTGCGTGCAGCAGAGGAAATATGATTGTAGATAGAATCATTGTACATACTTAGTTATGCGGGAGGGCTACCATCCCCCTCCTTATGAAAAAACCCCATCTCTAATACCTTATACTCCTCGATATATTCTGCTCGTGCTGTGGCCGTTTTTGGCAGGGGACCTGTACATCAACGGCATTTACCGACCCGAGCTCCTCGCCCATAGCTTCCGCATCCCCCAAAAAGTAACCCACAACCCAAGCAACCACTGCAACCCCACGATACCACATCCCCTCGAACCCAACAACTCACCCAACAGTCGCCCATAATGGCACCAGCCGCCTACATCATCTCGCGCTCCCTCGACCCCATCTTCGCGCTCTTCATCGGCCTCGGCGCCGCAACGATGCGCATCAACCGCGAAGAGAAGGAGTTGGGGCGCAGCACGAAGGAGACTCTCGATGCGGGGTTAAGGTGAGCTCATGCTTCCGTTGAGTCAGCTTGGGCCGGAGAGACCGGGGCTAATGGGGAGTTACAGGCGCATTGGATTTCCGAGGGCGGACGACCCGGTGGCGGCGAAGAAGTGAGGGGTGAAGATGGTTGCGATTATGCAGGGTAGGGGACCGATGAGTCGACGCCGGTCCCAAGTGCTGGGGTTGGATGGATGACACTGCGGGGCTTTGGGCTGGGGATTATGGACCGGGCCGGCTACGGATCTTGAGAGCTTGGGGTGCTATGGGGTGTGGCTATGGCTGTATACTACTGTATGATGACCAGATTGTGCTGGGAACGCACAAGATGCAGGCGGTTGAAGTGCCTGCAGGGCAGGAAGCGGCTGTATAACAGAGTCATAGGAGGAAATTACGTGAGAAAGCGCATATTCCCCGGCATCAAGGTTGCAGCTCGAAAAGCAAGCAGATCACATCATATCAGCAATATCTGGCACAGCTTGGGTTCTAGGATTCCCATTATCAGAAACCTCGATAGAAAACGACTACAATCTCAGACGTAATAGACACGCAGGAAATCGACTCTTGTATAAAGAATAAAGACCCTCTACCCCAGCCCTTCCAGATGCAGTCTCACAGAATCATCGAGCAAAGCCAGTTGAACCCTCATCCCTTGCCCCGCATCGGTCATGCGGCTCTTACAAGCCGCACGAACCGTTGCACTGCCCTGGCCTGCCGAGAGCTGTAGCGCCTTGGTCGTCGTCGTCGTTTACCAAATAATCAAAAAAACATGTCACAAAGCCCCTTGCCATAATCCTCCATAAAAGTGCCACTCTCGCAAATGTAGAAACCGCGGAGAGGGAAAAGGAGCCCGAAACGCCGGTTGGGAAAGGGGGGGTTGGTGGTCGTCGATGCCTGTCGAAAGGAGGGTCGTTAAAAGAGTGTTCTGGGGCAAGGCGGCTTAGGCTAGCTCCTCGAGACCGAAGGTGTTCTCTCCCGAGTAGGTGATGTAAAGGAATCCGTCCTCATCTGGGGACCGAGTTAGTATTGTTGATGGATAAAGGGAGTTGACTGGGATGTGCATACCTTTGTGCTCCTCGTAGATGCTTGACATTAAGGCAGCGGTCGGTGGCAAGACCTCGTCGACGAAGATGAAGATGGCCTTCTCTGGGGACAGCTTGATACGCTTGCGGATCACGTACACGAACTGGCCGACTGTCAAGTCTGCCGGGACGAGGTACTTCTTCTTGTCGATGGTTGCGATCTCCGACTTCTCGACCTTCTCGCATATGACCTGATCATGAGTTAGCTGGTGAACACGAAATGACGGTGAGGTGAGGACGGGGAGCTTACTGGAATCCGGTCGTTGTACTTTGCGCGGATACGCTCGGCCTCGGCCTTGCGTTTGGCAAACTCGTGCTCGTCCTTGAACTTGGAGCGCATCGTGATGTCTGAGAGGTGTTGTGGTTTGTAGTTCAGGTTATGGTTCGATGTGAGGAGTGCGCTTGAAGTGACGGTCAGTAAGCGTGCTCTGCGGGGTTTCCTGTGTATGTGCGAGGCTGATATGAAAGAAGTTACAGGAGCGGGGGATGAGCGTACATTTAAAGGTAACGGGAGAACGTTGCAGAAGGTTGTCGTGGTAGATGGTGATGGTGCGAGTGTTTGGAGGAGTATCGAGGTAGAAGTAGTCGTACCGATGCAGCCTGGCGAGATGGCGGGGGCGGTCCTGGGGGACGATTGCTCAAAGCGGTGTCATATAGCGCTAAGCTGATTTGGGACTAGAGTGGGCGGTGTACGTACTGTACCACAGGTGAATCACAAGGCGAAGCTTGCTCAGCCGCCGCCGACTAATCGCACTCCAGTGACTCGCATCATGGGCAGGATCTTTGGCTTGGGTACATCACCAGACAAAGCAAAATCACCAAATCACGCCTGCATCAATTGTACTTGATATTAATATTGTGTGCTTTGCCTTCGACTTCACGGTAAGCTGCAGAACATGTGACTTGCTATATCTTTTGTATTTGTATGAAGTACTCTGAGGGATAGCCGTGCTTACGATGTATACCACAATATATGTATGCCTGAGGCACCATCTTTATTATCGTCATACCAAGGTCGCCGACATATCCTTCGTATAATTTCTAGGAAGCCACGGCACAGGATTTCCCCACGGCTTACTCGCACGCTCTTTTGCCGCAATTCAAGTCAACTTTAAGGGGTGCATATCCAACGCCCAATGTATATATTATAGGGTGCTATTTCCCTGCTGCGAACATGCCTCCAATGCACTCCCTTAGCCGGGCCTCGAACCTGCTCCGGGCTGCCCCTCGGCCATTCACACGACCTGCCCGGATCTCGCGCCTCAAACGCAATTATGCCGACGTACCACCAAAGCCTCCGAGGCCAGAAGACAAGAAGCGGACCGGTGTCCTGTTCCCCAAGACCCGCATAGCAGTCGGCGTGGTTTTCTGCGGCCTCCTCATCCATTCTATGGTAGTCCTCCCCACCCGGCAGTCCCACAAAGCAATGCTAATCGGTTCTTCAGGTCACCGAGGAACCAACCAAGCTACAAACAGCCTCAATTGCTGAGCGCGACAACCTCACCAAGCGCGAGTCTGGTGTGACGGCTGACTCGCCTATGCGCCTGCGCATGGAAGCGTTCATTAAAGCGCAGCAGAAGGAAATCGTGAAGGTGCTGGAGGAAGTCGACGGCAAGAAGTTCCAAGTCGATACGTGGGAGCGTGAACATGGGGGAGGGGGCATCTCGTGCGTGTTACAGGAGGGCAATGTCTTTGAGAAGGCCGGGGTCAATATCTCGGTGGTCTACGGCAGTCTGCCGAAACAGGCTATCATAAAGATGCGGGCGGATCACAAGAAAATCGACACTTCGGTTGACTCGCTGCCGTTCTTTGCGGCTGGCTTGAGTATGGTGCTTCACCCGAAGAACCCCATGGCGCCGACTGTGCATCTCAACTACCGATACTTTGAGACGGAGAACCCAGATGGCAGTGTGGGAACCTGGTGGTTCGGCGGCGGTACTGACTTGACCCCGTCATACTTGTTTGACGAGGACGCAATTCACTTCCACAGGACCATCAAGGATGCCTGCGACAAGCATTCCAAGGACTACTACCCACGATTCAAGGAGTGGTGCGATAAGTACTTCTTCAACAAGCACCGCAACGAAACCCGTGGTGTTGGCGGAATCTTCTTTGACGACCTCGACGACAGCGAGAATGACCAGGAGAACTGCTTCGCATTTATCCAGACGTGCTTGAAATCCTTCCTGCCTTCTTACCTGCCCATCATTAACAAGCGGAAGGATATGCCGTACACCGAGCAGGAGAAGAACTGGCAGCAGATCCGCAGGGGGAGGTACGTGGAGTTTAACCTCGTGCATGATCGAGGAACTGCGTTCGGCTTGAATACGCCTGGTGCGCGAGTGGAGAGCATCTTGATGAGCTTGCCTCTCACCGCGAGCTGGAAGTATATGTACACCCCAGAAAAGGGGAGCAGGGAAGCAAAGCTGGAGGAGGTCCTGAAGTCACCCAGGGAATGGGTATGAGGGACGGTAAGATTATGAGCTGTACTATTATGGGCTACGAAAAGGTGTAAAAAATATATCGTGTTAGATTATCACATGTAAAATATATCATTGGGTGTTGGGACAGGTAGAAAGATCCTATATATCTCGCATCTCATTCATTAATACATTTGGCCATGACACTAGATCAGTGCTAATGTAGTATACAAAATCCCCCTTTTGGAAGACAGTCCAACTAGAAAAATTGATCGTACATGAACATCCGTCCCCATGGTTCAAAAACGCCGCTCGGACATTCTATACATGGAACTTTTTTGATTTATGCGAGCCCCCCGCACCACCCCAAACCTTAACCACCAGTAGTAACTCCCGTTCAGACCGTCGAAATCTTGGACAGCAGACTTGGCTTCTGCTCATTGCGGAAGACGCCCAGCAGCGACTTCCACACCTGTCCCGGCTCCTGGCTCGCGTCGATCCCGCTCCAGATGCCCGTCTTCTGGTAGTAGTTGACGACTGGTGCGGTCTGCTTGTGGTAGGTGACGAGGCGCTTCTTGAGGGCGTCGGCGTTGTCATCCGAGCGCTGGATCAGCGGCTCGCCGGTCACGTCGTCCTTCATGGTCTCCTTGGGGGGGTTGAAGATCTTGTGGTATGAGCGGCCCGACGCTGGGTGCACGAGGCGGCCGGTGATGCGGGAGACGAGGAGTGCGTCGTCGATTTGCAGCTCGACGGCGTACTTTAGGGGCTCCTTGCGCTGGGTGAGCATCTCGTCGAGGCGCTCGGCTTGGACGACGGTTCTTGGGAATCCGTCGAGGATGAAGCTATGTGAGAGTTAGACGACATTTTTTTGCTTAAGATGAGAATTCGACGTACCCTCCCTTGCACTCCTTGTTGTTCTCGAGCTCGTCCTTGATCATGCCAATGACAATTTCGTCGCTGACAAGGCCACCTTCGTCCATGATCTTCTTGGCTTGACGGCCGAGCTCGGTCTTCTTCGCAACCTGCGACCGAAGCATATCTCCAGTTGCCTAACGCGGTCAATCAGCATTGTATCTAGTAGGGGCATTGTAGTGTATGCATTTTCACTCACCAAATGGCAACATGAGAACATGCTCTTGATCTTTGGTGCTTGTGTTCCCTTGCCTTTTATCACAGGTCAGTCCGAGTACCGAGGCAGGAGTTTACTCAACAAGAGAGTGGCATTGGAAGTCATACCAGCTCCTGGAGGTCCCATAAGAATCATCCTGACGCCTTCAGCGGTACCGGTCTGCTTCGACGCTCCGCCAGAAGCCAGGTGCAGCCTGTTCTCCAAGTCCTTCACCCGTTGCTCGAGTTTCGCGACCAGGTCGTGAATATCCTCAGTGATTGGAGCCATTGTTGCGGTAGTGAATCAATTCAATGGAGAAGGGCTCGTACGCAAAGGGATAGGGACTTGAAAAAAAAAAAAGATATTGTACAGAGATTTGGGGTTGGTGAAGGTGATGGAACAGAAGCTGAGAAGTTTAAAAGCTTGGATCGGACCTCGCTCGCAATCGGCGAAATGGATCCCTCTAATCCCGGGCAAATATAGCTGGCGTCTTTAGCCGGTATGCGCCGCCGAATTTCATGTTTGTTCGTTCGGTCGTCCGTTTGTCCATTAAAAGCAGCGGCGCTTATTCGTTAAAGCAGCGTCACAAGGTTGTCGCGTTGAGGTCAGCCTAGTAGCTAAGGTACTGTACATTACGGTCAGAATATCAAAGCTCCATATCGAACCCATCTACCACGACATCACATCTGAGTGATCACATCCGCCCACATCACAACTCCATAATGCCGGCCACTACAGCAGAAACCCATTCTCTCGTCACCACCACCGTCTCCGTCGCACCACTCGTCCTCCTCTCTGCTGCCGATCACTATGGCCGCTCCGCAAAGGGCACTCGCAAGCGGGTGGTTGGTGTGTTGCTTGGACAGAGCGAGGGGAAGAACGTGAGAGTATCAAACAGTTTCGCAGGTAGGGACCACACCCTCGCGCCCCAATGGAGTGAATCTGACATTGTGCGCTATAGTGCCATTCGAGGAAGACGAGAAGGACCCATCAGTATGGTTTCTGGACCACAACTACGTCGAATCGATGAACGATATGTTTAAGAAGGTAAACGCGAAGGAGAAGTTGATTGGGTGGTATCATTCAGGCCCCAAGTTACGGGCATCGGATCTGGAAATCAACGAGCTGTTCAAGAGATATACGCCCAACCCGCTGTTGGTAATCATCGATGTCCAACCCAAAGAGGCTGGCGTACCGACGGATGCATACTTTGCGGTGGATGAGATCAAAGACGTAGGCGCCCTGTTTTATCAAGCAGTAATTACAGCTAACACCTCATAGGACGGAACGACCACATCCAAGACCTTCGTACACACCCCATCCATCATCGAGGCAGAGGAGGCAGAGGAGATTGGAGTTGAGCACTTATTACGGGATATACGTGATGTAGCAGTTGGCACACTCTCAACGAGGATCACATCTCAACTGCAATCGCTCCAAGGGCTGCATTTGAGGCTGCGTGATATACAACAATACCTCCAAAAGGTCAGCGATGGGAAGTTACCGGTCAACCATGTCATCTTGGGCAACCTCCAAGACGTCTTCAACCTCCTCCCCAACCTCTCCACACCAAAGGCCGCCACATCAGAAACCCCAGGGTCGGGCGAGGCTACCAGCGAACTGGCACACGCCATGAGCATCAAGACCAACGACCAGCTGATGGCCATCTACATTAGCAGTCTGATCCGCGCCATCACAGCTTTCCACGACTTGATCGAGAACAAGATCCAGAACCGTCAGCAGCAGGAGGAGAAGGAGGCGAAGAAGGACGAGGATAAGGAGAAGGAGGGCAAGGAAGCAAAGAAGGCTGAGGGCGTCGCGAACGGGGAAATTACCTCTGTGGACGAGGCTGAGAAGGCGAAGGAGGACAAGGAGAAGAAGTAATGTGGGTCGGCGAGGCGTCTGGTCTGCAAATCGTTGGCACGGTGTTCTGAGCGGCATATCGAACAAGGGCAAAATAGATATGCATTTGTACTATATTGGGCAGTGGGGGTGCTAATGCCATAGACGCAGCAAATGCAACTATCCATGATTAAAGAAACACATACCAAAGAAGAAGGGAAGTGACAGGTCAGAAATTGTGACCATGCCCCCATGTATGTATGTATGTATTATGTGTGTCACTGCTCAAATCATTCAATCACCGTCTGTTCCGAGTTCCGTCCAATGTCTGCCTAGTAATTTAGGTTGGTTTGAAGTGTCTTGGCGCGAACCCTTCCAAAAAGCAGGGTCAGACGTCCAAAGCCTCATGGGTCCCGCCCGCCAAATTCACGCCGCCCCGAAAATCGCACCAGCGAACAACCCCAGGGACATTTACGCAACCACGACCCTCCATATACCCTCCAACGACCATACGCAACACGACTGAACTGCCAACTACCAAATCCCCAGCGAATCCCACCCCTCTCAAACCCTCGACTGGCCTTTTCCCCTACCGCCTCCCTGAGCCTCGCGCAGCCCCTCGACCCCGCCCACGTACTCGCGGGAGGCGATGTGCAACCGCAGCTCCAAATCAGGAAGCTAGGTCAGGACGAGCGCGCGCGCACACGAGACAGAGAGACGAGGGAAAGAGCGCAGCGCGATGCTCGCCGCGCCCAGCGCCTCGAGCCCCCGCATCGCGTCGCCCGGGAGCACCACCAGTGCCTTCCGCTACAGCAACAGCAGCACCGCCAGCCCGTCGACCAGAAATGGCAAGAGCGCGAGCCCCGCGCTTCTTTCACTCCGCCACCAGCGCGATATGACCACCGACACGGCGTCGAATGGCGTGTCTGGGTCGCCGGCCACTACGGCGCTCGGATCGTCCAATTCGTCGCAGGATCTAGTCGAGCTGAAGAATCTGAATATGAGGCGCGGATCGCGGGAGGAGGCAGATAGACCAGGAGAGTCTAGTAAGGAGGGGGGTACCAATGGCGAAGAGCACACACAGAGTAGCTCTGCAGGCGAAGGCGCCGGCGTAAGAACAGCGATAGATATTCAGGCGCTACTACAATCCCCAACTGCGAAGCGTCGCCAGGATGCAGATCCGGCCAAGGATGAGGCATCACGGGCGAACCCACAACTCTCACCACCGAAGCGTCCGCGGGCAGCACAGCGCGCGCCAAAGGTACTACCTCTAGCCTACGAACTGGTCGGTGTGGAGGATATGGTTGTTCTGGTTGCCGGTATGGTCTCTGAGCTCATCCAGACGAACGATAATCTGCCACTGCGGGATGTGGTACTCACACGCTTCCACTCTCGGTTTGTCTCCTTCCCCACTTGAATGTAGCAGCCGCTAACCAACACAACAGCACACCGCCAGGCATCTCAGTCCTCGACTACCTCCAACGCCTCGCCAAGCACGCCGCCCTCACCCCACCCCTCCTCCTATCCATGGTCTACTACATGGACCGGCTCTGCTCGCTTTACCCCGCCTTCACAATCACAACCCTAACTGTGCACCGCTTCCTCATCACCGCTGCCACCGTCGCCGCAAAAGGCCTCTCCGACTCCTTCTGGAACAACACGACGTACGCCCGCGTTGGCGGCATCAAGCTCGCCGAGCTAGGCTTACTCGAGCTCGAGTTCCTCCACCGCGTTGATTGGCGCATCGTTCCTAATCCTGAGGTGCTGGTGGATTACTATCGCGGGCTCGTCAATCGGACCGGGGACTATGTGATAGAAGATGAGGATGCGGAGGTGGAGGTGGATGCCATGGGAGAGCCAGCGGTGGCGGGACCGACAGAATTAGTGGGTGAAGAAGGAGGAGCACGAGATACTAAATGGGAAATGTGGATGAGAGACGTGGCACATACATCGGATACAAAAGGGGGACCATCTGGGGAGAACTCTGCCAACGCTGGAGCATCGGGGCAGCCTTGAAGGAAACACATAACCTGGAAGATACTTAGAGATATAAGTCGCACATGCATGCATTAGTCTGGAGTTGGGGCTGGGTGGCGTTAATAGCGAAGAGGAGGGCCCTTTGCGCGGACGCGCTGGCTGTGGCGCCGGCCGATTATGAAGGTTTGGAGCCGTGATGAAGGGGTTTGGAAATAGGGTAACTTAATGCCGCGTTGGTAGTACAATTCACGTATATATACCAATGTGTATGTGGTGTGACTCTGGTCGTGACTATGCTGTGTCATGGTGTTGGGGATAGGAGCTTGTGCGTCTATGTTGTGCATCTCGGACATGACAGTGTCCCTTGCATCAGCAGTCGAAAATGTAAGTAAATATTTGAAACCAGTATGTAATTCCTGTATGCATTGAAAGCCGAACCGCCTATATAACGCCGCCTACGTACGAAACCCCCTTATCATAAAGTCCGTAAGATTGCCCTTTTTATGTGATTTTGCAGCGTTACTCACACCCCTTTTCAGGGAAAGCCATAAACAACAACAAACAGCCCAGTCCAGCTAAGCTATCTAAACCCCATCAAACTGTGGACAAATCACCAGGGCTAGCCGAAGCATCCGCCGCCATCCACGTAAGTATCTCCTCATCGCTCGCCGTGCCATCTGCCCTCCTTGCCGGCGACATTGGCTCGCTCCTCTTAAACGCCAAATCCGGCGAACACTGGCTCGCAGGGACGAAGTAGTAGCGATGCGCATCCAGATCCAGCGTCGGCACTGTCCCTGCATTGCACCCCGTCGTCGAGATACCCTCGCACACCTTGACATCCGCCAGCGTGTAATCCACCTTCGTCGCCCCGCCATTGCTAAGCCAGTACTCTGGCGTGGTATGGCGGAACCCAGCGATCAGCATCGGTGGCAGGCGCGGCACGGGGTCGTTGACGTGCGTCACGCGTGCTGTGATGCCGGGCTGCGCGGAGACCCAGGAGGCGAAGGCGGCGTTTCCGGTGCGTGGGGAGCCGTAGGTGAAGAGGTCGGCAGCGTAGCCCTGGGAGCGTAGGTCGCCAGCGGCGAGGGTGGCGACTGCGCCGCCGAGGCTGTGGCCCGTGATGACGAGCTTGTAGGAGGGGTATTTGGCGGTTGTGGTTTTGAGGGCGGCTAGGATGGCGGAGCGCGGCTCGTACCAGGCGGTTGCGAAGCCGGCGTGGGCGGAGCAGTCGGAGCAGCCGAAGTCGACGTAGGCGAAATTGAGGTCGGCGATGAAGTTGCGGATGGAGGAGGAGCCGCGGAAGGCGAGGACTATCTCCTGGCGGTCGCTGGAGACGGAGAGGAAGCCGTGCATGTCTGTGAGGATGGAGCTGGGGTGTGTTAGTGGGGATGTAAGGAGAAGTATGAGGTGAGTGTTACCTATCGAATTCGAGAACAGAGACAGCATTGGCAGCTTGAACATCGGGGCAGTTGCCCGCTGCGCAGGTGATGGGCGTGCCAGAGCTGTCACCGTTGTTGGAGCAGTAGGCTGCAGCAGCATACTGAACGTAGTATTTCAATTTTGTGAAGAGAGCGGTATCGATGGTAGCTGATGGTTGTTAGCTGGTCTGTCTGTGTATTATCATAATAGTCGTGGCTAGTGCATTTGTAAAAGAAAAATCGCCCAAACTATGCAGTCGCTTATAAACTTGACATGTAGTAGTTTTTCCTGACCGCCATATCACCATGCATGTATTTGAGAATCCACTGGATGCACAAAAGTTCAATTCTTACCTCGTTCAACCACCGAAGATGTCTTGGGGACAGCTATTGGCGAAGCAAGAACACTGGCCAGCACGCTGGCAGCAGCGAGACTAGATGTGAATCTCATGTTGCTTGATGCCTGCAATTCCTATCGTGGTAGGTTAGGGAATGGTGCTTCCACTGGTCGGGGAGGATGGTTACCTTTGGTATTGAGTATGAAATTTACAGTAAATAGAAGTTTTGACAAGGTGAGACTGCGCCAAGGGACACCAGAGGACTAAAAGTAGAGACGCAAGACAACGAGAATATGAGACGGACGAGGTGAATCGGAGACGAAGCAGAATAACTCCTTGCTGCAGCACATTGATCAAAGAAAACGCATTTGGACAGAGAAATGCACCTATCTTATACTCCTCCCTCGCCAACCCCCCAGCCGCCCCGTCTAAGACATTGTGAAAAATATCACCGAATGCTTCTCAGCTCCCCAATGCAGCAGCGGAGGTGAGGGGCATACGGGTGATCAGCGGTTACACTGTTCGATATTGTCCCTTTCCAGAATCGGCTTTGAAGCCAGTGGCAGCGCAAGAACCCAAAATGTAGCGCGGAATAGCGTGGCGTAGCGTGGTGTAGCGCCATGTATGGAAAACATAGCTCGGCGTGTATACGTGGTGTAAATGGTGGGTAGTGTGGTGTAAAAAGCACATGTTCGTTGGAGAATGTGCATAGTGTGTGAACACAGGGCGTCGGGTGGTGTAGTCACGATGCCTCGTGATGGAACGCGATGCATCCACAGGTCGCAATAGGCCACAACCCCAGTCGGCCCATCACGCCGAGATCAACCATACAGAAACTAAAAGATATACTCTGTAAGTCCCGCCGAGTCCCGCCTGCACATACCTCTAATCGTGGCGTCAACTAGAGTACGCGGTACTTACACCCTGCTCTGATATCCCACTACTACCGCCAAGTACCACGCACCCCCCTTGTCGGCGGGCTTATTATTCCCATCCCTTCCGCCGGCGACGACGATCTGGGAGGGGGAGCGGCACTTCACCTTCACCAGAGTACCTGCATCATGACAACGGCGCGGGTCACCATCGCACGAGTACAACCTGCAAGTTAATCTTCAACCCGCACCACCACCACCAGCATGTCCACCACCACGCAGCGCCCCAACCCTCTCCCCACGCCCCGCGCTCTCCTAACCGCCCTCCTCTCCTCTCCCCCATCCCCTCCCACCACCCGCCCCACAACCCCCAACCCAAACCCCCTCCTCCACGCCCCCCCAGCCATCCGCACCCTCCTCACAACCCTCCACATCCTCCTCCCCACCCTCCTCCTCCCCGCCCTTGACCTCCTCGACCGCGCCCTCCTCACCCGCATCACCTCCCCCCCACACCTTCCAGAAACGTCCACCACCTCCGCAACAGAGCCTAGCACTGCAGCACCTGCAGCCGCGCCAAGCGGGGCGCAAAGAAATCAGATCTACCTCGTGCGCTCCTCACAGGGGACGCGCGCGCGCGGCGCCGTGGGGGAGAGGGTGTACATTGTCCGGCTTGCGGCGTGGAATTGCACTTGTGCAGCGTTTGCGTTTTCAGCCTTCCCCGGGGCGGCAAGTTCGCTCGTTTTTGACGCGGAGGCGGAGGAGTCGGAGGTTGATGACGCGGCGGCTGCGGGAGGAAGTGGAGAAGAGTGGCAGTTTGGTGGGGTAAGTAGGGATGGGATGGCGGGAGGGGGAGTGCCGTGCTGTAAACATATTCTGGCCTGTGTGTTGGCGGAGAGGATGGGGGAGTGGGTTGGAGGGGTGAAGGAGAGGGAGGTGGGGAGGGAGGAAATGGCGGGGTTGGGATGTGAAGGGTGAAGGGCGTGGGATGAGGACTGACATGGATTGGAGTTCTTGAGAGGACAAAGGAATGGTATGGGTTGGAGTTATTGGGGGAAGGAGGATATGGAATTGACATGTGCAGGATTCATTGGAACGGGTTCGGGATGCAACGTTTGCTGGGTTGGTGGGATGGAGTTTGGGAGAATGGGGATCATGGCGTCTTTTCCGCTTTGTCAGATATGACCGAAATAACACCTTTACCTCATCAGATGAGGCTCGATGAGTAAAATCGCAAAATTATCACATGCAAGACATACTGCTAAGCAATGCTAAGCCAAAATGTATATTGCACTCTACTCTAAGGGGTATCCGCATATTCCAACCCTGCCGAATTACCAGGCTATCATTACAAACTGAGTAAATGGTAAAATATATCTTCCACCGGCCCACCACCACACCGCCATTCCAAGATGCAACACCGGGAAATCTTAATATATGTCCAATATAGATCACGAGCACCTCTACCCCACAGTCCCGCGGACGGCACGGCTCACTCACCTCCTCCCCGTCGGGTTCACGGCGCGCCGCTGCTTGTTGATCCAGCTCTTCGAGACTTCGCTGCGCCGTTGCAGCATCACGGTGTTGCTCTGCACGCGGCTCGAGAGGTCGTACCATGCCATGGTCATCATGCCGTACTCGCGCTTGAGATTGTCGTTCTCGCGCTCGAGGGCAGCCTGCACGTGTGATTGCATTAGAAAAACGGGTTGTATCCAATATGTAAATCTAGATCGCGGGGGATAACATAATAACAAGTCGTGTGGGATACAGAGCCAGCCCGGTACCCAGTACACTTTCTAAAACGCATATGACATGACGGGAAAACAGAGGACATCAACATTACCTTTTCTGCATCGTTTCCGTTCTCCTCCAACTCCTTGACTTGGGCCTATAAAACAATCAGCACTCCTCTAGCGACGAATCTTCGCCAGCGCCCTCCCAATCGCGCTTCCCGTCTGGCGATGTCTCCTTTGCAGTTCGGCCTGCTTCACAAGCGCCTCCTGCGCCCGCGAAGCCGCTACAGTCTCAGCAGCAAAGCGCGCAGCGTCCAGCTCAATGTCCACAAAGGACGGCTGCGTAGAGGTTCGGCGCAGTGCAGTGTCCGCTGCGGGGCTCCACGTAGATGGTAGGTAGGAGTCCTTACCTGGAGTTCTGCGATTGTAGCGTCCTTCTTCAACACTTCTTCGGCCTGTGAGGACAGCTGTTAGCGATATGCACTTCTGAATGCTCTCACCCACGTGCACGCCGCCGCTGCGGTAGGGTTCGCTGCGGGCTGTAGTGGGCCGGGAGTCAGGTAGTGGGATGGTTGCGGGATTAAAAAAGGGGTTCATCCTCGATTGGACTGGAATGTGCGATGAAAAATGGTTGCCGATGCGAGATGCCTGCGCAATTTCTTGTGCTGACAATCTCGCGCTCTTGGTCCGCTTGGGGTAGGAGCCCACGAAATATCGGGTGTTGAAGATCCTCCAATTCTTGGTTTGGGGAGGAGGGAACGGAGTGCTTACGTCTGGTTGGGTTGGGGTCGCGGGAGCTTCTTTGGGTTCGTCGTCCACGATAGGGACTTCAGCCTCGGTGTTTGTCTTCTTCTCGAGGGCCTCGCGAAGCTTGTTGTTAGTAAGGAGCGACTCGATAAGCTGTGATTTCTGGGCCTCGTAGTCAATTAGGAGAGCCTTGTATTTGCCCTTGAGAGCGGTTAATTCGTTCTCAAAAGACTTGGATAGGGATTCCTGGGTGGTCTTGAGCTCTTCGAGGGCATCAATCTCCTCCTTCTCGACCATACTCACTATGATAAAGTTAGCATAAGTCTGCGCACGGATAGGGGATATACTTACAATCTGATGTTGCCATCAAGAGTCCTCGTTTAGCGTCTTCGTGCTCGGCCTCGAGAGCAGCAAGCTGCTTCTGTAACGCCGACAGCTGCTCGGTCACGCTGTCGTGCGCCCTCTTCAACTCCACAAATGCTTGTTCTCTGTAGTACTCAGGTGTAAGCAAGGTTAACGTGCCAATGGACATGGCGGCATTGACGAACTTTTTATTATCATCCACCAGGTTCATCATCGCGCGCAGCTGCTGCTGCGTGATAACCTCCTTCTCAAACGCCTCGCGATACTTCCCCTCAATGACCTTGACATGTGCGTCGGCCTCCTCCAACTGTGCTCGAAGCGAGCTATTCTCCTGGGCCGCGAGCGTATTTCCCTTGAGGAGGGCATTTTCTGCCTTTAGCCTGAAATTTTCGAGATTGCTCTGTCGGTCCACGTCGTAGCTCTGCATCTGCTCTGCCAATGTTTGTCCGTGGGGTGAAATCTCGGGGAGAGGTGATTGCTCCCGTAGCTCCAACATGGCCAGTTCGTATTGCGTAATCTTCTCTTCGTGTGTGGCTAAGGAGTAACGGAGCTCGGCATTCTCATCCTCGAGCATCTTCTTCTGGCTCCCAATCTCAAAGATTTCCATCTCGGCCTTGGAGATGCTGTTGTGGTACTGTCGCTGGGAAGCCTCTAGGCTGCTGTTACGTTCAATGAGCTTGTCAAAGTTTTGAAACTGCGCCTTCATCTCCTCGTTCTCGAGCTCAAGATCTTTGAAGTTCTTTTGCAGGTCCTTTTGCACCTCGAGTTTGTTCTTGTAGCGATCAACTGTGTTAGCCTTCTTGGTAAGTTCGTCGTTCCGAAATTCCAGCTCTTTGATCTCGTCTTGGAGCTGAATGAGGCGTGAGTCCGCGTCTTTCAAGTTTCCAAGCTCTCGTCCCATCCTCGCCATCTTGTCGCGGTCTTGCTCAAGCTGGCCCTCTTGCGACTCAATAACCTCATCCCGCTCTCTGATGTCATCCTCGAGCCTCCGGATGCGATGCTCCGTCTCATCGTCCCTAATAGGAGCGTTAAGTCTATCTTCGGCGTCTCTGAGGTGATCCTGGAGGCTATCATTATTCTCCTGGAGGTGGGTTAATCGAGTCGTCAAATCTGCAGTCTGCTTCAGTAATCTCTCATTCTCCTGCTCAACCCCCCGCTTCTGCCCGAGAAGAACTCCATATCGATACTCGAGCTGGAACTCATCCGGAGTAGCCTTGTTCGGCGGGGCCTGATATATCTTGTTTCCCGACTCCCTCGCCTCGTGGGCCTCTGTTATTCTCTGTATCCGTTAGCAATGTAAAAGTATATGGGGACGGAATGCGCACCTGTTCAATGATATCCTTAATCTCTCCCTGCACGCCCTGATCAAAAGTCATAATCGTACTGATGTAATCCTGGCGCCTGGGCCCACTCATGGCAGCGACAAGAAGAAACGATGTAAGCTGTTCACACAAGTCAGTAAAGGCTCCCCATCCTCCCTTGAGTTTCACGGCTACCTCGAGAATGTCCTCCGTCTTGCCGTCGGCCGAGATGGCGATGAAGCTGGGCGATTCCACCAGCTCTTCGAGCTCCGCGCATTCAGTCACTATGTAATATCGGAGGCCGCGGATGACCGCTTGGAATGTCTTCTTTTCGTTGATTCGTCGTCTGGTGAAGCTCGGATCGATGTCCGCTGTATATTCATGTTAGCCTTCTGCGGGGAGTCAAAGGGGGGAAGCGCAGGGGATACATACCCATAACCTGGTATAAAAGTTTGCCATCGCTCAGGTCTACCAGAGACCTAGCTTCTTTGTCGAGGGGGAATGTGTTCACCTGTAAGACAACGTCAGCTCTGTGCGTCACAACCCTTAACATATGTGTCTTGGGGAGGGGGAGGGGTGAGGGCGTACCCAGTGCAGCAGCGCGGCCTGCGCCGCCTTGCTGTCAGCGTAACTCATTGTTGTCGAGATTCGGTGTTGTTCCGTTACTGAGGGCTGTGATCGCGCAAGTGCCAGTATGCTGCGAATAGTGGTAGATCGTTGAATATCATTGTCGGTGGACCGCGAATCGTCGTTGTATTATAGCTGTCGCAGTTTCATTGTCGCGGCTTTGGCCTCGATATTAGTCCTGTGAGGGAACACTTAACGACAGGGGTGCCGAGGGCCGATCAAAGCATAACACACGTACCTTTATGCACGCCACAATGAGTTTATTTACGTACAACGGAAAACCCCAGAGAACAAACTTCTAGAACAACTCAAAATAAAGGGACACAACGGTTCTCATTGTGGTTTGCTCTATTTTGGGGTTTAATTATTCGACAAAGATTTGTTTCTCCTTGTTCATTCACAAAGCATTCTCAAGGGCATTCCCCTGTTCACTCACAAGGCATTCCCAAGCTCAAATTGGGTCATCCCTTGTTCTTAGAGGATCGTCAACGGCACATTGAGGGCATTTATGTTCTTCTCAAAGCATTATCAATCTCACATCGAGGGCCTTTTGCACCATAGACTCGCTCCTTTCATCTCCATTGTCTATTCCTCAAAGTATTATCACGCTCTACCCCTTGTCCAACCTCAAGCTCTCCCCAAATTGAGAGGGCTCTTCGCATCATACTCGGCGCTCTCAATCAGATCCGGATACTTCAACCCCCCCTGCCTCCTCACCTCATCCATCGTCTCCATAATCACCGTACTCTCCTCCCAACTAATCCACTCGCACTCCAGCTTCCCGTCCCTCAAACACCTCGCTGCCTCATCTGCCTCCCAGAACATGCCCTGTCCCCAGTTATCCCTCTCCTTATCCTTCGGAATCGCACAATCCACCTCCTCAATCTTTGACGGGTCATCGTGCTTAATAACCCTATAGCGCGTAGGGCAGTACGCCGGCCCATCCACCTGAATCTCCCCCTTGGTCCCCGTAATCGTAATAGCAGGCCCGTAATTCTTGCCAGACTTATACCCGCCCCTCAACCCCGTCAGCGCAATTCCCATAGCGTTATGCTTGGGGAAATGCAGAATCATGCTCGTCATCTCATCGGCCCCCGTCTCCGCATACTTCTGGATAGCAGCCAACACCGTCGGCGCCTCCCTCGGCTTCGGCTGCGTCGTGTACATGATCTGGAACACCCACGTCAACGCGTAGATGCCAAGATCCAGCAGCGCACCCCCCGCCAGCTCGGTATTAACCATACGGTTATCGTTGGAGAAGGCCAGTTTCCCACCCTCAACGTGCGTCGCGAGCGACAGGTCCGAGACGACGCGGATGACCTCGCCGATCTCGCCGCTACTCACCATCTCGCGGATCTTGATGGACAGCGGGAAGCAGCGCGTCCACACGGCCTCCATGAAGAACAGCTTCTTGGCCGCGGCGACCTCGTACAGCTTCTTCGTCTGCGCCGCGTTCACCGTGAGCGCTTTCTCGCAGAGCACGTTCTTGCCCGCCTCCAGCGCCAGCATGGCGTTCTGGAAGTGGTGCGAGTGCGGCGTCGCGATGTAGATGATGTCGGTGTTGGCGTCGGCGACGAGCTCGGCGTAGGAGCCGTAGGCTTTGGCGGTGGGTGGGCCGCCGCATGAGTCGATGAACTCCTGGGCGCGCGAGGCGGAGGAGGAGGAGGCGACGGCGACGACCTCGTGGGCGACATCGTGGGTGTCGCGGATGGCGGGGTTGGTGAGGAGGTCTTTGGTGAATGCTGGGAGTGTGTTAGGTGAGGGGGCGGGGTGTTGGGGATGGCGGGGTTGTGTAACATACCTTGGGCGATGTTGCCAGTGGCTAGGATACCCCACTTCACGACGTATGGGGAGGAAGACATGGTTATGAGACTTTAAAAGACGGCTTTTGTATTTCTCGCGGGTTGCAACAGCTGAAGAAGGACTACAATTTCAAAAAAGAAAGAGAAACGAGTGTAGAATTCCGGATAAAGCTGCTAGATATGCTGTCCTTTAACCCCTCCAGAGTTCGGAGGAGGGGTACGCGCTCTTGGTAAGCTTGGTGGAGGAAAGTGGTCCTGCCAATGGAGTGCGTCGTTCGGTAATACCTTTCACGAAGGTCCGTCCTTTCCAACCCCTGGAATACTAACTTTCCAAGCACACGGCTCCTGCCAATGGATGACATGTCTGGGTCTCGGATCGGCGGGGTACCCCTCCGTAGCCACAATATGATAGAGTAGCCACACAGGGCTGGAAGCTTCTCCAGAAAATCCACAACTGAGAGGGGCACGTTACGCTGGCTACGTTACGTGACCCACCCGTATGAAGATAAATATCACTTCCGGATGTGTGTTTGGGGTAGGAATGGTGCTTCTTTTCGTTTATATGTATGATATTTGTTTTTACAATTATCACTTGCATTTTTTGGCCCGCAACTTTGTGAATGATTAAATAAAAAATTATATCTATGGCACCGAGTGCGCCATGAACGCCGTGCGCTATGCATAGTAATACATCCCATCCCACCCCGCGATTCCCTCTCCCTTCGGGCCGCTTTCCCGCCGCCCTTCCCACCGCCATCGCCCCTATTTCCGCTCAAGGCTCCGTCTTGATTTTCGTCCGCACAGAAAGTAGCTCCTCCTATAAATCATGTCAGTCACCGTCCGCATCCCACATATCCATCCAAACTCACCTCGTTCTTCCTCTTCCCCAGCACCGGTTCCGGCGTCCCCGTCCCGTGCTGGTAGCTCTTCCGCGCCTCTGCGTGGCAGCTCGCGTGATAAATCCTGTCCCCTAACTTCACCGCATCCATCCACACAAACTCCTCATCCAGCCACTTCATCTCAAACTTCTCCTGACAAATCGGGCAGAGGCTGTTGGCGAGCTCCGGGTCATCGGGGACGGCGAGGTACTGCAGCTTCTTGGGCCCGGCCTGGGACACCGGGGCGTCCTTGTCGGTGGCGCTCGCGAGGTGCTCCTCGTCCGTTTCCCGTGATTTGATCCAGTCCTGCCATGTTCGTTAATATTGTATACTTTGCGAAGGGGATGGGATAATACGTACCAGCTCATCGACATACCAGCTCCGGTGCTGCCCACGCTTCTCGGCCTCGACCATGCGCTGGTGCACGCGGAAATGCCAGTCCATGTGTGCGGCCTTCTTCTTCTTGCCCTCCTCGTCGGTCTGGAAGCGGCGCCCGCATTGCGTGCAGGGGATGCCGAGGCGCTCGTAGAGGCGCACGATCAGGTGGGGACGGGGACTGTGGGATGTTAGACTGTGGATTGGCATGACAGAGTGGGGACTTACATCTTGAGCGATGCGGGTGTGAGTTGGACGACGTCAACGGCGGACTGGGGCGCTCCGGCCCATGAGGGAAGTTGGTGGCCGGGTTGGCCGTGGAGGACTGGAGGGGGAGGAAAGATGCCCGGAAAGGCGCCTGGTGGAGGAATTTGAGGCATTTGACGTAGAGGCGGTGTTCCTGTCGGCGCAGGTTCACCGGGTAATAACCCAGCAGCTCGCAGCTGATCGAGGAGAGACGTTGGATTTGGCGTTGCTGAAGGTGCTCTGGCTGGTGGGCCCTGAGCCGGTGGGTATGTTGGGAGTGTATACGATGGTTGAGTGCGCGCTGGTTGTACATTTGCTGGCGGAGGAGGTGGTGTCGCATGTGGCGTCGACGTTGACCTCGCCAGCAGAGCAGCCAATGCATTTTGGCCCCCCAAGAGAGACGCCAGACTGGGCTGCTGGGAAGGTGGCTGAGATACGGCTACGGGAGTTTGTACAGGTGCCGGCGCAGGTTGCGGCGGCGGCGCTTGCGGCTTAGATGCTGCAGATAGCGCCTTGACTTGATCTTTAATAAGTGCGATCTGGTCAGGAGGCAGTTTTTGGCTGCCGAGTATGCTTTGCAGATCTAGCAGGGCCTTCAGCCTTGTCTGAATACTGCCATCATATGGACTTTGCGCAAATTCATTCTTTGTAGCAGTAATGAGGCGTGCAATGTCACTGTTCAATGTGTCTATGCTATCATCAAGCACCCCATATCCCCGAGCTTGTGCTGGCTGAGGTTGCCACGGCTGTGTCGTCGCAGGCGGCGGTTGGAATTGGGCGGGATTTTGTTGCTGGGGATGGTCAGAGAGGGAAGCATTCACAGAGGTGAAGGGACATACCTGTTGGGCGCCGTATGGGGGAGGGAACTGGGAGCCAGCATATTGGTTTCCAGGAATATTTGGCGGCGTCGCAGTATTTCGAAAAGGCACAGGCGACGGACGATTCTTGCCCTGTGGTTGTTGCTGTCTTGCGTATTCCTGGTGTGCTTGAATGGCCGACGTCCTGGCCTTGATGAGGGCATTTTCAATCGGTCTGGTCACTTCAGGAAGGAACACTGGGCGTGTGTCGATCGACCCAGGCACCGGTTCCTTCCACGTCTTGAGCATCTCCTCCATCTTCCGACGCACGTTGTTGTCAACCAGCGCGTACGCTTCCATGAATGTCGAGAAGAGCTGTCGGCCAAAGAACAGCGTGTATGGTGTGCCGACATTTTTGACAATCGAGTCGAGGAGGTAAAGCGCGGGGAGTTTCTTCGCCGGACCGGTCTGAGTCAATGTAAGTAAAGGGACAGAGTTGAATGAGGGAGCACGAATGAATGAATGAAAAGACGACAGTTCACGAGTGAACTCTACAGTATGAAAAACATCACCTACCCGTTTGATGTGATCCTTCAGCGCCTCCGATATGGCGAGGGCATTCTCTGTATTCTCCTTGGCGATGATGGTTAGGTTGCTGATTTCATATCTCGAGTTCATAGTCAAGTCCTCCAGCGCCACCTTGAAGTCCTCCGCCACCTCATCTGACGCCCCGTAAGACATGGTTATGGGTTATGTAGATAGAGAAAGTGTAGCGAGCAAGTGGAAATGAAAGAACAACAAGCAAATGGCGCAGTGGCAGGCGCGCAGATGTGCCCACAGCGACACAGTGTGTTTTCAACGGAGGGGCAGGTTCTGGTCTCAACAGCAGCACCTAGTTACATCCATGCAAGATAGTTTTCAACTCTCTGGGAGAACTAGAAGAGTGTATTTGATGTTTCTGCCCTCCTCCTTCAGCAAATGAAAGTACCCCTCTTCGCCTGCTCGACGCCTCCAGAGCAACGATGATTCACCCAACCTCTTGTACCCAGGTTTGCCAGTATTATAGTATCGTTAGAGCCTCTGAAGCTGTGGATTTGTTGGGGGGGTGATGAGGGGATATGGGGTGGGGAATGTGAATGGGTGTTGGAGTGGTGGTAGAGGGGTTTCCTCTGGAACGAAGAGAGGGAGCAGTGATGGATGAAGTTGTCCAAAGTCGCAGTTGGCGACATGAACAAAACCACGAGCTTGGCATAAAAGTCACGCTAGTCTGTTTTAGGGTACCGATAAGCCGGTAGATATGATATGAAGGTGAATCATATCACAATGCGACTGTCAACGTTGAGCAAGTGAAAAGGTAGTTTAAAAAGAAGGTTAATTTCTGTCGACGAGTATATAGTAAGAATTGCCAGTCTACTGTCTAATGCGACTGTGAATTGACCACCCGCCCTCACATCACCTCTCTCTGATACTCCGCGACAGCACCAGACATGTCGTGTGAGCCTTCACTTCCTACGTACATCAGATTATAACATTTTTCACCTTCCTTACATCCTCGCAGCATAAACAAATAAAAGAATCAATCTCACTGGCCAATACTTCATCCGACGTTGCTCCCATCAACATTTGGACTTAGCTTTGTCAAAAGAAGCAGCCCGTTCGTCCACGTCGGGAAGGTACTTATCCATTCCAAAACGTCACATGCATCCCCAGGCATCCCATAATCCGTACACACGCCACCACAAATCCCCCATAAGTTTCCCCTCATCCAACCTCAACTTTCTCAACCTCCACAAAATCGCAAAACCATACATACATCTCCCTCTCGACGTATACACCCCTATTTTCCCGTCAAATCCGAAAATAACCACCTCACCTCCACTCACCTCACCTCACACCACGACAACCACCCCAAAACCACCACAATGAAACTCACCCTCCTCCCCCCCCTCCTCACCCTCCTCGCCCTCGCCGCCGCCGCCGCCCAGCCCCAGCGCCAGGTCATAGTCTCCTACCCCGACAACACGCCCAACAGCGTGCTCGAAGCGGCGATGGACGAGATCCGCGCCGCCGGGGGTATGATCACGCACGAGTACAAGATCTTCAAGTGAGTTGTCCTGTCTTCGCCTCCCCCCTCGTCTCTCCTCTCATCTGTCTCCGGCGCGGTGCATTCGTTGGGTCGTGGATTGCGCTTTATTTGGTGGATGGATGATGGTGGACTCATCGCTCGTGAACGGTGGAGGGATGGAGGGGTGATGCGCGATGCATACACGGTGATACTGGAAGCAATGCTGACGATAGGAACAGAGGATTCGCAGCCAAAGCCTCCGCCAAAGCCCTCGAGACCGTCCAGGCAATGGGCTCGGAATACGTAGCGCTCATCGAGGAGGACGCCGTCGTCTCCATCAATAACAGCGGTAGTGGGCCGCAGTAGAGCGGCGCGAGCTGGCTGGCTGGATGACGGATGATGGACGAGCAGGGTGAGCTGGCTGGTTGTTGAGCTGGCTGTAGGTTGATGATGGACAGGATGGGATAGATGCGCTGGGTGGTGGGCTACGGGATGGTGGGTGATGGATGCTAGATGTGCTTGGTGCGCTGGGTGCGGGGATGATGATGGAGGGATGGGATATGATGATACGATATGCTACGGATGGGATGGGATATTATCCCACAAACTGGACGAAGAAATTTGCGCTGCAGGGAAGGGGGGGTTGGAGTTTGGGAAGGGGAATAATGAAAGGTTTATATTCGAATTTGAAGCTGATGATTATGATTGTGATGGATTGATGGATTGATGGATTGGTCATTGTCTATGGATATCTACATCCAACCGTGCCGTCAATCTCCCGGGGGAGTGTATAACTACCTCTTGCTCCCTAAGCAAACCCTTCTTGATACCGAGATGCCCTCCTACCACCAACCATCACATCTCCAACTCCCCTCACCACCCCACCTCACCTCCCTCAAACAACCCCCCTCCATGACGACACCCCACGTGACCCACCCTAGTCATAGATCACGTGATACATAACATTTCATCCTATATCAATCACGTGATATATATTCAGCTCGTCCTGTATAGTCACGTGATATCAATTCCCCCCCGTCTCACATCATACCTACCCACACCACACCGGCTCCCCCCGCCTAACAGAGCGAGAGAGAGAGAGAGCATGTTACCATTTAGCGCAGCATACCTCGTGTGGGTAAGTTTACACTCCCTCCCAGCCAGCCCTTGGAAACGGGGTTCAAGGCGCGAGAAGGGTAAATGTCTATCAAACGGCGAAGACCGCGCGCGCACGGTGGTCTGTCTGTCAGCTGATTACATCTACTGCGCTTCGGTGCGCTGGGGTTTTGCGGTGCTTACTTCAAGGGAGGGAGGGGGACGGGGGACGGGGGGAAGTTGGGGGTTAGTATCAGGCTTATTTCGCGGCTGGTGGAAGGGAGGAGGGAGGAGGAGGCGATGCGGTCATCTCATCTACCCATAATCCGCGCAGGACGGAGGGGTGGGGAGGGAGGGATGGGAGGGATGGCGCTACGCTACGGTGCGGTAGGTAAACCGTAGTGCCGGAGCGGAGTTTACGTGTGTGTGTGTGGGCTGGTGGGCTGTGGTGCGCTCAGGACGCGGCGGTTGTTCTTTGTTTGGGGGAAAATGGATGGTTGGATGGCTGGATGGGTGGATGGATGGGTGTGTGTGTGTGAGCAGTCCCAGTCCAGTCCCCCATAGTATGGGCATGGGCACTCACTCGCACGCACCAGTAATCAAGTATGTATGTGTGTATGTGTGGGCATGGGCATGGGCCAACCTCCCATCCCTCTCTCCTCTCCTCTCCTCCCCCATCTCCTTGTTATGATCAACCCCCCATGCACGCATGTACCCCCCGTACCTCCCCCCCTCCCTCCTCGCTTACCATCCTCTGGTCCAACGTGAGCAGATGCAAGTCACAGGTACATGACAATCATCCCCCCAAACCAGCACACGCTGATTGGGTGGATCTTTGGTGTGCGCCGCTTTCCCGGTTTTCGTGGTGAGTGAGTGAGGAAGGTAGAGCGTGTTTGCCGTGATGGGGATGGTGGGCGCGAGGAGGTGAGAGGGGAGGGGAGCAAGGCGAGGTTTGGTACTGGGAGAATCGTGGGAGGGGAGCGGGAATGGCAGTGCGCCCGCCCGGCTGGCTGGGGGTGAGAGACACACGCGCATTGGAGGCGCATATGGGGAGTTGTGGTGTGTGGACGGACGGGTGTATGATGTATGTATGTATGAGCAGGGCGCGGAGAGACACGCAGATATGGCCAGTGCTGTGAGTGCATACATACATACATACAGGAGAGGAGAGCAGCACATCCCCGCTTCTTTGCTCACATTTCTCCGCAAGAGGAGAGGAGAAAGTGAGCAAAAGAGGAGGGTCAACGGTCAAGGTCAACGGTCGGTCGGTTTTGCTTCTATCCTGTGCGATGCGATGCGTATGTGATGCGATGCTACTCCACTGCGACAGACATGCTGCGACATCACATCACGCACGACATCATGGAGTGTGGGAAGTACTCGATGGCTGGTTTGTTGTGTATGGGAGGGTGTAGTATGTATGGGTAAGTAAGTATGGGTAGTATGTATGGAGGAGTATGTAGGGTGGGCGGGATGTGGTTGATCCGTAGAAAAACCTTGGTGTGCGTGTAGTATGTGTATGGGTATGGGACTTTTGTATGGCGATGGGCCATGGGTGACGGAGATAGGTAGGTACTTGCGCTCTTGGTGTGTGTACATGCTATGGGTGGTGTACCACCGTTATCATTTCGTATTTCGTACTAATTTCGTACTTAGTTGCGGCGATTGCATGCCTGTCTGTTCTGTCTGTGTTTCTTCTACGCGACTTACATGGCTGGCCGGCTGGGTTTAGCTGGTCTCTGGTGCTCTGCTGCGGTTGGAGCTGGTCTGTCTGGTCTGGCTGATCTGGCTGGCTGGAGGGCTGTTCCTTACACACATGGGCGCGGTTGATTGTGTACTTGCGCGCAATACGTACGTACATGCTTCCATACCGTACCATACCATACCATACCATACCATACTCCATACATACCCCATACACATCCCATCACATCTAGACTACACTACACTACAGAAACAGACCCATCCATCCATCCTGTACCATGCCATGCCACTTTCCCTCACTTTGCCCACCCACGCACGCCCACTTTACCCTCCTATGTTGCTTGCACTTGCACTTGCCTAGGCAGGGGAGGGCAGAGCAAGAGAGCAGGCAGGTGATGATGGATGGCTGTCGGCACCAGTCGGCAGCAGAGGGTGAGTGGCTGGATGCAGTTTAGCGCGGTGGTTTTTGATGTGCTTAACGTGCTTTATGTGGTGCATTTACTGGTAGAGTGAGGCAGAGTAGAGTAGAGTAGAGCGAGTAGAGTAGAGGCGCATACTACTCTACTTTTTCCGTACTATTCGCACTTATAGCAGAGGTCGGTCGAGCAAGGTCGAGCAACAGCATTACCCAGACCATTCCTAGTCCCAGTCGTCTCAGCCCCAGTCCAGTCCAGTCCAGTCCAGTACTAGAGGCGAGTATAGCACTAGAGGCGAGTATAGCACTAGCAGTACCAGCAGCAGAGTACAACACCAGTAGTACCAGCGGTACCACACAAACGCCAGTACCGCAGTCCTAGCCAGGAGGTACCTGCTGTCCCAGCCAAAAGTACCACTTGCACCCAGCCACTAGGCGCAGTACTTGAGCTGCAAGCTCTCTTAGTGCAGCTCTGCCACATCTGCCACAGCTCTACTACTGTTACTATGGGCGGTGCAACAGCTCTGAACTGCGAGGGGGGCTGGGGAGGACTGCTCGTCTGTGTACTCGCAGGAAGGAAGACTGGATGGGTGTACTTGGAGGGCGAGCAGCAGAGTACGCTTGGGAACTGTAGTGTGTACTTTGGATTCGCGCGTTGGGGGGTGCGTGGTGGGTGTACACACAGGCAGGAGTACTTGGCTTGCTCGTTGTACTTGATTGCCCATAGTACTTGCTCACGTCTTGTCCATCTTGTGTGTACACGCCCATAATACGCACATACGCGGTAGTTACTATAGCTAGACGTATGGAGTATACACACACATATACACACATACACACACATACACACACACACTCACGCAAAAGTGCCCACCCACCTAACTACAGTATACACACCCACACACACACAGTTCTCCGTACTCACACCCACACCAGTACACAGTACACACACCAGTACACACAACCACCACACGCAGCAGTACACAGTACACAGTACACACCACACACCACACACTACAGTACTCCTCTCTGCCTCCCCCTCCCCTTCCCCCTCCCAATAATCCCCCCTCCCCTCCCTCTCCCCGCCCGCACCATACATACCACACACGCACATTTCTCCCATACAACTGACCACGCCCACCTCCCCCCTCCCACTCCCACTCCCACTCTTACTCCCACTCTTACTCCCACCCCTACGCCCGCCCACCTTCCAACCCGCCCACCTCTTTCCCTCACATACTGCCCACACCCACCCACCCATCCACCCACCCTCCCACCGCCTACTTACCTCCCGCCTACTACTCTCTCCTCCTCCCTCTTCCACTACACACAACTCTGCCTCATAACTCTCTCTCACAATTACCTTACGCCCATACAGCAGAAGGTCACTCATATTCACGCCAACAGGTACGTTAATTCCCATTATCATCAACCTTGACCTCCTTATACCAAAAGAACACAATTATCCAAGTCGCGTTTATCGCTTTCAAATTCCTATAATTGTCTTTGTTTTATCCGCTCTTCTCTCCATTTCTGCTTGTTGTTTTCCGTTCGTCGTCCAAACCTCACGCTCTCACTCTCACACCCACCACCACCACCACCACCTATTACTACTACTACTACAACTTTGGCCGCTCATCTGATCTCGCACTGACGCGCCTCACAGTCCTAATCCGACCTCTCACACAGCAATCCCTCTCCGAAAAAAAACTCAATCTCTCAAATCATCGTAAGTTCCTCATCAATCAATCGCCCATTCTTTCATATACACACGCACCTTTGCGCTTCCCCGTCGCGTCGTGGAGCTCAACACACGCCCACGCCCACGACCTCACCCACCACCCACACGTCCACGCGAATTCACCCACGCGAAAGTTATCACATTCGCCGCCCAGCGCGCACTCACCCACCCACCACCATCGCGCTCCACGACACACCGCGAAGCCCATCTCTCACCTCTCGTGTCATCGCACTGAACTCGTCAGAACCCCAATTGACACATTCTCCCACAGACCTCCACATACACGCGCAACCATGCCTAAGGCGGAGACCAAGACCAAGCGCGCCACCAAGCCCAGAGGCGAGAAGAAGAAGAAGGGTGTGTAGTTCCCCCGGCTCGCGAGAGGCAATTGACGCGTCCGTACTGATCTCTGCAACAGACCCAAACGCGCCCAAGCGCGGTCTCTCGGCCTACATGTTCTTCGCGCAGGAGCAGCGCGACAACGTGCGCGAGGAGAACCCCGGGATCTCTTTCGGTAGGACGCCCTCCCCCCTCCTCTCTACCCCCCGATCGATAAGCTACGCGACGCGATACTAACAAACTCAACAGGCCAGGTCGGCAAGGTCCTCGGCGAGCGCTGGAAGGCCCTCAACGACAAGCAGCGCACCCCCTACGAGACCAAGGCACAAGAGGACAAGAAGCGCTACGAGGACGAGAAGGCGACGTACAATGTAAGTGCCGAGAAGCCGGTCGGCGTCCGCAAACGTCCCAGCCGCACTGATTGACCGCGTCGTGCAGGCTGATGCCGAGGAAGAGTCGGGCTAGATTGATTTGATTTGATCTGACGATGCTGGCCTGGCCTGGACCCCTCTTGACATAAACGCACGACCTGCTTTCTCGGGAGATTTGGGGGGGGGGGGGGGGGAAATGATGGGGAGGAATGGGAAAAGCTCTTGTGTCTCCGACCTGCTTGTTCCACGACCTCGATAAACCTTCGGATTCGGTCTTTTGTGGTGGTGGTTTTTTTCTCAAAATTAGAAAAACTACTTACCTTACCTGTTCCGAATGCTGAACGCGGTAGTGGTTGCTTGTTGACGGAAACGCGTCTTGTTTTTTTTTCTTCTTCCTTCTTTCTTGCCCAGTACCTCTTGTGCGTGGGAGGGGGGGGGGAACCAGTCTGTTTCGTCTCTCTTGACTCTTTCAACTCTGAACTTCGGGAATCTTTTTTAATTGCTTTGGGCTTCGGTTCGGCTTGGGCGGGGGAGGTGTTGTTACTTGCTGGCTTCGTGGGCTCGGGGTGTGTGTCGTGTGTTGTATGCTGATTATGCTACTACTACTACTACTGCTGCTATTACTGGTACTACTCTTGAACGTAAAGTGCGTTTTTTTTTTGAGATGTCTGTCCGTGTCTGGTTGATGACTGGTGAATGTGAATAAAAACGTGACTGGTAATAATCCACCCTCTCTCTTCCACGGCTGTAGAACAAGAAATGTATCCGTTTTGCAGGACTGCTAAGCTCTCTTTAAGCTCTTTCAGATCTTTTGAATTTAGTAGGCTCGTAGAGGGTGAGAACGGGCGGAATATTTGAAGCTCGTTGCTTGCTTGCTTGCCATCCTCCCTCTCCTCATTGTGGGCGATTTGACTGCGTGCGTATGATAAATCGTGACCGGCTATCACCCCCCTTGATATACATATCGCCAGCACCACCACCATCACAACCCATCCCCCCTACTTCCCTCCCACCCTCCCTCCCATCCTCCCTCCACACGGGCTATGCAGGAACAGCTCGCCATCACACACATCACGCACATCACACTTATGATTACCCCCTCCCCTCCCCTCCGCTCCCCTTCCCATCCCACGCAACATCCCAACCTCCCACCCCCCACCGACCCGTGCGCTCAAAGGCCCTGTGAGAACAGGTCCAAATCCGTGTCTCAAGCTGTGATATAGTATGTGCGGTGCCGCTGGACCGGGAGTGAAATGGGGTTGGGGAGCGGTTGTGAAGATGATGGAGGTGTTTGGGCTGCTTCTCTGGGTGGGGTGATAGGGGTCTGGCAATGGCGGGGAAAGATGGATGAGGATGCTTTTTGAGAGTGATAGGACGACGACGGCTGTGGGTGTACTACCGAATGAAGAAACGACACACCAGGAATTCTCTCAGATCTCTATGTCTCGACGACTACCATTTCTAGCCCTCACCTCAACCCACACGGGATCACGGGATCGGGCGAGCGATGGGGGTTGTAAACCAAGTATGTTCCGTGGCTGACTGACAGACTGGCGCCTCTGAAGCGAGGAATCCAGAACCTCAACACGGATAAGACGTCTACATAGACTCCCCTCCCGCCATCCATCCCAACATCCCTCCCTCCTATCGGCCTCCCCACAACCCGTCCCCCTCCCTCCCTCCTCCACCGGTTAAACATCCGAACCAAACCCTCCCCCCCATCCATCCATCCACTCCAATCCAGACCCCCCACCAGCCATACGATCTTCACCGCCCCGCCAATCACCCCCCCACCCCGGTCCCTGCCCGCAACCCCGCTGAGCAGTCCGCGACGGCCACGCAGCGGTGCATGGAGTAGCGCCGCGTCTGGCGATGGTTGTGTCTGCACTCTCACCTCCACCGCCGCCGCTGCTGCTGTCTTGTATTGGTATGGCGAACGCTGCGGTGGGGATGGGGAGGAGGATACCCCACGCGGGGAAGGGGATGTTTTGCAGGTGAGCTGGCGGGCGATGAGGTGCTGGGGTGGGGGAGGGGAGTGAGTGGTTCGCTGTCCTGCGCTGCTGTGGGTGCGCGGGGGGGGTATTTGCTTCTTGGGAGGTAAGTAAGTTGGTAGTTAGGTGGTATCTCTCTTTCTCTCAACGACGTGTATCTCCGTGCAGCGTACTATTTTTTTTCTCTGGTGCTGTGTTTGTACCCCACGCCTGCCTTTTACTGCTTTCTCTTTCCTCACTGCTGAGCTGGGTGTTTGGCATTGGGCTCGACGTTGATATCACAGGACTGCCGTTGGGAGGAGAGGATCTTCGCTGCTGCTTTTGGGGTTCCGTGTCTGCGCTGCTGCTCTGCTCTGCTCGTCGCGCGGGTATCGCTGTGCCTTTACGACAGAGGACGTCACGAGAGGTCTGCACGCAAGCTGCGAGGAGACGTGGAGATAGATACCTCACCCCCCTCCTCAGTCTCTCTCCCTCCACCACCAGTCCACGCCTCGGTCTCTGCACCAGTCCATCTTCGCCCACACCCGTTTGGAAGACTGTAGCCAAGATGACGACGCTGGCGAATCCGTATGGACGACTGTGAGGGAGTGTACTTTCGCTGACTCGCACGCCGCCTGCACGAGGGGACTACCACGCCTTCCTTCCACGCCCACGCAGAAACAGCAGAGTCCTGCACTCCGCATCGAGTCTTGGATAAGGGTCCTCGCACCTCCTGGCGACACGTCAGACGCCTCCCCCCTTTATCAGAACTCATATCAACCCCATCCCTATCTCATCTCCGCTTCAAACCTCACCCCAAGACCCTCACCGTCGCCACCACCACCACACCACGGACGACAGCACCAAGCTCTCTCACTCACCACCACCCGCCCAGCACAACTACACGCACATGTAGCCACCACCATGACCTCAACAGTAGAGTGCTGGTGGGAAGCCCAGCGCGCCTCCGACATCGCCGCGGCCCTAACCCGCATCCGGACCTCCCTCCCCCCCCCCTCCCACGCCGCCATCACCAACGTCATCAACGAGATCCTGCACTCTGCCTCGCTCCTCCGCGACCTCTCGGATCTGCTCCGCATCTACCGCAACCGCGTGTGTCTCGTGCGCGAGTTTCTGCATATCTTGCTGCCGTGCTTTGGGAGGAGTATGGATGATATCCGCTTCTTGCTCGGGGAGAGGGGGGAGTTGAGGTTGGTGTGGGGGAGGATTGTGGAGAGGATTGAGGGGGAGGGGGGGGGGAGTTTGTATACGAGGTTTATTATGTATAATGGGTATATGGTGCAGTTGGTCAGGTTGCTGAGTAGGTGAGTGCAGGGGGTGGGAGGGGTGTGTTGGGGGGGGGGTGCGATGCTAACTGAGGACAGGCCATCGATGTATGAGGCCACGGTCTTGAAATCTCTTATTGAGAAGACGTTACGGTTGAGAGCTGCGCGCGGGATCGAAGGTATGTCCCCAGCCACCTGTCATTGGGAAGGGCGTAGAGTTAACCCCTATCCCAGCCCCGCGAATCCTACCCCTCCTACCCCTATCATCACAAGTCCGGATCTTCCAAACAGGCGTGAGTGTTCCATCCTCCTCGCCATTTACCATGGCTGACAAACCCAGCGTATCCACTGGGCTCAACAGATCTTTGACCGCAAACACGCGTTGACGAGGATGAGGCACCAAGATGTGTAAGCCCCCCCCTTCCCCCTATCCCATCAAAACCCAACTAACCCCCCCAGATCCTGCTGCTACGCC
The DNA here is from genome assembly GCA_030180035.1 of Pseudogymnoascus sp. SDFLT0511. NCBI lineage: Eukaryota > Fungi > Ascomycota > Leotiomycetes > Thelebolales > Thelebolaceae > Pseudogymnoascus > Pseudogymnoascus sp. SDFLT0511. Next base: position 1,023,406 of record JASCQD010000005.1, on the reverse strand, counting down.
TCCTCCACCCCCGACGCCGCCCTCGAAATCCCCCCCGGCTCAACCGTGCTATTCAAACTGTACTATTCCCCCCTCCATTCCCCTTCCCCTTCCATCCCTCCCTCCCCCAACACAACCCACCACTGCACAAGCTAACCTCCCCCCCAGCAAATTCAACCAAAACATGCTCAGCGTAGTAATGTACCTGCACCCCGACCTCTCCAACGCAGCGCGCCTCCTCTGCCGCTGGACCGCCCGCGACGGCTCCCCCGCCTACGCATCGCGCGGCCTGCACGAGCTGCGCATTAAGAGGAAGGGGTGCGCGCTCAAGCTTGAGCGCTGGTCGTCGGAGAGGGGGAGGCCGGAGGAGTGGTTGGTGTTGTATTTTAAGGGGTGGGAGAGTGAGTTTTGCCCCTTTTTCTCCTTTTCTTTTCTTTTCTCTTTTGCTTTTCTCTTTTGCTTTCTACCTCCTACGCCTGTTTTTGCGGGTGGGGTGGGGTGGGGTGTTTGAAGTCCCTGGAGTTGGTGGGGGGGAGGGGGAGTTTGGTGGGCGATGATGTGCTGATGGATGGCAGAAATGGTACTCTTCCACGACGTCTTTGCGGTGCTTAAACAGCACTGTCCGCGCACCGTCATGTGCGACCCCGAGGAACTGATGCTCGGCGAAGAACGAAAGTTATTCCGCGGGTACGTCTGCCTTTCTCCTTTCCCTTCCCCATTTCTCTCCCCCCCTTCTCCCTTTTCCCCCTTCCCCATCTCCACCCCTCCTCCCACCCCCTTCCCCCTTCCCCCCTCTCCCCTCCCCCTCCCCCCTTTCCCCAACCCTCCAGCTAACACCCCCCCCAGCCGCATCCTCGACCCCAAAACCCCGCACATCCTAACCCTCTACCACGACAAACTCACCCTCTCCACCCGCCTCAGCGCCACCATCCCCACGGGCCCACTAAAGCGCTCCCCGATCTGGACAGCTTTCATCCCGACCTCCGCGCTGCACCACGCTTCAGCGCTGAAACGGCAGGCGAGGTGTGTGTTGGTTAGGAGACTGGATTTGAATGTTTATAATAGCGAGTATGAGGGGAGGACGAAGGGGGGGGGGGGGAAGGTGGTGGAGTTTTGTGAGGAGGGTGGTAAGTTTGGCTCCTTTTTTTTGGTTTCTTTTCTTTTCACGCTGTTTTCGAAGGGGGTGAGGGTTTGAGAGGGGGGGAGGGGGGGAGGGGGCGCGGAGGGAGAAGATGTGCTGACTGGAGAATAGATGCAGAAGCTTTCGTCGCAGCCTGGAAAGCGCTCGCCAAGGAAGCGACGCTGTAATATGCCACCCCGTCTACCGTGTCTATGGCGGGAGAAGGGCAGGCTGGCAGGGCGTCCTTCGTTGGGAGGATTTCAGACAGACGTTGAGAAGGGAGGGACTGAGCAGGGTATCCTTCGTTTGGATGATGTTGACTGGATCGCTGGGAGGTTGTTGGCGGGGGGAGGGGGGTGAAATTGATATATTCTACGATTTTTCTACTATCAATGGGGCAAACAAAGGAAACTGTTATATAAATTGACCATAATTTCTAATACATCTCTCTCATCACACACATAAAACCACAACGTCACAGCCAGCCCAAATCCATTTATGTTTTGTTGATGTGTTACTTTGTGTGATTTGATTCATTTATTTCATATCATATTCTCCCCATCTTTTCATCATCTCTATAACCCACACCCATCCCTCTCCCTAAAACGCAAACAAGAGGGAAGAATAAACACAAAAAAGACACACAAAAAAGACACCCAAAAAAGTGAGTGAGTTTGAAAGGACAATATCCCCCCCCCCCTTATCCTAATCCTAATCCTATCCCTATTCCATAATCCCCCCCTTTGGCCCCCATCAAATGAAAAAGTTTCCCATGACCGCTAAACCGCAAAACCGCAAAACCAACCAAGCAACCAAATCCCAAACAATCCCCCGCTCCCATACACAAGGAGCTAATCCATCTACTCGAGTCCCAACCCCTCCAACCTCGCCACAACAGCCTCAATACTGACTCCCAACCTCTGCACCCTCAAGAACTTCCTCTCCGCCTCCTCCGCATCAACGAGCTCGTAATTCAGCATCGCCTTCGCAGGCTGGATAGCCGCAACCAGCGCCGCGGTATCAAACGGTAACGGCGCAGCCGCCGCCGCCGCCGACGAAGGGGCGAACAGGGAGAACATCGGATCGGAATCAAACTCCTCATCCGCCTCCGTCACCTCCTCCTCTTTCTCCCTCGCCGGCTCAGCAGCAGGCGTAAACAGCGGGATCTCGAGCTTCTCCTCCTCCGCGGCGGCGTCAAAGGCGCTCGACGCCGGCTTGCCAGACAGCACGCTAGCGTCGAACCGCACCTCCTCGACGCTGTGCACGCTGAAGACCTGGGGCTGGTAGATGAAATCATGCGTGTTCAGGTCGAGCAGGCTGAAGTCTAGCGGCGCCGCGTCGGGGATCATGGCGTAGTTGATGTTCATGTCTAGGTTGTGCTGCTGCTGCTGGGCGTACGGGTTTGGGTCTTTTGGGGCCTGGGCTTGGGTCTGCTGTTGTTGTTGTTGTTGCTGCTGTTGCTGCTGCTCGACAACGGGAGGGGTGGCTTGCTGTTGGCGCTCGGCTGGGTTGGGGTTGGTGCTGAGGGTGTCGAGGAAGCCGGAGAAGGAGGGCGAGGAGAGGAGCATGCGGGTTAGGTCGGCGAGACGCTTGTTTTCGGAGAGGAGCTCGCGGTTCTGGTTGCGAAGGTCGGTGTTCTCGTTGACGCGGGTGGCGATCTCGCCTTCGAGCTGGCCAATGTATTCTGTAATGTGTTAGTTTTGTGTTAAAAGTAGAGATGATCGGTAAACATACCCTTCCTCCTCGAACGGAATGCGCGCGCGGAAACCTTATTCCTCAACTGCCTCCTCTCCTTGCTACTCAGCTTCTTTCCCTCCTCACTCGCCAACAGCCTCTCGTCCTCATCCATATCCTCCTCATCCTTCCTCGAGCGGCCATGTCCCCCATGTCCCTCGGCAACGTCCTCATCCCCATTCGACGTCGCCTCGCTATTCTGCCTCATCGAGTTGAGCAGCTGCGAGATCTTCTCCTCGACAATCGGATCCGTCGCGGGCCGCGACCTCGCCTTGGACGCCTGCGTCGGCACCGCGCTCTGTCGCTGCTGCTGCGCGATCAGCATCTGCTGCTGCTTGCGCTGCTGCTCCGCCTTCGCCATCGCCGCCTGCTGCTGGTGCATCCCCGGCCACAGCCGCCCGACGTTGCCCGCCTCCACCTTGACGGCGGGTGCGGGTGCGGGGGTCTGCGCCTGGGCCGAGTAGTCGGCGGCGGTGGGGAGTGGGGGGAAGAAGAACGCCGGGTCCATGGTGGGGGAGTCGTAGTCCATGTCCATGCCCAGGTTGTCGAAGCTGCCCGACGCCGACGCGCTGGCTTCGGCGTTGAAGCCCATGTCGCTGAAGTCGTCCGAGTTGTCGACACCAGAGAGGTACCCGTAGCCGGCGTACATCTGCGAGTTGTTGTTGATGGCGAGCGTGGTCGCGAGACCGCCCGTCGGGATGCCCGTCTGCTGCTTGTGGGCGTCGTAGGGGTGGCTGGGCGGGGCGTGCGACTGCTGGCGCGGCGGGAGGAGGGTGTTTGCGGTGGGTGTTGAGGCGGCGGGGCGGAAGGAGACGGACTTGCTCGACTCGGCGGGCGAGATGGAGGGCGAGCCGTAGGTCATGGTCTCGTACGAGGAGAGGTCGAGGAGCGAGTCCATCGGGTCCAGGCAGTTGGCCTGCGAGTCGCTGCGGGACATCGATGTGTGTGAAGATTGGGACGACATGGCGTCAGTGTGTGATGCCAGATCGATCAGGCGTGGGTGAGGGTGCTCAAGAGCGGATTGTCCAGTCGGTGGATGTGCAGTCGTGGGTGCGGTGGTGTGAACATGCAAATGGCGTGGGTTGGTTTTGGATCTTTGCTGTTGATTGTTTGAATGTTTCGAGCGAGTAGATTGTTTTACTCAGCGACGATATGTGAAGATGGTGATAGTATTTTTTCTGATGAAAGGAGGAGAAAGGAATCACAAGCAATGATCGGGTTGACGGGGTGTGGGATGGAGGATGGTTTTGGATGATGGCAGCCTGAATGCGCAGCACGATGGGATTCAGGCGCCGGGTTTACGATTGGGTGGTGTAGGGCGATGGAGTGAAAAGTGTCTGGGATTATGGGGGATTATGGGGGGGTGTTGGGGCGTAATTGGGTGGAAAGTGCTCAAGTGTGCCTGGGGCAGGAAAAGGCCGCGTCAGCCATCAAGCACGATCTTCTGAGGGAAGGGGAGGGAAGGGGGAAGGGGAAGGGGTGGAAAGTTCCGAAGAAGTAGCGGTAGGGCTGTTTTAGAGTGGCGAGGTACAAGTGGGGGAGATTCGCGAAATTTGTATTGGGGGAGTCGGAGATTATAATGGTCCGACATGGGTGTTGGGAAGAGGACAAAGGCTTGGAGGGGAGGAAAAGAAGGGTTGGCGAAGGGGACGGGCGGATGGGAGTGACCTCGTATGGAAGTATCCCGATCAACACGTGTGGTCTATACGATGGATATTGTGTGTGCAGAATGGCCAATCCCCAGCCCCAGGCCTATCAGCGGTACAAGCTGTCCAAGTACTGCTTACAGCGTCAACTACTCGGACACTTATCTCCATTGGCAGGTCGTCTCTTCGGTGTGTTGTGGATAGCCTGTGGATAGTCCAGCACCAAATATAACCTGCACTGCCCTACGCCAATCCCCTCTCAGCCTCGAGTCTCAGGCAAAAAGGCCAAAAAACGGATGACTAAGATCTCCCCTCCGAACCAGCCAATCGCCATCCCCCGTTTCATCTTTCCCCCATCTCCCACATCCCAAGTCCGGACCCTTCGCTCTTCCAACGGTCGCTCGGTCGCTCGGGCGTGTTGGAAAGGCCGCGTGGCAGATCCGGCGCTACGACCGTAACATGCTACTAATATCCGTTGCTGCAGCCGCCAGTTAGTCGCCCACAGCACAGCACAGCACAGCACATAATTATAAGCCCAGCTAGCCACGCATCGTACTGCGGTGGGAGAATGGGGGTGCGTAGTGGGTGGAAACGGGGGACGCGTAGGCTTTCATCTATTCTTGCATACTTGCTGCACTGCTCCTGCATCACATCACTGAGGGTCGTCCTGCGGTAAGGGCTGAGGGCCGAGAGGGCAGTGAGTTGTATTTGGGTCTACGAAGGGAGTTTCCTAGATGGGTGTAGTGCTGACGACTGTTTATGGGAGGATGTGGTTGGTATGGGATTCATATTGCAGACTTCATGCAACGTAGAGTACAGTCAGTGCCGTATCACCCGCTTCATCCTAAATATCAGGATAATAAATGTGATGTGACCAAGAGAGAGGAGAGATATGTAGAGCCCTATCTCACCATTATATTCTCAAATTATGCTCTTTTCGAAACTTAAACTTGTCTCACTCATCTATAAAAAGAAAAGGGTGAAATGCGTGAGAAGCTGATCAGCTGACCCTGTTATGAAAATATCACGTGACACCAAGCTACCGACCCCAACCACTCGGCCATCCATCGAGTTTCAATCAATTATTTATCACGTGATTAAACTACAGAACTTATAACGAGCCAGCGAGAGCATAGTGAGCGGCAACGATGATGAGACGGTAAGGTATGTAATATCACAGATAGTAAGTAAGGTACGGCGACAGTTGGGATAGTTTAATAATATCACGTGACACCAAGCTGTCGACCCTAACCACTCGGCCATCCATCGACTTTCAATCGATTATTCATCACGTGATTAAGCTACAGAACCTATAACGAATCAGCAAGAGCACGCTGAGCGGCAACGATGATGAGACAGTAAGATGCTGTAATATCACAGATAGTAAGTAAGGTGCGACGACGGTTGGGATAGTTCTAGTAATGTCACGTGATTAATGTCCAAAAAGGGGCGGCGATAGGTTTGGGGGCTAGCAACGACCAAGCGAAGGCCGGCGACGAGCTTTAGGAACCTTGAGGAGCATAGTAAAGCCAGGTGAGAGCCAGGCGACGTGCTCAAAGAGCCGGTAATAGAAAGTGAGAATCGTCTTGTAATGACAGAAGAGCGCGGTAAGAACCCCATGCGGTGAGAATGCCTGTGGGTGACGATAGCGACGGTGACAGAGTCTTCCATCAATCAATTTTTGAGATGGCGCCCTGCGAGAATAAGCCTTGATGTGCTCGGTTCGGCCTGTGTGCTGTAGTCCACGCTCGACGCTGCTACGGTGTCTAGGTGGTGCGGTATAGTGTGTCTTCATTCATTACTGTCGAATACATCGTATATGAAAACCGGTGCGCGGATGGGTTCTGTGGGAGGGATGTAGGAGGATGGGATCTAGGTTGAATCATACTACAGATAGGACATCATGATGCATCCTTACTCTTTGCATTGCTTGTAATATAGACTTAGTATGATTTGAGATTGATATTATATTCCCCCTATTAGGGTTAGTTGAAGTAGTCTAAGGCAAGCTTAGGATCACCAAACACGTTAAAGTTAAAGTAATCATTAGAAAGATCTAGTGGGCCGTTCTCAAGACCTTGTTGCATTTGCATCATCCCGTCCTGCTCCATCCAGCTATCAGGCCCTCCATTGTCGAATACAGCGGGCGGCTGACTCGAAATTTGACTTCGGGGATTCTCATCCTGCTCCGTCCAGGCACGCGGCTCTCCATTGTTGGATACGGCGGGAGGTTGACTCGAAATTTGTCTTCGGGAACTCTCATCACTCGGTATCGAGGCACTCGGCTCTCCATTGTTAAATGTAGTAGGAGGCTGACTTGAAATATGTCTTCGGAAATTCTCATCCTGCGACATCCAGACACTATGCCCTCCGTTATCAAATATGGGAGGGGCTTGACTCGGAGTGTGTCCTCGGGAACTAACATCTCGAGGTGAAGATTGACTTAGAATGTGTCGTCGGGAACTCGGTTCTCCATTGCCAAATCCAGGAGGAGGTTGACTCGGAATGTGCCTTCGGTAATTGACATCTTGAGGCGAAGCTTGACTACCTACCACAATCCCACTATCCGCAAACAAACTCAGGGGAGCCTCAGATTGGGTAGGCTGTGCGCCATCGCCACCCTGTTCTCGACTCCTTAGTGAAAGACGATAATCCTCAAACACCCTGTTCATCCCCTGGGCAAAAACCATCTGAACGAACGCCCGGCGTTGCTCTTCTGTGCTTTCCCCTGACCAAATTGGATCAGCCTCATACAGGCCCACCACGACGTTTGATTCACGGGTATCGCAATACTCCTTAAACAAGCGCAGTTGCACCGACAGCTCCGTATCCATATACACAGAACTTGGTCGTGGGCGAGTGTAGAACAGGATTTCCCAGATCTTAAACCACTGTTCCTCTTCGCCGATTCCGGTCTTGGATTTGCGCGACAGCTCCTTTTGCTGCTTGATTGAAATGCCTCCGAGAGTCCTAGAGCGGTTGCGGGGACAAGAATTGAGATCGAGGTGTTCGTCCAGAGCCTCGTCAGAACGGAAGTCGGTTTCTCCGCACCGCTGACAGAATCTATCAAGGGTGTGGACCCTAGAGAGATGCTGTTTTACGTCTCGGATCCTACTGAGTTGGTTTGCGCAACAATTACCGTGTCTAACTGGATCCTTTTTTAGATAGGGACAGGCAAATGATTTCTGGGGCCCCTTTTTCGGGTCAAGGCGAGGTTTCTTGTTCGGGCGCTTACGGAAGTTGTCTTGGTCGGCATCATCATCGTCGTCGTCTGCTGCTCGACGCTTCTTTCGGGATCGTCCTGAATTACCTGAAGTGGTAGAAGATCCTGTTTCTGCTAGCCGTATCGTAGACATAGATTGTCCCCCATTCCCGCCCGCAGCTTGAGAAAACTGGCATTGTGTTGTGCATCGGAATCCTGAAAGGAGATTATTGACCACATCGATAATAAATGCATTTATTGCTACATTGTTTTCGGGAAATTCAAATTGTTCCGAGGCGTCAGATATTGAAAGCATATCCGAATCCAACGACTCGTCCTGAGATGGCATTGTAGAGTTAGATGGAGAATCTGCTATAAGCTGGGTTTGGTCATTTGAGAGCAAATGGCCTTTTAGGCTTCCTGTGTAAAAGGACAACCCGGCTTTTGAACAATCAACTGAGCTGCTAATTGATGATGTAGAATTTTGCTCGTCATCATAAAACTCGGGGGGACCAGAGAGAATCTCGTTCGGGTTACCTGCATTGAGATTGTAAGCTGTGTTTTGTGGGTTGCCTAAAGTGTGATGTTGAACATATTTGGCTTCGGGCAAGCTTGACTTCGTGCACATACCATCGGAATCTATATTAATATGTGGTTAGAAAACATATTAATACAAATGCAATTAGAACACTCACTTTCGGTGATCGTCGTCAATAGATCTTTGCACACACCGAGGATATGGCGACCAGACTTGAGACGCCTTAGATCAAAAGAACTGTAAGGTATGTTTAGACGGATTTCCATATGATGCTCCCCGCAAGAGCAAATTCCATTCCTCGTGTGGAATGGTTGCCAGAGAAAGACGTCATTAGTGTCCTTAAGCAACTGTAGTGTTGATATTGGACCTTTTAATAGGACTAGTCCACCATCGATGATGGCTCCGTTCGTTTGGACGGATGATAAGAGCAGTTCAAAGGATAGCTCAAGCCCTGGATATGCCTCTGGTCGACGAGCTATGGGAAATCCTTGGACAGTGCCTTTTCGAACTAGATCTTGCAGCCAGCTTTGCTTCTGTAGTATGGCATCGATTGGGTTTGCCAGGGGTGTGAGGCCAACGGCAATTTCGCAGCGGCCTCTGTACTTCAACTGTTTAGAGCGTGAATGTGTAGTATCAACTACGTAATTTTCGATTAATGGCACACAGTGGCCTGCTAGATTTAGACTATTGCAAAGTAGGGCAGTCTGTAGCCAAGCTAGTTGCTCAGCGCATTCTGCGATGAACTGTGCCGGTCCTATTCCAGTTACTGTTAAGTGAGAGCCGCGAATTCTAGCGTTAAGCTGAGTATTGTCTGGCAGGACGACTATTTTGGGTATTAGTATCAACTGCCCTAATAAAGTATGTCGCTCGATAGTTTACCAGAGCAGTACTGATCGTAATTGGTAATAACCCTTTGGAGTACACTGAGAAGTTGTAAGCCGTTCGCAGGCCACGTCTGGCGCAGATACTGCTCGATAGTAAGTGCTTGGGACTCCTCTCGACAACCAGTCACTGTAATTAATTCAGAAAGCACTATTTCCGATGTCATTAATTTCGCACACAACCCATCCTCCACGTCCACGCCGTCCCATTTAAGTTCAAATATGACTTCACAAGCATTAATGGGGCGACGTTTGCTGATGGTGCCGGTTGGAAGCTTATCCAAAATCTTTTGACTTATGTTCTCAACCATGATACGTGGTTGTTTCGAACCCCACTGAAGAGAGAACTCATTCCTTAGGCTCGACAGGAGCCATTCATACGACGGACTTTGGATAATGACCCCGTGGTACTTGGATAAGCCGACCTCATTGGTTATTTCGTCGTCGTCGTCCCCTACCCCCTCAAAGAGCTCGTTGTTTTCAGCAACAGTGTCGATCTCGCCCGCTTTATTATCCCACATGCTCATCTTGTCAAGTAGAGACATGCCTTTAGGTCCTCTTTGGCTGCTAGTAGGCTGTCCGTCATCTTCACGGCAGAACATAGTCTTAAGGTGCGAAATGATGCCACTAAATGAGCCTAATTAGTCTAAATAACATTTAGGGGATGTCTATTAAAATAACTTACCTATGCTGCTTATGAATAAAGTACATTATATCTTGATTTACTTGAGCTGAGGAATCATAGCCAATCTTTATAGCAAAAGCTTTAATGAGTGAAGGGAGAGCTTTTTCCAACGTGTTCCAATTTGTAGAGTCGAAGTGATTTTCAAGTTTGCTAAAGATATCGCTACATAACTCGGCAATGTACTGCTGAGAATGGGGTAGATCGATTGAAGTTGCTGCCGAGTATAGAGTTCCAGCATCCTCTTTGTCTTCGTCGCCCATTTTGACGCTGTATATATCATTGATGGGGCATTGTTGTTCACCGGGCAAGGCTGGATCGTTCCTAGATATATTCGCCTTGAGTATAGATGCGTATCCGGAATCTGTACAGGGCCCTTCAAGGACCACCCGGTCCATGGAACTAATATTCTCATTTTGGTGTTGGGAGTCTAATCCACCTATAAATCTCAAATCGACAATCCTAGGCATCTGCCGCTGCTTTTCTTGTCGTATGTGTTTCGCTGCTTGATCGCGATAGTGCAGATGTATAGGGTCTATTCCTAGGTTTTGATATCTGAGTAATATCGTCTTATCTATATTTATCAGTATATTGTTCTTGTCCTCGTCCGAAGCAGCGTCCATAAGGCTATGTGTCATCTCGGATAACATAGCTTGTTCATGTAGTGTAATCTCACGTAGGTCGCGATTATTCATACTAGGCTGCTGCTGCTGTGTTTGCTGAGGCCGTGTCTGCTGCGGATTCTGGGACTGTTGCTGCTGCGTAGTCACTTGGAATTGTAGCTCCGCCTGAGACATGCTTTTAGGAGGCAGAGGAGCAGCAGACTCTCCCCGTTTTCGCCTTTCATCGGCAATTCGAGCCATCTCCCTTAAATCGGATCTACCTGAATTGACCTGGCGTTGATAATAGTTCTTGGCCTATTAGAGGTTAGCAGTACGTTGAGTTTGTGTTTGAATCATACAGCGCTATAAGTAGCGAAAGACAGGGAACATACCATTACATGAGTCTTAGTCGCCATCGACTTTGCAATCCCATGCCAATCAGTCCCATAATATCCAACGAGCATAGGAAAGCTTTTCTGCTCTGCAACACTCCAATATCTTGATACTAGCGTATTTCGCTGATCCTGCTGATCCGAATAGTACAGCGATGCTAGAGGCATTGACTCAATGCTCTCTTGGCTATCATACTTATAAGGAACCACATTATGACTTGAAGTAATCGGCACTGTTAGCTTATCGACAACGAATATGTCCTTAATTCCTTGGTTCATATATTGACCACCTCCCATATTCTGCCGTTTTTGCATTTCCATTTGTCGGTTTTCCATTTTTAGCTGCTGCGCTCTTATTTCTTGCTGCCGCGATTTCATTTTTAGCTTCTGATTCTCTTGCATGAGAATATCTGTCTCGTACAAGTTGAAAACATCAACACCGGGTTTCGGGACGCGCTTGAGATATATAGTTATAGAGGTAGTCTCCTTCCTTCTCGTCTTGGGGATGGTAAATTCCTCGCATTGAAGCTGGACGAGATCCCAGTTGAACTGGCCCTCGTGATCATCCATGGTTTTACTGTCAACGATGTTCGTAATCTGCTTTCTCTGATTTGAAGACAGAAGATCTTTCTTGATGACGATAGAACGACGGCTCGCATCGAGCTTGCGAATATTCTCGATTATTTCGTCCTGTGAACACAAACCCTTGTTGATATGGACTGTGGCCCAGTCATTTCGCTTCCGGCCGACCAGACCTTCTTGACGAATTTCATCTTTACCTTTATTGCTATCCTTGGAGTCTTCGGAATATTTGCCCTCACTGTCCCGGGTTGGAGTGATAGTATACACTTCATACGACGTAAGCTGCTCTCGGCGGAAGGACTCTGGCAGGATCTCGATCGGCAGTATGGCTGGTAGATCGTCCTGATCATTCAAATAGGCCTGAGATATAATAGAGGCCATCGTGCTCTTCAATCTTAACCACAGGCGAAGCCACTCTAGCCTTGCTAGTGCTTAGCTTCAGAACCTTTAAGAGCTTGCTCGGCGGCATGTAGTGAGTATACTAAGAACTAGTCGTTCCTCAGAAATAACTCTCGTCGCCATTGTGTAAACCCGTAACCTTCGCTCGAAACAAGAAAGTTGAAGGTCGGACTTCCAAGTCCAACATATAAGCACAAGGCTGTGCAAGCACCGACTAGGTTGAGGAGGACGCAGAGCACAACCGTGCTCTGAGATATTACTGGCTAGGATATTCCCTGTCAAGCGCTCGAAACCAACCAATGAGATTTAAAAGCACAAATGTGATCATGGACCATCTAGACGATTTTGTGTTATAGAAATCTACACCGCGTTAACGACCAGTCTTGTGCCTTTTGAAGAATATGGTTTCAAATAAGTTCACTCTTGATGAATTGTGGTTTTGAGGGACCTCGCTCTAAATTGTGCTTAAAGTAGACAATAAAACAACTATAAAAACCCAGCTGTAACCCGTAATTGATATGGAAATAAACTAGCATCTGCATTCGTGATAAAACAACAGATCGAGCGAAGCAACGACATATAAACCATTTGAAACCTAAACCTTAGCCATGTCTGCCAGATCAGATCCATCAGCAACCACCACCAACGGCGGCAGCAAGTAAGAAACCATCCCCCCGAATCGTCTCAAGCACGATAAATTGACACAACCCAGCGCCTCCAAAAAATCCAAGAGCAACGTAACGCTCAACAAATACCTCGCTACCCCTCCAACCATCATCGAAGAGCTCGCACTCTCAGGACCGCCAAGGGCGGCGAAGAAAACAGTTGCGGACAGGAAAAAGAAAGCAGCAGACTACATTTCGAATTGGGAGGCTTCGTGGGAGAAGATGGGATGACTTTGATGCGGATGGATTCGTGTTATGAGATAATGTTTGATACTTAGGGGTTATATTCATGTTTTTAGACACGGTTGATACTTGGGGGCCAAGGTTTGGGTTGCGAATTCCGAAAATATAATATTCTTGCCGGCGGCTTTTTGGATGATGATGCTTGTGTCCTTTTCGAGAATTAGTCATGCCTTAAATTTCCAATACAAATATCACAACTCAGCTCTTTCTCAAATGGGCATCCAAGCTCAGTGATAGCCCGCCTGTTAGCCATGTTCGCGGTTGTGCGTGTCTTGCCCCTCGTCGATGTTCGTAGATGAATTCATTTATACACTAAGGCCACACTAGGGCCATCGAAAAATACCCGTTCATCGCTTTGTGGTCAAAAATATCTTCGCCATGGATGGGGATGGTTGGTCATGGCGTTAGATGGTGGCTATTCACCTCTATGCCCGATGATTAGAGTTAGTGACATTAAATCAAGGGGGTATTGCACGTGATATCGCACTCTGAGAAAAGGGGTTGACGGGATGAAGGAAGGAACCAGATCCGTCATCCATATACTCCACCACATATCTAAAACATCACAGGCATCACAAAAACGGGCATCTGGAGGCCGTATATTTCCCATTTTCATACAATAAAAGGCGCCGTCCATCCATCCATCCAACACCCCCCTTTCCCGCCCTAGCTATGCCCCACCGGATCCTATTTTGAGTCTACCTCTTACTCCTCGCTTCCCCCTCCATAACCCGACAAGTGAACACAGACAATAGGTCCAGATGCGTGATTGTTTATCCACCCTCCAGTCCCCCTCCTCATCACCAGCAAGAACAGAACAGAAATAAACACCACATCCACCCATCATCATCGTCGTAGAGTTAGTCGTCGTGAGAGAGAAGTGCAAAAAGTAAAAGTGCGAGAAGTGAAGTGAAGTAAAGAAGAGAAGTCAAAGGTTATGTGTCAGTGCACAGAGAGGCTAACAGTAATATGTACATTGAAGTAGAATCGAAAAAGAAGTGTGTATAAAAGTGTGAAAGTGCGTGAAATCCGCGAGGCGAGTGTTGATTCGTTGTGAAGAGGTGTCGGCAGCATATCCGGTGCTCATGAGTCGTACAATATGAACCCACGACTCAACAACAAATACAAACGCCATCTAAGAGACAAAGCTCATAAACACGTTTCCGAGCGCCGACACAGCGTTGTTCTGCGTCAACACCCCATCGGCGTAAAAGTACGCATACCTCTCGACGTAATCCTGGCCATCCAACCACGGAATGACCTGGCGCAGGAACTCCTCCTGCTCCTCGGTGCTTCCGGCTGCGCCAAACTCGGTGATCCACAGCTTGCGTCCGCCAGACACAGCATTCATGTCGCCGACGTGCTTCTTGAAGCCCGCCACGTTGGAGGCAGAATCGTACCAGTGCATGGGGATGAAATCGACGGTGCAGCCATCGCAGGCAGCCATGAAGGATTGATAGAAAGCGATGCCCATCGGCGCGGGGCCGTTCGTAACAGCAGGAGACCCAAGCCTCGCCTTTCCAGCAAACGGCTGCATGAACTTCTTGTAACCCGCAGCGGCAGATCCAGGGTCGAGGTTAGCTTGCGCTGGCAGATCGGGTTCGTTGAAGGCGAGGAGGTGCTTGCTTCCACTAGCAATGGCGGAGCTGGCGGCCTCGTTCCAGTTGTCGGAGTGAACGGGCTGGACGCCCCAGAGCATGGGCACGTACTCGAAAGACGACGGGATGGAGGGCGTGGTGGAGCCCCAGTTGTAGGCCCAGGAGACCTGGGAGTTGGCTCCGGTGAAGCTGGAGGCGAGATCGGCGTTGTTGTAGGCCAGACCGCGCTTGGGACCGCCGGGGTTGGTGGTTGGGGGAGTGACAACAGGAGTTGGGGTAGCGACGATGGGCGCAACCACCGAGGAGACGATGCTCACGATTCCGTCAATGATGCCATCGGGGTTCTTGGCGGCGGCAGCGGCGGCGGCGGCAGCGGCAGCAGCTCCAGAAGCAGCGTTGGAGGCAGCCTCAGCAGCAGCGCTGGCCGCGGCGTTGGCGGAGGCCTCGGCAGCAGCTTGGGCAGCGACACTAGCAGAAGACTCGGCCGCAGCCTGGGCAGCGACACTGGCAGAAGACTCGGAAGCAGCTTTGGCAGCGGCTTCAGCAGCGGCAGTGTCAACTACTGCGGCGGCGGGGGCGACTGGCGCAGCAGTGGTGATCGGGGCCGGGGCCTGGGGAGCAGCGGCGGCGGCGTTAGCGGCGGCATTGACCTGGGCCGCATCTGCAGCTTGAGTTTGAATTGCATCGGCGGACGTGGCTGAGGAGGTGATGTAGCTGGTGCCGTCCCACCAGACAGTCACCCACTCGGTGACGGTGTTGACCACCGTGACCTTCCTCTCGACGAGAACAGCATCACGCTTCGCGGCGTGGAGGTGTCTGTGCCCATTGTGAGGCACTGCGAGGACACCGGTGCTGGACAGCAACGAGGCGGCGAGGGCGATTGTCGGAAGAGAGAAGAACATGGCGATTGAGTGAGGGATGCCCTTCTTTGTTGTTGTTGTTGTTTCTTTTAAGGGATAGGGTCTTCGCAGGAAGAAGATTCTTTGCAGGTGTGTGCGTAGATGATAATTGTCTCGACGCGTCCTGGGAGGTGGAGTGTAGATCGATCTTGTTTTGTGAATTTTGTGTCTTAAAAGTGTTGTTGATACCGTCAAGGTAAGGCACTGACGCAGCAGTGGGGAATGGATAGAGTGAAATAAAGGAGTGTGATATAAGAATCAAGAACCAAGAGTCAACCGTTTAATCAGATCACGGATCTTGATTCCAGCAGTGAGCGGGCGAAAGAACGAAAAGGAATGTGGTGATGTTACTGAGAGAAGAGTAACAACGGGGGTGAAGAGAAGAAGAGGAAGAAGAAGAACAGACGAGGATATAGTAGCGAAGAGGAGGTGAGCGGTTTTCCCGTGTGTACTCTAGCCAACATCGAATAAGAGGGAGGGGGGAGGGAGGAGGAGGGGGAAGGTTTCGGGTGGCATATATACGTCTGACGCCCAACCATAACACAATCACACCAAGTAGAATGAGGTAGAGCACAAGACGAGTTAGAGAAAAAGGACCACGGTTGCAGTATGATACAGTGTGGTAGAGGATGTAACACAAGACTAGGGTTAGAGGACAGTACAAATAGAGTACAAGCGGCAGATGGGATGAGGACAAAGAATGGGAAGTAGTTGTAGAGGATTGGCGTGAATAGTGTGAATAGTGTGTGTTGAGTCGTCGATAGCGCCGAGATGTGACACGCTTGCAAGGGAGAGAAAAGGCTTCTTTTCAGCCCTTGGCGTCAGGTACAGCGCATCAGAGCGCATCGTCAGAGTCTAGACGCTGTAGACTGTGCCGGAAGTGCAAGATCTTTACCTGTGCATACCATAGCGTGGTTAGTTGAAGCGTGTACTGTTGGCACTGGCCACGATCGAGGGGCTTTTATCCCGGCTTCATCCTGGCTTCAACCTCAAACACGGAATCCCAGCCAACGGGACAGCTAACCCAGGCACCCAGCCAATCCGCTGAATCTCACCGTCCCACCATGTCGTCGCCCAGCTGTTGGTCTCCTCCTTGGCTGTCAGAGAAAGAGCGACAGCCAGCGACAGGACAGCGACAGCGACAGCGGATATGACGAAAAGGCGGGTACCTGACACGTCGTGCAGACTTGTGTAAGGTACAGGTCAGAATGAGGCAGGTACAGCACAAACACCTGCAGCAGACAGCAGACACCAGACAGTTGACACCAGACAGCACAGATAACACCATCCTCTACCAGCCAGTACCGAGCGACGATCGATGGCCGACACCGCTGATCCGATGCCGACGACCGAAGATGCAACAAGGAAGACCATCGTTCCCTTTTGTCTCCACACACTACTGCAGAGTACAGTCGACAGATGACCACTAGAAGATGGCACACTGCAAACGGCGACTCTCGATTCGCGCGCGGGCCCTCTCTTACGTGTACCGTGTATAGTACAGGTCGGTGCACAGGAACAAGGACATGGGCGGTTACCATCCCCAGTTGGTGGGATTCATGGGATTCGTGGGAGTGTGCGAGGACGGAGGGACGAGGGGCGCCAGGATGAAAAGGATGTTGTTTCGTTTCTTATGTTCCGGCCCGCGTTTCGAAACATGCGCCAGCGAGGTCCACTAACGACGGGTATAGTATAGTGCCAACAGCAACGGATGGCGTACCGGCGCGTAAGCCAGTGGAGTGTGGGTGGATGACGATTGTCGTTGGTGGATGACAGGATCTCGACTGAACGGCCAACTGTGTGTACAGTGCAACAAAGATATTCAACAACGACTACCTTCACCATCAACCGCATCCGTGTCCGTGTCCTGTGCTACTGTCGATGCGATGTGTGTCTCTCTATATCAAAGTCCCTTGGATCACCCCAGAACACAGCATCACACAGTCCCATACGCGCTCACTTGACGTCAACCCGACGGCTCATACACAGTCAGCAAGCGGTAAGCGGGTAGCGTCCCGGAACGACGCGCTGGTGGGACCCTCAGACATGGGCTAGACATCCAAGAGACCAGACCAGACACTTCCACTCGGATGCCCGGTTCAACGCCCAGGAGGAAACAACGGGAGAGACAATACTCGGAGATTCTACAGGCACAGAGACATGTACAAGCTCGGGACAGCCAATGCCTGCTCGAGGTTCGTCTGTTGTTCTGCAGCAGTCTGACTCGGATGAGACTGTGTTGCTGAGACCAGATGAGGCCAGGGCGGGTGAGACCGCGTAGGAGGGTGTGAGTACGCGCTTTGCTGAATATATCAGTGGCCAGCGAATCCCCTTGGACGTCATTTAGTGAGTTCAGACCACTGTGAAACTACACATACGACGTAATGTGTCACGTGATGATTTATCATTTACCTGCCGTGTCAAATCTCCGTGTAGGTGAGTCTTGGATGGTTGACTGGGTGTGAGTGGCGTGGGTGAGATTATATGACATGGCTGAGATTATATGACAGGTCCAAATTGGTAAGGAAGGACTACTATTTGGCATAGTTGAAGGTCATTAAACATGGCCAAGATTAATTAGACATGGTCGAAATTGTTATAAATGGCCAAGATAATTTAAGATGATTGAATTAGTAGACATGGTCGATTATCTACCCAACGCTATGGAACTGGCCAAGATTATCAGTATCAGACATGCTGACAGAAACAAGATTATACGGAGCGCCGAAATGACAAAACGAAATTGTTGAGAGGGGAACGTAGATCACATGAGAATCTGTCTGTATTGACAATATTAAAATGTTGAATTGAATTGCAGTCTGCTGGGTATACGCATCTCGCCCGCCCCCCGCCCTCGCTATGGCTGATTAACTATGTACTGTAAGATTACTCGCTATCCACTGCCCATCCACTCCGCCCGTCCGTCTCTAATCTCCATCGTGCCTTCCTCCCTTCATTCATCTCTCGTGCCTTCCCTCATACCAACAAAACCACCATCCCCTCGCACTTTCCCAATTACACATTACTCTTCATACCCCCCCTCCCCCTCTATCCCCAACCCCAGCCCCCCAAACCCAACACCCAACCCCATCTCCATCAATCCACCTCTATTATCATTACCTTCGCCGCCCATCCGCATAGCCCACCGCCAGCGCGCGACGAGGTTGCTCATCTCGGCGCCTTCGGCTTCGGTGGAGGCGTTTAGGAGGAGCTGGGTGAGGAAGGCGGAGGCGATGGCGAAGTTGGCGCGGGACCCTGGGTGGTTGTTAGCTTGTGTGTGGGTGAGAATGGGGAGGAGAGGGGGAGAAGGGGGCGGGGTGGGGGGGTTATAGGAGCGAGGGAGTGACGAGAGGATGGGAAGGAGCAAAGGGGACTGGGGGGGAAGAGCGGGGTAATGAGGGGAGAGGGGGAAGAGCAGGGGATGGGATGGGGGAAGGGGCGACCAAGAGGAGGATTGAGGAAAGAACGAGGGAGGGGAGAGCGAAGGAAGGGGAGGAAAGAACGAGGGAGGGGAGAGCGAAGGAAGGGGAGGGAAGGAGCGAAGGAAGAACGCGAACAGGGGAAGGAACGGGGAAACAACGAAAGAGGAAAGAGCGTAGATGATACCACCACCCCCCAGAAAAAAATCCAAAAACATACAACTATGCCAAAACCCCTCCACCCCCCCGGCCCCAGCCAACCCTTCCACAAACACTACCGCCTCCTCCGCGCACTCCCTCGCCCCCGCCCTCACAGCCCCTCCACTCCCTCCCATATCCAGCCCCTGCCCCCCACCCCCCTCAAGCGGCCTCATCAGCCCACGAAACAATGTCATATTTGCAACCAAATACCCCAAATACAAACCCCCATCCCCCCCGCCCCTCCTCACCGGCGCGCCCCTCACAAACAACGCTCTCGGCAAGCCCTCACTCCACGCATCGAGGCGCGCGCGCAGGCCACGCCCGAGATCGAGGGATAAGGCGAAATTGGAGGCCGTGCGCTGCGTGGCGCGGACAGAGAAATAGGAGTCTAGGATATCCGCGACGATTGAGGAGAGGTCGGCGAGGAGCCGAAAGTTTGTCGAGGCGTCGCTGCCGTCGTCCGGGCCGAGGAGGGGCTCCAGGTCTGCGGGCCAGAGAGGCGGGACGTCCGCGTCGTCTGTGCGGATGCAACTCGGCGCCCCGAGCGTCAGGGCAGTCCATTTATCGGCGATGAAAACGGCGTGCCATAGCCTTTTCCGGAGTGCGAGGTCGGGCGCGGGCAGGGACCAGGATGTTGGGTCGTGGGAGAGGCCGAGGGAGTGGGCGAGGGAGACAGTGGTGGCAACGAGGGCGGGGCGGAAGGGGGTATGTTGCGAGGGGCGGTGGAGGAGGAGAAGCGCAGCTTGTAGGGTTGCTGGGCGGGGGTTGTGGAGTTCGTGCGTTAGCGCCAGGTGCGCTGTGCGGTAGAGCTGCGTGGATGGATCCGGGGCGTGTGCGAGCGACGGCGAGAGAAGCGCGTCGTAGGGGGTGTAGGGGAGGGCGGTTGCGTAGAGGGCCGCTGTGAGGGAGAGGGGAAGGGCGTCGAGGGCGGCGCGGGAGATGAGCCCGTTGACGAAGAGGGAGCCGCGCGCGAGGATCGGGAGGTATGGGTCTACGAAGCGGAAGTAGAGGCCTAGGAGCCGGAAGCTCTGCTCGGATGTGAAGAGTTGCGAGATGTCGTAGCGCGCCTGCGCGAGGACGTGGTCTTCGGTGCGTGGCTCGGCGGATAGGGTGGCGGTGTCGGCGGGGAGGGTGAAGACGGGGGGTGGTGCGTCTTTGGTGGTGGTGTGGTTGCTGGCGCTGGGGCGGCGCCGGATTCGCCGGTACTGCGTTTGTGAGATTGTGCACTCGTCGTTGTCGTCGTAGTGGTATCGACGGAGGAGGTAAGGGTTTGTCTCGCCCGTCTCCCCGACGATGCGCGCTGACCGGGAGGGGTCAGAGTCGAGTCCCCGCTCGTGAGGTGCTGGGACGTCGAGATGCGGCATCTGAAAGCCAGCCACATGGTCTAGGCCTTGGTGTTGATGGTGCTGCGGCTGCTGCTGCTGCTGCTGGTGATCGAGAAAAGGGTCATGGCCAATCTGCCGCTCGAATAGGCGCTCATCAAATTGTGGAACGTAATTGGGATGTAGGTGTCCGGAGATGTCGCTGTCCTGCGAGAGCATTGGTAGATGTGGAGGTTCTGATGCATGGTAAGTTGGGGTGCCCCTTCTGAGACTGTCGCATCGAAATGACGTTGCGAGGTGATATGAGACCTACCGATGTGCACCCTGGACCCCTCAGCGGGAGTCCCTGTCGCCGCTCTGGACCCTGAGCCCTGCGACGACGTCGCTGCCGCCGCCGCCACCGGCGCACCCGCACCCGCACTCTCAGCTGGCGGCCGCCGCTTCTTCTTCGGCTGCTCCACGAACGTGCATTCGCGCCGGTGAGACTGACATAGCTGGCACGGCGGCGCAATCTCGATCTTGCAGGCTACCTGGCGCGCGCGGCAGAAGTCACACGGCCGGTACTTTCTAGACTTGTAGTTGCGCGGTCCCGGCCCGGGCTGCTGCATGGTGTTTGGCGCTTGCGCTGGCGGCGGCAATTCGAGATTGACGCCGCCAGGCATAGCCGCAGAGGAGCCCTGTGCCTGTGGTGAGAGCCCGCCATGGTAGTAGTCGCCCGGTGACAGCGATGCTTGTGAGAATGGATCCATCCCTCTCGTTGGCCGGCCGCCGCGTCTGGAGTCCCGCGGGGAAGGTAGGTGTGTATGGCGGATGCCGTGTGAGGGGTTACTGGCTGGACGCGCGGACGCAAGGTGACAGCGGCGGCGGTGTCTACTCTGGGAGACGAGACGGGTCCCGCGACAGCGTGGGGCTCCGTGTCAGACCAGATTCCCGGGAAGTTCAGTTCATGGCTGCCTCGGCGATGCTTTGCTGGAGGATACGGATTCTAGTCGCCCAGCGTACATGACTTTTTTTTGCGCGGGTTCGCCGCTGGAGCTGATCGCAACGGGATGGTCCGAGATATACCGTAGAGCAGAGAGTGTCGTCGGCTTCCCCTGGGCGAGTCAAGTGGATCCAATCTGGTGAGGATGATGCCGATCGCTGGCGTGTTCGCCCTCACGCTGTGCAAAGTGGGAGAGGTCGACGATTTGGTGCCAGCGTGCCCCAAAAGTCAAACACCCCCCCTCCCCGCGCGCGCCCCTCCCCATCCTCGCGCCCACCCCCCTCCCCATTCTGCCCCCTCACCGGAAATGAGAATGCGCTGCTCTCCATATGGGACTCCCTTGTCTCTCCTCTGCGGCTGATCCAGCAATATGCGGATGCTAAGCCCGTTTCCCACGGAGAGATCTCCAGTGCGACAGCCGCTTTAGGCCCGCACTCATTTCCCCCACCATGGGCTTGGCCGCGCTGGGTGCAACCCGTTGGGTGCTCAATACCAAGATATCGGGATAGCTGACTCAGATCAATTCCTTCGTGACCCCCAGCAGCCACGACGTGCATAAATGACGGCGGGGCAGCCCTACTCGAAGCAGAGAAGAGATTCCCATGTCGAGATTTGTTTGGGTGGCTGTGGCTGAATCTGTCTCTCGTGCGCAACCCCCTTTTTTCTATAATCTCATTCGCGCAAGACATCCTCTCCACTACCGAGATGTAGATAAGGCTACTGAAGGGACTCGCTACTGAATCCACTTCACTTTACTCGGGGTCTGTTACAGTAGTAGGATGCTCATTAGAAAAAATATCGCATGTACATACATTACTATGGTTCGTTACGATAAACAACTACATATATTGGGCGCGATATACAGAGGCGCAGCCCCCAAAACTAACGCCACTATTCCTATGAAATAGAGTACTATAAAGTAAGCAATCAATCTGGTCATTAGGGCCCGCATAACGCCTTCCCAAACCGTCCAGGCCATGAGCCTAATTGTACTAGCCTTTCCCATGCGCCAGGGCCG
The DNA here is from genome assembly GCA_030180035.1 of Pseudogymnoascus sp. SDFLT0511. NCBI lineage: Eukaryota > Fungi > Ascomycota > Leotiomycetes > Thelebolales > Thelebolaceae > Pseudogymnoascus > Pseudogymnoascus sp. SDFLT0511. Next base: position 1,001,302 of record JASCQD010000005.1, on the reverse strand, counting down.
TCCCACCGTACAAAATCTTAATATATGCACCCGCCGTTTCATGAGCCGACAAACCGACGCCATGCCATCCTCGTGCTGTCAGCTGCCGCATCCGCAATTTACGCCGAAAACGAACCCCCCCAAAACCGTCCAGTCACCCCAATGCAGCCGTACCTGAAAAAAGGAGAGTTTAATTTCGAGCAGCTGCGTGCGCAGGTTCAGGGTCTTGGCGGGGCTTCGTCGTTTGTCGCATTCGTACCCGGCGCACTAGACCTCGTGGCTGTCGTATTGGCGGTTGTTTCCGTCGCGCTTGTTGTTGGTGCCGACGTTTGATGTTGCGCATTGCTCGACCTCGTACGGACGGAGAATCTCTCTCGCAGCCTATCGGCCAGACTCAATCTATTTCTCGACCCGTCAGCAGCAGAGGCCGACGAGGCGGCGGGCTCCGTCGGCTGCTGCTGGCCGGATTCCCTGGCTAGCTGCCTCAGAATGGCTATCCGTTCATGGACAGGCGCGTGGCGCGTAGCCAGGATCCGTTGGACCCGCGAGTGGTGGACGACAGCTTCAGCGGGTACAGCTGGCGTTGGGTCGGCATCCGTTGGGGAAGAGGGTTCGCCGGCACTCAAATTACTGCGCACAGGCCGAAGATCAACGCGGCTGAGGAATATTAGAGTCAGCGTGAAACAACCGGTGGGGTATCTACTTACCACAAGGGGCATGTTCCGGATACATTCAGCAGCCAGGGATCAATACATGCTGGGTGATATTGATGGTTACAGGGCAATACCCTGACATCCTCCCCCTTTGTAAAATCCTCTGTGCATATCGAGCATCCAAGGTGTTCATTCGGGGTCTCAGCGTCAGCCTGTGAAGCTGAGCCCACTTCGGTGGATTTGGGGGCAGACGTCGCAGTATCAGATGCAACAGGGACTGGATCCGTTTGTGGGTTAGCCTTATTGCTGTCAGTTGCGGCGTGAACCGTAGACTTTGGTTCCTCTGTATTTGTGTCATCAAGTTCTATATCCCGATTCTCCGCCTTTGGCGGTAGAGGGTCTCCAAACTTCACAATGGGCAGGGTCTCAAGCATAGCTTTGGCAAGCCCCTTTGCTCGACTCTGTCTCGGTCGGCCGGCAAAGCCAGTTCTTGGTCCATATCGTGCCGGATTGTTGTGGGCTCGCCAGGCGCCTGTGGTAATGATGACGAGGAAGAGCACCGTGACAATGCCAGTAACAGCATACAGTACGCTCATAGCAACCGCAGGAGTTTGATTTCGCGAAGTCGGTTGCGTATCCGTCCCCGCTGTGTCAGCTCGAATCGTTGCATTTGCCGATGCCGTCGACGACGCCAACATCCGCACAGTATCCGCTGTCACGTCCCTCAAGGTGTAGTAGTGTGCGAATGTTCCAACGTCTCTGGCGCCACAGTGAGCGGACTCAAGGCTATATAACACAATGGCGCCTGGGTTTTTGGGCAAGATTAAGTCGACCACGGCGTCTTGAGTTAGAAAGGACGAGTTGGTAGGGTCGCATGATACCAAGGCGACATCGCCCTTATTGACACCTCCTGCACCAGCACCATTCGTGGTCACGGATTTGAAGCTCCCTTTGATATTAGTCTGTTACATTAGCTGGCGTACGACGGAAGGGTTGTATATATATACGAACATTGCCACTGATACCCGCGCCTCTGCCAGCCTGTGGCGTCAAGGGCTCAACCAAAGGATTCAGGGTTCCCTGTGGAGCCTCCCATATCAACATCAGTTGCGTGGCTTGCTTTGCTAATGGGATGTTCGAGCTATATATGTCGACAGCAGCGGCCATAGAAGTGAACAGGAGGACGAGAAGGGCGTGGATAGCCATGGTAGGCGAAACGATTCGGGTGCTTTCCCAGTGTCCGTCTATCCGTCTGTAATATGCTCAAGCAGCTTGTCGCCTTTCGCACTCCGCCTCCTCACATCTGGGGATATGTTTGTAGATCTTGGCCGCAAGGTGTGCACCTTATAGATTCTCAATGCTGAAGTGTATTTGGAAGGCGATTGCGTAGGTGATGCGCCTCACCATCCTTGGTATGGATTTGGAATATGTTTGGTAGAGGTATGACGGAAACGGATGATGCTGGCAAAGCTGGGCGGAACCGCCGGTACTGTCGGTATTGGTCGTAACGGCTCCTTGTGTGGCAGTGGTGGTGGTCTGTCTCTATTGGTAATATTGGCACAGCTGGAAATCTGACAGGTGGGTGGGTTGTGGTTCTCCGACGTTCACAAAGTGGAGTGACCAGTGCGGGCGGCGGTCGGCGATGCGATAAGGATAAGCGCCGATTTGCATAGCCTCCACAAACCCCTCCGGCAGTCAAGGTTCGAGACGGTTTCAACACAGCTTCACCACTTAAATATCGACAGCTAAGCTCCAATAGCGGCTGGGCTCCTCTTGGGCACGGGTACGGTCTATCCGGTCGTATTCAACCACACTTGCACAGGAAAAGCTTACTCAGACACGGCGTATAGCCCCGACACCGCGTGTAGTTAATCCGCAGCACAATCGGATTAAGTGGGGAGATCTGTTTACTATATACTCTTTATCTCAATGATTAGATTTGTATTTGCAATCATACAAATAGTTGAATCATGTTTGCCATCAATTGCGCAGTGGCCCAGCAGGGTCACGAGCAGCCTGGACATCTATCATGACATCGGTAGCTATCCGATGCGGTAATAGGGCAAGTTTGTGGCTGTGGCTTCCAAACGTTAAAGACTGGCCAATACCATGGTCCAATGTAGACAAAACTCAAATTTGGAGGCAACACGCCTTCTAATCTTCACCAAGCGGGTGGCCTCTCAGACACACGCGAATGCTGGCAAGAAAGTCGGAGGCCTGCCCAGGCATTGATATGTACCTGGTATCTCAGAGCGTAAATGCTCAAATCTCCTCCATATCATCCAGATCGTCTACGGGTTCCCAGTCGCCGACCTCTACTCGCTCTGGCCTCACAAACACTCCATGCTTGGGCCCCCCTTCTTGTCCCCAGTATCTGGTGCCACCAACACTGCCATCGTTCTTCCCCACCGGTTCATCCAACCTCACGCCCACCCAAGAACCCAACGATCCGGGAATCTCCTCCACATCCCCAACGTACATGATCTCGCCTCGGCGAGTGTCGTCCCCGCCAACACGGCACCTCTTACCAACGGCAATCCCCCTAGAATCGATTTCAGTCTGGTAGGCCTTGACCTTGGCTTCCTCGATAGTAGGCGCATCGGGATTGAAGCGTCCAAGCTTCTGTGCCTTCTTCCACGCAAGAACACTGTCACTCTTCTGCTCATACTCCTCAGCAGGCATCACATACTTCTCGACAGTGGAGGCATCAGTGAAGTTTGGGCGCGCCCCGGGAGGACGGGTGTCAGCAACCTGGGTTGTGTTAGATTTGCCAGTAATGATGAAGCACTGAATGAAATAGAACATGTATTTGACCATATAGACACGAGGGAGCGTTCAATACGAGCGCCCTCACAACTGTGTATCACGTGATACATATCAGGGGACTCACGTGTAGCTCGGCGTAAGGGGCCAAGGGAAAGTTAGCAAGCTGAGTGTTTTCTTCGTCGGCGGCTTCAACGGGAATGCCCTGTTGGTTGACACGGAGTGTGATCTTCTGCGACGACGGAGGTACGCCTGTTACGGCCTCGAGCTTCGACTTGAGCTGGCCGATGGTCCAAGAGGGTGTGATTCGGCGCTCCGATGAAGAGTTGTCCGAAGTAATGAGAAGGGGGATATCTCCTGCGGTCTGCATTGTGACGACTGCGATCCTAGGGGAGTCTGGGCGTTGGAGTGAGGAGAGTAATATGCAGTTGGGAAGCCTTTCTGTTGTGCTTGGTGTGTATAGGATAAATATTATTGATACGAGTGGTAGGGATATAGAGCTCTCTTCTTCATCCGATCGGGAGAGTGCTAGCGCCCCTCCACAATTGGAGCTCAAGACCCTCGTCCTCTATAATTTGTAAGCTCTCAACGCATATACCCCCCACCATTGCGCATCGTCGAAAAGCCTCAATGCAAGCCGGATTAGGATATTCATAAATTATCCGGCCATTTCATCTGATCTTTGCGATGCTTGATCGCTCCCATGGTTTGTGCTTTCGACCCCTCCCGTCGCGTCATCGTACCATAGCTATAGCATCGAGACAAAGGTCACACACAGAACAGTACTATAATAAAATGCCAATTTATGACCCCCGCCTTTACAACGGCCAGCTCTCCGAGTGAATTTCGCCTCCAGGTAACTCCAACAGGCCACCCATCCACCATTGGTTTGAGAAGGCGCCTTTGCTTTGTTCGGGTCGTGCACAGCCCGGACGTGCTGTCACTCTTACGCTCAATGGGGTGTCGTCGTCGTGTCTCTGGTGTGGTCGTTGGCTTGGAGGCGTTTGTAGATCAAGCTTGGACGCGGTCCTTCATCTATCCTACCGCCTACAACCCCGTCTACCCCTCCACCCCTCCACCGCAACCGCCACCATCAGAGAGCTTTCGTCGTCATCAACATGGGGCCATCATTCCACCGAGGTCTCCAAGCCTCCAATACGGAGGTAAGGTTTGCGTACCATGCTGGCCCATGTCGCATCGCCCTGTCACGTACATACACCGCTCAAACATGGGCTCGATCTGAGACGTCCCTCATTTTAGCCTCCATGTTGCCGTTCGGGGTACACATCGCAGGCGCAACAGGTCACAACCCGTTGTGGGTTTATCCAGGGAACAGGCTGAGCTGCCGTCTTCCATTTCTAGACCGCCCAAACTGTTAATTCCCTCGGCACTGTTCCGGGGGCTTATGTATGGGACTGGCGCTGGGGTTGATATTCCCATACCATTCCTCCCTTTGTGCAACTCGCCGACACAACGCAAACGCCGCAAGAAAGGCTAGACCAACCACATTACAATACATTGGAAAAGGCTTTGAATTGTCATTACGACCGACAACAATCCAGCCTCCCGTGTCACAATGCCCTTCTTCGGCATGCAGGAATCCATTCCGAACGTCTTCCGCGACATTTGATAGCGGGTCTAATATCCTCGTTCCCCCATGGTGAAGTACATATGCACCCTGTCCATGTCCGTGCGCTGATTGGATTCGTCTGATTTTATACCTCACCAAGAAGCGCTGACAATGCTATCAATGCATTGTCGGCCGCTGGTACTTATAGCTTCAAACCATTTTGGTCGAGGAAAGGTGTCCCTTCGAGGCCCAGAACGCAGCTACTAGAGACTCTCAGACATCAGCCAACGGTTTAGATGAGGCATAAAACCTGGACTGTCGATTGTCGTCTTAGAAAATCTTCCGAGGTATCATTGAGGCCGCACACCGCCAAATGTAATATCCCGTCGCATCAAATACCAGATCAAGCAAACTTTTAATAGAACGTGCGTAATTGGAAGCGTTGAGCACCTCCGGCCGACTTTGCAAACGGTTACCTTGCTTGGCGTGGGTTCCTGCTTGAGAAGGCTCACAGAGTCATATTGACGCGGGTCTTGTCATGGCATCAGAACCTGTTCCTCGGATTTCAGCCTCTTGGAATTTGCCCTACCGGTAGCTGCTTGCTGCAAGTCATGGATCCAAAGCGGACACGCGCTTCGCGGCCCAGGGGAGAGGCTCGCGCATCAATGCAAGTTAATGCAAGCCATACAGATCTTGCCTGGATTGAAGGCCCCTGACCTTGCCTACCTTGCAGGCCAGACCGCCAGTTTATCCAAGCGCCCAAAGTGGAATCCTAAAGCTCCAGACTCGTGCCTGGGGTAGCTACTTCACCCGATCAATTCCATTGTACTGCACTTTACGGTGTCAAAATACGAATACTCCACTATGCGTACCATATACTACCATGTTAAAGTGCAGCACCGCGATATATCCATCTAGAAATACGCACAGGCACCCCGCGGCTCCCCCAATCTTAAAGAAGACACTCATGAGGTCGCAGTTGTGTCATGGAAGAGCATCCGTGTTCCTTAGAAGGAGATTTTATTCTCCGAACCCTGTTGCAACGACCGTCAAGGGTCCCCGGGAGGTTCGTCCCAACCATTTTCAGCCACCACTTCTTGAGCCCTATCCGTTGCCGAGGGCTTCTACCACCAAAAATACAAGGCGACTGAGGTACAAATCCTGCACAGCTGGCCATATCTGGAGTATAGATGGGCTTGTTCATGCACGAATTCGTGGCATGATGCTCCGTAAGTCACTACTCTACCCTTTCCCCTACGCCCGCACCAACATCAGCCATCCCTGCCATATGCCCCTCCATATCTGATCAGCGCTACTCTATATGCACCGTGCATCTTCCCTCCCGGGCATCGTCCCTCAGACCCATCGTGCCCCATGTTACCGCCGCCTGAGATCCTGGATTCCGATCTACTTTTTGCTGCCACCGCTGGCGGTCCTCTTCTACTTCCTGTCTCATCTTATTGGTCCAGCATTACATCTTGACACTGCCAATCATGCTATCAGCAAATTAACCTAGGCGAGCTCCCCTGGCGTCCTGGGGAGCTTGCTAACATAAAGTCATATCCTCCTTCAAGTATTAGAGAACTGCCGTTGAATTTATCCTTCTCTACCCCGACCTGTCATTCTATTCTTCCAGAGATAGGAACCCTGACCCAGCCAATTTCTGTCCTCTTCTGTCGTTACCTTGACAAAGTTTAGCACGGCTCATCAAGATTTGGCACTCTAATTGTCTCCAAGGTATCGTCGATAACGGAGCAGGCTGAAATCTAGCAACATTTCCGGATACGGGTATTCAGAAGACGTGGCAGGAACGTCAGCCGTGACGGCTCTCGCCATCAGAACCGTCAAGGTGGATATCTCCCACCTTCTCGGGGCCTCGGACTCGAATGAGCCCCCTCCAACAACGAGGCCGGCGACCACAAGTCCATCTTCTCAGCTGGCAATAACAACAGCTGAAAGCGTCCCTTCTTATTCCGCAGCACAAACCAGTGTCACCGGAGGGAAACGCAGCATGCCTTCGCATCCGTCAGAGACACCAGCCAAGAAGCAAAGCAAATGGTCGCCAGAAGAAGATGCATTGATCATTGACTTGAGAGGGGGTGGCATGAAATGGGAGGATATATCTAAGCGTTTACCAGGGCGAAGCGCCATCAGTTGCAGATTGCACTATCAAAACTATCTCGAGAGGAGAAGTGAGTGGGATGAGGAACGGAAGAATAAGTTGGCGAGACTTTATGAGAGGTATGTCATGCCTCTAAATCATTCAGATTGTAAAAATATTATCCTGGCAATACAACTTATAGACTAGCACACAGACTGACGGGCTTTGTAGGTTTAAACCAGAGATGTGGGCCAAGGTCGCCGAAGAAATGGGCGTTCCATGGCGGGCAGCAGAGGCCATGCATTGGCAGCTTGGAGAGGCTGACATGGCACGCCGTGCAGGCGTCGTCCCATTCTCACTTTCAAGCGCCCCCGTCGATGCCCCCGCTCATGGACACGCCAGGCCACTATCGTCACGAGGTCACTCGCACTCCCAGTCGCTCTCGTCCCCAACCGCCTCCACGATAGGCAGTTCAGTGCCCTCTTCGCGCTATTATCGCGAAGGACCTGCTACACGTTCGATAGCTGCGCGGCGTCAGAGCATGCCGAGATCCGGGCTGCCTACTTCTCCATCAGACGGGTACATGTATGGTGGAATCGGGATGGGACAGGGTATGGGGATGCCAATGACAGGAGGGCCGCCTATGCTACCCAGCGTAGCAGAGATGACAACAGGAATGAGCCCATACAGCACGCCAGCGTATTCTGTATCGGCATCCATGGCTGGCGGACAGCCACGCTCAAGCCCCGGTTCTACTTTGCCCTCCATAGGCTACGCATTACCTCCAAATTTACCAGGGATGCCAGAAGGAAAGAGTCGCAGCCCTGACTCGGGTCATGGCGGAACTAGAAGACGGCAGGACCGATAGGCACAGAAAAAGGCTGAGACAATTGACTGATACAGCCAGGCGCACCATATGGGAGGGTTAGGATATCACACCGCTGTGTGCGACGACAAGTTGGGAAATGATGCATGGATTGGTTTGGCGCAAATGCATAGCGTGGCTTGGGAAAACGGATAGAGGATGACTTGATGAAATTTTGGATGGATGGAGATTTAGGAATGCTTCTGATTCTTTCGATTCTTTCACTTCTTTTTTTATCCATCTTCTGGCAAGATTGGATTTTCTTTTTTTTTACTTTTATTTCTATTTTGTCTATTAAACACATTTGACAACCATGTATTATTAGATTTATCATTATTCCATAGCATGACTCGTACAAAGCCATGTTCCTGCAAACCCAACCCTGCACCCGCTCGCAGTATCCATACAGTCCCCAGTGCCCGATGGGTTTCGAGCGAGACTCAACCAATGCCTGGTGTGTGAATGTACCCTCGGCTTGGCACATATTTTGACGCATATTCCTGTGCAAACTGTTTCATACCGAGGGTGACGCACCATAGGTGACGCCTTGGACACGTGGCGGTCGCCTTGTCCAACACTATAGTATAATGCGATATGAATTATATAGCATAGGGCTATACTCGCCTACTCAACGTTGGCCCGCAGAGGCCTCTTTCCCGCATGGGAACTTCAGTTAGGTGCGCTGTTTGGTGTCGCAATTGCCCACCAGTTATCCTTCTCATAACCGGACTTAACGACCTGTCCCCCAGCCAAACGGATGTTTTCTTCGAGCTCCCCCGACTTATATAAGTGGTAATACCTCTGATATGTCGTTTCTTTGGGCTCGGAGACTTCTCCATCTGGAAGCTGTTGCTTCCCAGTCTTCATCACCCAAGGCACCATGACGTCCTGTTCGTGGCCCTCATCCCATCCTCTCCTACTCGTCTTCTGCTCCAGTGCCCAGACGTAGATTAGTGCCTGGCCCCCAGCTCGTAAACACTCCAGGATTGCGCCAATGGCCGCCGTCCGCCTTTCGGGGGTAGACAGGTGGTGCACTACAGCAATGCTAATCGCAAAGTCAAAGCGGCCGGCGCCCACACCACCTCCATGTGGCAAGGAAAGGTTATCTGCCACGACGGCAGAATGTGGCTGGTGCTGGGCCGCGATCTTGGCCAGGTTGGTCGAGCGATCGCTGGCAACGATGAAGACGTCTTGGTTGACTGTCAGGTATTTGCCGTTGCCGCATCCGACGTCCAGTCCCACAGATCCAGCCTCGAGACCGAGCAGAAATTCATTGACAATGGGCCATGGCTTGTAGCGAGTTTGCGAGAAGTGGCTTGCGATTTGCTCATACACCTCGTGAACATGCTGCTCTTCATAGGCCTCGGGTTTGAGGGTTGTATCCGCCATCAGGGTTTTCCGACGTTAAATCAAAGTAGCGGCAGTGTGAGACATGACACACGTCGTTTATACAAGATTACTTTGTGAGATGGCGTTTTTATGACTTGGTGGGGGAATTTGTATCTTTCAAATTCCGCGTTCATGATATGTGAGCGCAATCGCTCCGTCGTTTAGCACGTGACTTATCTCCGATTGAGCGATAAGTATTGCAGGAAGAATGTCACACCGCCTGCTGTAGAGGGCTTAGTGGGCGCCTCGACCGCGTAAAAGTTTTGGTGGGAAGCTGTGTGGGGGGACGTCGGTTCAAACATTCAAAGGCCGTCGCCACGATTTTTCTGCGAGCGCTTCACCACTGAGCTTCCTGTATCGCCTCAATAATTTGCTGAGCGTTTGAGCATCGTAAGAAGTCTATTGCTTCGTTATTTCGGAGCGACGCGCCAGGCCCGACCACCGAAAAACCCTCGGGGCGCATCTAATCGCACATACTCGCTCCTTCCATCTATCCCAGACGATAATCGCAGAATCTTCGAAGAGGACCTCGAATCGAGAATTATTTCTCATATTTTACCTACCACATTTGCTATATACTACTACGAGTATATATAAGCAGTCCCGAAAGACCGAAACCTTCATTTTGCCCGTCTCGATGTTTATTGAAGCACCTTGCGCTGGAAGAATCAATCGCTGGTGTCCTAACCTCCAACCATTCAATAAAGGCTTAGGCGATCGTCAGAGACCGTATTGAGCGAGCTATTGCAAAGGCTACTTGTTAATAGTTTATTACTGGATCGAGTGTTACTATCGAATTCCATCGTCGGTGGGAGATTCTTATTGTCTCTGGATAACTCTATTGGCGACCGCGACATTTTTATTGTTGGTTAAAGATAAAGAGTGGTACTATGAACTAAAGAGGTGCGTATATATATGGGATCCCTTTCTCGCTGCTACCTTTTTCTCTCCCCCAACTTTCTCATCCTTCAAACTTCGTCAGCTCATGTTTTGTCAAGATTACTTTCTCAAATTACTACCAAGAGAGGCGATTTTTGATCATCAAAATCATCTCTCAGAAAATCTGTCGCTATGGCTACAGTAGCCATTCAGCAACCCACCCCCCCTCGTTCCCCAATGATCCGAAAGCGGACATTCTCCTCATCTAGCGACGGCATGCACTACGGGCCGAGGGTGAGCAAGCAGCCCAAGACTGCTGCCCGCCAGCAATTCAGCCCACAGCGCAAACGGAAGCAGCCGGCCCCTGAGGAGAAGAAGAAGAATCTCGACTCCGCCTTCGTGGATGGGGCAAAGGTGGACCTGGCTTATTCCTTCGTGCCACCAACCGCCAGCAAACGTGATAAACACTCGGCGGCAAAGGAATCTCAAGCTGGCCTTGAGAAGAAATGTGTCGAGAGGCAGGCAATGGTAAGTATCCCGGTCGGTTGAGACTTGGAATATGCTTCTGACACAAGATCAGGCGGCGACCGTGTCCGACGAGTGGGCGGAAAAGATCTCTATGCGGCAGCCTGGGTTCGATAACATCAAGATGTCCCGATGCTATCGCCACAGCTTACTGCAGGCCCTGCTACATATCCCGAAGCTTGTGAACTGGCTATTAGAGTTTCACAAACTCGGCGAATGTACGTTCACGTATCCGTTCTCTCATTTCTGATTCTAAACCACCCTAGGCTGTAGTCAGCGTCCAGCGGTTTGCCTCGCATGCAAGTTGAGAGATCTTGCCACACTTTATTGGGTCCAAAACTCTTCACGTCAAGAGATCTATGCGCTCCTAAAGGACATAGATCGTACTCTGGCCATCCGTAAGTGTTTGCTCGGGGGCTGGCTACCATTTCTTCTCCATAGAACTAACAGTTCTTTCCAGGCGGGTGGGCCACGGATAACCCAGAGGAGTATGGCGACCCCGACGACCAGTTCACGGCAATGCTGGAGATGATGTCGGAGGACATGGGGGCGATGGGTCACACCAGGTTCCAAGCCATCCATAGTACTCTGCTCACCTCTAGTATCCGTTGTTCCTCATGTGGTCATACCACTGATCCGCACCATTCCGCCGAACGGACTCTCTCGGTGCCTCTCGAATCCGGCCTCAGTGGGTCTGGCCTCGAGGTCTTCATTGCAGCTTTCCTTCGCGACAAGATCTCGGGCTACAAATGCGAGGGATGCCAAAAGTCCGTCAACGTGACCCGAGATGTCAAAATCGCGTCGCCAGCCGACGTGATCTCGGTTCAGCTCAAGAGGGCGGGATGGAATGGGACCGTGAAGACCAAGGTTGGGATCCAGCGGGTGCTCGATCTGACAAAGCACGCCGTGGACGCCTCCACCGAACTCCGATACGAGTTGGTCTCGACGGTGTCTCACCAGGGAAATAGTCGGTTCGGGCACTACATTGCTCACGCTGTTGGTCCTGATGGGAAGTGGACCGAGTTCAACGACGAATGCACTCGCAAAGTAAGCCCAAAGGCTGTGCTCATGCCGCCTGGCTTCAAACCCGTTTTGCTATACTACAAGCGGGTGTAGAGAGTCTGATCTTTTGATGGGGGTTAGCGTCTGTTTTCGGTGTTTAGCGGTGGTTTGGTTGTTTGATGGATTGTCATGGCTCGGTTTAGGAGCCGATCCGATGGGATCGGTCATTCATGTACATACGGGGGGCACCATTGGAAAGCGCGGACTGTGGAGGCATAGCGACGGAGTTTCATCGAGGTACAGATATCAAAATCAGGGTCTAGTCGACGTACCTGATCCATCTGATAAGATAATATCAAACACTTTAAAGTCTTACTGCTGCAAGGCGGCGGGTATATATACAGCACGGAGTACTTGTGCATTATTACTTGCCACAGAACCATCCCATAGCGTGACCGGTTATCATTTCAGAATGTGAGCCATCATCTTCAAGTATCAGTTATCAGACTATATCAGTTTAATACACGGCACGAGATATACTCTATTTACAGTTGCTGACTATGCCTGAGGCATCAAATATGCGCCAACAAAACGATGGGCCGGTAATGAAGTCATCGAGCACGGTCCAGCCAGCCGTTGTCCAGCGTTATCTTGTGCCTAGCCCACAACTGGAGTGGCTAGTTCCTATGATGTATTTTTCAACCCTTTCGCACCCAGGTTGAAGTGGTAGTGGTACCGACTGGGTACCTGGCAGACCAGTCTAGTGCAGCCGCACATCCTCCACCTGCATGTCCACACTCACACTCCATCGCGCTCTTCACTCCGTCAAGTTTTACACAAGTATATTATTGCCTCCCGTCTATCCATTACATATCGCCATTCGAGGCCTTTAATCCCCCGACGCACACCTCCCATCACTCTATTATTTCCTCAGCACGACATATTATTCCTGGCCCCTACTTTGCCTTCACTGGAGGGCATCTACGGTATCGATCGCAGCGGTGGCCAGAAATGCGAGGGGCCTTGCGGTCAACGAGGAATCCCGATGCGATACGCTCCTGAGAGCCCGATCCTTCCCCGCTCGCAAATCTATCGACACCATCGAATACTCCAACACCGGCAATATTACAGAAACCATGAAGGCGGCGGCACGACCGCCCTTGCGGTCGACGCGGTCCCATTCTCATAGGCAGAAGACGCCCTCACCAGCCGGAGGCCCGTTGACCCAGGCTATGAGAGCACCATCATCAGCGGCCCCTACAATATCCGCATCCTTCTCTCCAAAACGCACGCCAGGAGGCAGAGAGCAGGCGCGGCCGTCAAGCCCAAATTATTTTGGGCTTGTCGTTGATCCTGCAAGGGATTTCGGCTCGGGACCTAGAGATAATCGCAGCCCAAATGCGTCTTCGGTACAATCTTACATCGAGCAAACGCCCAGGAATCTTCCGGTCGAATCTAGGCCAGATTTTGAAGCTTTTCGGAAGCAGAGCGAAGCCAACCAGTCGTTCAGCCTGGGCCACGGCAACTTGTCTCATTTTGCATCAGCGCCTGTCCTCCCAGCTCATGCCCATGGACACAAGACCGTCGCAGGCCATGACAGGAACACCGAGGCCAAAAGGACGAACAGCGCAGTAGCCATCAACAGTGATGCATGGTTGTCGCCCCGCGCCAAAACCTTTCCCACTGAAGCATCCCCAGTTTTTGGCCTTCCAATGCAAGAGTCGCCCATGGACACGGAGTTATCTCAACCGCTACAGCCAGTCCGAGAGCATATGCTCTCTCAGCCGGGTGATAGGCACCTAAGGTTGTCTCTACCTGGTGGTAGACCCAGCCCATCCACGCCGCATACAAGCCAACAAGATAAAATCCCCCGAGCAGAGACACTACCACCAGTGTTACAGGATGGCCCTGCATTTATTTCTGCCTCCGATCTTAGGGATTTTTTGAAAACACAGAGTTCTTCAGATTACTTACTTTTAGACCTTCGAGTTGCCCCGCAGTATTCTCAGTCAAGAATTCGCAACGCCCTCAATCTTTGTATTCCCACGACGTTATTGAAGCGACCGTCGTTCAATTTGGCAAAGCTCACAGATACCTTCAAGGACCCCGAGGAGAAGGATCAGTTTTCTAGGTGGAGCGAATATAGGTATATTATCGTTTACGACTCTCACTCTACAGAGAAGAAAGACGCAGTTGCAGCCATGAACACGATTAAAAAGTTCACAAATGAAGGCTGGAACGGGAGGGCATATATACTAAAGGGCGGATTCAAGGCATTTTCTGCAATACAGAGCGACGTCATTGATCAGAAACCAACACACGATAATCAAAACTCGAAGAATCTTTCGTTGGGACCCCTATTCCCCAATGCTACTGGTGTTGCTGGCGGTTGCGAAATGCCCCAAGAGAAAAGTGTTGCAAACCCCTTTTTCAGCAACATTCGACAGAACATGGACCTCGTTGGTGGCGTGGGTCAAATCGATGTCAGACGTCCGGACGATGTGGATCAATTGGCGGATGACTCCTTCCCATTCTGGCTGCGGAGTGCTACTGATAGGGAAGACCACGGCAAGACAGTGTCGGATAAGTTTTTACATATAGAACAAACGGAGCAATCCAGGATGCAAAACGCCCTGTCGTCCCGAGTTTCTTATGGAACTCCTGCAAGTCGGCCTGACAACGACGTTCAAATTGCCGGATTTGAAAAAGGGGGGAAAAATCGATACAACAACATTTGGCCTTTTGAGCATTCCCGAGTCAAGCTGCAAGGGAGAGCTGAAGGCGTCTGCGATTACGTAAATGCAACTCATATCAAACCTTTGTGGAGCAATAAGCGGTATATTGCGTCCCAGGGTCCTCTTCCTGCTACCTTTGAGGTGCGTTCGCCTCTCGTCTTCATTGTTATCGAGTATACTAATTTTTTTTTCGCAGGATTTCTGGAGCGTTATCTGGGACCAGGATATACGAGTTATTGTCATGCTGACAGCAGAATCAGAGGGCGGGCAAGTCAAGTGCCATCCGTATTGGTCTGCTCAAGAATATGGCAGGTTCAAATTAACCTCATCCACCGAGAAGAAGGTCCCTATAGAACCCATCAAGCACTTCCGCTCATCTATACGGAAAGAATCCTTTGGGAGGCGCCGTGCTAACACTGCGGTCGAATCATCAATCCCAGAAGCCGCCCCTGGTGACAATCCAGATGTCATTGTCCGAACCATTACACTTTCCTGTTCATCACAACCCAATGTGCCCGCGAGGCAGATCATGCAGCTACAGTATAGTTCGTGGCCTGATTTTGGGACCACTGCTCGGCCCAGCCAGCTTCTCGGAATAATTGAACTTGCCAATTCACTGCAACATGCGGCATTACCACAAGCCATCGCCTCGCAAATAAACTCGGATGAACCAGAACCTGACCAGTCATTACCGCCGATGCTAGTTCACTGCAGCGCAGGATGTGGCCGGACTGGGACATTCTGTACTGTGGATTCAGTCATCGACATACTCAAACGCCAACGAAAAGAAGCTCTAAGTGGCGTTACGCCGATGGATATCTCTGCAGGGGAGGATATAGATTATTTAACGACAAAACACGCATCCAAGGATATGGAGAGCGATTGGCTCTTTAATCCAAAGATTGATCTTATAGAGCGAACCGTAGCTGATCTCCGAAAGCAGCGAATCAGCATGGTCCAGAGCTTAAGGCAGTATGTCCTTTGCTACGAGACCGTTCTGGAGTGGATTTGCCAGCAGCATCAGGCACCGAAAAGGGAACGGAGCGGGAGCGAATCGTTGGCATCGGATGACAGGAGGGGTTGAATTTGCATGTCCAGGACGGTTTGGGGGCACTACGACATAGATGATTGTAAATATGCATCCTTCCCTTGGTTATGTCATTGGAGGCGTGTTTCTGGACAAGTGGTATCACATTGGATATCCTTGCCGCTGGTTTGGCATCGCGATGGCGTCGGGCATTGATAATGAATTTAATGTGTTGGGCAGTTGATTTGCATGGAGTAGCAGGCAGGAAATGACTAGACTGGAAAGAGGCAAATTGGAATAGAGATGGATTTGTCTAAAAATTCAATTATCGTCAATTTACTACTTTGGGCATCCTGTTAACGGGTTTCTAAAGACACTGAATGTCACGCTGAATTCTGCTGGATTCGTACGAGCAATTACAAAGCGATCCGGTTACATGGCAAACCTTCCACAGACGATTTACCATGATAACATGCGACTCAATGTGGCGGTCATATTATTTGGGGTTCTATTGTATTGTACACAAGCACAGCCTCATTGTTCCTATCCGTAGCAAAAATGCGCCCAAATTCATTGCTCACTTCCATAACTTGCCCAAACTAACCTCCTTATCATCGTGCTTGTTCAAGACCTTCGCTGTGGCGAGATCAAAGTCTTCCTGTGTGACGTGCACCCGCCTCTCTCGTAATGCGAACATACCGGCCTCCGTGCATACACCCTTGAGCTCTGCTCCTGAGCATCCATTCATCTTCTCGGCAATCTTGGTCAGGTTGATGCCTCGAGTCAGGTTCATCTTGCGGCTGTGGATGCGGAGAATATCTGCTCTGGCTTCGACGGTTGGCGGCGGGAACTCAATCTTCCTATCGATACGGCCAGGTCGTAATAACGCTGGGTCTAGGATATCGAGCCTATTTGTCGCCATAATGACCTTGATATTCTTTGTCGGCTCAAAGCCATCAAGTTGGTTGAGAAGCTCCAACATCGTGCGCTGCACTTCCGAGTCACCGCCAGACGAGCCCTCGACACGAGACGATCCGATGGAATCGATTTCGTCCATGAAGATGATAGATGGAGCATGTTCACGCGCCATGACGAACAGCTCACGGACCATCCGCGAACCCTCTCCGATGTACTTTTGGACCAACTCGGATCCGGACACCCTGATGAACTTGCAGTCTGTGTGGTGGGCGACAGCCCTCGCGAGCAAAGTCTTCCCCGTTCCAGGAGGGCCGTAGAGCAGCACACCCTTTGGCTGCGCTATCCCCAACGATTCAAACAGCTCCGGGTGCTTGAGTCCCAATTCGATAACTTCCTTGATCTCTTTAATCTGCTGGTCCAGCCCTCCAATCATATCGTATGTGCTGTCAGGCACCTTCTCAACCATCATCAATGACACAAGAGGGTCGACGGATGACGGAAGCATCTTCTCCAGTTTGTATGAGTCTGAAAGGAGAGTGACGCGCTTCCCAACGGTGAGCTTGGCGATGTCGACATTATCGGAGATGTCCACAACTGAATTCGAGTTAGCCTCTGGCGCCTGTATCATATTCACTGCGCCGGGGCAACGAACCATATTTCCCTTCTGGATGAACCTTCACTAAAACCTTCTTGGTGCCCATCACCTTCACGACTTCTCCGACATATGAACCAGGCTGCTGCAGCAGACCCAGCTCCTCTCTCAGTAGACGAACTGTGGGCGATTAGTATATACACTCTAGACTTGCTGTAGAGGCCAAATACCTCGTGAATTGTAATCGTTTCGTTGCGCTTCAAGCCTCCGGAGGACTGCTTGGCCTTGGATGATCTCGAGCTTCATGCTCTCGATCTTGTTGTGGAAGAAGCTGTCGAGCGCCATCTTGAATGGCTTGGCGACGAAGATATGAGTGTGGAAAGTACGGTGTTATGCCAGTCGATAGAGAGTACTGGTGGCGATGATGATGCGACTGGTGTATTGTTGACAACGTTGGGGATTTCGATGCTTGATAAGGTAGGAAGGCAAGGTAAGCTTCAAGAAGTACGTGAAGCCTTGGGGCCTGGGGCACGGACCTTTCTGCTTGGCTCGCGTTTATTCACATGTATAGAGGTACTGTACATTTTGTAAGTACACCCTGAACCCCAGTGGGGGAAAGGCCAAACATAAACAGCTGTCTGTACTACGCGCATGAAATGTAACTATGAAGCATCACAAAACGCGGAATAAAAGATGCTGTAAGGGTTAACGGTCTCCGATTTTATGGAGACATTTATGGGAGGACAGCATTTGGTAGTGTATGGCTCTGTTTGTTCTATGAAGTACTTATCTAGTGACCCTGGCTGCTTGTACCAAGCTAAAGCACTGTTCGTCATTTCAAGGTAAACAGCATCCATCTTCTATCTTCATTGCTTCCTTCGTTATACAACAACAGGTTTATCCACGCGCACACAGCGTACGTACCTGCACTGCAACAAACGCAGCTTTGGTGCATTTCTCAGTGCTCTATTTGCGTCTATATCCACACCTTGCTCTGCTTCAGGAACTGGAGCGGCCGAGGCTGTAGCTAGCAATTTCAACAATGATCCACAAGCCATAATCCTTTATTAACCTCCTTTACGTTGGTTTCACAATCTCGCAACTGAATTTTCGGGCGCTGTTTACTGTCGACAGTTTGAGGCCGCAGCTTCATATTGCAGGGCCTAGATCCTAAAGGTCTTCATTATGTCTCCCAAGGACTCCAACACCGGGAAGGCCAAAGCCCCAGAAGGAACCTCTCAGGCTCAAGGGCAAGAGTCGAGTCCTTCACAAACTCCAGTTGGCTCCAGAACCCCCACCGCCGCAGAGGCTCGGCATCCTCTACATCGGTCTGAGTCGGCCACGAAGGAATCCGAAGATGTGCTTGGCTCAAGCGTCCGGTCTACTGAAACAGTGCGCCGCAGACCAGAAGCCAGCGCTACCGGATATGGTATGTTACTCTACCCTCATGGAGCCCTCTGGAAACAAGCGTTGCAATAAAGGCGGCAGGCTGACCCAAGGCTATTAGGGTCGATACCGTCCACCCAGACAGGACCCTCGAATCCCAATACCTCGCATGGATCTGACCGACCAACCCCCCGAACCGTTGACTCGTCGCGCTCTACCCAAACTGCACAGTCTCCAGTCATAGGTCCAGAGCGTGGAAGGCACCAACGAGGCCAGAAACCCGCAATTGCACGTCGAGTCTCGACCACTGCACAGGGTCCACATCGCGGCCAGGAATTTTCGGTTGACGACGATGCAAATGAAATCGAAGGGGACAAAGCACTCCGACATGCGGGCGTGGGAGGGTCGGTTTCTGGTTTTGGGACAACCAAGTCATCGCTCAGAAGGCGTCCTACGGCGGCAGGAGCTATTCCTCGAGAAGACTCGAACCGTGACGAAGAGCTACGTGCAACAGGGTCGACCTCCTTTACTGGTCGTGGCGATGGAATTGTGGAAGAGGCGTCTGGATCTGACGAGAGCCAAGAGACGATACGTAAAAACGACGATATAGATTCAGCCAACCCCGACGACGATGATGATGACGACGATGGCGACATTAGCGACACGGAGAGCTTTACTTTAAAGGACAGACAGGAAGCCATCAACGAGACGCATCCTTTTGGTATCCGTATATGGAAGCCTGCGCTCTACAAAAAGGATAGATCGGTTCAAAAGATTGCGGAGGGAGACATTCATTCCGCTCCTGGGGGGCGGGTGAGCAAATGGCTCCTGCTTTTCAACGTCTTCTGGACTTTACTGTTTGGGTGGTGGCTGGCACTTGCTGCACTTGCTGGTGCACTTGTGTGCTTTGTATTTGGCGCGGCACCAGGTGCACTTGAGTATGGAAGGGTCCTTTGGGGGTTATCGGGCTACATATTCTACCCATTTGGCAAGTTCGTACGGCTGGAGCAAGACGAAGCATACGCAACCGAGGATGAGGGAGAAGGCAGAAGCGTCACGGAATATGAACAATGGCAATCCGGCGACCTTGAGGATGGAAGACTGTTCTTCGGGCCTGATAGCGGGAATAGGTCAATAGTCGGACGGAGGCGAGGAAGTTTGGACTCTGTGGCTACTGAAACAGATAGTCTCCTCGGCAGGACAAGGCGTGGTGATAGGGACTCTTCCGTCCCTCGAATGAAGAGAAGACTGTTTGGTCGAGGCCAGTGGAACCTTGGCCGCGTAATCTTTTTCGTCTTCTTTTACGGATTGCTTACACCGCTGCTCTTTATTGTCTCTGGAATCTGCTGGGTCATGGTCTTTTCGATTCCAATGGGCAAGGTAACACTCCTACTGATCTATCATCTTCGCCGCCATCCTTTGGCACTCTCGTTTCAATCCGACAGTTCATACTCACGAGGTGGCCCTAATTCATCCATACTCCTGTGCACGTACCGTGCTGTCGGCGTCAAGTATTGGAAGTATACTGTTGACGGTACCAATATCTTCTTCATCAATCTCATGGCCGTCGTCATGTTCATCATCCTCGACTATTGGGTGTTGCGCGAAATGATGGAGCTTAACTTGGCCATCACTCAACCAGCCTTCCTCTTCGTGGGCGCACTTCTATCTATCATCCCACTTGCGTACTTTATTGGGCAGGCCGTTGCATCCATATCCGCGCAATCCTCTATGGGACTGGGAGCAGCAATTAATGCCTTCTTCTCTACGCTGGTGGAAGTCTACTTGTACTGTGTTGCTCTGAATCAAGGCAAGGGGCAACTTGTCGAGGGCAGTATTATCGGCAGTATATTTGCTGGTATTCTGTTCCTTCCCGGGCTATCCATGTGCTTTGGGGCCATTAAACGGAAGACACAGAGATTTAATGCGAAATCCGCTGGCGTTACGTCTACCATGCTACTATTTGCTGTCATCGCTGCTTTCGGGCCCACTTTGTTCTACCAAATATATGGCACTGTAAGTCCAATCCAAATCCGAAACGGAAAATCTACTAACCAGGCATCCAGCACGAACTCTCTTGCTTGTCATGCATTGACACCGAGAGTGAGGGCCCAAGCCGGGACTGTCGCCGCTGTTACTTTTCCCAAACCCCCTCCTTCGATGACCGATTCTACATTGAAGCGGTGCGGCCTTACTGCTGGTTTGCCGCCACACTTTTATTCCTGTCATATGTCATCGGACTATGGTTTACTCTCCGAACGCACGCCGCAGTCATCTGGAACAGCGAGGTCGATGAGAAAAAAATCCACGCCCACGACGCAAGCCACCTTTTGGCGCTCCAGCAGTCCGCCGAAAGGGCTCTACGTAGCCACCAACGCCAACCGCCAAACATTAGTACAGAGACTACCCGTACCGCTGAGATCCGTGATTCTCAACTATACAAGAAATTTGTTGGCCAGCCATTGAAACAAGGGGCAGCGCCAACCGATTCTCCGGGATCAAGTCGCAATGGTCCTGTCACGACACCCCACATGGTACCACCTAGAGCCAGTCTCGACACTCCACATGCAGAGGGTGTAACAGATCCAACCGTGGGTACTACTCAAAATGCTACGGACGGTCGCAAGAAGAGCTCAGCGGGTTCGCACGGAGCGCATTCTCAGAAGCCGTCGGCTCTCCCAGCTGTGGATGTAGAGGTAGCCGCCGTCGACGTGGCTGTGACAGGTGCCCATGATGCGCCCAACTGGAGTAGAACGAAGAGTTCCGTCATATTGATGAGTGCTACGATCTTGTACGCCCTTATTGCTGAAATACTGGTCGATACTGTCGATGTTGTACTGCAAGGATTCGCAGTTGACGAGAAATTCCTTGGCATAACGCTCTTCGCACTTGTTCCCAACACGACGGAGTTCCTTGTAAGTCTCCAACCGCCCTGTCCATCTGCATGACTAATTATTTGTAGAACGCAATATCTTTCGCCATGAATGGCAATATTGCACTTTCCATGGAGATTGGTTCTGCATACGCGCTTCAAGTGTGTCTTTTGCAGATCCCCGCGCTCGTACTATTCAGTGCGGTAACCGCTGCATATGTAGAGGGTGGTGACGCCGTTGAGAAGACCTTTAATCTCATATTCCCTCAGTGGGACATGGTTACAGTCATCCTGTGCGTCTTCCTGTTGAGTTACATGTATGGCGAAGGAAAGAGCAATTACTTCAAGGGGTCGATTCTAATCCTCAGTTACTTTGTTGTTATTGTTGGCTTCTGGTTCTCCAATATGGCCGATACGGATGCCATGGGCATGAACAGGTTCGATGTAATTAAGGATGGCGCTGTGTTTGTGACAGTAGGAAGGGGGAAATCGGGTGTGGCTTTTCAGCGGCACGCATAATTGGACCAAGCGTGCCTCAGTCGTTCATATTTACGGCAAAGATTTTTTGTGTGGCTTAGGTTGGCGTTGGGAAGCGTTGCATCCCCTGTACACAAATGGATTCTCTTGGGGCTAATTAATAATTTGATATTGTAAATTATTCATATACCGCCGGTGCAACTCATATATAAACATCCAACCGTTTCTATCATTCCGTTTGAAACACTGTGCCCAACGCTCACAGTCCCAAACGCCCTTAGCCATGGCGGAGAGCCGCGAGGCGGCACTTTTAAAGCAATCTACGCCATAATTCCAAAGACCAATGTGCATCCATAGCAAATCTTCAAATAAAATCGTATCAGAAAGATCTCAGGCACTAATCCTAGCCTTATAAGCCTCCCATCCCTTCTTCCTGTATCGCTCCGCCTCCGCAACCGGATCCGCCGACCCAATAATGCCCCTGCCGACAATAATGATATCCACGTTCTTTTCTCCAATCAGTTTCTGCGGGGTATTGTACTGTTGACCAAGACCATCACCGCCGGCACTCTTCTCGTCGCCAGAGGGCAGTTGGCAGCCAGGAGTCATCGTGAGGAACTGGTCGTCTGCGGCCGTGTTTTGCGTTTCCTGGGCAATAAATCCCATCACAAAGTCTGTATTCTTCCTTGCGATTTCCACACAAGCCTTCGCATATGCCTCGTCGAGCAGGTTTCCGGCGCTGGACATCTGGGCCAGGAGAAGCAAACCGCGATCGAGCGGCGCCTCCTCGATCCCAGTGAAGATGACGTCCTCTTCGCACTCTGGAATAGGCGGGCGTGGCGAGTTTGCAGGTTCGTAAGACTGTGAGACGGTGGTAATCGAGACGATGCTCGCCTTGCGACGCGCCTGAAGCGCCTTCAGGTTCTTGATGTCCTCGTCATCCTTGCCCTCGTCGTCTTCAGATAGGCTCTCTGGCCTCGGCGTCCCGACCGTAATGTCCGTCTTGACCTCGTACTTCTTCTTCTCGCGCCATGCGCTCGCCGCCTCGGCCAGCGCAGTCACAATCGCTGCGCCGGGCAGGATATGCGCATTCGTGATGTGCGCCCACTCCACCGCCTTACCAGGCCCGTCGGTATACTGCTTCTGCACCGTCGATCCGATGTCGCTGAACTTCCTGTCCTCGAAGATGAGGAAGCCGTGCTTGGCGGCCAGCGCCGCGAGTTGCGAGCCGGTGCCGGTCTCGACGTCCGAGTCCCAGTCGCTGACAATGTCGTAGTGAGTCTTGAGGACCACGATCGATGGGCCTATCGAGTTCGCTAGGCGCAGCAGCGTGCGCGCGCTCGATACATCGGCCGAGAGACACAGGTTGCTCTCCTTGACGACCATGAGCCGGTACAGGTACGCGCTCAAGGGGTGAGTCGCCTGCCGCTTTTCGTACGGGG
Source organism: Pseudogymnoascus sp. SDFLT0511 (assembly GCA_030180035.1). Taxonomy (NCBI): domain Eukaryota; kingdom Fungi; phylum Ascomycota; class Leotiomycetes; order Thelebolales; family Thelebolaceae; genus Pseudogymnoascus; species Pseudogymnoascus sp. SDFLT0511. The sequence continues at coordinate 978,127 of JASCQD010000005.1, read as the reverse complement.
TCTGGGCAATGCTCCGAGACATGGCCGGTAATTGGCAGTCGGAACTGCGCTGTGCGTGGAGGCAGGGTATTCCAGTGTTCCGGGCTAGTCGTGGGATGTTGGGATGTGAGGGGTAGTTATAAAATCAAACTCTGCGGGTCGAGTTCCCCATGGGTTTTTCTGGGGTCGGGTTTGTCTGGTATGGTGTGCCGAGCCCGATAATGATAATTGATAAAAGTACTTTGTTATCGTCGGATCCGCCAGGCCGCTTCCCGAAGCGACCAGACAGGTTTTAAGGCAAGGGACAATTCACGTTATTTATATCTTTACCCAAATATTTGATGATTGGCTACATATCAAGATTTGCTTATATTAACTGCAGCTCTCCCGAGACGGTACATGATCGGTGGCTGAACAGGGCGCTTTGGGCATAAACCAGTTACAAAGAACAGCGATCGAATCACAGCAACATGTGCCTGAACGGTGTGTTATTATATATTTCGAACAAGTGTGAAATTGCTACGCGGTTGCCGTTACTTGAGTAAAGTGAAAGTCTATATACATGAACGCCATACATCGCTTTCCCATGGCTCATGATTACAACAGCTAGTATCCTTGCCCCGCAAGTCTAGCCCAGCTAATATCCACTATCCCAGAGATCGTCTTTGTCCTTTACCATCTCCATAACAGGAGATTTAGGCTCCATCTTCTTCATCGCCTTGCGATCTTCCCGTGTTATCAGTCGTGGTGTGATAGGCACCAGAGGAGTGAACGGCTGGTAGGGACTATATGGTGTTGCTCCAGCAGACCAGGGGGTTTTTATCCCTGGCGACAGGGGCGTAGTTCGTTCCAGGACCGTTGTCTTGGTAGAATGTGAGAAGGACGGTGAAGAGAGTCCGGGAGGTGGATCGAACGCTCTGAAGGGAAGTTGTCGAGTGGATGCGGTTGACGCTGACGAGGGGTTGGCGGCAGAGGTACCGGGGATTGTCAAGTTCAACGGGCGGTTCGTAGCGACCGATCTGTTGTTGGGTGGTGGCCCCATTGAAACTGACGCGAGGTTCTCTGCAATCGATCGTGTTGGCGAGACGGGCGACGGATCTGCAGTCTGCACAGTTTGCACGCTAGAGTTGTTGCGCGAATGATACTGGTAGGGCATTTGGCCTTCAGGAACCGGAGGTGGAGGCGGAAGCTGATAGTTGCGAGGGCTAAGTGGCTCTTCATCCGACGCATAGGTTGCGGGGAAAGTTGTAGAGAGAGGCGTGGCCATCGGAGAGCTAATCTTCATGCCACGGATGCCCTTTCGCTTTGGCGACTTGAGAGACGAGATTAGAGACGATGCGCGCGAGTGTGTTTTCTCGGTGCTGCTCAGGTTGGCCGGCTTCATCTTCTCCAGGCGCTTGCTGGAGGCGGTGCTCTGCCTCTGAGGCGAGACAGATGGTAAAGGGGTTGGAGCAGGCATATCTGCTACGTTGAGTCCGGCTGCTTTAGCTTCTTCCTGTTCCATAACATGCGCGTATAGGTCTTCGAGCCCGCGGTTTAAAACCTCACGATCCGCTTCGATAATCCGTGAATCAACTCCTGGGTTGGTCCCAGGAGAAACGGGAGAGCAGTTTTGCGCTGGGAAAACGTAAGGGTTCTGAGTCTTCTCAATAGTCGGCCACGCAGCGCTGCGAAAGGCTGAGGTGGCCGAGGTGGGAGATATCGGAGATGGGTAATATGCTGCGGGATTTATCATGTGTCCACCTAGCATCTCAACATCATTCTGTGCTGCTGCGAGTTCTGTTGCTTTGCGAAGGCGGCGTCCAACGAAGAACAGGGCGAGGAGGAGGCTGACGACCGCGAATGCGTATGCGCCGACGATTCCACCGATTTCAGCAGGAAGGAAGGCCTTGTCGCGAAGTGCTCCAGCTGATAGCGGAGGGCCGTCTTCTGGAGATGGCGCTGGATCCCAATCGATATTCAGCGGGTTGCCACGAGCATTTATAACGTTCTCAGCGGGCTGCGGAGCGGTCCGGGCGATTCGTGTAACAAGAGCTGGGAGACCGGTGAAAGCTTCCCGCATGGCTATTCTCACGCCTAGGAAGCGATATTCCAGTGGAGAGAGATCATCGGCACCTGAAGGGCGAAACGTCTCAAGGCGAGATATTGTTCATGAGATTCGAACGTGATGAAGTGCGACAGATCAGATGTAAGCGCAAGGGGGGGAAAAGAGGGCGGCAGGTGTTGCACTCAAGATATATACCTTGCTTTCAGTGACATGGTAGGCTGGACGGGACGCAAGTGACAGGAAACTGTGCACCTCGGAATCGAGGGAGAGGCAGTCATTGGGTAGAGAGGGACGGCAGGTGTCGAATGGAAGAGCCTACCAAAGTACTACAAGCACACGCATTAAGGTACCTTTTGTGATAGCTCAGTCAATATGAATTTTGGTAGCGCCGGGAGATGTGAGCGACGACGAGATGGAGATGTTTAGTGGACGAGAAGGGGACGACAAGTGGACATCCCGCAATTGATGGGCGCACTGTGAACAGATCCTGGTTTGTTTGGATAGCTGGTGTCCAGTAGTTCCTGCCTGTTAAGCGCTGATGTGAACCTGTGCGTGCCTGGGCTAAAATGGCCGATGCTGATTGGCGAGGAACTGACCGCGGGCCTGACCGCAAATGAGGGGTCGAGTAGGGGTACTTCTTACTTCTGCAATCGATATCAATGCACCTGTCGGCGACTGGTCCACCGACAGTTCCATCACCGATTCACAGTCGTAGTTGCTTCACCTCCTCCCTTCAGACCAAAGCCGGGTACAGCTACTGGACTATGTTCTTGATCATCACATAGGCGATGAGCTGAAGTGACACGGTGATGTGACGACGATCGGTGTGATGAGCACCCACAGTGACGGGACGCTCTTTCCCGCCATCTCAGCGCCAACTGCCTCATCACCACCCGTGCAGATTTCTGTGGTAATACAATGTCATAGTATTCACTAGGTATGTAAAGTACAGTGCCCTGCTTGACCACAGACATACATTCTATTTTGGGATCCTGGGATCACCGTATCCCTGCCATCACATCATTGAAGGGAGGCCAACCTCACACCTCCTAGATCTAGAACTTCTTGCCGTTCAATATCGGTTTCGCCTCCTCGCTCTTCCACCAGCTTCCTTCTACCCCTGGGAATCCAAACTCCACCATGCTCGCCTCCTTCATCTGCACAGAGTATCCCGGCTCGGTGGGAGTGACGTAGTGGCCATTCTCCACCCTGCTGGGATGCTCGAAGTGATCGTGCAAGTGGTCCACGTACTCCAGAACGCTCTTCTTTCCACTGACGACAACGTAGTCGATGGTGCTGAGATGCTGGGTGTACTCTGGAAGACCCACGCCGCCCGAGTGCGGCACAATGGGGACGCCAAACTTCTTAGCCATGAGCAGAACGGAGAGCACCTCGTTCACGCCACCCAGACGGCAGGCATCAATCTGGCAAATATCAATGGCACCATGTTGCAGCAGTTGCTTGAAGATGACTCTGTTTTGGCACATCTCACCAGTGGCAACGCCAATGTTGTGTTTCTTCAGCGCGTTGCGGATGGCAGCGTGTCCAAGAATGTCATCAGGGGAGGTGGGCTCCTCGATGAACCACGGCTTGAACTCTTGGAGGTGCTCCATGTACTCGATTGCCTCCGGCACGGACCAAACCTGGTTCGCATCGACCATCAGAATGTTACCCTTATCATATCCAATCACCTCACGGGCGATCGACAGTCTCTTCCTGTCCTGCTCCACGCTTCCTCCGACCTTGAGCTTGAAATGCCTGTAGCCTTGGGCCAGAGTCTCTTGTAACAGCCCCTTCATCTTTTCCTCTCCGTATCCCAACCATCCCGCACTGGTAGTATACGCTGGGACGGCGGTGTTCTTTAGTGCCTCCTGTAGCCTCTCTGCCTTTCCTGCCTCCATCTCCTTGAGCATTGCTATCGACTCTTCGGGCGTAATGGCATCAGTAATGTATCGGAAATCGATGCAGCGAGTAAACTCCTCGGGCGACATCTCTGCCACAACCTGCCACACTGGCTTGCCCAGCGTCTTGGCCCAGAGATCCCACAGCGCATTGACAACAGCACCGAGGGCGAGGTGGATAACACCCTTCTCGGGGCCAATCCATCTCAGCTGCGAATCCGCCACGAGATAGCGCCATGTCTCTCCCATGTTGGCGACCAGCGAGGACAGCGTCCGCCCCTTGAGGCGATCAGCAACTTGTGCAATGGCGTGGCAGACGATTTCATTTCCGCGGCCAATGGTGAAAGTCTGCTGAGCGTTAGGGGTTCTGCTGCGGGGTAATGGCGGGGTGGGGGGAGCTGGATGTAAAGCAACGCACCATGCCGTGACCAGTGAACTCGGAATCGGTCTGAAGAATACAGTATGCAGACGAATAATCACCAGCGGCGTTCATGGCATCCGAGCCAGTCCCATCAAGGGACGTTGGAAACCTGACATCGCGGGTCGTCCAGTCGGTGATGGTAATTTCCGCCATTGTGAGTACGCGTCAAAGGGAACAAGGGAGTGAATTAGGAGGAGAGCAGCAAGGGATATGCAGGAAATCAATGGTGAATTTTATTTTTTTACTCAAACTGGAGGCAAGAGGAGACTTATAACGGAGAAATCGGGTTTTTAGGTCGGCTCATAGATGGAGAACATCCACCCGTCTTTGGTCCCTCTATCCCCATTCTCAAATACTTCCCCGCTCTTACTGCCGGGCGGTGAGTACGACCACAGCTGCAAGAGCGCGGAAACTGCGGCCAAATACTGTGATTGGTGGGATAATTCTCCGACAAAAGGGGCAGAAAGCGGAAAGGCGGCAGCCTTATTAGCCGATTTGCTGACTAAGCCAGTAAAGATGGATCTTGCCCCTGTTGACCCCGACCCCCACGCTTCCCCGCCACCCCCACGCCTCGGTGTAGCGAGAGAGGATACCGACCCACAAGCAACTTTCTCAACTTCTCAGTTGTTGAGCAGTAACGTCACGACACGCCATCAGCATCCACTTCATTCTTTCCTTATTCGGGATTCATAGGATGAACGAGTCTCTCAAGTTGAAGTTAATTTTATTATCTATTGTTTGATAATTTTTTGCTATAACGCTGATTTTTGAGTCGCTCCAAATCGAGCCCCCAGAGTTGCCTCCCAAACCCAAAACCAATCTACGATAACAAGTAAAGTGCAACGCGTGGACAGCCTTCCCTAGCCAGAGAGGCTTCTAAATGCAACGCCAAATAAGTCAATCTCTGGGTATCCTCCTCCCCTCCCAACTTCCCGATTAAGTCGTCCCTGGCTTTCCAGAGTCATGTGGGACCATTACTAAACTGACAAACGTCCTCCAGTAAAGTTTGCTTTTGCGAATTCCGAGATTATGAAAGCCATGCTTTTTGAAATGCTCCCTGGCAAAATCAAGCAGAGAGGCTGAGCAATGAATCGATCGGGGTATCGTGCTGCGAATGCCATCTGCCGGGGAAACTAGAGGCTCCTCTCCAGAGAAAACAACTCCTTGAACATGTTTGTCCACCTCTGTCCCTCCTCCTTGGATGGCTGCGGTAGAGGGCTTCTTGCGTATCCTCCATAGCCAAGGCAACCCTGCATTCCAGCCTTGGTGCCAACTATTCCTCCCTGAATGGCGGCCCAATCGCCCTTGGCGACGATCTCTTGCATAGCCTGAGCCTCGGCAATAGCACCAGATTTGTAAAGATCGATGGTCTTGATGCAAGCCTTGGGAGAAATGTTTGCCAGCCCAGCAAGGATACCGTGTCCACCGCCAATCATAGTCTGAAGGGTGAAGTCCGCTGAGCCTCCGAGGACGAGGAAAGATGGTACGACTGAGGTAGGTTTGGCCGACTTAGTTGCAGCGACGACGCGGTTCAACTTTCCAGTGTTTCCGCAGGTAAGTTTGACGCCGACAATGTTTGAGTGCTTGGATAGCTCAATGATGATGTCCGAGCTCAAGTCAAGGCCGGAAACAGCTCCTGGGTAGTTGTAGATAATGATAGGGATCGGCGAAGAGTCTGCGACATCGTTGAAGAATTTCAGGACTGATTTCGAACTTGGCGCGAAGAGAGGTGCGTAGTAAGACGGTGGTAGAACCAGGGCGTAGTCTCCTCCTGAGCGGTGAGCCTCTTTGCATAATTGGATAGCCTCACGAGTAGACTGTGCGCCACAACCGACAATGATTGGCAGGTCATCGTAACCAGCATCAGCAAGAGCTTTGCGGGTCGTGAATGTCACCTCCTGGCGCTCAGCGTGTGATAGATGGACAGCCTCGCCGTTGGAGCCTTGGGTTGCAATGCCAGCAACGCCTGCTCTTGCCAAGCGGACAGCATGGCTGGCAATGGTCTCGTGGTCCACATCCTCAGAATCCTGATGGAAGAAACAGACGGTGGGGACGTAGACTCCTGGAATGAGAGGCCGCGAGACGTTACGGTCTGCCATTTCTAGTGAGGATGCGACGGTGGAAGTACTCTCAAATGAGCTACTATAGTGTGCTTCGGAGTCTGAGTAAACGTTCCTTGGAATTTGAGAGTGTGAGGTGGTGGTCCTAATTGGCATACCATGAGGTTGGATGTAGCTCCCAGAAGGGGACGGGGCATCGCTGTGAGGTGACATGATTTTGAAGTTCACTGGCACCGTTGGATAGTGATTGAGGAAGTGGCGATGTGCAAATGGGACAATGGGTCTTCAAATGCAATGGATGTGAGATCAGAGGGCAAGAGCTGGATAATTGCGTGCTTGAGGATGGAAGTGAGAATTGGAAGATGAAATCAGGAAGGAACGAAGCAAGACGATACGATAATCAAGGAAAAGGAGAAAAAGAAGGGGGAGATCTCTGTGACTTATATGTGAATTTTCGCTCCTCGTTGAAAATGTGGCTTGGCGATCGGGAGGCACGATGATGGGTCGAGATTCCAAGAAAATGGGCTGCGGGGCGTGAGGGGGGAAGGGGCTGTGGGGGTTAGCCTTGTCAGGTGTGGACGGGGTCGTTAATAGCGGAGATGGGGTGAGGGGCGGCAGACACAAAGGGGGGACGAAAGGACCAGAACGACGGCCCATAACGGCCCATATACTCAATACATACATACTGGAGTGTAGCACGGAAATATACCGTTCAATACAATACAGTACAATACGTTGCAAGGGTATCAATAATTCGCCCATGAGGATCATAGTTTGACTTGTTTTTGACCACCATTATTTATCGGCATTGGATTCGGAAGATATATGTTTTAGTGATGCTATTGACATGGCGGACACTGTTTGGGGCACCTCGGAGACACCGGGTGGCGGGCAAATAATCATCCTCGAGGCAAAAACCAATGCAAGCCCTCCATACAAAACTGACTGACGACGTTGCCGCTGCCCAAAAACAGACTTCTCACACGCGACTCAGGTATCATGACAGGGCTTCAGGGTTACTCAAGTGGTCAATCCCGAGGCATGAGACCTCCTATACAGAGCATTCGGGTATTAGAAGTCGTGGATACGATATATGATGCATGGAATGCAATGCTGGAGAACCGTCGATCTTGGAAGACCCCTCACGAGACCATCTCGTGAGCGCCATTGTGCGGCTAGACACACAAGACTAGAGGAGAGCGAAGAGCGAAGAGTCCAGAGCCCAGCCAGAGCTTGTTGGCTTGTCGGCTTGGCTGGTAGCCATGTTTGTCCCAGCCTTGTACTTGTATTGAGGGTTTTCATCCTCCAAGCAACTATAGCCGTACGTATATTATAGTGCATTACAGTAAGCTTCCCACAGAAAGTACTGTAATCCTCTTAAAACCCGCGAACATGCGAGAATAGCATACGCTGTTCAGCTACTGGATTGGAAATAGAATACCATGTCGGTACTATGTCTATACTTACCGCCGATGACAGGTATGGTAAGGCTCGTGTCTATGCTCCGATGACCGCGTGTGAAGCGTCTTGTGATGGCCGATGGTGTCCTCGTCTACGCCGTCGTCGTCGTCGACCCCCCCCGTTTGATCCACCATCTCCACCACCACCACCTCCACGTCCAGTACTGATGACCCTTGCCACAATGACAACAAAAATACATCAAATGCAGTGGAATGCACAGTATGCAACTTCAGTACCTTTAAGTACCAAATGCATACGGGCTGGGTACTCTGGGTGCACAGGATCCACAAAGGCTCGTGCTTCCGTGGGGGTCAACGATCGACCTTTGAACGACAGGACGAGGCCCCCAGGCGCTTCTCTCCCCTTCCCTTGCCGACTCTCCCAACATCCACTATATGGAGCACAGTAACTACAGCAGCAACTATTGTAAGTAACCTTCCAATCTTGGTATACTGCTCCTTGCCGCTCCTCGAACTTCCCGCTTCCAAGTTTCAACTGACGGCCGTTGGAGCTGACTATACTCTACTAGTCCCAGTCTGCTTCTCCCCAAATTGACTACTGCACTGACTTCCCTTATCATACATCGGTCTTGCTCTCCGTGCCTACTTCCGTCTGGCGCCTCAGCTCCGCATATCGCCCTGGGGTGACAGTACTCCGAGCTGTACACCTGCCCAATCCCCAGATCCAAGCAAGCTCCCAAACATACAGGGCAAAACAGACAGGGAGACAGGGAGACAACGACAAGGGAGAGACAACCTGCAGCGGGTCCCGTGCTGGGAAAAAGCAGAGAGGAGAGCTTCGACGCCACGCCAGCAATCCAGCCACCTGGAATCGCCATATCATTGGCGAGCGCAGGGTGTAAGCTGGCGTTACGGAGGCGCCAGAAGGGCAACCCCAACCGCGCGAGGTTTTCTACCCGATCGTCCTCATGTGATGGGGAGTCAAATACGACGCATTTGGTTGGCGCTGCATCCCCCGTACGTCGAGCTAGAGCATCTTGACGCTCACCTGCATTTCAGCTGCAGATCGCCTTTTGGCTAGACGACCAGTCAGTCGGGGATTGCCACTGCCCAAACGGCGGGAGTAGAATTTCTGGTCGGTGATACTCTGCTGCTCCTACTGCTCCAGCTGCTGCTGCTGTGCTGTTGCTGCGGCAGTTCCTGCACCGTTGCTGCACCCCGTGAACCCAACAGCCACTCTCACTCCCTCACTGACGTTGAATCCTCCCTATATCATCTCCATGTGCGTTTCTTTTTGGTCTCCTCTGCATCACGCGCTTCTCGAATTTGCCCTCGTGCTCGTTCCCGACTGCCCACTTAAGCATCCACGGCAAAATAGTGATTCGCTCCAGGACTGCCTGCACTGTCGTGCACCCCTTCTCCAGAGCCCAACGACAACATTCTGGACGCTGGCACTGCACCGCACATCCCTTACACAGCCTCGTCGCACTGTCTAGAGCACCCACCGGACTCGGCCGCCCACAGTACAAATGCGCTCTTATAACACCTACAAGCAGTACAGCACAGTACTCCTCACTACCCTTCACTACACCCCTCCCTCCCCTCCCTCCTGCCCCAGTCCCGCGTCCCAATATTTAATAATAGTGTGGGGGTCCATCCCAACCCCTGCAGTCTCGCCCATTCTCCCACGCCACCCCACAAACTCCCCTCCAAACGCCCCCAACCCCAACTTTCCACCAACCCAACCCAACCGCAACCGCCACACACCCACCAAACACCACAGTCAGTGCTCTATCCCATCCCCATCCCGCGCTCTCCAAAGTTCGCCGACCACGGAGTGGCCGCACCACCCCATCCCTCACGTCGTACCTGGCGACCCCCAAACCCAACAACCCACTAAGCGCCCCTTAGCTCGCTTACCCCACAAAGCCACACAGACGCAGCCACCAGCACAGCCACAGCACCACCACCCCCCTCCCGAAAATCATTCAAACCAAACAGGGGGAAAGCGGATGGACGAGCCACACCTGGCTAGTTAGAGGCACGTGCCGCGAAGAGAGGTAAAGCTAACCCCGCAATTTCCGTTTCGGGAGGGACGCGCACGATGGGGGAGGGGATGGGGTTGTTTACGAGGACTGCACGGGGTGTGCGCTTCTGCCTTCTTCGATTGTTGGTGTTGGGATTGCTGTTTGCGGGGTGATGGGAGCGGGAGGGGATTGGGATGCTTCGCTGCTTCTCGGTGGTTGTGTGTTAAGAGGATGCTGCTTTGTTTACAGCGGATGTTCGGACTCCTTCCGCGTGCACTTCGGGTGGACGTCAGCTTAACCTCGGAGTCGAATACAATGCCACGCCATGGCCTCACTCAATACCAACAACCTACTCTTAACGACTATCAAACACATCAACTGGGAAGGTGCTAGCAATCGCGAGAGGAAAAAACGACATCCCAGCCCTCAACAGCGCACATACCCTCCTCGCCTTCGCACGCCATCTCGCACCATAAAACACAACACAGACGTCACAAGCAAATCATGGATAAAGGAAGATGAATCTTCATTCTTCAATACTCTGGCAAAGCGCTGCTGCTGCGGCCATGCCAGATCTCTAGTTGGTTCACTATATTTGTTCTTGGGGGGATATCAAACGCCGCGCTAAATAAAAACACACACACACACACACACACACACAACTCCAAGCCAGCCCAGCCGCCTTTTTCGTTTCCATCCGGGATGCCCTGCCCACCGTCTTTCCCAAACAAAAAAAAAAGTCATGTTTCGGGAAACAATCTCACTGCCCCGCACGTTGCCGGGTGTGGAAATGCCCACTCGCTCGTCACCTTCCTCCGGCCTCCCGTCCCTGTGGATGCGCCGCCATGAAGGCCTCGAAACCCTGGCTCACTTCGACCGAGCTGGTGCTGTCACTCGGGCTCGCCAGTCCACTATCCACATCCCCGGACCCGGCCTGGCCATCGCTCATCCCAAAGCCGAAGCCATAGCCGCCACCGCCGCTACGCGCACTCGAACTCATCATCCCGCCAAGACTTATTAAGCTGGCGGAGTGAGAGCTGCCCAGCCCGATCTCGCTATTATCGCGCGAGAGAACAGGCTTCTCGGGGAGAGCCTTCAGGAGGCCGGTGCTGGTATCCAGCATGCCGAGCGCGAACTCGGTCAAACCCTTCACGCCACGCCCTTCGCCATCAGCCCCGATTCCAGCGCGTGCGCTTACGCCGAGCGTCCAGCGGTACTCCTTTAGGCGCATGCGGTAGAAGTCGGCCTCTTCCTTTCCAGGGGCCGTTGCCCATAGGAGAGATCCAAAGGTTCCGATGAGAGCGAAGTTGGTCTTGGACGAAAAGTACCAGAAGGCGCGGAGGTGGCTTGGTGTCAATCGATTCACAAAATCCATTGCGCTGATGAGCCGGGTTTTCGCGGCAGACCGGCAAATGTGGAGAATATAGGGGTCGATGGGAGGAAGGTTCGGTCCAGGCGGCGTGAGAGAGCGTACGATGCGGCGATGAAGCGTGATTTCCGTCGCAAAGTATGAGAGATGCAAGAAGCCGGTAGATGAAAGCCTGACTCCCTGGCTCCCATTGCTGCGTGGCGAGGGCGAAGATGCCAGGTTGGTATGGCTATTCTCCATTTTCAGGCACACCGGAAGCGCAGCAAACCATTCTTTCAGCTTCAGCTGCACGGGCTTAGCCAAGGAGAGAACCATATGGGTACCAGAAGTGCCCGCACGCGTCACATTTTCCATCGCGGCAAGAGTATAAAATGTTTCCAGGACTTCGGCAAGAAGTTGCGACAAGGATACCATCTCTGTGAAGAGGAGCCTACCACGCTCGTGCTCAAGCACCTCCCCATCCTCGCGGTCATTATCATCGCCTGGGTCGCTGTGGTCGTCAGGGAAATCGTTCCATGTGAGAGATCGCACGGCCCAATTTGATGCGAAGATATGCGACGGCCGTCCATGTATGAGAGACCCCCATTTATCTTGCATATACAACGCCCAAGCCAAGCGCTTTCGGAGGCCACGTTCCCAAAGTGGGATCTTCCAGTTCGAACAATCCAGATGCAGACCTAGCTCTTGGCCGATAGCGACAAGCTGTGCAGTCGGTGCCCATTGGTCTCCCTCCGGACGTTGCGATAGGAGTAGGCCGGCTTGTATCGTCGACAACTTTGGCCGGTACATGGCATCTGCCAATGACGTACGTACGAGCCGCTCAAGCTCTCTGACATTTGGTCTCGGGGACTTGGCCAGCTGTTCGCTGTGGTCCCACCAGTTGATTGCTAGAATATACATTGCAGCTAACAGTGCAGGCGAAAACTCTTGGTATGATCGAGCATACTTCTCCAGAAATACAGTCTTTTGGATTATAGGAAAGCTTGGGTGAATAACATGAAAGTACAGATCTATCAGGGCCGGGCCGTGTGGAGTGATGATTGCCTCGATGGCTTCCGAATCCTCGATGACATGCTCATACCCGGGGGTGTTGTAGTCTGGGAGCATCAAGAAGGTATCGCTATCGCTAACCTTTCTCAAAGTCCCTCGCGAAAGTAGACTCTCATCTTGAGGATCGAACTGCGATAGGTCGAGAAGAGAGGGCTCAAAGTCCGTTGTCGGCCCTATATATTGACTATAGCGATCGTTTTGTAGGCCGAGCGTGCGTTTCAGCATCGCTGGCCCGCCAATGTTGGCCATATCTTCGGTGAGAGAGCCGGCACAGGTGCTGGAGTTGCTCGATTCAGGCTGCCTCCGCTTGGATGGTTCTTCGGGTCTGTCTGGAGACCTAGAAGGAAGTCGGATGCGTTAGCATGAGACTGAATTATACAATCTAAATACAGGTAGGTGGAGGAGGTGGATACAGGTAAGTGCGCCTCTCTCTAGCGCTATATCGGGGAGGGACGAAAACAAGAAGAACATACCTCCTCTTGGCGGTGGGGTCCTCCTTTCCTTCCTTTCCCTCCTTTCCTTCTTCAGTAACAAGCTTTCTCTTGCGCGGCTGCGGACTCTGGACAAACGTGCAGTCCTGCTTGTGGAATTTACACAAGACACACGCGACTTGGCCCTCGTGTATAACGCACTTACTCTTTCGCCTTCTGCAGGCATCACACGGCCGGTCCTTCCGGGTGCGTGTGTTGGGTAGGTCACCGTCTACTATCAAGCTTCTCATGCTCGAGGAGGCCTTTGGTTTTATACTCTCTTTCGCAGGCGTGTCGTTCTTGGCATGGTTGGGTTTAGCAGCAATGGGGATGGGCGCCGTCCGAGGGATAGAAATGGGGGTCGACATGGCTTCGAGGCGGCCGGGTGAGAGCGCGCAGGGGACGGGGTGGTGGCGCCGATTGAACCCCACAGAAGAGTCCCCCGCGGACCGATCCCACGACACAGGCACTGAGTGCCAGGGGCAAGAACCAACCGTAGGTATTTGGGATGATCTCCCCGGATAGACTTTTGGGGGGTTGGGGTGGTATCAAGCGGCAGTCCGTTAGACAAATGGATATGATTTTGCTTATGCTTCTTTCTGACCAAACGGTTATCAGATACCGACACGTATGCGAACGTTCGGCGGGCCGGCGAGGGATGTGCAAGGGCGCCTGATATGCCAAATGGGCATGGTATCGAGAGCTGCGCGGGTACTCTAGAAGCGCTCTACTGGCCCTGAACAGGATAGCTCGAGGCAGAAGGCGAATGGGGTATCCGGGGAAGGCTTATCGCTGGGCTGCAGTGAGACTGGCGCGAAAGTTGGCAGAGGGTGGGTGGTTGCAGAGAGGCGCAGAGGTGCAGCAAGCAGGTCGATGGAAGCGATAGATAAGAAAGATCCCGTACCCGTAGGGCGGAGTCTGGGATGGGTTCGGGGAATATGGGGTATTGTGTGATTTGAGCGTAGTATGCGTGTGATGGTGAAGATTTGTGTGGTGGAAACGGTGGAAAGGGAATTTTCGTTGCTTCGAAGTTCGGGTGTTGACGGTATGCAGAGATAGAGTGGTGGTTGTTCGATAGATAGGGAAGATAGGATTTCGGACTAAAGATAGCGAGGGTAGAGTGTAAGTGGTGAGTAGTACGGTACCGGAAGAGGTAAGAGGGTAAAGTAAGTATTTAGCTTTGGTTGGAAGGATAAGGTGAGATGGGGATAATAGGCGGCGGAGGCGGAGGAAGGCTCGACGCACGGGCTGTGGATGAGATAAGGCAGGACGATTGGGATGGGACGATGGGACGATGATGGGTCCAGTACCAGAGTAGTGTCCCTCGTTTTGAGTACGTACCGGATTCTTGAAGTATTCCTAAGAGTATTTGCGGGCAGCCAGGGAGCAAGGGAGCAAGGGAGCAAGGTCCTTCTCTCTCTCAATGGGTCGAGTCACGAGACCAGCCAATCAAGTAAGGGAGAATTGGGCCCGGGAGTTGGAGCCGAAGGGGGGACTTGCGCGCGCAAGCAACGATATAAAAGTTACAGACGACGTAGAGACGGCACAGCACAACGGCGTAACGGTACAGTCGTATAGTAGTAGGTAGTAGTAGGGCAAATTTGCTGGCTATAGCTGGAAAATAGCTGGCAAATAGCTGGCAAATGACTGTTCCTGTCCTCGTGGGCTGTGCAGGATGCCTGCTATAGCTGTTTAGCTGTGTCAAATGGTCGACGGGGTGGGCGTGTGGCGATGAAAATCACAGGTACGTACCGACGACGATGACGATGATGATGACGATGACGATGATAGATAGATAGATAGCAACTGGCGAGGCCGAGGTGATGTGCAGTCTATCTCGACGTCCACCACGCGACACGGCAGGTAGGTGGTATTTTCGGTATTTGGCGATGGCGATGGCAGTGGGAGAAGGGGAGAGGTGTCTAGAGGGAGGGACGAAGGGGGTGAAAAGGGAAAAAGGAAGGAAGGGAAGGGTGAGTGAGTGCACGAGTAAGGGTGCAAGTACACGCAGAAGACACTGCCAGTTTGCATATAGTAATGGCGAACCACTGACTGGGAGCGAGCAGTTTGAATGTCTGGGACAGACGGGAACTATGACGGCGCCCTGTCTGTGGCAAATTGTGTGTAAAGTGTGTAAAGTGTGTATGTGCAAGGGGGGAGCGAGCCTCTTTCCCTTCTTTGGTCGCGTTGTCGTTGAAGCTCGACCAACGCCAGCATCGGTATTACACTCTTGCACACACTCCCACAGCTCAAAGTACCGTCGCAACGTCCCTCCTGTATCTCTCCTGTAACGTGCAAAGCGCGCACAAATGCTACTTCCCCCATGCACCTCCCCTGTCCCTCCGTCTCATTATCCTGTTACTGTACCTGTGTCCTCCCGCCGCTCCTTGGGGCGCAGACATCAAAGGGGGAAGAGAGGATGGATGAGGATATCTGTGTGTCAACAACAACCAGGGGTCGCAGGCATACCATGGAGCAACTGTGTCTTACTTAGCAGATATGAACGGGAGAGGCAAACACGATGACCAACAACCGAGAGCCTCGCCATGCCATTCGCAAGTCACAACCCTGAGCAAAGGGGACCAAGGGGAAAAAGGGAAGAATATGATAGCTCTCCTTCTCTATTCAACTCACATACACCCATATCGGATGACTACAGCCACTCTCAGTACTCACATTGGATATATGGCTTGTTGTGGAGAATTGCTAGGTGGAGACGGGAGACGCCATGCATTTCGCTGTCGGCTCGAAACAGGCATTTCCCTCGGTCCCCCCCGCCGAATTCTCCGCCGACTTTGTACTGTAAAGCCATGTATGTACCAAGTAGTAAAGGAAAGAGAGTGCGTGCACGCGTGAGTGACAGTTTGGTGCAGAGTGACTTTGAGAACACAGCCAGCGGCAGTGGGAAGTGCAAGTACCCTCTTTACCAGGGGGGTGCTCCGTGTGGTCGCAACATCTCACAGCGACAGCATCTTGCATTGAAATTTCTCACTCGTCTCAGTCCCAAGCAGAATTCTCACCTTCCCCCTCGGTGTTTCTTTTTCGGTTTTTCGGGGGATGGGGGGAAAGCTGGACGTAATGAAAACGTGATGAGTGGTCGTCGAGGGCTGGCAGACAATTTCCATGACCACGACGTCCATTTATGTTGATTAAAAAGAGAAGGTAACCTCTTTGCTTAGTACGGTATACGGGGGGGGAGAGAGATAAGTCGGAATACCGTAAAAAAATGTATGGGAAAGATAAGGGAAATATGGGGTGCGGGTGGGCCAATCAGAGGAGGGGTGTAGTGAGGGAGAGCTTGGGTGGTGAAGGTGGGAACCGACGGGGTGGGAGCGACGTCGGCGGGTGGTGGGTGGAGGTTGGCGTTGATTGTTCGCAGATTCGAGCTGTTCCTGCTTTCTCCGGAGGCAAAGACAGGCCAAGACATGCAAACACAGGCAAACGACAGCGTCGAGTGGGCGACAGCAGGCATAGAGTGGGACGTGCCTCCTAATAGATTACCTAATGATGCCGTCTGACATCTTCCTGTGGGCTCGGTGCGATCGGTGCGGTCGGCGTGGTCGGTGCGCTTGGTGGGGGATTACCACTGCCGACCGGGCACCCCTTATGTAAAAGGCATGTGTAAAAGGGATTTGAGAGATTGGGAAACTCAAACATCCCAAGAAGAACCAAATACGCATCTTTCTCACAAGAAAACGCCAATGCTAAGTACTCCAAGTACCTTCGTATGCATATTCTGCCCATCATGTACATGGACGGTACGTATAGCTCCGTGGATTATTGTGGGAATCCCTGGGAGGCGGAGTGCGGGGAACACAGTGTGAGTGAGATCCATCGTCAGTTTCAATACCAAGAACCGACCGATCGAGGGGGGGATCGAGGAGGGATCGTGGGAATTAAGAGTGGGAGTGAGGAGAGGTCTCGTGATCAATGCCCAAGGGAAGACGTGATTAGATTGGGTTGATTGATTAGATTAGATTGCCGTCACTCGGTGTGTGTCACGTGATACTCCCACACAGATCAAGCATGCGATTAGATTAGATTAGATTGTTCTTCCGGTCTTGTATCACGTGCCAGTGCAGTGTCAACTGGGGGTGGGGGCAGAAGTGAGTGAGAAATGGCACATGGTACATCATCTCACTCATATTCTCAGTTCTATCTCTAGTCTCTCTACAGTACTCAGCTTTAACTGGCCATGGTCCTGTATCCCAAGATCATATCTCTTATCTAATCTGCATCCTATATACATATATATGTCCCTGATCCCACACAATATCCCCAACTATATATCACCAACCACATCCCCTTCATACTAGATGTGAATATATATCAACCACACACACCCCCATACTAAATGTGAAAACACATCCCCTCCATACTAAATGTGAAAACATACCCCCTCCTACTAAATGTGAGAATATAACAACCACACTCACCACAGCTCCCAGATTTTCCCCGGCACAACAGTCCTCATCACATTCCAATGCCCCACCGCACTCCTCCTCTGCGTCTCCACCAACCTCTCCGTATCATTCGCCCTCAACACATCCCCCACATCCTTCAAATCAAACTCCGCACGCAGAATCTCATGCTTTGGAACCAGATACGCCTTCCGCGCGCCGCTGCGCAGGAAGTCCCGCTCCACGGGCTCGCGGAAGGTAATCGGCGCATTCGAACGCGCGCGGCAGAATAGCACCATGTTAGTGAAGTCCTGGCCCGCGGCGGCAATCTCGGCGGCCGTGGGCGTCGGTGTCTCGCGGTAGATGCGGCAGGAGGGGAAGATGGCGAGGACGGTGCGGATGACGAGGTGGGTGCTTGGCTGGAGGAGGTCGGAGGCGTAGTTCTGCGACGGTCAGTACTGCTGGCGGGGAGACGGGATGGGGAAACTCGACTTACGATTGCGATGACGCCGTCGGGTTTCAGGGCGCGGTGGAGGTTGCGCAGGAACTCGTCGGTGAAGAGGGCGATGGGCTCGGCGCCGCCGGTGAAGACGTCGTGGATGATATAGTCGTAGCGTTGGGTCTTGTCGTTGGCGACTTGCTCCGCGAAGTGGACGGCGTCGTCGATGACGGCGTGGTGGTTGGGCGCGAGGTCAAAGTACTTTACTGCGTACTCCATGACGACGGGGTCAATCTCGACAATAGTCGTGTTGATTCCGTGGGCCATGAGGGCGCCGGGGCTGGTGCCAATGCCAGCGCCGCTGTACGCATATTAGTATTTGTGAACAAACGCAGGGTGAAGAATGCTTACATGACTAGAGCTTGCGCCTCGCTATCAGGGATAGAGACGGGAGCCTCGATCAACCGAACCGCCTCAAGCATGGTGAATATAGCATACACCGGCTCGCCAACAACAGGATTGTGGCTCTGGGGCATCGTCCATACTCCCCCTAACAAGCTGTGATCGCACCGCATCACGCGGAACTGGCTGGTGACACTCTCCAGAACGGAGATGTATCCTGTATTCGAGTCATGGCGCGCGATGAGGCTATAGCCCTCGGCTTGCAGGCTCGAGTTCAGGGCCTGCGTCGCCCAGGGGGTCTGGAGGTGGGCATTGAAGACGGCTGTGTGCAGGAGAGCTGGCAATGCGAATAGCAGCAGCTTTGACGGTGCCAGGAGGGCGTAGGACGCCGCGAGCAGGACCTGCCAGGATACGCGTGACAGGAGTATGGACTTGCCGCTGGTGCTCTGGATGACGTTCGCTGACAAGTATAATGCTACCTTAAAGAAGACAAAGGCCACTATCCCTGGCACAGAATCCCATCTCCCAGTGATGCCATACTCTTCCAATACTAACCCCACAGCCGCTGCTGAGACTAGGTGAAGTGGCGCCACGGTCAACGACTCTGTAATAAGCGGCCCATATGTGGCACCAAACGTATCGCTGTAGCTGAAGAGGAAGTATTGGGCCGTCGGGATGTAGAATGCGATCAACGGCAGCAGAGCAATCAGCCTCCATCGCACATTCAACTCCAACCAATGGCTCCCCGACCATCCCAAGAATAACGCAGCATTAACAAGCTTAGCGTGCCATATCGATGCCGGAATGGCCCCGTACACAGGCGACAGCGTAAGCTGCGAAACGGACGAAGACGCCGCCGCCAGGGCGAGTATCACCACAGCCCTGGCCGTGGTCCCAGCCCACCCAATGGCATGGTTGAAGAAAGTCTCTTCCTTCGCCTTCTTGGCCAGCTCCTTCAGCTCTTTCTCGAAATGCTCCTGCGTCAGCGACGGGCTGGCATTGCTGACGTTTGCCTCGCGCTTTTGCGACTTTGACTTGGCCATGGTCTGGTGATTTTGTACGGGACACGTATTTGGAACTTTGACGGGATCCCACGGCTTTGACACCCAGCTTGCCGATGCACTCGATCACTTTCCGCGCACTCTTTTCAAACTTAATAATGTATTTCTTCAGCTGGACTCCATAGTTTGTATAGCTTGTATTGAAGCTATCGCAATATATGTTCGATTCTGGAAATTCTGAAACATTCCGGCAAAATGTACGTAGCAATGTCGTCGATGAAACGACCGCTTTGGCTCACAGGCAGGTGACTGACCGACCGTTCTTTTATAACTATGATTAATATTTAATCTACCAACGCGCCTCCGTAATTTCTCATTCATAACCCCATAACATACGCTCTTGCCTTCAAGTTGACTACAGATTCCACGATAAAATTGACGGTGAAACTCAAGGTTATTATTTCAATCACACTTTCATTACGTCTTTAGACTAAATAGTTGTGCCTGGGCTGCTGAACCAGCAGCCCTCGGCTTTGCTCTCTGCCGCCTTTAATCAGCTCACCATATTGGTATATACATTATCACCTCCAGGGCGTCAACATAAAATTGTCTAGCTCGCTTCTTCGTACACAGCATCATTACTAATGGCCTCTGCAGGAAGCCAACTCCCGGCCACCGTGTTGTTATATGAGAGCTGGGTAAGTGCAAACGTATGGAGCTGGGACACCATAACTGTGGCACCCATGGGAACCACGCGGTGCACCATGGCGTTTTGAGTGAGCATGGAAATGTACTCCTCGCCAGTAATCGACTCGACGGCCTCGTCAAAGGTCACAAGGATCAGAGCGTCGGGCGAGTTAGTGCTCAGCAGCGACGTCGACAAGAGCCACAGAGCCGGGCCGCCCGCGACGGTTGATGCGTCGGCGACATGCAACAAACCAGCATCGGTGCCGAGGTACGGCTTCTTGAGCTGAAAGAATCGCATCTCACCAGTGGATCCGATATGGCCAAAGGAACCATTGCCGCCGTTTGCGTTACCAGCGAGACTGAACCAAACCCCACTCATGGGGCCGGTTGCTGTGGTCATTCCGACGGGCGTGCTGCCGACGTTTGCTGGGATTGGCAGCTGCGCTGTCTCGCCGCTGGTGGCATTGATGCGCATGATGGACGATTCGGTGTCTTGCGTGACATAGATCAACTTGGTGGTTGGCTCCTCCTTGATGAACACAGGGCTTTTGAGGCACTGGTACAAATGCTGGTCGGTTGAGTTGGAGATATCTGCCGAGAACACATAGTACTGGCCAGTCTGCTTGGACGCGTCCTTGAGGCCAGCCCAGATGCGGTTGCCAATCTCAAAGATACAATGCGGGCCGTTTCCTGGCTCCGGGATATCAATAGTCGTGATGATGGTCGGGGCGGCCGTGAGATTCTGGCCGGGGTCCACAAGCAGCAGCTTGTTTTCCCACTGCAGCGACAGCCACATCTTTCCGGGGTATAGCGTGGACGGCCACACGCCATGCAATCCGGAGTCGCTGTTGTTTCCCATAGGGAACGACTGAAAAGCAACAGGCTCCTCGGTTGTCGGATCCAGCTCTATCTTGATAAGCTGACTGTTGGACATTTGCGACAGGAGCACAAAATTCGAGCCTGGCACGCGAGCAAATTCGTGCGTCTCAGAGGCGACCGGCATCAGATACTCGGTGAGTCGACGGCTCACGAGCGAAGTTGCTGAATTTTGGGATGACACCGTGCCAGCGCCGAGCGCCAGCACGATAACGAGCGACTTGAAGATACGGGACACCATAGTTGGGGTTCTTTGCTCGACAGTTTTGCCCATAGGCAGGATGTGCTTATATACATTCTGTGTTGTCGCTACTGCTGACTGGGCTTCGTGAGCTGATGGAGTCGTTTGATAGGAGACTGGATGCTCCATATGTCTTATTATTTTGAGACCCAGTGCACATCTGATTCCCTGTTGGGAGGGCGCCAGGGCGATCGGTGCGGCTGATTTTATAGATCGCCCAAAACTGTATGAGACCGTACGGCGCGGAAACTGTACAGGACCGTGCTGACGGCGTAGAAACCGTAGAGACCCGTCATTGCCATTGGCCCTTTCTATCTATTTATATCACTATTTAATGATGATTATTTACCGACAGATACAGCGGCCTTGGCCCACGCAGTGAAGTCCAAGAACCAGGGTGGCTGTGGGGAGTATCACTTGAAAGAAGCAGCCGTTGGTGGTGATACTGGGATAGGGCTACCGTCGTCAAGGCTTTATTGATAGCAAACATATCTTCCCAATATGACATTGAACTCGAGTTTTCACCGAAAAGCCCACGAAAGTACTATAACAAAATAGGCGTATTTTTCTGTGTAGTATTACATATTGTCACAATACGACGTCTTATCCCCTACCGCTGAAGTTTCCACCCTGTCTTTCCCGTTCAACTTGCTCATCGAACTCTCGTTGAGCAACCTCCCTTGCAGACATTTCACGTCCCGCAGGTGCCTGAGAGCTACCGGCCGTATCGGCACCATTACCCCATCCGTTTTGAGAAGAGGCATTAGCTCGAGGCTGCTGACCAGGCTGTGATGAAGATCCTTGCTGCGACCCTTGCCGCCGAAGGCGCTCCCATACTGATTCGCCTGGTGCCATCTCGTCTGTTACCCCGACACCGCCAGTTGGAGATGCGTCATCGAAGCCTCCGCTCTCATACGACGGCTCTTTCTCCGCAGCAGGTGCAGGCCGAGCTGTTCTTCGAGGTGCAGCGCCTACGGGGATTTGTGCTGGGAGCTGTGACTCTTTTGGAGTATCAGCACCTAGTAGCCCCCCATCCGATGGGCTCTCATTGCTCGTCCCCCAGTATGAGTCGCTATTGGGACTGGCGTCATCTGCAGTGGTCTGGCCCACAGACTTCGTTTGTTCCCCACCAGGAACTGGTCGTGGTGAGCGGCCGCCCGCTGCTCCAGGGACGGCCTGTGTCGACTTTATATGCGTGATATAATCATTTAACCTCTTGTCCCCGGCTATACCAACAGCCGCGACGGAGGATGAGTAGAAGCTAAAAATCACCGTCCCAACAAGAATTCCAATGGTACTGTATGCTGCCCCCCTCGTTGCGTGCCAGAAGCGGATGGCATCCTTGCCGGTCACCAAGGCGAGTCTAGCGGATGGGAAGGCTTTTGGGTTGAACTTGTCCGGGTCAGGCTTGACAAATGGAAATCTAAACGATTCTCTGGTTCTATATGCCTGTACCATCCCACCAGCAAACCCTGCGACGGGTCCGTACGAGAACAGTGATATATGCTTTGCTGTCCAGTATGCGAAGGCAGAGGCTTCGTCTGCTGTTGGCGGCCTCCCAAGGGTAGCCTCAACACCGGTGATGGCTCGATCGATGGCCATAGCAACCTTCTCATCGTTGAGCCCCATAATCCGGGCCCCTATAAATGGCCTTGGAAGGTATGTCCCTTCGAATCTTTGCAGATTCGGAGGCTGTTTGGATTCGTCATAGCGATCGTTGTCGGATTGGGGAGTAGGGTCTTCGAATCCCCCGTCGGGTTTGGGGTTATTGGTGTCGTTGTATACCATTGCGGGCTGATGGAGTTGTGGAACTCCAGGTAAATGTGGTATTCCGGTAATTGATGTAATATAGAAGGCCCCAAAGGTTCGCAGGGAAATGCGCGCTGTAAATCAGGAGGAGGGTCTGGTGGGATGGAATAAGTTCTGAAGCTCCAACCGGCGGGTAAAACTTGAGACACTGGAGGTACTGACGTAGTCAGTGCGCCAGGGTCGCCCATAACCGCGCTAACACTCTTTGGTAGCAACAACAGCTCCCTGGAGATATTATAGGCTACTATGACAATTATAATAATTTTGGGGGAGTTTAAGATATTGAATAATGACCTCTAAGCCGGTATCTTGGCGTTGGTAAATGTTACATGCAAAATCTATAGAGGTTATCTGCGCATATTGTGACATATGGGAAGACTGCACCAAAGTGATCTATATACGGAGTATATGCATTGAACCTCCTCTTGAAACTAATGGGAATCTGCTTAACTCAAATTTCCCAGGTCGCACGTAACAACGTATGTTGTTATTATATGATTTACAGCAGCCGTATTGCTGCCACTGTTGTCCAACGTCCATTCGGACTCACCTGTGTAGCTCCGGTTCTCCCGTCCTGTTGAGAGAACCGCCCTTGATTATCCGCCCACGAAAGCGTCCAACTTCCTTGTCAACGCGCTTGGCAACTGCAGTTCCTGCCCCAACCAGCACGCGGCTAAACATGAATAGTGCAGCAACGGACAGAACCATGACTACAGCAAACGTAACCCAGTACGTTTTGACTGTATAAACGCCTTCCAGTTCCTGAATTTGCACAGAGAAATAGCTGGTCATGAGACTAACCGGGAGAAAGAGCACGCCTAGTTTAGAAAGCAGCGTCGCGTTCGATGTAAGCTTTGCTGTAGCCATCGAGTCCTTTTGGGTTGTAATGTTGAAGTACTATTGCGAGTTAATACAGCGGAAGATGAAATAAACGGCGAACAATGCTGTACTTACTGTGTTGTGTAGCCCTTCTATCTCGCCAATGGCCTCCTCTACATAATTGAGTACGAGAAACCTGATGTTGTCCTGCAAACGTTCGAAGCGGCGGCATGCACTCTGGGTCACCGAGACTTGCTCGGGAGAGGAATCCCCGCCCTCTTTGTATTCATATTTGAGTATTCGAGTGATTAAGTTCTCATAGCCCTTAAATAAATGCTGGTTTGATCGCAGTAGTTTTCCAAGCTCATAGAGTTTTGGGATGATCTCTTTTGCTAGTGCATCAGGCCGATTTTGGTCCTGTTAAAATTAGTTCAATCCGGAAAATATACTCGGGCTAATGACATACGAGGCCGGCCATAATCTTCTTGCGCTATTTATGTCGTTAGTGAGAGGAGTTAACTTTACGGCTGCAAACTTACGAGTTTCTCTAGGTTCCCCTGAAGAACCATTAACAGCGTGTAGGTCGCCGTCCAATCGTCGAACAGATAATAGAATAGATTACTGGCACCTTCAATACCAGTGAGTTCTTTAGATCCCGCACGTTGCCGCAGAGAGATAAGCTCGACACCGTCAGCTGCATCCCACCCAATTATCGAAAGTTGACTTAAAACACTCAAAGTGTTCTTGCGAACGGTTTTGATATATTTCGAGTCCACATCTTTGGGCTTGGGATCTTCGTGGAACGAGATAACAGTAGCTGTTTTAGATTAGCGGTAATTCGAATTAGAACCTTGTGGAAAGGTATACCATCATCGCAGAGGACAATCCAAGACCACAGCCTCTCCGGTTCGACGACTCCGGAGTTGCGCTCTATAGGGTGCATCCAATTGGCACCTATGCAAATAACTTTTAGGGAGTTAGAGAGGCGCACACACATAACGATCTCCAACACATGGACCGTACTCACACTTTTCGCCGATATCAATTGACTGGTAGCTCGAGAAACTTGCCGCAATATTAAAGAAGTTTCTGGTGTTTGGCTTTGCTGCCTTCAAGGTGCTACTCAGGCGAGTGAGAGGGGTGGGGATCCCCTGTTCGACATCAGGGACGCTGGGAAGGTCGAATTCCTTTTCGGCCGTATAGTTCTCCACTGGGGCTTCACTCGAATTCGCTGGGGGAGTAGTACGTAGTATAGCCTTGAGCCTCTCACTAAAGCCATACCGAAGACCGATGGCATCCACAACATCGGGTTGCAAGTCGGGTGCCCAAATGTTTCTAGAGAGGTCAGCTCCTTGTCGGCGAACCGAAACGGAACGTTGACACTTACATCCAGCGTGCTGGAGCCCCTTCGGTCCTGGGAGCACCGCCCTCCTCCATAAGGGTCTTGAAACCATCTGAACCAACGTTGGAAGCAATCCAAGACACGCGTGACCCGAAATCGACAACAAAATTCTTCGAATCTTTTGCGGCAGCGCACTCAAGCGCCTCTCTGTAGCGAACAGCGTCGTCGAATTTGACAAAAGAATCGAAAGTCGGCATATCTCTCAAATGGAATCTCGCGCCTAGTGCAAGAGAAATTGGGAAAACTGAAGCCGTGGGGTCGTTGTGGCATGGCGGATTATAAATATAAATATATAGAGAAGAAGGAGATTGGGGGGAACCCAATGGGGGCGGTTGCGCACAAGGCTGCGGCTCGCAGGTCCTTCATCTTCAGGAAGCGCCTGGATGGATAAGACAGGGGTTGTTTGGCTGGTGTGGTGGTACTGGAGGGTGCAGTGACCAGCGCCAGCCTTTGGGCTTACTGAGGCGTACGGGGAACGGGCGGGCGCTTGATCACTCGACGCGCTCCCGCATGTCACAAGCCCCCTGGTTGCCTTGCAAGGGACCCCTGCACACCGTGTTTCCTTGTATCACGTGAATTAGTTAACGGTCCAGGCAATGTACCGTACGTTCATCCGCATGTGCTCCACCACCATGCTTAGTCATCCAGGTTCCCGTAAGTTTATCTTATCTGTGCTCCGTACGTCACCAAATGTCTTTGAAGCTGTGAGCTGAGCTTGGATTCCAACTAAGCTGCCACCCTCACACGCACATGTAACGCCCATTGAACTGTGGACGCGCAATGGTAGACGGCATCAATGGTAAGACGTGACATTCAACAGTCGAGAGACTGATGTCCTGGCTGAAAATGTTTGATATCCTATCTAACACTCCATAGGACTTGATATTGAGACCCGTCAGACTCGCGTCGTCCAGGTCCGCGAGGAAAGCGTATATTAACTCGGCCCTCTTTCTAGCAACTTCTGCTACGCTATTTGGTCTGGCCATTGTTGCTTATGTTCTATTCTACGTGAATTATATCCCAAAGATTGGCATTGAGCGCGAGGTCCATCTCCAATATGGGTACGTGCCAACCCCATACAGCTAGCTGCCCCGCGACCCCCAAACACACTTCAGGGCTGATATGGCGGTCTAGGGGCGATGCGTCCAGCCCTTATGGGCTTGTATCTCTAGACAATTCTGTCATGCCACAGCAGGCATACGATGTACTGGTCGAAATTGACCTGCCGACTTCACCAGCAAACAGCGAGCTTGGAAATTTCATGGTGGACATGGTAATGTTATCATCTGAATACAAGGACTCGAGCCGACCTGGGACATCGACAAGCCGGCCATCTGATCTTCATAGCTGGATCCCAGCTGGGTCTATCCTATTCTCATCTCGACGCCCTGCCATTCTCACGTTCCGATCCGATGTCGTGAGCCTCGGTAAACAACTCGCTGGTCTTCCACTATATATCCTGGGCTGGCGTCGCGAATCCGAAAGGCTGCGGATTCCGATGGCTGAAGGGGTCGTCTTTGAAAAGGGGCATAAGAATGCCCCGAAGAAGGTGTACATTGATATACAGTGTCGCCATCAGCAGGCCCTTCAAGTTTATAACATGCGTCTGCTACTCCGCGCAAGGTTCTCGGGTCTTAGATGGCTTATGTACAACCACCGGATATTATCTTTCATGGTGTTCACAACTACATTCTGGGCTGCAGAAGTCTTTTTTGCTCTAGTCGCCTGGATTATATTGCAGTCAACGTTCAACGACAGTGAGAATCAGACTTCCGTCGTGGAACAAAACCAGCAGGGTAGCAGCTCAAAGGTCAAGACTGAACCCTTTGATGATGATATTTTAGATTCGGATGATTCAGATGTATATGATGGGCCACAAAGATACCCGACATACGACATACGGTCGCCTGTGCGTCATGAACCCCAGATCAAGAAGGAAGATGATTATGAGAAAAACCTATTGTCAAACGAAGCTCGCGTTTATTCGAAAACAGAGGAAGCCGATGATGAGTCTGAAAAGCCAACTTTTACGAGTGACGTATTCAAGGAGGGGAGGTCGGCTTCTGGGGCTGGGACAGGTTTCGGTGGGGGCCCGTCTACGGCAGCTCAGAGAAGGAGGTCCAGAACCGCGAGGGAACCCAGTCCAGAATTTTGATGTCAGGGTTGGATGTGGGAGGGAGGCGTTGATTCATTATACCCCAATTCCAATAATACTTCGCACAACTAGCATATCCAATTTATATAATAACAGACGATCATACTGTGCCAAATCCGAAATTATCAATTGGTTTTATACAGTCTACAGACCCTGCCCTTTACGTCGCAGACTAAGTATATCTGAAAGCTTCACTTCTCCTTTACCACCCCATCCGGCGGCGCCGCTCTCTACCTCTGGCCTGACTTGGACATACCACGACCATGCTCTCCTATCAAGCTCATCAGCGCCAATGTGCTTGCTCCATGAACCAAATAGGAGTTCCAGTGCTCCAAAAAGCAATCCCAGGTTGCGCTCTTTCTCTCTCTCCAAGGCAACTCCGGTTTTTTTCTTGGTCGTTGCATCCCCAGATGGTGCAAAGGCTTTCATGATATATGATCTAGCACCATCAGGTTGGTGGATAGGCAACCCCGTACCTACGCTTCCCCCGGATGAATTCGTGGATCTCATGGCCTCAAGATCCAGGCCCCATAGTGCTTCGTTGCCAATGGTCCCTGCGACACGAAGGCGCTGCGAGAGTGCATCACGACACACTTGTGTCATCAGCTTCCATCGATCAGTTCCAAGCATAATCCCACCATACCATCGCGTTACTACCACAAGGATGCCGATGAGATCCATGGATTGAAGTATTGCAAGTATGTGACGGCCTCCCCCACTCTCACCATCGTCGTGACATTCTTCTATGATGCCGCCTTGATCGCCTTGTACGCGCCATGCCGTAATATTATGGCTTGCATCTCGTAGGTCGGGGTTGCCTGACATGAGTTCCTGCTTCAGAGACCTAGCTTCGGAAGCCGACTTTATACCAATAGCTCGGGCACTGAATGTTGACTTTTTTAGGGTGACGCTTTGGGATACAGCCCAGCGTGAACCATCCATAGTGGTATTTGTGGAGTCGGGGCCTTCACCAGATCCAGAGATCTCTGTCCCATTTTTTGCCGCCGAACTTTCATCATCAGGCCTGCTCGTACCAGAATCTCCCAAGTAGTACCCATCCCGTTTCAAAACGTGCACCTCGCGTCCCATAACCTTCACCTTGGGTTGCCCTTGCCCCCACCCATCATCTTCAGCACTCGTACCTTTTGTAATTCCAATACTGACTGCTTTACTCCTCGAGTTAGCGCTAACAACCGCTTGTGCGAGGCTCAATCTGCTTGATAGTGGTTGCTCTGGCTTGGTATACTTCAAAAGTGCAACTGCGAACGCTAGAACCAGTGGCGCCCGGTTGGTCACTACAGTAGTTTTGCTGATCTCCTCTTCATCAGACGAAGGAGCGGGAAGCTCCAGCTTTGCCTCGAGCTCCTCTGGGGTTTGCGGCTCGTGATCGAGCTCATATGCCGATTTATTGCGCTTTACATGCGTTGGCGGGAGGTTCTCCGTCGCCACACGTTTCTTTGACGGATCCTTGATGCTATTCTTAGCCGCTGTATGTAACAGCTTCGCTGCTTTATCGTCACCGATGGCCTCTGTCAGCTGTGCAAGGTCAGATTTCGCAATATCGGCAATGCTAGGACAAAGTAAGTCAATAGTCGGTGTTGATGTGCATCACATGGCCCAGTACCTCCGGATATTGGCCGCTTGCAACGACTTGACGCGTCCCATGGCAGCCATCATAGGCAGCTTATTTCGACCGGTGGTCATAAGCCGTAGTAGGTCCCGAAGGTCTTCTTGAGACGCCATAGTAGGAAGTGCTTGGGGTATGCAAGTGTAAACCACGTGTGAACCTACTCGAGTTTGAAGTTCCAACAATCTCCAGCTCAACTAGAGTACGCCGTCTGATAAGATAACGCACGCACCCAGTGCTGTATTGACCTGTACCGTACTACAAGATGCGATATGTGCAACGCTGGTCCGTCTTATACCGCGAGGGTTCTTTGTTCCGTTCAAACTTAAAGTAGTTGGTTCCTATTCACTATATCGATTACAAAGTATTATTTATCACAACGGCTAACAAACCCAGCCCACAACGAGATCAGGACTTGCTATATCACGTGCAATATTTATGCGCCTCCTTTTATTGTCCTTTTATTGCCACTCAAAAGACCTCAACTATTATTCCGTACATCTAGGACTTGCGAATATATTCCGTGGGGCACTGCTCCAGAAGTTCATTCCCGCCTCGTTATTCCGCTGCTATCCTCGCCAGCATATCATTCACCCACGGCGGAAGGCGGTACTTGAGAAATCCAGCGTACATTGTTAAATCCTTTGCTTTCCGCTTCAAGTCTTCAATCATGTGCCGCCTAGTGCCATCATTGCTGTTGTATTGAGAGTTTGCAAGTCGAGACCGCTGTTCTTCACAGCTGCGGCCCGTCCACATGATGAGATTCGGAATATTTCTCGTTATGGTTTCTGGGAACGCCGCGTACTTGCCGGCAAACTGACGGATGATATTCGAATCTCCATGTGCCTCAAGAGGGAGTATCTGGAGACTCGCAATAATCTATATTGTCAGCATTGATCTGTATATTCAAGACTGGGCTACAACTTACATCCAGAGCGCCTGTCCAATTCTGCGCCTCCACTTTACTCTTCGCTTCATTCATTCTCAGAAGAACACGACACGTTTCTTTGTTGATTGGGGTAATCTTCTCGTGGTACATTGGCTTGCCATTGTAGATGGCTGTGATCGTCTGCGCAAGTTTAACAGGATCTTCCACAGAAGTAAGACTCAAGCTGCCACGTTGACTCTGGATGCCCTGGTCGGGACCAGCTCGGAACGATAGTAGAGTAGATTTTTCTTCGCCAATTTCGACAGCCACGGCTTCACTTAGGGATCTGTTGGTGATGGTAATAACATTGTCATACTCTCCAGCCAGATCATACAGCAAAACAGCGTCTGTGACTCTTCCACTATCATCTGCAACGCTAGCTGCTTGCATAATGACTGTACGCATGAAATCATCGGTGTCTACCAAGTGAAGAAGTTTCATTCGTTCCTCAATGGCACCTGTAATTCGCTGGCCATCCAATCGCATATCTCCTAGCAACTTTGCAAACTCTCGACTCTCCAAGACAAGGCCGCGGAGGCTTTCATGGCAGGCCAATACTTGTTGGCTCCCGATGCCACCTGGTAGGTCGCCATTCAGGCAGATCAATGTGAGGTAATCGACAGCCGCCGTAACGTTTGCTGCGCGGAAATCTCTCGTATACCACCCGATCATCTGAGCGAAGTTGATTTGTGGCCGATCAGTGACGCTGGTTGTAAGTAATCGGCCCTCCGAGGTGATAGGGTCCGAAACGTTAAGCAAGCCATAGTAACCCAGGCCAATTGCAAAATGTAAAGCGGCTGCGTAATCCATCTCGTACAGGGATTGGACGGCGTACTCGAAACGGCCACAGATAATCTGGAGATAAAAGTAAACCCCAGAGGATGCCTTCTGTTCAACTGGGCCCTTGGCAGCAAGAAGGTCGCCGAGATCCTTCACCGATTTTTGGACATTCGTAAGGGTGAATACGTCACCGGCATGTTCCTCTGCAAGATTGACCTCCCTTGCAACTACGAAGTGCAGCCAAGCCCAATCCATTAGATCCTGATGTAGGCCTGCAAATGTCATTTCTGTGAGACCACATCTTCCGATGACCTTGTAGCATGACATGCGAAACGGGTCCACCGAATTCTCGGGGGCAATGCGGAATCTCTGGCCGTACTCATTGTTGATTCGGTTGTGCATATCAGGTGGAAGGCGCCTGTCTGGGTTTCCGTTGTACTCGGAGATGTAATGTGGAAAGTAGCGGTCGATTGCACGGAAAGCGTTTTTGTTTGCGTGTACATAGTCTGCGGCTTCTTGGACGTGACCAGTGCGTAGTAAATAGAAGATAATTGCCCACACGGCCTCTCCATCCAGAGTCTGTAGGCCGGTGCTGTCTGGAGCAAGGTCTTTGCGTGATGCTCGTAGTCGGACGTATGCCTTCACTTTGCTCAAAACATTTGGAATACCGCCGAGGTTAGCTTCCCTGGGGTTCTTAGCAAGCAAGCCCTCCATATTTTGAAAGCACTGCTTCTCCAGGTGACGAGAAGTCCCTCTCAATATCCTTTTCCGTAGGTCAATTGCAGCCACAGAATTCGGGGACTCATCAGTCCAAGCACTGGCAAATTGTCGCTCTTTTACCACATTAGGCTCAGAAAAGTTTCGGAGGTCGGGATGCTCTCCGACAATCTCGACAACTGCTTTGTAGGCATTCAGAACCTGCTCAGTATGGTCGCCGGGGTTTTGAGCTTCTACTGCTCCGAATTCGTGTAGTAGTGGGTAAGCACTCTTATGCAACCTTGATTCATTAAGGTTGTTTATCTTCTCAGCAAACTTGATTTCTTTCTCTCTCAGTAGACGACCCGAAGGCATCGAAGATGAAGTTGTATATGCTGGAGTCTTGCCGTCCGAATCAGTGGCCAGAGACTGATGTAATGAACCGACAGGACCGGCTGTCCCAATGACTGATCTTTGCATGGACTGTCTCTGGTAAGCACTGCCGCTCAGGCTG
This sequence comes from Pseudogymnoascus sp. SDFLT0511, assembly GCA_030180035.1. Lineage (NCBI taxonomy): Eukaryota > Fungi > Ascomycota > Leotiomycetes > Thelebolales > Thelebolaceae > Pseudogymnoascus > Pseudogymnoascus sp. SDFLT0511. The sequence continues at coordinate 946,606 of JASCQD010000005.1, read as the reverse complement.
TCAAAGTTTCGACTTTCTTCGGAACGAGTGCTTTTGTTTCGTCGAGAACGTCCAAATCCACCAGTGCCATTTGTGGCCGTATCTCCGTTCGTCGCTCGTTCTTCGGCTCTTGATTTGATTCCAAAGTGCTGGTAAATGCGATTCCTTTGGGAGTCCCACTCCATTGACGCATTTTCCTCCAGGAACCTATCGAAATCGCGTGCGGATCTAGAAAGCCCTTCAGCTATCATGCTCAAAGTGGTTTGAGTCTGGAGTTTGGTAATATAACTGTCCACGTCGGTATCAGCGTCGGTTGGTTGAGGGGCCCAGTCCTGACGCTTTGATTGAGAGTCGAATTGGCTTAGATCTCGAACGGCTGAGCCAGGTTCCACACCCGATGCGGCCAAAAGATAATGAGCCCTTCCATCGGCCCCGTTTGTCATAGATGGCGGAGCAAGCCTTTTGATGCGATCTCTCAAATCGCCGAGCCCAAGCTGTAAGCTTGGGAGTTCTTCAAGGCTGTTATCGCCATGTGTTCTCTTGCGGCTCTTCTGCAATAGAGTGTCGAAATAAGCCCCAGTTTGTTGGTTTTGGCCTTGGGATTGTCGTCCACTGTCGGCTGGTTGCTGGGTGTTCAAAGTTCCATTACTGTTTTGCTGTCCGCCCGTATTTAATGTCGAGCCAAACAAAGACTGCGCTGCTTGTGGCTGTGACTGGCCCGTGGCTGTAGAGCCAAACAGAGATGCTGTAGGTTGTTGCGATTGCTGGGGGTTGCCAAAGAGGCTTGAGGTAGGTTGAGCTGGTTTGGGCGCATTAAGTCCGCTGAAGAAATTGGTTCCCTGCGACGGGGTAGGTTGGTTCGCTGAGCCCGCAGGTTGGCCAAATAAAGACATATTCACTGCAGCTACTCTTGAGAGCTTAAGCCCTCAGAAAAGATGCGCAGGATGTTTGTGAAGGTCGGGTGGGGGAAGTGCGTTGCGTTTGCTCTAAAGCTTTTCTGGTCGTTGACTTTGTTTATACAGTCGCGCCGTCCCATTAGTTATGCCCCAGGCACCAAATTCCAGCCTGGGGAAGCCAGGGTTCTTCTATTCATACATGTCAATAGGCCCACTCCAAGACTTCAAAATGACAGTAGATTATTAACTACAATACCATCGTGGAGAAATTGTATTTCTACATTATATTAAACACAGAGTTGCGCACAATATATCCAATCGGTGTTCCTGGTGACTGACTGTCACAGCCTGTAGTGTAATTAAGCTTAAGTGTAGCTTATCTGATTAGGCCTCAAATGAGTCCACCGGGTTCCTCCAGAACCTCCTCCCATAACACCTGGTCTACTCGTAACTTCCTACGTGCCACTGACGCATCCCCTCAATTCAGTCAATCCTTCTGGCATCAACCATGAGGCTCTCCGCCTTCGTGGTGCTCTTTGCGTCTGCGATTTTCGCGCGAGGACAAAGCGATACCGATCATCCATCTGCGACAGTTGTGTCCATTCAACCCATCGATGCCTCCGCATCCTCAATCGACTCCCTTGCGCACATACAATACAACCCGACCACTCTCGAAGCTGAGATTGCCTCTTACGATTCTCCTGATGTAACACCAGGTGCAGGTCTGGCTCGAGTGGGAATTTACGACAAGGCAGCGCAGGCTTGGGCGTCCTCGACTTCGATTTTATCTATGGAAAACTTCACAAAGGGATATGCGCCGGTTATAACGCTTTCTATTGGTCCGGATGGGGGTGTTATTGGAGTCAGCTGCAAGAGCGAGAAGATTGATGCAGGACACACGAGGGATTTTGGGCCAAAGGTGACAGTTAGAAGGACGGCTGATGGGAAAACTCCAAATCTCAACAGGCCGATCGCACTATCAAAGGAGGGCAAGGTCGCGGAGGAGGTGCCTGAGAAGACATTCATGCAAAAGTAAGTTTATTCTATTAATCTTCATAAGGCCGCTTCGCTAATATGTTTTTCAGATACTGGATGTTCGGGATGGGTATCCTCCTCGTACTTGTGATGAGCAGCGGAGGAGATAAATAGGCATGCTAGACGCTGAATTTAGAAAATTTCATAAGGATATTCAGTGAGCTTCCTATGACTGGAAAATAAAACATGTTTGACTGCAGTGGTGAGCAATATTTGCTGTGTATGGGTGAAAGGCTCGAATTAGTATGGTGGGTTACAGCGTTGGCGTATTTATCAACTAATTAGACTAATTCAAGACAGCACATAACATCCTCAGAGGGACAAAGAGTCCGAAATTTCTTAGTGTATACGCATAATAGCTTTGTTTCCCTACTTTATGAATGTTGTGACAACTCCCCCTGTGCTCACTGGTTAACAATTATGTCGGTACATCACTATACTATCTCACAAGCTCCGAATAGACGCCACTGCCAGTACTTTGAGAGCTCGAAGTAGTACCATTAGCTCCCTCCCTATCCTGGTGGATTCTCTCTAGTGCGGCGTGATACTAGATACTGTTAGCAATCATGGCCTCAACCGTGCTACCCCTCCTTCTATGGGAAGTTCATACCTTAAAGCCAAAGTTTAACACCAGAGCAACCAGTAAGGCAAAGCTGACAACCAATGGTCCCACGAAATTATCGAAGTCCTTTCCACTTCGTGCAATGATCATCCTGCGTCGGACGAAATGGACGTAGTAACCCCAGAACCCAGCAAAAGCTGCGATAATGATATAGGCAATACCCATATATTCCGCAAGCTTATTTTCGCCCGCAGCTGTATAGAGACTTACAGCAAGAGCTCCCAGTAATATACAAATGTGCTGCCATTTCAGGAACGTTCGTTCGTTTGCGAGCCATACTTTCGGTTCCACTTGTAAGGGGCCAGAGTCTTTGATTAGGATTCCGGGCTTGGTGACACCGGGTGGTAGAGCCGCCTTATGCTGCCTGCGTGATTGTGCATATCTTGAGAGCGAGAAGGAAGGGAATACAGATGATGTGGTACCATATCCACTGATACCTCCAGCGTCTTGGTCTCCACCCTCGTCCTCCTGGGCCTTCCCCTTTCCTTTACCCTTGCTCGCTACATCAGCCATAGCCCGGGATTTCGAAGCTGCCTCCGAAGCGAGTCTATCTGTCATGTATGACTTGCCCAGGGGTGATCCTACGGCTGCCTTATAACTCCCTTTTCTGTTGCTGGCCGAGGCAATATAGCTTCCAACGAGCTGTTCATCTTCGGCCTTTTGCGCCCTCGCCACCTCTTCTTCTGCAAAGGCGTCATGTGGATCCTTTCGAATATCCGTCTCCACGTCGCTTAACCAGAAAGGAAGGCTGTTCACATAATCCTCGAACAACGACGCAACGCCATGCACAAACTTCGAAAAGCGTGGCGCCTTGTGTACGAGATGCGATGCCATCAAGTCTTGGACCCACTGGGGGGATCTTTTCCCGGAATTTTCCTTAACCTTTATTTCGAGCACAGCATATGGAAATCTGGATATTTCACCTTGATTGATGTTTGGAAACGGATATTCCATCTGTGTGTTATCAATATCCGTTCGATGCCAGCTGTCTGGGTTTCGGCACGGTCGATCAGGGTCTAGAGAATCCTCCCTAATGAAAGCCAATTCGGTATCAATAGAAATCCTCACCCGATCATCCAAAGGTTTTTGAAACGCCGTACGAGTGTAGTTGGCTCTCAATACCGGATGGAGATTTCGTTCCTTGATGAATTCTTGGATCTCATTCACGGATCGCTGGTAGTCGGCTACCTTCTCTTCTGGTTGGCCTTGTCTTTCAAGTTTCTGCACATGCTTCCCCATCTTATATTCGCCAGTGATAAAAGGTTGAACATATTTCTCCTTGATCGGGAAGCGCTTTTCCTCGCTATTCCCGGCATCGTGGATTGTCTTTTGTTCAAGCAACAGCTCCGGTTTGTCGCTCAACTTGCCATACCAACGAACTCGGAGCGAGGAGGCATCAGCGGTTGCGTTCACCTTTTGCGAATATAAACCGAATTGAGCATTGTCAAAATATAGAGATGTGATGGTGGGGTCTCCCTGGGAGGCATCGGCCTGGTTTGCGGACTGTTCACTATACACAAGCACAGGTAGGCGGCGTAGGATGTATGTTTTGACCTCGAGGAGGTTATCAGGGTGGACCCAAACTTTGGAGCTGCGTTAGCATTGCAAATTTAAGTGGATCCAGAAAGCTCACATTTGTATGCCATGTACTTTTCGCGGTTCTGGGGGTGCGGTTGCGGTATCATGTCTACAGTTGATGGGGTCTTTCCGTCCCCAGCACTGGGCATTCCTTTGTCCGCCCTATCCTCGAGGTTCTGTCGAACAATGAAGTACATTACCGACAATTTGTTAATCATGGGGGTGTAGGCTTGCTCTGAGTTGAAAGGCCGCTTTGATAGGTTGATTTGCAACATTGGGCGGACTTTATATTTGTTGCCTCGTTTCCGGTCATGTTTCTTAACAATCTTTAAGAACCCAGTATAGTTCAGAGCGCTGTACTTCTTGAGCTGGTTCGCTTCATTCGTTATGCTATCCAGTTCATCTTTGATCTCCTTGAACTTGGCAATGTCGGCGCTATCGGCACCCTGAGGCGCCAGATCTTTGAGTCGGTCACTGACATTGTTGGCACGTTCCTCGAGCTTTTGGAATGTCGATTCCTGGAAGGCAGCGACCTTTCCGAGTTGCGTATTGAGGATTTCCTCGCAAAAGCGAGACTCATCGTCCTCCGTCCATGGCTTGTTGTCGTCTCCAGTGCCATCCTCTCTCAGAAGCCGCTTCAACTTGGCATAGTCAAGATACTGTTCTTTCCATGGCTCATGAACAGAGTTCGCCAATGTCTGCCCGAACTTCATTCTGATGCCGTGTCTTTGAAAAGAGAGCCTTCCTTGTGGCTCTGATTCCTGTGTGACAAATTTGATGTGCGGGACACGTTCAGTTGTCGTCAGTGAGGCTGGTGTCAAATTACCGTAACCAAGTATAGTAGCTATCGCGATAAGAGAGAGCTATGTATGCAGGTACTTTTAGCCGCCACCACGTTGTTCATTGGTCCGAAACGTCACTTGGCAAGCTCCATTGATGCACGTGTCTGATGTATTGGCTATATGACCTTTGAGGGCCAATAAAGTGGGACATTTCAGTTTTGCCAACTGAGTACTCCAATAAATACTTGGAGACGATCAAGGGCCTTGACAGCTCCATGTGCTCGAGTGTACCCTTTACTATGCAGCACTGAATCAAATGCTTGGCATTTTTTACTTATAATGCTAGGGAATAATTCAGTACAATAATAAGTTCTCGATTACAGGTCGTGTGGTAACTACGTACGTACTCGTGATATGAACATGATATCCAAAGGTCTGGTATGCCGTTTGCTGTCTATGTAACTGGTATGACGGCGTTGAGTGTGTTTAGCTCTTCGGGTATAAATAGGTGAGGTTGTTGAATGTCGGCCATCTCTAGATATAATTACCAGTAAAAATTTATATAAACCACTTCACCAAATGTTTACTCAACAATACACATTCAACACACGGGCTCAACAGAGACCATTTACTATAAAATATATAAAGTATAATAACTACAGTGTCACCAATCATACTGGAGCAGTTAGTCATATCCTGGTTGCAATATATTCGAGACCATATCACAAACGAAATACCGCCCAAGGTCCAAGGCAAATAGTATCATATTGATCATGGTTCCTATACGTATCTACGAAAACCCTAGACACAGCCGCCACCCCTGTTTTGAACCGACCTAGGCGCTAACGGTCAGGCCGGAAGAGGACTGTAAAATCTCATGTGCGCTCCGCTTCACAATCCCACCTGTCACTGGGAGAAGGGATGAATTCTCCAAAAACATATCACATTCCCGTGCACAACTTCTGCCTTCGTTTATTCCCTAGATGGTCCTGTTAGTTGTCAAGCTCAACTGGAAAGTAACGAGGCGGCTTACCCAAACGATTAGCGACTGCCCACGACGACAATCACCGGCAGCGAAAATGCCGTCTACATTCGTGGTGTATTTACCAGGAGGCGTCTTGACGTTCTTGCGTGCATCCTTCTCTATCTCGTCCCCTAGAACACGATCCTCAGGCCCCAAGAACCCCATAGAGAGAAGGACCAACTCGGCTGGGAAGAATTGCTGTGACCCGTCGATCTTTTTCATGTCCCACCCACCAGTCGCAGACTTGGTCCACTCCACACGGATGGTATTGATTCCCTTGACGGTTCCATTGCCATCATCAACAAAATCCTCAGACATGACGCAGAACTCTCGTGGGTCTTTGCCCATGTGTTGCTTTACTTCTGTATGGCCGTAGTCAACACGATAGATTCTTGGCCACTGAGGCCATGGATTATCACGAGCGCGCTCAGGAGGCGGCTGGGGAAGCAGCTCGAAGTTTGTGACCGATTTGGCACCATGACGGAGTGATGTACCTATACAGTCATTGCCTGTATCTCCACCACCAATAACAACCACATTCTTGCCCTTGGCAGAGATATATGAGCCATCATCTAGGTTAGAATCGAGAAGGGATTTGGTATTTTTGTGTAAGAACTGCATCGCAAAGTGAATACCTTCTAGGTTGCGATTTTTTATTGGGAGATCGCGCGCAACCGTGGCTCCAGTAGCAATAACAACTGCATCGTTCTCTTTCCTGAGGTCCAAGAGTTCAACATCCTCGCCCACAGTGACCCCGGTCTTGAAAATAATGCCCTCGGATGCCATGAAGTCGGTGCGGCGCTTCACAATCATCTTGTCGAGTTTCATATTTGGGATGCCATACATCAGCAGGCCACCGGGCCGGTCTGCACGCTCATACACGGTTACCAGATGACCGGCTTTGTTGAGCTGGTCGGCGCAAGCAAGACCGGCAGGTCCAGATCCTATGATTGCAACCTTCTTTCCAGTGCGTACCTTGGGTGGTTGAGGCACCATCCAACCCATATCGAATCCTCTATCTATGATAGCACATTCGATAGATTTGATACCGACTGGATCTTCGTTGATTCCGAGTACGCAAGCCCCCTCACACGGTGCAGGACAAACACGGCCTGTAAACTCTGGGAAGTTGTTGGTCATGATAAGCCGGTTCAAGGCATCCTTCCATTGGTTCTGGAAAACTAGCTCGTTCCACTTTGGAATGATGTTCGAAATAGGACATCCCGAGTCAGACTGGCAGAACGGCACACCACAATCCATGCAACGAGCGGCTTGATACTTGAGCTCATCCTCGTCAAGGCGTTTAGAAAGTTCTGCCCAATCACGAGTTCGCGTTTTCGCTGAACGGTACTTTTCAGAGCGCCGTTGGTATTTCATGAACCCCTTTGTTTTATCAAGGACCAGGGATCGTTTTTTCTCTGCAGCAGCATCGCCCACTGTCTCCTCTATGTCCTGGAGGTCCTGTTTCTTTCCATGAGCATGATTCCCCGGCGAGGCACCTTCGCGCGACCCTCGGCCTTGTTGAGGTCCTTGCAAAAGAGGTAATTGAAATTCGGCTTGTTTTGCTTCCGCAGCTTTTGCGGCTTCTTCTGCAAGAACTCTCTTATAGTCGACGGGTAGTACTTTTATGAATCGCTTGAGTGCGCGATTGAAGTCCAGCAGAATGCGGGCGGCCAGTTCAGATCCAGTGTAGTGATGGTGGTCCTCTACCAGTCCACGGACGAAAGCTATTTCGGCGGGATCATCGATGGCAGACGCTTCAACCATCTCCATGTTGAGTTTTGACATGAAGTCTTTATGTATATCCAAAACGTAAGCAATACCGCCGGACATTCCAGCAGCAAAGTTGCGCCCAGTGCTTCCGAGAATGAGAACTCGACCACCAGTCATGTATTCGCAACCATGGTCACCGACGCCCTCGACAACCGCTGTGACACCCGAATTACGGACAGCAAAACGCTCTGCAGCCATGCCTCGAAAGAAGACGGACCCGCCTGTGGCGCCGTAAAGGCAAACGTTCCCCACAATCACATTTTCCTCAGCCTTGAAGACGGCAGCCCGAGAAGGGTAGACAATCAAGCGACCGCCAGAGAGGCCTTTCCCGACGTAGTCGTTGGCATCACCCTCGAGCTCCAGCGTAATACCAGGCGCAAGGAAAGCACCAAATGACTGCCCAGCAGAACCCTTAATGTTTACGTGAACAGTATCCATCGGCAGGCCCTCCTCACCGTACCGCTTTGACACTTGATAGGAGAGCGAAGTTCCCATAGCACGGTCGGTGTTAATAACATCGCACTCTATCCGTGATGGTAGACCCTTATCTAGCGTCAATTCAGCTTCGGAGATGAGCTTATTATCGAGCCTAACATATAGGCGGTGATCCTGTTTGCGCACATTGAATGTCGCGACACCGGGCCGCAGCTGGTGGGCAGGAGTTAAGATCAAAGACAGATCAATGTTGGCCGTTTTAGGGGTCCGTAAATCGTCACGGACACGAAGGACCTCTGCATGCCCAACCATTTCATTTATCGTTCGGAATCCCAGCTTGGCCATGATGGCACGAAGCTCGTTGGCGATATAGTAGAAAAAATTGATCACATCTTCTGGTGCACCCTTAAACTTCTTACGAAGCTCTGGATCTTGAGTGGCAATGCCGACGGGGCAAGAATTTAGATGGCACTTGCGCATGAAAACACACCCCATTGCAATGAGAGGTGTTGTGGCAAATCCCCATTCTTCGGCGCCGAGAAGACAGGCAATTGCGACATCTCTGCCAGTTCGCAACTGGCCATCGGTTTGTACAACGACACGGCCTCGAAGGTCATTGAGCACTAGGGTCTGATGAGTTTCTGCCAATCCAAGCTCCCATGGTAAGCCGGCATATTTGATACCAGTCCACCGAGATGCTCCGGTGCCACCATCATGTCCGGAGATCAGAATATGGTCAGCTTTAGCCTTTGCAACCCCTGAAGCAACAATGCCAACCCCAGTCTCAGACACAAGCTTCACTGACACCCTAGCTCGAGGGTTTGAACACTTCAAATCGTAGATTAGTTGTTTGAGATCTTCGATAGAATAAATATCATGATGAGGCGGTGGGGAGATGAGTCCGACGCCAGGCGTGGAATGACGAGTCCGGGCAATTGACTTTGATACTTTGTGGCCAGGAAGCTCACCGCCCTCTCCTGGCTTAGCACCTTGGGCCATCTTGATCTGAATCTCGTCAGAGTCGGCAAGGTAATTTGATGTCACACCGAAACGCCCAGAGGCAACTTGCTTGATCGCGGACCTCATCGTATCGCCGTTCGACATTTGCTTAGAACGCTCTGGGTCTTCTCCGCCTTCACCAGTATTCGATTTACCGCCTAAACGATTCATCGCAACAGCGAGAGTGGAATGGGCCTCCATGGATATGGAGCCATAGGACATAGCGCCGGTGCAGAACCGCCGAACAATTTCAGTCCAAGGCTCGACTTGGTCAATGGGAACCGGAGTGCACTCGTCGAATTTGAAGTCCAATAGCCCGCGGAGTGTACAAGACTTGATTTGCTCGTACTCAGAAAGCGAATAGGCTTCATAGGACTTGTCGTTTTTTGTTCGAACTGCATCCTGTATATTGGCGATAGACGTAGGATCATTTATGTGCGGTTCCCCTCCATCGCGCCAATGGTATTCGCCAGACTCTGGCAACCCAGGAATACTAGAAGTCCAGCGCGACGGAAATCCTTGTTCATGAAATCTGAAGGCATCTTCGGCAATTAGCTCAAAGGTTATACCGCGAATCCTAGTTGCGGTTCCTTTGAAGCATCTCTCCACGACAGTGTCATCAACACCGAGGGCCTCAAAAATCTGAGCTCCCTTGTAGCTAGCTAATGTTGAAATTCCCATTTTGCTCATAACCTTCAAAATCCCACCGTCTGCGGAATACTTGTAGTTCCGGATAAGCGTGTCGTCACTCAACTTTTTTCTTATAAGTCCTTCGCGATTGAGCTTCAGAATACACTCCATAGCAAGGTATGGGTTGATGGCATCGGCACCGTACCCGAGGAGAACACACATATGATGGACCTCGCGAGCCTCGGCGGTCTCGACAATAATTGCTGCGAGTGATCTCCATTTGTTGTTGACCAGATGATGATGGACCATCCCACAGGCCAGAAGAGCGGAAACGGGAACGCGGTCAGCAGAAGTGGCCCTGTCGGACAAGATAATAATGCGGTCCTTGTTCTCAATCGCGGCCGTTGCTTCACTGCAGATGTAATCCAGGTGCCTGATGTACCCTTGAACCCCTTCTTCCTTCTTAAAGGTAAGATCGATGATTCTGACCGTCCATTGCGAATGTAGCTTATTGATATCCTTCAGGGCATTTAGGTCAGGGATCGACAGAACAGGTGTTGGCAGGAGCAAACGGCTGCATTGGGATGCATCCATCTCAAGGAGGTTTCCCTGCGGCCCAACATAGCACTCCAAGGACATAACAATAGCTTCTCGAATGGGGTCGATTGGCGGATTTGTCACTTGGGCAAAAAGCTGTCTGAAATATTCGTAAAGTAGACGTGGAGCTTGCGCTAGACATGCCAGCGGAGCATCGTTGCCCATGGACCCCAGTGCCTCCTTCTCATCAGTGGCCATAGGGCCAAGGAGCAAACTGACTTGTTCGAAAGTGTAGCCGAATGCCTTAAGCATTGGATCTTCTTGGATAGCATAGCCGGTTGGTTTGGGAGCAAGATCAAGAACGCCAGCTTCTGCAAAGGTATCATGGATTTTAGGCAGGCTTATGAGCTGATCTTGAAGCCATGCTCTGAAGTCCTGGCGATTCGATACAGTGGCCTTCAACTCAGCATCATCAATGATGCGGCCAGCAAGTGTGTCGACTAACAACATCTTTCCAGGCTGCAGTCGACCTTTCTGGATCACGCGTTCGGGGTCCACACTGATGGTGCCAACTTCGGAAGCGCAAATGATTCTATCGTCGTCCAAGACGTAGTATCTGCAGGGTCTTAGTCCATTTCTATCGAGGTTGGCTCCGCAATATCTTCCGTCGGCAAATGTAAACAATGCTGGGCCATCCCATGGTTCCATCTGGCAGGCAGCCCATTCATAGAAAGCAGCTTTCGCAGGATCCATGGCAGGATTATCCTGCCACGCCTCCGGTACCATCATCATGACGGCTTCTGGAAGAGACAAGACTCCGTTTATTGTTAATAGCTCGAGGACGTTATCGAATGCGGCCGAGTCAGATCCACCATGTTCGACAATTGGATACAGTTGCTCCAGCTCATCGCCAAAAACATCTGATTGCATCACACCCTCTCGAGCACGCATCCAGTTCTTATTTCCACGAAGAGTATTGATTTCGCCTGGATGAGTAGTCAGATACCAAAGTTAAGGATCGTGGTATATAAAGTACTAACCATTATGGGCTGCCCATCTCAGTGGCTGAGCCCGATCCCAAGACGGAAAGGTATTTGTCGAGAATCTCGAGTGCACAAGAGCAAAGTGCGCCTCATAGTCTGCGTTTACCAAATCATAGTAATACTGGTATACCTGGATAGGGGCAAGCTGGCCCTTATAGACGATGTTCTTATTGGACAGCGAACATAAATAAAACCAATTTTGTGGCCCGATGGTGTGGGTAGCACGCTTACGGAGAACATAGAGTTGTCGTTCGAAGTGCTTTTCGTCAAATTGGTCAGGGTCTGTAGTCTCTGGCGCATTACCAGGGCCATACGCAGATGTAAGCACAACAAACGGTTGAAGTATGACGGGTTCACGCGAAGCAGCTGCAGGGCCGAGAAGAGTAGAATCTCGAGGAGGCTCGCGCCAACCCAAAACACGCAAGCCAAGAGACTCAGCGATATTTACTAACTGCTTCTTGGAATCTTGTAAAACCTCTTCATCTGGCTTGAAGAACACGTTGCCAACTGCATACTGCCCAAGAGGAGGGAGCTTAATATCGGTCTCGCGCTCGAAATTCTTAATAAAGAATTTGTGAGGAATCGATGTCATGACACCAGCGCCATCTCCGTCTCGTGCGTCAGAACCAACCGCCCCACGATGGGTCATGTTGCAAAGCAAGTTCTTAGCTGTAGAAAAAAAAATTAGTTATCAAAACATCAAAGTTGGAAAGCAGACATACCATCGCTAACAATCTTGTGGCTGGCTTTGCCCTTGATATGGCTATTGTTTTGTAAGCCGATGCACTCAAACCGAGAGGATTATACTCACCAGGTAAACCCCACGCCACAGGCGTCCTTCTCTAATGCTGGATCATACAAGCCTCTAGACGTCAAGTGGTCAGCGACATACAAGAACAATCCCACAGAAAGCCTTACTGCTTCACTGGAAGGGCCCCAGCCCACGACTCATTGTCCTTGGTTTGGTATTCATATTGATTATAAGGCTCGTTTTCGGCCGCAGTTTGAATATGTCTATCATCGAAATCGTCGACTCTGCCCATGTTAGGCAAGAGGGCCAACAAACGGGAGGACTGCGGGGCGTTGCGTGTAGCAGTTGGATAATGTTGTATTGTTCCCAGCTACGTAAATATAGTAGTGTTCCCTACTGTTATTTGAGGGTCATTAGTTATTTGGATCCTGCAAATATGTAATTGAAAGAGAAGGTTTTTTTTTTAAAAAAAAAAGAAGGTGCGATTATGTATGGGCTGAATAGATGGAAGGGTTGCTTTGTCTCGGGTGATAGCTTGGAGTGGCTCAGTTGCAGTGCCAATGCAATCAATCAGCGGGTCCCCCACTACCAGCAGCCGAGGCGCAAGAGGTAGCAAACAGGCCGTATTAAAGCTGAGTAGATATGAAGACGAATTGGTGTCTGGTCGGATGCGACCGATGTTACGTCTCCTCCGATGGGCGTGCACCTTGGGGGTGCTTCTGGCACGAGCGATTGGCGATAAAGAGGAGATTGATGATTCGTCGGGACCACCAAGCCTCCCCATGCCATGACAACACGAAAGATGCAAGCCAAAACGGTCGGATAAGACCAAAGAAGGAATCTGCATGTATTTACCTGCGATATTAATATTCCGATCTTTGTATTGAGCGCAAGACAAACCACAATGTCTGCGCATCAATGAATAATATCCAATTCCACGCACAGTTGGTGAAGGTGAGCAGGTGAGAGGTGAGCGAAGTTGTGATTCTGTAGGAACAAGCGGAGAGAGAGAGGAGGGGAGAGAACGGGGGAAGAGAGGGAGGGAGACAGCAATTAGGCCAAGGCAGGCAAGGCATAAGGCAGGCAAGGCAGAGGAACTAGGTGAGGTTATGGTGACTATGGTAATGGTAAGGGGGGTTACCGGGAGAAATAGGAGCGCCCGGAAACAGAAGGGTCAGAAGGGATGCGGGCAAGAGAGGGCGTGGGATGAGGTATGGCTGAATAAAGCAAATGAGCTGTATGGATCGTTATGGATCCCCTTACTGAGCACTGTGGACTACGCACTATACTCGACCTAATAATCTATAGCGTACAACTTATGTGGTGTACAATGGCCAGGATGTTAATGGCGATGATGGACATGGACCATGATCACCAAAGTTGTACGACCAGTGCACCGCATGAAGTTTAACACAGTACATCAAGTTATATGTGGATTGTAAGCCAGTGCGAAGTACTCTATATAGTAGCCTTGGCCTCTGTCATAGCCGGGTACTCGAGTACTATAAAGCTGTTGGCGGGGACAGCAAGTACCCCGCTAGGTAATATAAGCTCCTCGCTTGTGAGATAGGGAAAGTTGAAGTGGTGTTGGAGATACCGGAAGTGGGGGGCAATACATCAGTCACCATACTGAGTAATACCCAAGAACTGTATGCACGTTGCGTTTATACTCCATACTCCATACTCCATACTTATACTGCATACTCCATGCATTTCCTCGGACCAGTGTGTTGGATGGATGCAGTGGAGAGGCGTGCTGTATGCGTGATGTGCAGCGTGATGTGCTGTTAGAGAGTTCATGGTTATGACGCCTTTTCCGATTGACATACCGATTGACATACTGTATGTTTCGTACCTTCACAGTACGTATGGTAGAACACACCCCAATAATCGCACAAACCAGAGCGAGGCCACCAAGCCTGCCTGCCCACCCATATATCCATATATAAAAGGCAGGAACAGTATAAGTTACGACCAATTGGGGTAGTGAGGCACTCAAGCAGCATACAGAAAGTAATTCGTATATCAATCGTCAATCATCAATCACATGCAAACTTCCTGTACCACGGAAGTTGGAAGTTGGAAAAACTACTGTTGCCGTACATATGTACGACTTCGCTGCTGTACTTGATGTACGTAGCATGAGGCTGATCGGAGTTTAAGACGCGTCTCATCCCTAGGAAAGCCAATAGGAGCGCTCGCATTTGAAAGATGAACCAGCCTGTGAGATATGAGACCTGGGCGCTTGTCAATTCCGTCCGTGCTATGTGCACGTTTCTCCACATGCATGTGCCAACCTTAAAATCGCTTTACTAGTTTCACACAAGTACTATTATCGTAGTACAGAACTGTGAATTGTACGGTAGACCATTGTACCTTCACCTTCCCTCCAAAGCTTCTCATACCCGTAGGACTTCGAATATAGTAACGTATAGTGCTTTGCTTTGCTTTATTGCTAATTTGGAGCCCTTTAACCTATATATGCGCAGTATTTCAACACAGCGAACAGCTCGAGCGTACATACGAATCAGGGTTGGGGTTGGTTGTGTTACTTGACTGGTGTCATCCAATCAGGAGCACGGACCCCATTGTTGACCTGGGTCAACAGTCCCAACAGTCGCAGCCTTGCCTTGGCAATCCCTCTATTTACAAAGGACGGCGCATCACATCACCACCACAAACGCCGGCAACAACCTTGGTGGTCTCTAAATTTGCAATACTTCGAGATCACTAGCTGCACCGTTGTTGGTCGAGCCCCCTTAGATTCTTCAGGATGATGTGCTCACTCCCAAGTCTTGCTCCTCGAGACGTAAGTTGCCCTGCTTCTTGGTATCTACGCGATCGTCTGCTCACCTCTCATTTCTAGTCTCACACACTATGGTACTCCTCAAACCACCATACCAACGACTACCCAGGTCAGCACGAGCCCATCGTCAATGCCGACCATCTTTCTCCCAACGGGGGCTCTGGCCAGAATTCGGGGCCGCATCCATTACGGCGGGGGCAACCGGGCCTTGCTGGAAGAACGCCATTGGCGCGACTGCGTGCTGATGAACTGTACATGGAGCGCCGGAAACAGAACGTTCAGAATTATGGCAGCTCGTGGATAAAACCGCCGGGAGTTGTCAAAAGCCTCCACCAGCTCCGCGAGGAGAAACGCGAACTTGAGGAGCACCAAGAGGCATTGCGACGCGAACAGCTCGCCCAAGAGCTCGCCGAGGCCGAGGCTGCAGACGAACTCCTGCAGGGAGAAGGAGGGGACGGGGAGATGGAAGAAGCACGAGATCTTGACGACGATATACCCGAAGCCGACATCACCGGTCTAGGCGACGGCGAGTCGGCCAGTGAGGATGATTTGGACGCTGATGAAACTGCAGGAGCAACCATGGCACAACGCATTCCTGACGAAATGTATCGAGATGCGCTGGTACGTGGTAACGAAGGTCATAGCCACGGATATGGGAGCGAACACGGGTTGGCATCTGATGACGAAGACGGATCTCAAATGCTCCAGGAGGATGATCTCGTCCACGAGCAAGGGCTTGACGACAATGCAGACCTTGATATGGACATGGACATGGATGCTGATTTAGATAGTGGAGTTCCAGAGTCAGCTATGGGTGGCTACGAACACACAGATACTGAAGAGGAGCTAACAAGCTCAAGTGATGAGAGTGAGGGTGCAGGTAGTCTGCCTTTTGGGCGGAGGCCGAATGAAGGTCTTCGTGAGAGCAGTGGGTTTCAGAGCAGTCCGAGGTCGAGTAACCTTGCTCCCCGCACTGTAGGAAGTGACAGGAGGAACAGTTCATTTCGAGAGGTTGACGACGACGAGTCTCACCACTCAAATCAAAGTATCAATTAAGGAGTGATAAAATCCAAGGCTGCACAATATTGATATTGCCCACTGTGGTATAATGGAATATGTGATTAAGAATATGTAGATGGTCTCGGAACTCCACGCGCAGTTTCAACTCCCTTGGCTGAAATGCTGAAATGCCATGCAGCAGCTTGAATTGTGCCTGACTTCATCCCACCACTAGAGTATTTATACACCTTCAACGCCACGTACCAATTCCGAAATCTAGAACAGCCAGACGTAGATAAAGAGGAGCATAACGGCAGCGAAGAAGCCAACCCAGACCCTCCAGCCAACGCCCGTCTTTTCTGCCATGAGAAGCATTCTGTTCATAGTCCCCCTTAATCTCACTCTTGTATTGTCAAATGAATCGTTCATCTTTTCGGCTAGTGCTGAAGATTCGCGGATCTCGTCGCCAATTGCAATCGTCATCTAAAATCAAAGTGTTAGAGTCACCTTCCGACATTGAAGCTCCATGCATACATACATCTTTTAACTGCTTCACCTTTCCCAGAATCCCCTCCACCTGCCCATCGTTTTGACTTTCTAACTCGTTCAAAGTAGCATCGCTGTACTGTCCCCTAAAGTTTCTCGGGTTATGACCTATCGAAGCATGCTTCGCATATAAGAAGCCGTACCTTGAATTGGGTGTTGCTGGTCTGTACGCCTGCCTCTCACCCCCAAACGTGCCCGGCCCGCCACCACCGCTGTATCCATAACCACCGTCGTTACGCGGAGAGGCGTTTAAAGTTTTCGACCGGGCAGCCCCGCCACCATCGTATCCTTCGAAGAGAGCGCTGCGAGGATCTCTCTGGTGTAAAGACGACGGTCCGAACCTGGAAGTTTGAGTTAATGGGTTTCCATTCGACACTTGTAACCAATGACGTCGCGGATTGATCAGAGAGGCTCAGGCGCGAACCCGCAAGGTTCGCCGTGCTTCTTGCTGCGGCAACGCAGACTGACCAGATCGATCACGATGTGGCTGAAGTAAGCGCGTTCAGCTAGACCGGCGACATCTTGGAGATAGCATAAGGATGCACTTGTTCGATGTTTGGAGCCTGGCTAGCCTCCAGCTCGGAACTTTGACGGCCACTATCGGGTGATCTGGACACGTTGTTTCGCCAAACGGAAAACTCTCGGGAGAGGTACACACACATACACACACACGTACCTCGAGGCCATAGTTACGGCGGAGAAGATAAAACTTGGACGGGAAGCTTTTGTTGTCTTGTCTGCTTGACAGACGGAAGTAGCTCGCTTCACAACACTAATCCCCGCCTAGATTGTTGATGCTGTCCCCAAAAAACCTGGGCATGAGCGATAGTCGGTTTCTGAAGTGGTATCGATAATCCGGTGGCGAGATATCAATCTTCAGCCATCACCACAATTTGTCGTGTTTAAGGTTAAATGGCCCAGCGATTTGGGAAACCGTGTCACGTTTACAATACTTAAATATATCAGAACTTTAGCACGTGCTTCTTTGAGGGGAGCTCGTTGTTTGCCCCCCACATGCAATTCAGGTTCCACACAGAATGGCTCCAAAAGGAGAGCTAGCCATAACATCGTATTTGAAGACTTTCGTTGACACCATGATTTATATAATAGGCTCTTGAAAGGGGAGATTATAGAGGCAAACATGGCAACACTGGACGCACATATACTGCAACGCGAAGAGGAACGTTCGTATGAAAGCTCATTGTATCGCTGGCTAGACGCTTCTCATCGATGGATTGATTCTTGATGGTAGGTATCCTCATGGTAGCCCTTGTTTAGTGAAGATGATCTACTCGTCCATCTTATCTTCGTCCGCTGGGGCCTCGAAATCTCCATCGTCGTCCTCGTCCTCCTCATCCTCTGGAAGCTCCTCAGCAGCCTTGGCGAAGTCGATCTGGCGGCCACGAGTGCGTCTGCCTCCGCTGATGATGTTGCTGGTATCGATCTCCTCCATGTTGTCATCATCGGCTTCGTCAACTAGATGTGTTAGCAGAGTGGTCGGGCAGCGGTTAAAGCGCTTGAAGTTCATACCAACTGGAGCAGCCTATCGTGATTATTAGTTTAGTTTCAAGTATAATAGGGGTCGCAATCCCCGAATACTGACCTCATCGACCTCATCATCACTGGTGTCCTCATCATCCTCATCTTCGCCCATGCTCACATCTTGGGTTGGCTCGGCAGCCTTGCCTTTTCCCTTGTCTGTTTCAGTTGCGTGGGCATCGCCACCCTGCGCTTGAGTAGTTGAGCTGTTGATTTCAGACATCGTGGGTGTCGTTGTTGGCACTGGAGGTAATTGACTGTACGATGGAGAGGTTGCGGCGAAGACAATTGGGTCTCAGCCAGAACCGTGTTTATGTGGAGTTCAGTCGCGAGCTCTGACGCGTGGGGGAGTTCAGGCGGGGCAATGTCATGTGACACAGCCTAGAACTTTCGTAGTTGGGGGAACCTGGTTAGGTATGCGAAATCGCTCCAGACAGGCCATGATCGCATCACAGCCCATCTCGGTATCTCTTGATAAGGAACACCCTCGAATGCGCGCTTCTATCGCATTTTCGTTTCCGCCTGCTTCGGTTACCTTATTCTACTCTAATTGTTACTCAAACATGATTTATATTTAGAAGATCAAACTACAAGAGTTTATAGTGGTAGCTCTGTCGTCCCACAGCGTTCGCCCACAACCGCCATCGTTGAATTCGAACTGGAAATGATCCCAGAACTGCTTGAAGGTTTCCGATTGTTACTGCAAACGCAGCTTGGGTTCGGGCAAGAACGATTATCGACCTGATATATTTTGGTTTTAGATCAACGCGAATCTAATGGGCTGAACCAAGCCTCGATATCCCCTGACCGTCTTTCGCATACAGCTCAATAAACGATGGAAGCCTCCTCGACCCAGCCGATACTGGCACAAATCCAACACCCCAGCTCACCTACAGAGCAAGTCACCGCTCTAAGAGCTTTAAAGAATGATATCATTGGCCACCAACAGAGGAAGGAGGCTTGGGTAAGCCTCGGAATTCTGGATTCAATAGTGCAGGCCTCGGCTTCCCAAGAAAGGAGACAGGGCAGCAAGTCGGGCCAGGGACCAGCACCGGATACCGAATCATTGGGCGAAGAGGAGACCCTGAGATTACAAGCTCTTTCAATCCTCGGGAGCTTGGCATATGGTAAACAACCTTCAAGCCAAATCAAACTATGTTACACTACTAAGGCATATCAGGTGGACCGCAATTCATAGCACCATTGCACTGTGCATCCGCTCTTCCTGCCATACTGTCGAACCTTTGTCCGTCAACAAACCCGTCGCAATTAGTCTCGGCAGCTCTGCAGGCTTTGTCCAACCTGATTGAGTCAACTTGCCTATCATTGGCATCAAGTTCCTTCAGCATTACCTCTCTTGCCGATTCTGTTTTATCTGCCCCTCATGTTGGCTCTATATACAAAATCTTCAGCCAATCCTCGACATCGCCTCATACACGAAGCCAAGTATGTATTGCGGCATCTTTGATAAATAAACTTTGTCAAAACGAACGCCATCGGTCAATGCTTGCCAATGCTGGAGTGTTGGATGCGCTAGCCAATAGACTGGCTGAGATTATAGCCCTTCAGGGACTGGTTATTCCTGGAGCCGATGTGGCGGTAGAGAAAGACGGCCTTTTAAACAGGTTCCCCTACGCAGAAGGTTCTGAGGGTGCCGACCTTGCGATAATCCTGGAATGCATCGCTGTTATTGTAGCCGATTCGAAGCTCCGGGCTTGTCAGCTTATTTATTCCAGTGCCATACTTGCTGTGTTTCCCCTTTTCCCAATAACTGATTTTGCTCCAAATCGCTCAACCAAGGCTGCATGGGCTGCTTACAATGCCTCTGACCCATCAAGCCGGCAGCAACAAATGAATGCTGTCGATTATCTGATTCCCAACGTTTCTACGAGCTACACAAATAGCGCTTCTGGCATTGCTTCTGCATTTCCTCCGTTAGGAACGCAAGGACCGTCTGATTCTATCATGCAAGACAGCGGTTCCAAGGCAGCCGCGTGGCCTCATCGCAACTCCACGGGCACCGAATTACCGTCTGCTAGCGGTACCGGTGACGCCGAAGATCCTGAAAGCCCATTAGTTCCATATTTGATATGGCTTGCGAGGTCTAGCACTGAGACTGGTCGGCTGATGGCAGCGTACCTCCTGGCAGGGCTATACAGAGCAGGAGTTACTACCAAATCTCGAGAGGTATCAATCGGACTGTTGATCATCCCCATATTGGTTGGCTTACTTGAACACACCGCGGAACACTGTGCAACCAACGATGCACGACAGACTGCCAAACTGTGGCTGCTCATGGAACGCACGCCTGCAGTAATTGCGAAGCTGATTATCGACAGCGAATATCTACAAAAATCAGCGTACGACGCTGGAATTATTAGCAAGCTTGCGAAGATGATGAAATCTTCGTATGAGCAGGTGCCAACGAACCATGAAACTCGTTCTTGGTCGTCAGGCGCGGGCTCTGGTTCTGAGATCGACAAGGAAACGTCAGGGTCATCGAAACTTGGAGGCAGTGGGTTTTCCGCTCTTCTTGTTCACAGGATCAAGGTCCGCGAAAGCGTGCTTAGAGCAATTGCGGCTCTTGTTCCCTTCAAAGATGAATACCGAAAATCCATTGTGGAGCAAGACACCATGCCATTTATCGTCGAGTCACTAAAGCCATACCCTGAGAAGCCGTCCCACAAACTAAATGAGAAGTCGGAAACAACCCAGAAAACAAGCGCAGACGAGACATCCAGCCTTAGGTCTGGGTTTGGGATAAATCCAACTTCTGTCCTCATCGCGGCTTGTGGCGCTGTCCGCCATCTGTCGCGCTCAGTTAGCATATTGAGGACGACCCTGGTGGACAACGGAGTCGTTATGCCGGTTTTTAATCTTCTGAGCCATTCGGATATCGAGGTCCAGATAGCGGCAACTGCGACGGTGTGCAATATTGTGACTGAGTTTAGTCCGATGCGCGAGGTATGCTATACAGGAAAGCCTCCCATTTACTCGGCTAACATATTTCTAGACAATTTCAGCCGCGGGTGTTTTGAAAATCCTCTGCCAACACGCGCACTCCGCCAACGTAAACCTTCGCCTTAATGCGCTTTGGGCATTGAAGCATTTGGTGCAGTCCGCTGGAAATGATATTAAAATGGCGTGTGTCGAAGAACTTGGGCAAGGTTGGCTCGTACAACTCATTTGTGAAGATACTGAGGATGATGCTGCTTATACATCATCTACGAGGTCGACATTTGTGGACCAGGACAATGATGTCCACATGAACTACTCGGACGATGAGGACTATAAGCAAAAAATGGCGGATAATGCAACCGGTGTGAATTCCGCAAACAAAAGTCCAGGCTTCAGCCAAAAGTTCTTGGAGTCCGAAAGATCCAAAGCAATTTCGGGATCGACGAGCCAACTTGTGAACTCTCGATTTGCAGCTCTTCACAAGGGAGAGCTTAGCCCGGGCAAGAAAGCTCGGGAAAACGATACCGCAGTGCAAGAGCAAGGTCTTGACCTAATTCGAAATCTCATCGGGGCCTACAATAGTACGGGGCCGGCTGAAAACTCCGATATGATTGACTTTCTCTTCCATTCGTTTGGCCAGGACCAAATATTTGAAATATTGGCATCTAAGTTGAGGCCAAAAGTTATAAATCCTTTCAGCAAACGGGGCTCGGATAACGGAAACGGCAATGGCGAGACAAGAATTGTGCCTCCTCAGCCTGAAATTATCACTTCCGTCGAGTACATACTAGCTAACGTAGCTGCAAGTGTTCCTCGGCACCGACAGCAGGTTGTGGCCCAGACAGAACTGCTAAAACTTGTATTAGAACAATCAAGCCATCCAGACAAGGAGGTTCGGCTTGCTCTTTGCTGGCTTGTCATCAACCTGACATGGGTTGAAGACGACCAAGACACTGTAACTCGCACTCAACGGGTCCGGGAGTTGACAAAGTTGGGGTTCCTTGCGAAAATGGAAGTTCTTGAGCGAGACTGCGATTTAGATGTTCGTGACCGAGCAAAGACTGCTCTTTGGCAAATGAAGCAGACTGTTCCAGGTTCATCGCGATGAGCCCATGAGCAGCAACGCGTCCTAATTTAGTTTGTACATAATAGTAAATACGTTTTATCAACTTGATTACTTCAACTTGTTGAATGCTTCCTTTTTCATTAACATGGGCCTACTGGTTAAAGTTGGCGCAGCCACGACTTGGTTGGCGATGGCACAGGCATATATATCACTAAAGCAGGTCTACAACGAAACAACTAGTAATGTTCCTTCTCTGACCAAATTGTTTAGTAAGACCAAGAGTCTAAAGAGTGACTGTAGATGGAACGAAAAGCTATTATGGTAATTACAATTCAAATGTGGGCATTCAATTACTTCGGCACATAATTGGTAGGCAAGCTACTAGCAAAACTAACTAGAGAAATATATTCCATGCCTTATAACTGCTGTATTAATTGATCCCTAGAGATATCAGCCCTCCCCTAGACTTTTAGACGACACAAGTGCTGTGCTAGGAACCAAGCCATGTTATTGCTCCAACTTCGTAGTATCTAGGTACGCTGGGATATATATGGTGTTGGCTTTCTAAGGGGCTTAAGTAATTAGGTGGAAATATTGTATTATGTCTAAATCTAATGGGAAGTCTATCTAAATTACCTTTGGTTGTCTATGTTTATCTCTATTTTCTAGGCTTTTTTTTAGGTAGGGTGGGATTGGCACTAAACGTCACAACTAACAGGAAATAAGAAGCTAACTTAACAATTCCCTAAATAGGTTATGCTAAAAATTAGTCAGTTTACTATTTAACATAGACAAAACTGTAACATAACATAAATTACGTTTGTTAATACCGCCCTTAGTTAATACAGCTAATTACATGATTGTTACTAAAAATATCAAAAAGGACAGAATTCCCATCTAACCACCTAAAAACGAGAAAGCCACCTAAATGATTGGAAATATCAGAACTGCCACCCTACTTTTTCAAAAAATCAGATCTATGTTAGTAGAAACCTACGTGGTTAACTTATCACGTAATCACAACAACCTAGAACACGTGATAATCTAGGGTACAGTAGAATAGTAAGCTAGTAGGATTGTACGAGGTATAGAACCTTTGTACGATCTATGGTTTTAGACCTTTAGATTCAGACATAATACTTATTTTCCACTAACGTAGGTCGTGGCCATAGCGGCGCCATGGCCATAGCGGCGACCGCGTCAACCACACCAAAATCCAAGTCACGTGACTAAATTTAAAACCTTAATAACTTTTGTAATAGTAGTTATAAAGCTTAATACTCTTAGACTATTAACGTAAGTCGTGGCGTACTGGCCGCAATGGCGTACTGGCCGCAATGTATCTTTACAGCTAAATTTGTATGTAAAGGTACATATAATTACAGAATTTAGAACCTTAACTACTCCTATAATAAAATTTGTAATGCTTAACCCTCTTATATATAAAACCTTTATATAATCATCTACTATACGTAAAGACACTAGTAGCTCTAGCTTTTTTTTTGCATGAGTTATTAAAGGTTTTAGACTTTGCTATATAATTTTTTGTATGGTAAATATATAGTTGCTAATAACTCCCTTATTAGGCTAGTGTACAAGCTAGCATTTCTAAGTGTAATGTATGTATATATCAAGTCTCTAAATACAAAAGCGTTAAACTTTAATAAGCTTAGTTCAAAAGTTATTAAAGGTTAAAATATAGATCACGTGATACAAATCAACGTGTAAATGCAACTACAGCCAGTACGCCATTGCGGCCAGTACGCCACGACTTACGTTACTCTTTATATAATCATCTAATATATATATAAACGTTAGTAATACTAGCTCTGTTTTCTAAGAGATATTAAGGCTTATATTTTTGCCATACAAAATATCTATATGGTAAAACTTAAACCATATATAACTCTTTAATGCGTTTAGCTTACACTCTAGCAAGTTTAACTATAATGTATGATTATATAAAGAGCAATAGCCTAAGAGAATTAAGCTTTATAACTACTATTACAAAAGTTATTAAGGTTTTAAATTTAGTCACGTGACTTGGATTTTGGTGTGGTTGACGCGGTCGCCGCTATGGCCATGGCGCCGCTATGGCCACGACCTACGTTATATTGCTCGAGCCTCTTAGAAAGCCAACAATCTACCACCCTGCGCCTTTCTAGCCATTTTCGATATTTTAGGTGGCAATTCAGTCATTTACCGTAATTATATTATATTATGTAATGGCTAGATTGCCACCTAACCATTTGAAACTAACTAAATTGCCACGCTAATAATTATAATAATTATATATCTACTCTTATAAGTGTAGCTAACTCCTATAAATTATTAAACCTAACCTAGCTACTACTAATATTACTACTTATAGCTATTAATTAAACTTATATAATGCTATAACGTAACGTAAGTCATGGCGTAAACGCGCTAATGGCGTAACCGCGCTATGTACCGTTACACCTAAATTTATATGCAAAGCTACTTATTCTTATGAAAATAAAAAGCTTTATAAATTTATTAATAAAAATAGTAGGGTTTAACCCTCTTATACTAAAGAAGCCTATAGACCCTTGCGCTATAAACTAATGAAGCTAGCTTGTAAGCTAGCTCTATAAGGAAGTTATTTATAATTATAGATTTACTATACTAATATTTTATATGGCAAAAACTTAAACCCTTAATAACTTATGTAAAAAGACGCTAGTAGTGCTAGCGCTTTTATATATAAAATACTAGTATATACAAATCGTATATATAAGAGGGTTAAACCCTACTAGTTTTATTAATAGAGTTATTTAAGTTTAAAGTTTAGGGATTTAAGTACCTTCATATATAAATTCTGCTACAAAGGTACATAGCGCGCTTACGCCATTAGCGCGTTTACGCCATGACTTACGTTAAGTCGTGGCGTAAGCGGCTACATGGCGTAAGCGGCGATAACGTAGGTCGTGGGGTAAAGTCGGTAATGGGGTAAAGTCGCTACTAACGTTACAGTGGACATACATCACGTGACCTGTATTTACAACCTTAAATAACTTTTTAATTACGTTTAGTATAGCTTAATGCTTTTATATTTAAAAACTTTACGTATACATACAGTAGCCTTAGAAATTTTAGCCTGTACGCTTGCCTTATAAAGAAGTTATTAATAGTTTTAGATTTACTATAACGTAAGTCGTGGCCTACTGGCATCAATGGCGTACTGGCACTAATGTATCTTTACATATAACTTTGTATGTAAAGGTACTTGCAACTAAGAAACTTTAAACCTTAATAACTCTAATAATAAAATTAGTGAAGTTTATTCATTGTATATATTAGAACTATATATAATACTCTTCTATATAAAAAAACGCTAGTAGGACTATAATTGTTTTGCATAAGTTATTAAAGGTCTAAGATTTTACCATACAAAATATTTGTATAGCAAATCTTAGAGTGTTAATAACTCCTGTAAATAGCTTGCTTAGAAGCTAGCGGTTTTAAGCACAATGTATAATTATATAAATTTCTTAAATATAAGAGCGTTAAGCTCTAGATAGCTTATTACAAAAGTTATTAGATGTTAGACTACAAGTCACGTGATGTATTTCGCCTCGCAATTTGGTGTGGTGCCAGTACGCCATTGATGCCAGTAGGCCACGACTTACGTTACTAAAATTTTGTATAACAAAATCTAAAACCTTTAATAACCTATGTAAAAAAAATCTAAAGTTACTATTGTTTTTGTATATAATATATAGTTACATGAAGTCTTTATATATAAGAAGGCTAAGCCCTATTAATTTTATTAAGGGAATAATTAAGGATTCAAATTTTGTAGTTGTAAGTACCTTTACATATAAATTTAGCTGTATAGGTACAATGCCGACTTTACCCCATTACCGACTTTACCCCACGACCTACGTTACGCTTCTGAATAATTAAGCGTAAGTTATCACACTCTCTTTTTTGAAGGGTGTTGCGTGTATTAAGCCGTTCTGTCTCGTCTGCTAACTTATTAATGTATCGCTTTGTAGGAGTATTAAGAGCACTACTCTGACTTATTGTAGTAGATAGAACTGTGTTTGCTTTGTGAAGTGTTTGAAAATCAGGTGGACTGCTGTTTAAGAATACCTTCTCAAAAATATCATGCTCTGTAGGAGTATGTGGCCGTTCTACTATAACGTCTAACGTAAGTCGTGGTCAGACCGGCTACATGGCCGGACCGGCTATTAGTACCTTTGAATAGAAATTTGTATGTAAAGATACTTATACTTGCAAATATTAACACTTTAATAACTCTATGAATAAAATAGTTGAAGGATATCCCTGTTATATATAGAAACTTTAAAAGGTCGTTTACAATATATAAAAACCCTTGTCTTACTAGCGTCTTTTTAGATAAGTTATTAAAGGTTTTAAGCTTTATCATACAAAAATTTAGTATAGTAAATATTAAACTGCTAATAACTTCCTTATAACGCTAGCTTACACACTAACGTTTTTAATTATTATGTATAAGCATATAAATTAATTAGGTTTAAGAGTATTAAGCTCTAGCATATTTATTAAAAGAGTATTAAAGTTTAGAGGTTTGGAAAATATAAGTATCTTTATATATAAATTTGTATGTGAAGGTACTAATAGCCGGTCTGGCCATGTAGCCGGTCTGACCACGACTTACGTTATAGTAGGAAGCGTAGCTGCGCGAATGACTGTTTGCGGTTAAAATGGCTGTAGCCCACTCCCTCTCCAAGCAGAAGTGATATTTGCATTCGAAAAAGCAGCTGCTCTTGCAGTAATATATGCTTCGAGCGACTCTGCTTTCTGTATTCGTAGGAGTTGCGCCTCATTTAGGTGCGAGAGAGTAGTTGTAAGGTGTTGCTTTAAGGGCCCAAAAATCGAAATATCAAGTGGTTATAGAACATGAGATGTATGAGGAGGTAGTATAAGGAGCGATATTCGATTTTGAATACAGTGTGATATAAAGCTTCCGCTTATATGGCTATCGTGGCCGTCGCAAATAAGGAGTCTTTGTTGTAGTTTTCCATTTAGAAGTGTTGCTTTTGCTCTTGTAGAAGGCTCAAAAACGCGTTTTAGCCACTCTAATCCATGAAGATTGCTTGTCCATCCTTTTGTGTTTGCAGAGAAGTGCCATTTTTGTATAACTTCCTTTGGAATCCAGCTTTGTAGGATGTTCTATCCTTTGAAAATAATGAGGGGGTCGATAGCTGTTCCGTCCATGCAGATGCATTCAACAGCAGACACCCATTCTTGTCGGCTAGGATGGGCCTGAAAACGCGTACGGAGCGTAGAGTCAACTATAATTCGTGTAGATTGCATAGTTCTAATTGAAAATCCAGTCTCATCTATATTATAAATGTTATGATTTTCGATTTTTAGCTCTGTTATAAGGCTTTTGTACGCGTCAAACCACCCCTTCAACACCTCTTTTGTCGCCCCATTCATTCTCTATGCTTTAACACGACGTCCTAACTTAACTCGTAGATGTGGATGGCGCTTAATGAATCGTTTAAGCCACTCCTAGCCTAATGGGAATTTCGGAATTTGAAGTTATAGTTGTTGAGTTTGTTGTTGTTGGGTTTGTTGTTGAGCTATTTGAGGCTGTCGGTAAACGCGACACCTACTTGTACGTACTTCATCAGCAACCTCCCTTAATATCCGATGGCTAGGAGCATAGCCACTACTTGTAAGCTCTTTAATCCACTTTAAAAGAACTATTTCTTGATTTTTTGAAAGCAGCTGTTGTGATTGACGCGCTTCTGCACGTGTATTTATACCGCGTAGGCGCTTCCGGATAGTGTCAGGTCGTAATTTCAAGGCCACAGCTACAGCATTAGCTGACTTGAATTTTCCTAACTTAACTCCTTCAATTGCTTCAGAAAGTCGTAAATTAAGCTCTTGAGCCTTAATACTCCGTTTCCTAACCATTCTAATAAGGTGGTAGTAGTAATAGTCGGGTTTTGGTTTGGTGGTTTAGTCCTAGATTTTGGTGGGGTTTTCAGAATAGCCGGTTACGCCATCTAGCCGGTTACGCCATCCCCTACGTTATATATAGACCCTTTATATAAGAGGAATAAGTCTTAATATTTTTATTAATAGAGTTATTTAAGTTTGAAGTTTTAGGATTTAAGTACCTTTACATATGAATTTAGCTGTAAAGGTACATAGGCGCATTACGCCATTAGACGCATTACGCCATGACTTACGTTACCTAGTTTGCCTAGATATGCTAGCAATGAAAAATTGGCGCTTTGGATGTCTCATATTACCCGAGAAGGATCGACACAGTTGGATTAGAGATATAAAAGACCAGAAGCGACGTCCTGAAAGCGCGAGAGTCTGAAGAAAGAGAACCCGTCCACATCGTTTCGATTAAATCAGGAACCAAGGGGAAAATGGTATGAGACAACGAAAGCAAACATGATGTTAAAGAAACAGCTCCCTACCCGCCTAAGCTTCGCCCTCAAAAGCCTTCCTCAATCCTTCAATCTCAAACTTCTTCATGCTCAACATAGCCTTCGTAGCCCTCTCGCCACTCTCCCCACCTGCCGAAATATACTCGATCAACTGCACAGGGAAGACCTGCCAGCTCACACCAAACCGATCCGCAACCCAGCCGCACTGCTGCTTTTTCTCATCCCCGCCCTCCCTGAGCTTCTCCCAGTAGTAATCCACCTCTTCCTGATCCTTGCATGGGATTTGGAAGGAGACAGCTTCGCTGTGCTTAAATTGCGGCCCGCCGTTCAGCGCTGTGAATGAGGTACCATTGATCGTGAAGGCCACCATCATGACACTGCCGACGGCGAAATTGTGATTTTCTTTGCCAGTCTCAGTGTAGCTGGGAGGACGATGATGTCAGTAATTGTCCAACTACAAGCGACTCTTCGAAGTCTATACATACTAACTGGTTTTGGTTATGACGCCGTCTTTGAAGATTGAGGTGTAGAATTTGGCGGCTTCTTCAGCTTCGCCGTTGAACCAGAGGCAGGGGATGATTTGGGGTGCCATCTGAGGCAGAGTCGAGTGCTTTATAGGTGAGGCTCTTGATTTAGGGCCGAGTGGACAGTGCGTATATCGAGAGGTTTGAGTTAAGGCCCTAAGAGGCAGGATTGAAGTTGAATCGAGGGTAGAAACGCAAGTAGCATTCAATATGCACTATATCGCTTCAATGATTGAAGGTGGGTTTGAATTCGAGATATCACAAGCACGAGATTATTATACTTACATATGCCCAGATCATTTCCACGAGAATCAAGTTGAGCAGCGTAACCATGTCCAATGAGGGCGGTGGTTGCCTAACGGGCCGACGATACAACAGCTATAACTTGTAAAGATCCCGTGTTGCTGCCTACTGTGGCTTAACTAAAATGTTTCACCAATCAGCTTACAGACCCGAGTAACACCAAGAACACCATGGGTTGAGCGGAAGTTTTCTCGATTATTCCGACTTATTCTCGAGTTTGTGATTATTATATCAAATTGCAAGTACTAAGGGATGGATTGTTACAGTTGGGGAAAGGAGGGGTCGCTAAATTTAGGATGTGCATCTTAAGGGTGACAACAAGCAAAGCTGTAGTCGCTAACGAAATCAGCTTCCGCCAATGTAACACTGCTCCCTGAACGATAGTATACACAGAGGTTTCTTGCGTAAAGGTGTACCTTATCAGATGAGGCTGGGGGTTAGACACAAAGGCTCAAAGTAACACGTTACAGTCAGTATATAACAAATACTATATTGAATTGAGCACGAACCTACTATCTGTTAAAACTGCCGAACTATGCAAAAGTGGAACGAACGTCCATTCTTGCAGTAGTCTTGGGCCGGTTTATCAACTCCAACACTATCAAATAAATAACTATCTACTTATTATCTAGTGACGTTTTGCCGAGGGGAATGGTTGGAATAGTAAACTCTGGCTATTCTCTCTATTCCTGTTATTCATCACGGTACTGCAATAAGGTAGGTACCTCCTTCCGACAGTGCCTGCTAATTTGCTAGGTGCGCCACTGGCGGTGCTGCGAATTGACGCGTGCTTGCTACCGGGACCACTATGTTCTGCTGCCCGTTTGCCATTATGTATTTTACCATAACTAACAATCTACACCTATAAACCTATCTTATTTACCTCTCTATTCCAACTATAAGAACAGTATTTATATATACTTGTCTTACTAGGCTACCGTTCTGAGACGATGTAAGCCTCTATTAGCGTCACAGGTAGTCCAAGCGACTTCTCTAGTCTCCGGACGGTCTTTGGAGCCTCCGCCGGATACGTGGCGCGCTGGTAAGGTAGGGCACGTACGTAGGCGGAGTGTTAGTGACCGTCCGGCGTGGCCGTGGAACACGAAGGGTCGATTTAGGGACGTTATAGAGCTTTGCAGCAGCCCGGCGACTTAAGTCATGGGATGATTGGATTGCTATAATGACCAGAATGATTCGCGCCCTGGGAATTTGGGTCTATATTGTTCATGGTCGAAAGAGCGCAAGTCAAGGCCAGAAGGTGACCATGTATTGGGAAAGTGCGCAGCTCGCTGATGAACCACGTTATAGTTAAAAGAATTCCCGTCTATATCTGCAAATCATCTTCCGCTTTCTTGGGATTCGATGCACTTCGGACCATCTAAAGAAGCCTCGTTGTAGGGCTAGTTCCGGACAGACTTCGGTATGACTTAAACTTCGGCTCTTCAAAGATACTCGAATATATAAATAATCTTCGGATATGTGACTCCTCTAGAGAATCATCATCACACAATTCTAGCAGTCATCACTTCGAGAAACCCCTAACCAGATCAGACGCAAACCAGATTAAGTTACATGATGGCACCTCCCATCGACGGCCCAGTTGCCATCGTTACTGGTTCCGCGTCAGGAATCGGTTTGGCAGCCGTCAAGCTGCTCGTTTCCCGTGGATATCGCGTCATGATGGCCGACTGGAACTATGAAAAGTGCGCCGAAGAATCCGCTGCCCTTGGTCCTTGCACTCAGGCCATTAAATGTGACGTCTCAAGCTGGGAGAGCCAACTCCAAGTGTTCGAAAAGACTGTTGATCTATGGGGCAAGGTTGATCTCGTCGGTGCCAACGCTGGTCTGCCTGAGCAGGTGCCGCTGCTCTTTGAGACTTCGAATGTTCCCAAGAAGCCTACCACCGTTGTCGTGGATGTAGATTTAGTAGGTGTTATTTACAGCGTCAACTTGGCTCTACATTATTTCCGTAAGAATGAGGACAAAGGGGGCAAGATCATTATAACGTCAAGTCAAGTTGGGATTCATGCGTTCCCCACGGGCCCAATCTACGGGGCAGCAAAAGCAGGGGTGAGCCTTCCATACTTCTCATCATTTACCACATGAGAGTGATTACTTAGGGCTCTTAGTGCATTCACCTCGTCCGTTCTATGGCTCCTCGTCTAGCCGACGAAAAGATCTACATCAACACATTCTGCCCCGGCCTCACGATCTCGGGAATTACGGAGATTGGAGCGCCAGTGTATCCCAAGCATATAATTACCCCTATGGAAAACCATATGAGGGCATGGACCGAGTTTATCGATAACAATATACACGGCTACGTCTACGAGGTAGACGCTGCGGGTCTGTATAACCGCACGGCGCCGGAGTACTGGAGCCCGGAGCACCAGTCGTGGCTTGGGGCGCCGGAGACGCAGGAGATGTGGCGGAAGGTTGGGACTTTGGGAGCGGCCGAGGTTGACAAGGAGTGAGAAGGAGGAACTTAAAAGGTATTATAATCGGGTCTTATGTACTTGAATGTCACATGGATACATCCAATGAATTAACACGCAATGAAATTAGTAACTGTGAAACAACAACAAGTTTGGTTAACGTAGGTCATGGTGTAAGCGGCGACATGGGGTAAGCGGCGATTCTAAAAACCCCACCAAAATCCACGTCACGTGACTATAATTAAAACCTTAGTAACGTCTGTAATAATGGTTATAAAGCTTAATGCTCGGAGACTATTACTCTTTATATATGCATACATTAGGGTTTAATTTACTATAACGTAGGTCGTGGCGTAACGGAGGGAATGGCGTAACGGCGGTATGTACCTTTACAGCTAAACTTGTAAGTAATGGTACTTAAAACCAAAAACTTCAAACCTAAATAACTGCTTAAGCAGGTGATGTAAAGTATAATGCTTTTGTTTTTAAAAACTTTATACATACATATATTCGACTTAAAAATTTCAGCTTGTAAGCTAGTTATATAAGGAAGTTATTAACAATTATAGATTTACCATACTAATTATTTGTATGGCAAAACATAACCCTTTAATAACTTCTGCAAAATAAGTTTAATACTAATACTGTTTTTATGTATAATAAAGTACTATATATAGGTCCTATGTATAAAAAGAATAAGCTTTATTAATTTTATTAATGGAGTTATTTAGGTTTGAAGTTTTTGGTTTTAAGTACCATTGCTTAACGTAAGTCATGGCGTAAGCGCCGCCATGGCGTAAGCGACAATTTCAGAAACCACACCAAAATCCACGTCACGTGACTATAATTAAAACCTTAATAACGTCTGTAATAATGGTTATAAAGCTTAATGCTCGGAGACTATTACTCTTTATATATGCATACATTAGGGTTTAATTTACTATAATATAAGCTAGTGTTATTAAAGAGTTATTTATAGTTTAAGTTTTGCTATATAAATATTTTATATGGTAAAAGTTAAAACCTTAATATTTATTGTAAAATAAGACTAGCGCTACTAGCATTTTTACATATATTAGATGATTATATAAAGAGTAATAGTCTCCGAGCATTAAGCTTTATAACCATTATTACAGACGTTATTAAGGTTTTAATTATAGTCACGTGACGTGGATTTTGGTGTGGTTTCTGAAATTGTCGCTTACGCCATGGCGGCGCTTACGCCATGACTTACGTTACGTTACAAGTTTAGCTGCAAAGGTACATACCGCCGTTACGCCATTCCCTCCGTTACGCCACGACCTACGTTATAGTAAATTAAACCCTAATGTATGCATATATAAAGAGTAATAGTCTCCGAGCATTAAGCTTTATAACCATTATTACAGACGTTATTAAGGTTTTAATTATAGTCACGTGACGTGGATTTTGGTGTGGTTTCTGAAATTGTCGCTTACGCCATGGCGGCGCTTACGCCATGACTTACGTTAGCAATTCTGTTATTAGCTGTATTAATTATTGTACATGCTATTATTAATACAAAATATAGGCTAACTCCAGATTAACCTATGGCTTACTCTATCTCTAATAATAGATTATGTTTATATTAATATCTACTTCGACAAATATCAGAACTACCACCCTTCCTTCGTTTACCGTCTATGGCCCAAAATTTACGGCAAATATTAGAACTGCCACCTAATGAGCTTAGAACCTAAGCTAACTTATCTATAATAATACTCTACCATTTAGCTTAAAACACAAGTCAGCCACTAGTATTACTATTTACTTACAACTATTAATCGAGTGTGTATTATACTACATAAAATCTAGTAGACGCACTTTGCTTCTAACCCTTCTTGAAGGCGCACTCCGCTTCCGACCACGATCAGCTATGTGTACTTACTACTAGGCCCAACCAAATTACGGAAGTTGACCTTATTTGTGCCAAATGCTGTTAACAGCACGTCAAACCCATTGAACCATGTAGAGTGAAACTATCTGTCCTCCTACTAACTCAGTACATATATATTCTTCTAATATGGGCTTAACACTCCTGTGTACTTAAGGCAATTTAACTTGGCCATATACCGAATCATTTGCTATACCCTGACCACATTAATTCCAAACTCCAAGATCTAAGTTACTGTGAAAAGCAGGCCCCCCTCCATGTGTGCGCAATAACCCAAATTGCCCCTTACTCCACGCAATGAATCAAATAAACTCCAGCAGCAACTACCTGGGGGCCAATCAAACACTCCTTTGGTCAACTCAAGTCAACTAGTTTCCTTTCCGGGTTTCCTTATGAGGTTTATAGTCCTTCACTTCATCAAACCACTGACTCTCCTCATTATACTTGTATGCGTGGAAGTCCACACCATAAGGTTTCGGCTCAATGACAAATAACATCCCAAGGGGAACATCTAGATCAGCAATATCGTTTCGAGTGAGGTCCATAAAGTAAGCCATGAGGACGCGAGCAACGGAGCGATGTCCAATGATGAGGACATGGTCGGTAATTCTCTCAATCTCTCTCACCATATCTCGAAGTCGACTGATAACCTGGAGGTAGCCTTCTCCTCCTACTCCAGGATATATGTAATGTAGTTTGTCCTGCTTCCGTTTGTTGAATTCGAGCGGGAAATTATGTTCTATTTCTTCATATGTGAGCCGTTCAAAATCGCCTGAGTTCAGCTCATTAAGCATTTCCCAGTTCTTCACATCATAATCGTCATCCGCCTCGAAATCTTCTGCTGTTTGAATGCTTCTTTTCAACATGGATGTCCAGATGCAGAAATTCTTTTCGTCGAGCTCGCCCAGGCGACTCTCGGGGTACGGAGGGGTATTGTCTCCAGGCTGTGGCGGAAAGCTGGAAGACAAAATCCTGTCCTTCTGCTCTACCAGCCAATCCTTTCGCTTTTGAGTCATGAAGTTGTACAGGACAGCACCATAAGCGCGGCCCTCTGGCGTAATATCCGAGTTTCCGCCGAGTTTTCCTTCCCTATTATCATACGATTCCCCATGGCGGGTAATCCAGATCTGTCTGGGGGAAAGGTTGAACGTTGTCAGGTACGAGGCTATCCCCCCGCTTAGGAACCCCTTCAATTGGTGGTGTATGACTTTGCGTCCAACGTCAATCATCTGGTACGGGTTAGCAGATTTCTCTACCAAGATTTAGTTGAATATATTCTTACCTTAATATATTGGATGCCATTTTTTTCTTCGTACTCGCCGAGCGGGACATATGCGCTTTCATAAGCCGCAACTCGTTTTCTAAAGTCTTGCAAAGACGTCACTGGGTCCTTGCCTTTATAGTCGGGGCCAGATAGCTTTAGTCGCATGTTCGCTTCCAGGAGCTACGGTGGTGTGGTTAGCATAAGTTCTACAACTAGATTCGATGTGCCTACCCCTTGATCTTCGCAGATACTTTCGATGAATAGTATGCCAAGTTTGGAATCGCGTTCTTTGACGCGATTGAACAACAGCTTTCGCCGTTCAATGGTGCTATTCGTTGCATCTAAAATGCCAGCCGATCCTCCTTGAAGTAAAAGATAGTCAAGCAGCTCGTCGAGTGTCGATATGGCTACCTGCTCTCGCACCTGGGACGCTCGCGCGTTAGTGGGGTCAAAGAACTCTGCGGACTGGTCAAAGGGCTCCATCGGCGCCTTCGATTGGGGTGGTTCTTCCGAATGATCCCGAGAAGCCGACTCTTGGATTTGGCTAGGTTCGACTCCATTGAGAAGTATATGTGCAGCCTGAGTGGGTTCATCCATTGGGCCCGAGACCGTGGCAGTCCCTGGTCGAGCATCCGCGTTTGCCACAGCCTGGGCTGTAATGTTTGACGATCCTGATTGGGCACTAGCTGCTACTCTTCGTCGATTGCCGACGTTGAATATTTGACTGTTGTGTTGCTGCCATGAAAGATATCGTTGTATTTTCTTGGTGATGTACGATTTCCCTCTTGCGGGCAGACCAACCATTATGATCACCAATTTGGATGCCACATCTCGCTCTGCAATACGGCCATCCGGAGAAACCCTGGACCGTGTCATTCCAGGAATATTAAGTGTTGTTGCGGGCGGCCGTGTCCGCGGCGTGCTCGACCCCGAGTTTTGTCTAATTGGCATCCTATGACTTTGTTAGTCAGGTACATTCGTACGAAACCTGAAAAGAGGTGGAGTTTCCAGATGGGGACTCACAGATGGGGGCTACTGGGTGTCGTTGATGGAGTACTACCGACAGAAGCATCGCTTGGAGTGTGACTCCCGCCATCTTGTGGGCCGAAGCCATGGTGGCCGTTTGTAATCGTATGGTGGACACGCCCATGGGGAATAGGTATCGGCGGTACGAGTCCATGAGGGATAGTTGGTGGTGGCACCAGCACATGGGATATAGACAGTGCCGGTACTAGGCCCTGGGAAACAGATGGCGACGGTACTGGCCCATGGGAAGTTGGTGTGATTTCGCGCGTCTCTTTGTTGGAGTGGTTATCATTAGAAGAGTCCACAGCGACCACATGACTCATGATTGCAGCTTTTCCAATGGACGAGAGTTGGGACTGTCGCCTCAGACTATCTACGATAGAGTTAGTGAACGGCATACCCAGACACCATGGTGAACCCATACCTGAAATTTCATTGTCAACAACTGCTCCGGGGGTGGAGTGAGGCATCAGGCGAATGGTATCGTAGGCGTGCCGCCGCCTGCAAGTGGACTGCGAGGCAGCGAGAGACTGAGGTCCTCAATAGCGGGTTTCGGGACAATTATCGACTCCGGCGGGTTGAAGGTGCAACAGGGCCGTTGACACGGCTGGATAGCTGAGGCTGAGACTGAGGCTGTGAGACTCTGGGGGAGGAAGGCGGAAGTCGCGGCGAAGGGGGTACTGGCGAGTTCTTGGCTGAGAATTTCCGGAGTTATGAAGTTCAGTTGGTGACGCTAGCACCCGCAGACCTAGATCGTATATAGAAAATAGTTGTGATCGGACGAAGAGTCGGTTTGGCGCTGGGTTGGGTTTGCGATCAGTTGGAAGATTGTTGGGGTATGTTTTTGAAAGAAGGAAGAGAGATACGAGGCGGATGGAGTTAGGTTTCGTTGTTGGGGTATGTGTCGATCAGCGAAGACCAAAAAGGATAAAGTCAGTCGTTAGTGGTAGGTTGGGGTCAGTTGGAGTCAGTTCGGAGTACCTCCGTACATTAAATGACACGCTTGACTGGGGGGAACCCAAGGAATTTGGCGATTTTAGCTCTGATCAAGGCCATCAAGGCCTGTCACCGGTGCGATTAGCGACGCACTAAGGCGGAATAGGCGGCCGACGGGGATACCGGCAAGAACTGGGTGCAGACTTCGGTGCAGGCTAGGTACATGTGCATAGGGGGACGCGGTACGGGGCGTATTTGTACCCCCCGAGACCAGCACATTTTGTCTGCATCTGGAATGATTTCGTGGAGTGATTCCATGGAGATCTTCCATTCTGGATGGTGGCTTCTCTTTTCTCCTTCTGTTCATGGCTGCCCACATTCTATAGTCCACAGGAGGGTACATATTCGTATATTGTCTGGCATGTAGGATATGTTGGGGGATAATTATTAGACACCCCTTTCCTGCGTATCTTCTTTAGGCTTAGATAGGCCGTACTGTAGGTATCACTTAGCATCCGGTCATATATATGAATCGTTCCTAGTATATAGAGCGAGTATAATACCAAACGGAGTATACATACTAACAAACAGCGTATAATGGTATGTAGTAGCATACAGTGGCATATGATATCTACTATAGTATATACATCATACCATATATATGGCACCAACTGTAAGGTGATATAGTTCCTATATAGACCAGCCCAAAGTACATACAGTACAACTCCGCACAACTGGAAACAGAAAAACACCGTCCCAAGTCCCGTTCGAAATACATTGCATCCAATTCCCTGCCGACCCATGCCTTGAACCCCACGTTTATGCATGATTCGCACTAGTTTGTCCAAATGGAAACGAGGCGGCGGAGAAACCTTGTCGCAGACTCACAGCATGGCCGGCCACAGCAGCTACGGCAACTCGCCGACCCTTTATGACTCTTCTAACAGTACGAGTATTTGGTCGTGTCTCACTCTCTAGGCTTTGCAAAGACATGAACAACACAATCAAAAGGCATTCCAGCTGTACCGGACATACCAGTTGTAATGGTTGCCTCTCCTCCTCTCCTTTATCACTATACTATACTATACTATATATATATATGCACTGGGTATAGTAGTAGCAATATAGCAATAAAATACATTGTTCGGTGAATTTCTAGATGAGTGACTCGTCCAGCAAGTACTCTCCGAGGTATTACCCTAGTGGGGGCTAAAATAAAACTAGCTGTAGGGTACAACAGGTACAGACATCCACACCCACGAATCCGAGAACAACAAGCGTCTCCTTGCCTTCTCAAAAAAAGATTTCTGCCTGTTTGTACCGCCTAATTTTGCTTTTGATCTCACCACTCCCCCCACTGTAAAACTAACGTCACGTGCGATAAGAGATAGCCTTCAAAATGTACCTGAATTACGTTATTCCTGCCAGTAAAAGCACCGTCCACCGCGATTTTCCACTGCCGATGTTCCATACGAGTATTCAGCCTCTTTTGTCTCCAAACCCCGCTATCCCACATCCCACGTTGATCTGAGAGCTCGGAGATGCCGTGACCAACGGCCCATTCCTTCCCCATGGCCACCATCCCACCCCCAGTGCGGCGCCTCAAACCGTTGAAAACCTTACTGGAGTTGAAAGCCGGGGACTCCACCATTGATGTCTACATCACAACTGTCCCCATCAAATCTGCCAACTCCGTGCTCAGGTGAGCTAGCTGCCGCTACAAAGAAATTAATTGGAGTGCTGACATCTGCGAGTGCCGTGCGTTCTTTGATCCAGGATGAGTATGCCGTCGACTTACAGCACCTGCGACGATTTGCGAAACTCCACGACCTACCACCGCACCTGAAGTCGCTGGTTTCCCCTTCCCAGACCACCGCTCATGTTGCCAATGGCCAGACAAGCCTTTGCTTGCTGGTGGCTCCCACGGTTTCCATCGACCTTCTGGCGCTGAAGGATTGCATCTCCAATGTGCTTCCATTGTCCGAGGACGATGCGCCGGAGGTCTGGACAATTCCTGTGCCGCAACTTGCGCCAACCTCCCAAGACCAGGCCACGAAATGGACTACAACACATTGGCCGACAGTATACAAGAAGAATAACCCATTTGGCCCGCACCCACACATACTTTCTCGGGCGGAAGAGGAGATGGCCGATGATCTGGACAAATGGATGGGAATGGCCCGCAGCGTTGCCCAGGCCTCGAAAGCCTCTGGGAGCGGCGAGGGTATTGGGGCAGTTATTGTCCAAAGAGAAAATGGCGTGCCCCGTGCTCTGGCGCTGGCCGGAGATGCACGCTTTGCTAACAGGGGGAGTTTCCCAAAAGGTAATGTCATGGCACATTCCATTTTGCGCGCTATAGGCATGATTGCCCAGAAAATGAGAACAGCTGAGAGGAAGAAGGGTGATGCGCCTCCACCGTCGTCTCTTGACGAACTGGAAAGCGCCATGTTTCTTGATACCCCCATGCATCCCGAAGAACATTCTGTCTTCAACGAGAGTGCAGTATCCCCAGACGGATATCTGTGTCACAACTTGGAGATATACCTGACCCATGAGCCCTGCGTCATGTGCTCCATGGCCCTGTTACACTCCAGATTTGGCCGGGTCGTTATTGACTCGCGAGCGCCAGAGGCAGGAGGTCTTTGTAGCGAAGGCACAGCCTTTGGAACTGTCGCACAACCCCACACTTCACGGCTGGGACATGGACTGTTCTGGAGAAAAGAGTTGAATTGGTCGCTGCTGGCGTGGGAGACCGAAGGCCATGAACCTCCCCCTTTAAATCATAGACGTGACATGCAAGCATAATTATAAAGAAAATAATAAGATAACCCCCGCTGTATTGTTGTTCTGTGAACCTTTCTGTTTGTACACTTGAGCCATGAAGTAATTTGAGATAAGCCTCGTTTGGGATTCAACAGCCTTGCATAAGGCGGGGACTACGTACCTACAAATGAAGGTGGGAGAAGGCTGTGCCTGACATACACCCAGAGTCTCAACCACAGACACACGAAACATAAAAACTTCTTGTCTATTCTAGGCTCATATCCCTATGACCTGGCGCATTACTGTGTGGTGGTCTTAATTGGATAAGGCCGTGCGTGTCGCATCTCCGCCTTTGTTCGATAGCAGGAGCGAACCCACCAGCCATATGGAGACAGTGGCCCGTACAGCCTCCCTCTGGTGACAAGCAGGGCCTGTTAACGCAATACTCCGCTACAGGCAACCTTTGAAATTATCAGCCCGGTTCATCAGTAACCGCCATCCCTTTGAAATCGCGTCCGTTGGCCCACTGTCTGGGGTGCAGCCCGGCTTTCGCTCGTTTGTGTGCTCTCTGGGACCCCGCGCGCCTCTCCATCGCGAGACTACTGAGTCGAGAATGGCTGCACAGGGAGGGAAGGGCGTTCCGGATTCGGCATCCAAGAAGAGAAAAACTGCCAACCAGCCCAAATTCTACGCTGTGCGGGCTGGTCGTCACCCGGGCGTTTTCTCCGATTGGAATGACTGCAAGGAGAGCATTACAGGTTTCAAAGGCGCCAGCTGTGAGTTGCTGTACCTTCATCATTTTGGCTCTATATATACTAACTTTGCAAGTCAAATCGTTCTCTACTCGATCTGAAGCCGAGGCGTTTGTATCTGGGAGGGAGTCGAATTCAGGCCCCTCTGCTCCTGTTGGAGAAGCTCGGTTCTATGGCGTTGCGAGTGGTCACCACCCAGGTGTATATACCGACTGGACGACTGCCCAAGAGCAGATAAAAGGCTGGAAACTACCCAAATACAAGAGGTTTAGCACGAGAGGTGAGGCGGAAGCATTTGTTCAAGCCGGCGGCCGAGGCGGCAAGGTAGACTCGGGCACCACGGACTTGATAGATGAAGATGAGCAACCCGACGATCTGGACAACGAAGTATCGGATGAGGAACGCCCCACGGTGCCATCAAAGAGGAGAAAAACGTCTCCTGCGGCCTCAGTCGAAAAGACGGTCCAGATAGCAGCCACAACCTCAGCTACCAAATCTCGTGCCAGCGATGCCAAGTCAAAGCCCCTCAGTATATATACAGACGGCAGCAGTTTGGCTAATGGGAAGGTGGGAGCTGTTGCCGGGGTGGGTGTGTTTTTTGGTGATGGGGATGATAGGTACGTCCCAGCTTCCCGCCCAGGGCACTATATTCGCAATGCCACTGCACTAGGATGTGCCTGATATATTCAGTAAGAAATACTGATTTTGTGCCCACTAGGAATATTTCCGAGGCATTGGAGGG
Organism: Pseudogymnoascus sp. SDFLT0511; assembly: GCA_030180035.1. Taxonomy (NCBI): domain Eukaryota; kingdom Fungi; phylum Ascomycota; class Leotiomycetes; order Thelebolales; family Thelebolaceae; genus Pseudogymnoascus; species Pseudogymnoascus sp. SDFLT0511. The sequence goes on along the minus strand of JASCQD010000005.1, from coordinate 905,529 downwards.
TGAACTGCAAACCAACCAAAGAGCCGAACTCACGGCTATTTTGCGCGCCCTTGAGATTGCGCCCATGCACCGTGAAGTCCACATCTACACAGACAGTAACTACAGCATAAACTGCGTAACGACCTGGTTTAAGAAGTGGGAGACGAATAACTGGTTAACCTCAACCAACCAGCCTGTCATGAACAAGGACCTGGTTGTAGACATTCTTGCGAGGATCAGGGAACGGCAAGGGGTTGGATCCGGCACAATCTTCAACTGGATCAAGGGTCATTCAAATGATCCGAGTAACGAGGCGGCCGATAGATTGGCTGTCAGTGGCGCCCAACGAGCGCAGGCACGGAGGAGGAATAAATCCTGATGGCGTCTATCAACAAATACGGTAGGGGCCTCCGTTAACCGGTCGGGAAGGGATCAGTCCCAAGGCGGGTCATACAATCACGATGAATTGTTTCTTGGAGAATGTAGTAGGGCATGGTTGGATTAACAACCACTAAATGTAAACAAATTATATCAAACTGGCAAACACGCTGTACCCAACCGTATTCCACATCAACACCATATAAATAAACCATCGTCTCAATCCCACTAATACTGAACAAACCCTCATCCCAAGAAGTTTCCTTGCATGTCATAATCCCAAACTGGGAGCAACCTTCAAATACGGTTGGCTAATTACAAAGTTTCAACTGCCCTCTCAGCTCTCCACCGAACAAACGACCCGATAAGTTGACTCCCCTCTGCCCATACTTTAGGAAGGCGATTGTACAGCATAGTAGCCACAATAATAACTAGAATAGGAATCTATATGGAGTTAGTCAAGTTCGATCGGCATGTATAGGATGGGGAAATGGTGACTTACCCAAATGAAAAATAGCTTCCTATCACTCCGGAATCGGATCTTCTTGCCTTGTGCCAGTCGGATTTGAGCACGTCCTTCCTTGGATATAGAATGCTTAGAAGTGGTATCTAGACCCTCCAATAACTCCGATGAGTTTTTGGAGCTTGAGGCCACGCTCGAGCTCGACGATTGTGCCTGGTCATATAATGCAGAGCATTTATCATCAGCGATCGCATCTGCTGCAGCCTGAGTCGCCGACGCTCTTTTCGTATCGGCATCCTTATGTGGGAAGATATCCTCATACGCTGGAGGAGCATTCGGCGCTCCGGAGAAAAGGTCCCACCACTTTGAATCGGCCTCTTTAGTTGCTGGACCAACATCAGCATTTCTGGATGTGCCCATGTGTGGTACTAGTGAGCTGATTCGGCGAACCATGGGCGCCGTTGGCAAATATGCCTGATAGTCGGGTAGATTTGGGATTTGCGGTAAGTTAAGGTGTTGCATAGACTGTTGAATATGCTGGATCTGGGCGGTCAAATGATCACGGAATGCTGTCATCGCTGCTGCAGGTGACACGAACCCAGCTCCCACAACGTCGGCTGTGGGGACGGGCAGACTGTTGGATTCATCTGGGAGCGAAGAGTCAACATCTGGAGGAGCTGCGCTCCTACGCCTTGGGTGCATCCAGAAGACTTCATCGGGTGAAGCATCGCTCTCTACATCACTGTATTCGGGCTCCTCAGTCTCAGATGTATCATTCGCATCGTCGGAAATGCCAGGCGATGTCGCGACTTCAGCTCCATTTGCACGAGGTTCCCATAGTGACTGTAGCGACGTGGCGCTGCTTGTTCTGCTGCGAATGGAGCCACCACTGCGCCTGCGGCTGTGACGTTCGACACGGCGAGTAGATTGAAGAGTTTCGTCAGAGGTGCACAGATCGGAGGCTGTATAACCCTGGAGAGTTCTCCACGATGGGTCTGCGCCGCATAGAATGAGCCGTCTAATAATCTGAGAGTGATTGTGCATCGCCGCGAAGTGCATGGGTGTGAAACCTCCTTTATCACGAGGCTCAGGATTAGCACCTCTTGCCAACAGAGCCGCAACGAAGCGATGAAGACCTAATGAGCATGCTAAATGAAGCATAGTCTGACCAGATGCTCGCCGCATATTTAGACGAGGCAGATGCGAGCTATCATCTAAGTCAATGAGGTCCAAGATTCTTAGAAGTGTCGCTTCGACGTCAACACCAAATATGGCGGCGTTGAAACGGGACACAGGTGGTTGCTGTGCTCCACCTGTCGGTGAGGCACCAGCACCGCCGGCGGAACCTCCCCATGATGATGGGCCATCACCCACGATTCTTCGTGCTAAATCGCGGACATCTTCCATCCTCCCAGTCATCTTGTGCCCTAATACAGACAGGGCCGTTCTTATAATCTGTTGTTCATCGTCATCGACATACTTGAAGAATGCCTGTTGCTTAAGGATTGGGGGTGACGGGTACGGCTGTAATTGCTGCTGGTGCTGGTGCTTGAATGTGACTGCAACAGTTCCGCCAGTAGTTGCAGGAGGAAGCAGACAAACAAGCGACGTCTCGCCCCAGTATGTCGTGGTAGTGGCCTTTACATCCCCGAACATAACTTCCAAACCTTGACAGAATCCGCTACCGAGGCACGTCACTTCAATTCCTCCAGCCTTTGGACCTTCATTAGGTATCATCTTGTGAATTGTGGGTGGCCGGTGGGGATTTAGCGGCAGGGGCATCCCATATAGGCCGTTGGCAACTGCTTGGGCAATCTGCGCTTGCTGCTGTTGGTACGCCTGTATGCTGTTCCTCATACTGTTCGGACTTGGTGCACGGCTTGGATGTGTGGAGGTTGGCGCCGAGTATAGCTGATTCAAAGCAAGATTGTCCATGCTTTGGGATCTATTGTTATTCGAGATAAAACCTTGCTCATTGCCGTTTTGAGTAGGCGACCCAGCGTTGAACTGAGTATGGCCCGGCTGCACTGATTGGGCCATATGGTTGAACGCTGAGTCTTGAGGTGAAGCGAACAGGTTAGGCGAAGCTCCATATGGAGGTTGAGACGAGGCAGTGCCCGAGCCATTGGCTCCAGGATGCTGAGGCAAATTCTCGAGTCTTGTCATTGCCAGGCCGCTTGGGACTTTGCTTGACCCGCTGGCTTTCCGCTTTTTGTTACTTGGACCAATTGATCCAGAAGGCGATGCCTGCCTCGATAAGCTGCGCGGAGTTGTCGTGCTCGGAGCATTTTGGGATGGCTGAGGAGTACCAAGCACAGAAGAAGGTGCATAAGATAGGGGGTAGTTCCTCTGGAGGTTCTGCACGTCTGTGTTTGACTGCGATGCACGAAACGACGCCATGGGCATATCGAAACCCATATCAACTCCAGGGTTGTTCAGGAATCCATGTTCGTTGACACCAGCGCCGCCTGGCCCCATTAAATGAGGCGGCATGCTGTGCGTCTTATGGTCATCTGTGATCATGATCGAAGACGTAATCTCTTGAGCTACCAGGCGTCCCGTCCAGTCTTTGATTGTGAAGATAACCTGGAACCCCAATTTCTCATTCTGATGCCTGCAGTAACAAGCGATACGCATAGGAGCATCAACTTGCAAAGCACCCTCGTGAACGACAGGTTCGCGCCGGTCTCCCACCGTATCGGACACTACCTGGCTCGATGGTTGTTTCCAGTCTTTGATTTCAGTGGTGTTAAAGACGATCACGCGCTTGTCTTCGTCCTTGTGCCACGATTCTTCCTCCTCGACCTTTTTGACCTTCTTCCTCGCAGCACGCTTACGCTCACGGGTAATGCATCCAGAGCATATCTTTACCTCTCCTCCATTAAGGGGTTTGTTCTCATCGTCGTCGTCGGATACCGTATCAGCTTCTTCTTCTGAACGAGAACCTGAAGTTTTGGGAGCTCCAGCAGCACGTTCGAATGCTCGCCGGCGAAATTCTGGATTTTGCATTGCGCTAGTGCAAACGAGGGTTGTTATGAGTTCTAAAGTATCAGGTGATTTGGAATGGGGCTGCTTTGACAATAGCTTCGGCTTCGAAATGGTGTGGGTAGGTAGATGAAGCTTGGTAATACCCGGAGGGAACGGGAAAAGCGTCAACTTGATGGGGATTTGGGTCTCCACTCGTGACTTCAACGGAGTCGGATGAATAGCCAAGACTGGCTTGTACATGTTATCCATAAGAGACATCCCAGCCGAGAAAGGCATCTGTTGGGGAATGCCGTTGTTCAGGCGCATGGGCATAAAGCCCCCGTTCACCATCGAGTTTGGTATGCTGAAGTCATAGTTTGCCTGCCAGGGGTTGTTTTGTGCCCCATTGCCAAGCATCGTTCCATTGATAAACTCTACTCCGCCGGTAGGGGATGGAGAATTATTGAAGAACACCGATGGCGAAGATTCCTGGCTCGTGATCATCGCGGACAATGGAGAGGCTTCGCGGGATGCACTGGTCGTTAGACCGTGCATTGTGTGTGTTATTGAATTTTGCTTATAATCGTTAGCCCCTGACCGACTCTGGCTATCAATTAGGGAACTCACTGAAGATTTCGAATGGTGGCTTGCTCTATGCTTCATAACTGGGGTATTTCGACTCGAGGTGTCGTGTTTGATGGTTGGCATTTCAGGTGACTTCATTGCAGAAGTGAAATGGCTCGGGCTGCTCGCAGCACTGTCAAAATCGAAATCGTTTTCCATTATCTTGTCGTTAAAATCGAACGCTGTAGCGGTTGAGGAGGAGGCTGTCGTGGCGCTGTATGGCCCGTAGGTCTCTGAGTCGTCTTGTCCATCCCCTCCCCCCACTTTCCAATCGCCCATCTCCGCATCATTCATTGAGGCGTCTTTGCCTTGAAAGGTAGGCTCTGATGATTCTGATGAGGGCTTTCGTTTATTGTATGTTGAGGAGTCGGAGGACGAGTCATGAAAAGAGCCTCCCGGAGAATCTGAAGAAGGTATCGAGGGCGTCCGTGGGCCCGTTGCAACCGCAGCACTCCTGTTTTCAGCGCTGCCTTTCTGAGCTATTGCAGGTGACCCAAAATTTGCCCTCCTTTCTCCGGGAGGGAGGTTTTGCTCCAGAAAAGGACCAGGGCTTCCCGAGGCTATGTATGGAGTGCCTGGGTTGAAGAACTCGAAATCCTGGTCGTCTGGGTCCTCCGACACATCCAAATCAAGAATGAAGGGAGACGAATACGGCTCAGTGCCCGGCATCGCCTTCGTTTATCGGGCTCGGTCTATTCACCGGCGTGTCCTGGGAGCGAAAGATAGGATCGACGCCTCGTAACAACCCCCAGCCCGACGAGCGTCTTTCACAGAAGCTGATCAATGAAGAGTCTTGCGATTGAATTGAAATCTATCGCCCCGGCATCCTTATCGCAGATGCTGAGTTCAATAGGGGTGGGATGAGTCTTTTGCGGTCGAATCTTCGTTGGGAGGCGACGATGGGGGCCAGAGAATCGCAGTGAGCCTGATCGAGTCGGCCTTGGAGGTATTATCGCAATAATCGGAAGCCTATGGCAGCGATACGATGCCTAGAGTGAGGCCGTGATTGAATGGTGATGGTTGCGGGGAGTGGTTGCACCGTACAGTAGGCAGTCAAGGTCGATATCGCCGGCGTTGAGTGATCTGGAGCGAGAGAAGCTTGGCAGTAGTATACGCGTTTTCTACGTCGTACACTGACAGGCGAAACCGGTGCCGCAAAGTAGCAGTACCTTGTTATCACATACAAATTAGGGGTATAAAGAAGTACCAAAAAGGTTACTTTTTACTGCACTCGACCAGCGAAATTCAGAAATACTTTTGCGAAAGGCAAAAGGACCCTTGGAGTGCGAGTATCCCAACCAATTATATACATTACAATACATGTTCCTGTATAATTATAATTCTAATAAAGCACGACTTGTTTACCACGCACTGGTGTAATTCAAAACAAATCTCTATAGGCGTGTGAAACTCGCTCATCTCATTCATACACCGCTGTAATATTATGAAGAGATTATGATGAGACACTTCTCCTATCCTTCTACTTCTGAAGGATAACAAACATATCCACTTCACTTCACTTCCCCTTCACAATTTCGCAAATTCACAACTCAGAACTCACAACTCACCTGTGTATGGCCAACGTTGAATGTTGATACTCCTAATCGATTAAGCACATACCTTACAGTGTCAGCGTTGTACATCCTTCACGGTGGGGGAATACGCGTAGTAACGGGGTCAACAAGGCTACGTTGTTACGGTCTTTTGTTGCCAGGGTTCCAGGAAGGGGACTCAAAACAACCACAGATACATCAACTATTTACATTCACGATTCCTGGGACGTGACGACCAACAGAGGTTGTCTTTCAGCGTACCAACATTCCTTACCTTCACTCAAGTTGGCTTTTTAAAGCTTTGTGTGTTTATGGTCATACAAAGCAAGGGCGTACGTGAGCAGCATCAACGCCGCCATGGATCCACACGTGGTAGGTAATTTTCAGCTTGATTTGGGGTGTATGGGGTATTCGAACTCACTATCGCGGAGCATACAATCTACCCACAACGCCGTCGTTCTGCACCCCAGGAAAGAATGCAAGGCTAACATGACTAGTTGCCGGCAAACACACCACAGGGCAAGCCTGAGGGTGATGTGAAAGACACCCGATCTTTCTCCAAGGGGAGTAAGAGACTATTTAGTCACACTCTCTCAAGGCACTCGCAAGAGGAAGACGGTGCCAGTAACTACGGGAGCTGCAGCGATGGCCGCCACCTTGATGAAGATGACCCAGTTGAGAAGCGTTACCGTACCAGCGACTGGCCACTTGGGAGCAATAGAAAAGCCTCCGAGGCCTATGAAGCTGAATCCTCAACCAGCAATTATTCCGATGATGGAGTCCAACCTCGCTCATCCAAGTTCATTGAGGGCAGTATGAGCAACAGAGTGAGCCAAAAGCCACCAAGGAAGTATGTGGTCACCGAGACCGAGTTGAGCTGTGCCGAGGAAAACGAGAGCACCAAGAATGAGAAGCCACAGCGCAATAAGCTGATCCGCAACTCCAATCACTCTGTACCAGCAGTGGCGGGAGAAGCCAAGACTGAAACCAACCGTCACTCCACCATATTCCGTTTCGGAAAGTCTCTGGCAGCTTCTTTCAATCCGTCGAATTGGAAGATATGGTCGAAGGCACAGGACGCCCAAGTCCCCGACGACAAGGCCGATGCCGATGCCGAAGCTCAAGCCAAGCTGGAGAGAGCCTACAGGGAAGTCAAGAACATCGCACCCACCCCAGGGCGTCGCTTTGGTCCAGCCGGAAATTCTGGCATCTGGAGCAGTGCGCGCTCGTCTGCCAACCCGAATATGATGGACCTTTCCAGCGTCGACAATCCAGAACAACCATCTCAGAAACGCTATGGAATGGTATTCGACACCCCGCCATCCACGGGAGGACTCGGCGGCGACGACTACTCCGCCCAGCAAAGCCCTAGCAAGCTTTCCACCCCCGCCGAGCTGTACCCCGTGCCATCCCACCAGCTCCTGCACAGCAACGACAGCAGATCATCCTTCACCTACGGCACCATCGCCCCCCCAGGCTCGGTGAAGCACGTCCCCTCCCGCAAAGATCTCCGCGTGCAGCAGAAGCTCGTCAAACGCGTCAGCAACCTCGAATCCAAGCTCGAAGCAGCGCGTCTTGAACTCGTCAAATCAATGGGCAACGCCGCCATGCCTCAGCCAGCCCGCGGTGCGAAATCCCGCTTCGTCCCCGGTGCCCTGTCGTCCCTCCCCTCGGAATCGCTGTTGAACGCCTACACCCACCGAAACGAGTCCACACAGAGCTCCATCGGCGCAGCGCTGACTACAGACGAGAAGATCAGTCTCGCCGCAGCACGCGCGTACGACGAGACCCCCGGCCGCCCCAGCATCTCCAGCTTCGCCTCCTCCTCCGCAGGGTACAACCACGACGACACCCCCGGCCGTCCCAGCTTCGCCTCTTCAGTCCGCGAACACCAAAACTACGAGGCAACCGCTACCGCACCACCAGCCCAAGAACCCACCGACCTCCCCACCCCCTCCAAGAAGCGCAAAAATTTGACCAAACCCCCCTCCTCCTCCACCTCCTCCCGCGACCCCGAGGACCAGGACCCCCCCACCACCACCGCCCCAACCTCGCATCCGCGCCCCAACCCCGCCAAAAAAGCGCGCAGCAACAACACAAAAGACAAACCCGCCCCCGAGCTCCTCATCCCCAGCACCTCCTCCTCCTCCTCCCCCGGCTCCGAGAACCTCGACCCCATGAAAAAAGCCGTCGCCGTGCCCCTGGGCGTCAAGCATCTCGCGACGCCAAAACTAATCGTCAAGAAGCGCGCGCCGCTTGAGGCGGTGGGTGGTGGTGGGGGTGGGGGTAGTAGGATTCCCAGGAAGGGGAGTCGGAAGGGTACGCCGCCTGCGGGTGAGATTCGTGGTGGGGATGAGATGCCCGCGGTTGAGAACCAGGAGAGAGTGGGTGGGGCGGGGAAGTTGAAGAAAGTCCCCAAGCCGCGCGTGAAGAGCAGTGAGGCGCCCGCGGCGCAGGTGGAGGAGGGGAAGAAGACGGCGAGGGAGAAGATGACGACGTCCACCTCGACGGATAGTTTTGAGTGGGGGCCTGATGTGTTTTAGAGGCGTCGTCGCTGTATGATGTATCACTCGGGTATGGGGGGCATACCGATGAGACGGACGGGCGGACAGGCTGGCAGGTGGGCGGGGGCCGTTTTACGAATGATGGATGATGGATGATGTTTGTTTGTTTGTTGGATGTTACTGTATAAATAATAATAGCGGCATTCGCGCGGATGACGGTGATTGATTGATGAAGGTTTACGAGGTTATGTTTCTGTTTTTATGTTTTTATTTACGAATGGGGCATGCATTGTTGAGGGCGAGAGCGAGAGCGGGGTGATAGGGGATGATGGATGGATGAGGGATGATGGGGGGGAGTATTTGTGTGCACAGACAGCATGGTGGGAAGCATAGTTAATATCATATTCAGTGGACCTTTTTGACTTCCCTCCTGCCTTGTGTGTTGACGGTATCGTCGTTGTGTTGGACGTCGAAGTTCTACGAGCCGGGTAAACATATCACACACATATCACATCAAGCAGGACAGCAGTCAGGATGTAGATTTTTAGAATGTTTTCCATTTCATCCCCCCAAAACACATCCCTAGAATCCATGCATGCATGCATCACACACATTCAAACTAAAAACAGAAGTAGCCCAAAGGACACAAAGGTCACCAAGAAAAAGCCGACTAGCGCTCCCTTATAACTTCCAAAAAACATCCAGCCAGAAGAAAAACAAGAACAGTAGAAGAAAACGTGTGTGTAGATTTGGCCAAAAAACAAATAAAGGAAAAAAATGTGTAGAGTATCTCAAGTCATAAAACAACCCCCCCTTCCCCTCATCTCACATCCCGTCCCTTGGTTTTACAGTAACGGAAACCGCCCGTAAGCCCCACCCACTTTCTATCCGCCCGAGTGGTAGAAGAGAGGGATGTGGTGGTCCCGGTATAACAGCACCTCAAAGCGCATAGGCGAGGAAGAAGGACATAGGAAAATGTCTTGTGTGGGTAGATGGTGGTGGTGGTGGTACGTGGTAGTGGTATTGGTGTCATGATGTATGCCGAACATATAAAGGAAAGTGCCGCCGTCGTCTAGAGGCTGGTTTGTGTGTGTGTTGCGCTGTTGAGAACGCCGGTGGAGGTGGTGGTGAGGTCGAGGAGGTGGACTGATGGTAGGCTAGCTAGTACGGTTGGTCCATCTGCAGGCCATCCCCTCGGAAGGTGTGCGAACGTATTTACTCCCCCGCTCACTGTATAGCGGGCATAGCACGTTGATTCATGTCGCCCGCCGCGCGCCTATACTCCAGCACCGTCTCATCCTTTTCCTCGTTATCCAGTATAGCAGCGACGCCATTGTGCGAGCTCGACGGCCTCGCCCCGTTGTGCAGCGGCTGCGCGTGCGTGCTGTTCGTGAACACAGAATCAAAGGCACGCTTGCTGCCCGCGCGCTGCGGCTCTGCAGCCGCTGAGAGGTGCGGGGGGTAGGGGTAAGAGCCGAGACGGTCGATGCTGGGGCTGGGGAGACTGCTGACGGAGAGGCGGTTTGAGGAGGAAAGGGCACCGATGGGAGAGGATGCGGGTTCGTATTTCGATGGGTATGCGGGATCGACCTTGATAGGTGCCAGGACGGGGGGTTCGGCGCGGGATTGGTATGTTGGGTAGGAGGAGGGAGGGTGCTTCGAGTCTTGCTCGTCGTGTTGATATTGTTGTTGTGGGGGAGGAGCAGAGGTGAGGGATGGGCGTCTGTATTCGGACTCGTAGTCGCGAGGGGGTGCGTACTGCCCGTATTGTTGGCGCTCGTGGTAGTTGTAGCCGCCTGGGGACTGTTGCGGTGCGTACTGTGGTGGTGGTGGTGGTGGTGCTTGGTGGTATGGAGAAGGGGCGGATTGGTGTGCTTGTTGGGGTTGTGCCGGTGGAGGGGGAGCGGGCTGGGTGAACTGGGGAGTCTGGAATTGAGGTTGTTGCGCTGACTGCGGTCCGAATCCCAGGTACGATTGTCCTTGTTGCGGTGTGGATGAGGGGCCGTGGCTGTATTGTTGCGGCGGGTATGGGTGCTGTGGTTGGTAGGCCTCGGCCGAGGGACGGCGGTGCGCGTACTCGGGTTTGACGTCGGCGTTGCTGTTGCTCAATGATCGCTGGCGGCTATAAGGCTCGGCCGGGGTGGCACTTCTTGTGGATCTGCGATACCCGTTGCTGTCGGCGCGCTCGTCGTAGTCATCGGCAGGCTTTCCCTCGCGTCTCCTCATGCGAACATCGCGACGGATACGCACGCGGCATCCTTGCTCCGCCACGGTCCTGCTCAGAGTCGTGCTCTCTGCCAGGCCGGGGAACTTCTTCGCGCTGAAGACGGTGAAGGCAGAGGACTTGATCTCGAGCCTCCAATCGAAAGAATCCGTTGGCTCGTCGGGGGATTGCTTCGTGACTGGGCGCGGATCGGTGGCCGATTCGCCATCCTTGTCCTTGTCCTCCTTGGTCTCCTCGTACAGGTTGAAGCTCAGGCGGTACTTGCCCTCGTGGCGGACCGACAGGTCGGGGAAGATGAAGTAGCCAGCCTCGGAGGGACGGTCGATGTATGCCATGCCAGAGACGGGCATTCCGGTGAGGACGGGAATCTGCTGGGCAGTCTGCTGCACACGGCCATGGATGATCGGACGCGCCGTCTCGAGGGTAGCGAAGACGAAGAAGTTGGCATTGTAGGAGAAGGTGATGTCGTTCTTCATGCCCTGTCCGTCAACTTCGAAAATGCGCAGCTCTACCACGGGCGGAGGGTCAACTGGTCTTCGGTCGGCAGAAGCTATGGAAAAGTCAGTCAGCGGGGAGTCGAGAGTGGAAAACCGTTGTCGGGACGCGCTCTACTCACACTTGGCTCCCGAGCCACATGCTCTGGCGCGCTCCGGCTCCTGCATGACCTTGAGGCAATAGTTGAGCTTGCGGCCCTCTGCCGTGATTCGCGTCACCTCGGCCGTGGCCCTTTCCTGTGGGCGACTCATTGTGTCGAGATGTTTTGTCGAACGACGACGATGGGGATCGAGTCACTCGGCGGTTGGCGTTTGGCGGGAAGAATTGAGTGCTCGCAGGCCTCTTCCTTACTATTTTTTTTGTCGAACAATGAACGACGACGTTGGTGGTGCGAAGGAGAGGTTGGGATGGGGCGGAAGGGACGCGGCAACGAGCGACAGAGGTGGATGCGAGGAGAGACTCCTTTCCGAAGCGACTAGGCCCCCTTCACACACAAGGATGGGAAGTGGAATCTCGGTAGGATAATGTAACAAGGGCGCGTACTAGGGTGTGTGCTGGGGGGTGTGGGGGGGAGGCGAGAAGGGGAGAAGTATAGTAGGAGGAGGAAGGGAAAGAAGCAATGGAAGGAGAGGAATTCCTTGGGGGTAGAGGAACAAGAATTGGAGGAGAGTTGGAGGAGAGCAAACGACTGGGTGGAAGGGGTGGAAGGGGGAGTGTGAGGTTCGGGGAAATAGTAGGGAACAGTAGGGGGAGCAGCCCGAGGAGTGGATTTTAGGAGTGGAGAGTGGAGAGGGACGGACCCAGCAGGACCCAGTAAGGGTTTTGAAGGGATGCCAGTGAGTGCTGTGGTTGGTTGGGTTGGGGTGAAGGGGAGGGAGAGGGTTGGGGGAGAGTGGGCTGGGAAGGGATGGGACGGGGGATGGGATGTGAAATGTGGGATTTGGGATTTATGTGGTGTGGGTTGGGAAGTTGAGAAGTTGAGGAAGTAGAGTACAAGGCACGAACAGTAGCGAAAGTACTTTGGGATGGGTGGGAGAAGTGGGAGAGGTACATTGAGCACAGGTGAGCACAGGATTCTGGGTGTTGGGTGGTGGTGTGGGTGAAGGGTGGGAGAGTTGGGAGGATGAAAAATTAGTAGGGGAGTGCACTGAGCACACTGCAGCAACTGGGAGAGAAGTCAGAGAAGTCACTGGGAGAGAAGTACTGTAATTCTTGGTTGGGGAGGGATGAACTGGGGACTTGGGAGACTGGAGACTGGGGATTGGGAATTGCAAGGGTGAGTGGGAGAGAAGTGGGTAGGAGAGTGGGGGAGAGTGGGTTGGAGGCCAGAGAAGTGGCAAGGGTTGAGCTCGGTTAACTGGTTTTGGCTAGCGGGGGTGGTAGGGGGATGGGGCGGACGGTGGGCACGGGACGGGACAGAGGATGGCCGATGGCCGATGGGTGGGGCTGGGTTGGGGGGTTGGGGGTGATGGAGGCTTGATGGGGGATGGCGGGAATTTAATGGATTAATGTGGGATGGCGTCTGACAGGGTGGGAGGGGAAGAGGGAGGGAGAGGCAGGGAAGAGGGAGGGAGAGGCAGGGAGGGAGGCAAGGAGAGAGACAGGTCGGGTGGGAGAAGGGGAAAAGTGACAGGGGCGAGACATTGGGAGGGTAGGGGTTGTGGTACTAGGGGTGTACTTGTGTGTACGTGTGTGTACGTGTGTGTGGGAGGTAAAGAGATGTACTGGCTGTACTGCTGGACTGGCTGGACTGTATCGAGTGTGCGTGGGTGGGATACGAGATACGACCCAACCAGAGGACCAGAGAGGGAGGTGCTCAGTGTAAGAATAGAATCTACGGAGGGTATTGTAGTCACGGTGGCTGATGGCTGATTGCCGATGGCTGATGGGAGAGGGCGGTTGTCGACAGGAGAGGCGAGAGAGGGATGTATGTGATGAGGGAGTAGGTGGGACTAGGTGGCAGTGGAGTGGAAGTGGGAATGGGAGCAAGAGAGAGAGGATGGGAGTGTACTGCACTGCACGCACTGCACTGCACTGAAATCCCAGGCTACCCACAGGCTACCCACAGCAAAAAACAAACACCCGGGCCTCAGCCCTCAGCTCGTTGGGAGGACAGACACACAGACAGACACTCGGAAAAGGACCTGCGCAACGGTTCCTGGGTACATTAACCTCTCCCTTCCCTGCTGCTCTACGCAAGTACCCTACCCTCCCTGCCCTCCCACATACATACGTACACACACCACCGTCTCGCCTCAGTCTCGCCTCCTCCAAATCCAGGCATATTTTGTATATGTGTGGCAATACCGGGTAGTTGTGCTCGCCAGGACACCACTAATTGGCTGACACCCGCTGACACCCCCCGGTCTGGGACGCAAGGGACACACAGAGCAGTGGGTATTAAAGCGGGTCTAAACTGACAGTACAGTAGCGTGTGCCTAGTAGCGTGTCTGTCGGTCTGCCAGTTATAGCAACTGAACGGGCTGGGGTGGGGTGGGTGGTGATGGCGGTAGAGGGCCGGGAGGAGCGGGCTGCACGGGTGGGTGGTCCTTGCTGAGGGAGGGATTACAGTAGTGTGCTGTGCTGTGCTGTTTGTATGGAGAGACACCACAGGGGAGGGAGGGAAGTCACTTTCTCTCTAAGCGATGTGTATGGGCAAGCGAGTGGAGGGTGAATCAGTGTGTCTCGCACTGACCGACCGACCGACCGGTGGGAGATGTGATGGGTGATGGGTGTCAGCGAGGCGAAACAGGCGAGATGGCGGGATCCCGAGGGGCGAGGACGTGGGTGGGTGGTGCGCATAAAGTGCATAAAGGGTCTGTTTATACTACAGGTACGTGTTGTATGTGTAGTATGTGTGGTATGTGTGGTATGATGAGTATGTGAAGTATGTGATATCTGACCTGTCTGTCTCACTCTCATACCACAGTACCGTACTGTCTGTATATACGGCAGTGTGGTGTATGTATATATAACACTCTCCCATCGAACTCCGCGGAGCACGACAGAGGAGAGGAGGAGGCACCACAGTCACGCACACACGGACAGACAGACAGAGACAGCAGAGGGGGAGAGAGGAGGAGGCACGAGGCACCACAGACACATACACACACCACACATGGACCAGCAGACAGACGGAGAAAAGGACAAAGAGAGTAAGAGTGATGGCAGGAGTGAGAGTAAACCAACACCAAACCACACCAAATACAATGCAGACTACATGTGCAAGTAGAGTCCTGCACCTCCCCCATACACCCAGTACCACCCTGCCCGACCGTACATACATACATACAGCCATCCTCCCGGCCAGACGCACAACCGAACGCGCCTCTAATCTAGATCGATCATCGGCCATCGGCCATCGGCCACTGGTCACCGATCATCTGTGCCCGTGCGATTCGATGGTCAAGAGATCAAAGGGATCTGATCGCTTGATCGCTTCTTTTGATCCTGGTGGGTGTGTGCTGTGTTGATAGAAGATAGGTAGGGGTGTGTGTGTGTGCTGTGTTCATAGCAGGTAGGTAGTAGGCAGGTATGAAACTTTACTTTCGGTCCGTTACGAAGGGGATGTGGTGTTACATAGTCATTTAGCTGTAGATGGGTTGATGATGCTGTGCTTGCTTGCTTGCTTTGTTGGGTTGACAGGTGAGCTGGTAGCTGGTGGCTGGCTGGTGGATGTGATGGGTATACTCTATACATACTTCACAGCACATACTACGACGAAAAGCAGAGTACTCTATATGCCTACCTACTCTGCTGCACCACTACCCATCTACCATCCCTTCCCTTCCTTCCTCCTGCACCACTACCCATCCTTCCCTCCCTTCCTTGCCTGCATTCCCCTGCACCGAAGTTGTGTAGATAGATATATTAAATAGACTCTTCAAGCATGCTTCTGCGTCTGCACGCATATTTATTTTTATATTTTACTCTATTTCCATTTCCTATTTTATTTAACTGTGCAACTTTTATTTACAATGCAGCAATCAGAAATACCATCCCATCCTGTACTCAACCCTACTCTATAAACAATTATATCACAACACATCGCACCTTCATGCACTTACTGCTGTACCACCTTCCACCTTTTTTTTTTTTTTTTTTGTCTCTAATTAGAGCATGTATGTCTCTCCCACCCCGAACTCATAACCGCCGCAATGTCTCTCCCACTTCTCGTCTTTGTCTCGTGGCTTGTCTTGGACGAATCTCGCTTTCTCACACACGCGCTCATTGGCTGGTATCATCACCACCACTTGCATATCAACTCTCACCCTCACCTCACTTGACCTCCTCACTTTCCAACTTCTATCTGCACTCTCTCATTCTCCGCTCACATATAACACTCACCCCATCCACCACAAACAGTCACCCTGCCCCTTTCCCCCCTTCCTCCTGCACCCCATCTCCCCCCCCAACGATCCCGTTCCACAACCCTTCCCCAACCCTTCCACACATCCACCTCCCTTACCTCCCCTACCTCCTCACCTGCCCCCCCCCCCACCTCACTCCCCACCTCCACCTCCTGCACACAACACGAACCCGCATCAAAAGAAATCTCCGAACCGGCCTCACTCTCGCCGTTGCACAAACGGCGCTGTCATGCCTCGCACTACACCGCATATCACACATCACTTCCCATCCACCCACCCATCCACCCACCCCGTCCCTAAAAATAGCCTTCTCCCTCCCCCAAACGCTCCCAACCAACCACCGCCCCTATCATCGACTCCTGTCTCGCCTTTCGCGCCGTGACAACAAGCACGACAGCGGTATCACGTGCCACCACTCTCCAAGAACTGAACAACGCACCCATCGTCGGGAGACAGCTCGTCCTGTTGATACCCGCCCGGATCCCCCGTGCTGCGATGGTATGCTGGAACTGATGTTAGGACTCCCGCTACCACTCCCGGCTCAGCAGTACAGAGCCTGGACCTCTTAGACATATAGTGAAGGTATATGGTAGGTATGTCGTACGGGGGGGAAGGGTATAGCAGTATCTGCCTACATGTCTGCTTGCCTGTTGTTACCACGATGTAAGGGAGGTAGCATGGCCGGCTGCTGGGTGAACGGCGGTGGTAGACGCAACAGAGTGCTAAATTACTGATAGGAAATAAACATCCCCTCCCCTCCCAGGAGGAAGCAGCGTATGCACGAGCAAGAGCACAGCGCCGAGGCCGGGATGCCGACGGTGGGTGAGATGTGAGTTAAATGAGCTTGTGAGCTTGAGTTGAGTGTATTTTTGGGAGATGGGGAGAGAGAGGTAAGGGGTGTTGTTTTGTTGACAATTATTTGATGAGGGATGGGTATTTGTACATACATGACACTGGCATCCTTTACTAGGTCTATTATTGTACAAACACTGCTTTGATATCAGGATCAATTAGATCTATTATCTGTAGAAACAACGTCCTGTATCCAGATCGATTAGATCTATTATTGTACATCCACCAGATCCATCAGATCAGATCGAGAGATCTATTACCATCCCTTCCTTGTACCAACCTGACTGCCTGACTGACTGACTGACCGATCTACCCCAAATCCACATACTAGTAAAAAGCCCCCGAAATAGAGTCGTGTGGTGCGCCGGGCTTATATGCAACTCCCCCTCCCCTTCCCATCCCAAAGACCTATTTTTACCTCCCGCCCAACTCCCAGCCTAGTCCCTGTTCTATCTCCCTAGTCACACTCCCTTCATTCACTCAGTCGACCTCCATCCGTCGCGGAGAGGCGGCATACAGATCCCCTTCCCCCTCCCCCTCCTGCTTCCCTTGCCTCCCTCCTCCTCCACCCTGAACCCCCGCCTCAGTCCCCCTCAACACCCCCCTATCTCCCTTCCCCCCCCTATCCCCCCTCCCCTTCACCCCCTTCCCACCCCCTCTCCCCGCCCTAGTATCACTCTGACACCCGGGGCAATTATGCACAACCTCATGCGCAAAAACATCGCAATCAATACAAAAATGCTCTCCACAGACCTCACACGCATACCGTCCCGACTCACTAACCGCCTTCAACATCTCCTTCCTCCTCTTCCCCCCCTCTCCCTCCCCCCCCTTCCCCTTCCCCCCCACCCCAGCCGGCGCCCTATTAAACCCCACCCCACACGCAAAGCAACTCCCCACCCCACTCCCCGCCACCTCCCCCCACCCAACCTCCCTCCAATTCCTCAGCGGAAAAAGATGATGATACGACCTCGCCAAATGCGTACTCAGAATCAGCGTCAGCCCGCACGCCGGACACTCCGCAGGCAGCGCACACACCTTGCTCCCGCAGCGCGCACACACGTAGCCCCCCCTCGCCAACCGACTATGGCACGCGCACAGCGTCGCCGCCCTATCCGCCGTGCGCGAGGGGAACCCCATCATCAGGAGGCTGGAGTGGTTGTGCTCTCGCGCCCTCGTGGGCGGCGGGGTCGTGACGCCCATGAAGAGCGCGCGGAAGTGCTCCTCGTGCAGCGCGACGCTGTAGTCTCCCCGCGTCTTAAGGCAGATCTCGGAGAGGACCGCGACCTGCGCGGCGAGCCCGATGGCGGAGACGCGGATGTGGTCGCTGGCTAGAGAGGCGATGGTGGTGTGGATGTCGCCTGGGTCGGAGCTGAGGAGCGCGCCGGAGATGAGGAGGACCTCGCGCGTGCCGTGGGTCGGGGCGTGGAAGAGGGATGCGCGGGCCATCTCGAGGGCGTTTTGGAGGGAGGGGCTGCCTTGCGGGTCTTGCGTGCGTAGTTTGGAGAGGGCTTCGAGGTGCATGGTTGGCGTGCCGGAGAGCGGACTGATAGGTTTTGCGAGGCCGTCGCGCATGCCGAGGATCCCGAGCTGAGAGATGGGGTTCTGCTCAAAGAACTCGGTGATGAAGGTGCTGGTGAGGCGGAGGGTGAGGAGGTAGCGCGTTGGGCGGAGGTCTTTCTCCGTCATGGCGCTGGAGAGGTCGAGGATCAGGATTAGGTGCCGGATTATGCCGCGCTGGAGGGGGGTAGTGTCGCGGAGGAGCCTGGAGGGGGTGTTAGCTGTGCCTCTTTATGTCCTGTTCGTGCGGTAATGATGGAGGGAGCCTACCTCTGCCTCTTCCCAGCCTCCAGCAGCCCCTCAACTGTGGAACTCAAACTCCCATCCGCCCCCTCAACAACCGTATCCCAACTCCTCTGGATATCCTCCCACGCTGCCCTCCTCCGTCCATGCTTCTCTTTCTCCCCCCTCGCTGCCTCGGGCCCCTTCACCGGCCCACTGGACCGCGTCGCGTGGCGCCCTCCGCCGCCGCCTGATGGCGCCGCGGTGGGGAGATCATCGTCCGAGAGGTCTTCGACGTACTCGCCGTCTGAGTCCGCCATGGCGTCGTGTGGTGTTGTGGAGCGGCCGGGGGCGGAGGTGAGGTTGTGGCAGCTCGGCAAGGTAGTGAGTAGGTGAGTGGGGTGACGTTGGTTTCGTCGTGGTGGTGGTGGTGGTGGTGAGTTGGTGAAGTCGATGGGGGATATGACGAGTTTGGGTGTGGGAGGTAGGTGATGGTAGCCTTGTCGGCGAGGCGGAGGATAAATGTTAAAATATGGAGCTAGACGCCACGAGATCTATGACCATGGATGGACAGGGTATATTTTGGAGGTGATGATAGCCACTTCATATGCAATGGGCTTTTATATCTTTTTCCTTTCAAATTTCTTTAGGCTGAGGGTGATTTCTAATCTGAACTTCAGTTCGAAACCATTAATTACGGAGTCGAGACCGCATTACTATACCATACGATGCAAGTCTCGTCGATCACAGCGCTACATCAGATCTCGACTTACAGGATTCCAATTCTAGTTAAAATCATTGCTTCATTCTTCCCATATATGCTACGAAGGGTATATAATCATGGCCACTACTTGACCACCCTCTCCCCTAAAACAAAGTCCAAGAGTATCGTCCCCATGTCCCCGGGCACGACGGGATCCTCTTAATCCCCAGCCCGACACATCAACATATTGATATATAAGGCATATTAATTTACCCATGTTGTGTCCGCGCGTTGCTCCTCTTCCGCAGTAAACTTGACAAATCGGCGAATTAGAAATTAAATCCGCCTCGATGGATTTTCGTCGAAACCGTTAAAACTCTTCTCTTTGTACAGAACCAGCCAAGCCTCCCACCCCTAAAACTCCTCGAATGCCAGATGCCAGATGTCAGATTAAGGTATAATTCTCTCTCTCTTTTAAGGATAGTTAACCGCTGGCATTGGCCAGTCGTCCTCGGTGATGCTCGACCAAAAGTACCAGATGGTGACGACGGACAGCAGGGTGAATAGCGTCTCGAAGATGGCTCCGTCGATTTTGCCGTTGGTTCCATCGCAGATGTGGGTGCTCACGACGTAGTTGAAGATTTGTCCAAGAATGAAGAAGAGTGCTGCGGCTCCGAGGTAGATCATTGGCTTCCTCTCGCCGAGCACCCTCAGGACGAGGATGGATTCCAATACGAAGAATACTGCCAAGAAAATGATGGGTGCGAGTTGGTAGAGGACGTAAAGACCGATGTTACGGTTGTTACCGGTCAGGCTGCTGTCGAAGTGACCGGTCCATCGGAAGCCAGTGTCGAGAGCGATGTAGCCTGTGCCGACAAAGAGAGCAGCTGCTGAGCCAATGACGAGGCCAATGGACATTGGAGTGCCGTCGTCAATGATTTGATATCCGACGGCAGCATTGAGCATGAGGATCCATGTCGTCGCAACAATCATACCAATGTGTATCCCACTGAAGGCCTAAACAAGGATTAGTATGTTGAGGTATTCAAAGAAGGAATCAGGAACGCACCAATCGGACATCGGCGTTGAGAGGGAACACTCCAACTGTGAAGATTTCGCAGATTGAAATGAGAATATAACCCAGCAGAAACAGCTGCATCTCCCTATAGACAAGTCAGTACATGAAGACGACAGCGCAGGACACAATTCTTCTTACCTTCGGCCGACAGCAGCTTGCTTCCTCTCGGACCTCCATAACAGGTAACCGCTCACTAGAATAGCCAAGCCACAAAGTATTATCGAACCTGCAGCTGGTCAGTATAACGACCATATAATCGGTACCTGGGCGACTAACCAATATTGCCGAGGTGCTCTTCGTCTGGGAGGTTGATTCCTTTCAATTCGCATCCTCCGAAGCCATTTTGATCATGTGTCGAAGACAGGAGCTGTTACAAGCGTTAGTTACTGCGTCGCACTCGTGCCGTGGTTAGAAATCGGAATGGCGAGAGGAGGTATACGTACATTGCAGACAGGAAGGGTCGAATCCCGACAGAAATGCTATTCACGCATGGTTAGCTTGTTATTCCCTCGGTGTGTCGCATAGCCAAGGTCGTCGAGACCGTAGGCTCTCTGGATTGAATCGTACATTGAAGTTTCCAAACTGCGTTGAGCCCATTGCTGCGGTTTGCGCTCGGCGCGTCCTTTTCTCGAAGACTCGAGTCTAAATGCAGAGCCGGCGGTGTCGCTTCTGCCCTTCTCGCGATGCGTTGTTCGTCGCGATAGGCCGCCAAGAGGTATATCCTTTCCTTCTCCCCAGATTTACCGCGATTGAGCGAGGCGGTGAAGATTTGACGTCGATGATTCCGAAGCGGAGGAAATCAGATTGATCTCAGTCGCCACGGATTGAGCAGCGAGGGATTTCGAGGTTGATCAATTCAGGGTTGAAGTGCGGGAAGGTGAAGTAACGTCCCCTGAAAATGTAGTTCCTGGTGCCCGTCGGTTTCTGAGGTTACCAGCGTTTAAACGAGACAAGCGTGGTCGCGGTTTCTGACAGGCTAGGTTTCTAAGTCGGGTCCTGGATACAGGTCACGGGCAACAAAGAGTAAGAATCGAGCTACTCGGAATGCGGCTTGAAGGTTTATTTGCTTTGTTCTCGAGTAATTGAATGCAAATTGAAGCAGTGAAGAAATCAGATTGAATGAGATTCCAAGTTTCTGTTCAGTCGCAGCGGGCGGAGTTGAGGGACAGACACGTATAGAGGGTTGAATCACGGCAGTACTCGCAGTACAATGCACAATCTTACTTAGAGTTACGTAGCCAGTCTACGCCAGCCAGCGGAAGGAATCAAGGCAGGGCAGGGCAGGGCAGGGAGACCGGGGCGGTGCGGTTGAAAAAAGTTGCTAAATTTACAAACTACTAACTTCAACCTTGGTTTGGTCCCTTTCGTTTATTGGGCCCTACAAGGACTCGGACTCGGACTCGTTGGATGGCATTCTTTCCATTTTCCCTTTCCACAAGCCTGTCTGTTGAGGCGCGACATATCGATCGTGCATAGCAAAACTCCACCGAGCCAGTACTGCCACTGTACAGTGTAATGGGTAATGGGTATCTGTCGATGGAGCTATGCGGTTATGCGGGAGATTCGCATATGCATGGAGAAAGTAAAATGAGCTTCACTCTCGCTTCGTTTCACGCGCCTGCGAAGACACTGCGAAAACACGTATGCGGCACTTTGATTCGCTCAGGGTGGACTTTGTCGGATGATTAACCCGCAGGAGTCTCGATTGTCTGGGCGGTGCGAAAGACCCGTGAAAGGCTGTGAAAGCCAGTGAATACCAGGCTAGGGCCAGCCTAGCAGCAGCCTAGTAGCAGCCTAGCATCAGCCAAGCAGCAGCCCAGCATCAGCGCGATTAGCACAGCACAAATACAACCGTGTAGCCAGGCAAGCACCAGCACGAATGGCACAAATAGCACAACTAGAGCACAAATACAGTGTGGCACACGGCAATCGCAATCCCACCCATCGTATTGAGCCCTATCCCATCGTATAATCGTACAGTACGATGGATGATATGGAGACAGGACAGGACAGGACGGCACGGCATTGCAATTTGCTCCACATGCCATCCATCAGCCATCTATCAGCCTTCATCGTCGTTTCCATTTATACCCCACTAACCCTACTATAGTAGTAGAACTGCACGATCTGATTTGCTTCAACATTCACATGCCTTGGCTCTCGGCAAGTGCCAAGGAAAGTTGTTTCTGAGATTGGATGCCTGAGGATTCAAAGGGCCCTTGTACCGTGCTGTGTTGTACCACTGTAGCGTACCTTGTTACTTCCGTACTTGTTTCTTCCGCACTTGTTTCTTCCGCTCCCTCGGAGAAATCCAGCCTCCCGCCTCCGTCTTTTTCCCTGGCCACCCACGTGCTGATAACACCTCAAGATAAGACACACCCAAACATCGTGACCTCGTCATCTTCCCACTAACCCCTGTGCCGGCCAGCTGGTATCAACGACCACCACGCTTTTAAAGACGTCAGAGGCGCAGGAAAGAGGATCCTACACAGAACATCTTGAACTAATATCCACAGCCACAAAGGAGTCGTGTGCCATTCTTCATAGTACAGCTATTAAAAAAGTCTTTTCTATTTCTATTCCTGTGAAATTCCTCAGCCCAATCAAACCACGTGAACACTGTTCGCAGCCTTGAGTTGTCTTGGGGTTGCCGTTGGTACAGCTGGGCTATCCTTAGCCTTCCTCACCCTTTTCCCCCCTTCTGTTCATGAATCTTCCTCCATCTTCAATATATTACTGTATGGATTAGTATCTGCCTCGTAATTCGCTACTTGGTGTATACAACCACCCCACGATTGCCACTACGCCTCTCTATCCCTACTCTTTATGGCGCTACATGTGTAGATCGTCTCCACGCCAAGATCCACTCTTCCCCATTGTGACAGTTCTGGGGACGCAACTAAGGTAACAACTTCCAGCTTTCCACCCAACACAGCACCCTAAACAAACCAGCTGACTTCCTCACCGACGATAATCTTCCATCAGACCCCTTCATACTACGCAGTTGTACAGTAGTTCATCCCATCCGTCCGCCGCACCACCATCCAAACGAGCTTGTCACGGGTATCGTGCACCGACTCCACGCTGTCTTCCTCCTAGGCACATATCCACCGGGAGGGGCTGCCGCCATCAGCTCCACAACCTTCACGATTCCCTCCTCAAGCAGCACCCGCCGTCCGGCCAATATACCACTTCGAAACTTGCCATCGGCAGCAACCCGATCGCAAGAGCAGTTCCAATCTGCCTCGCTCCTCTCAGACGACGAGAAGCAGAGCGGGTTCTCTGCCTCTCCACGATCCGAATCGGCAGGCTCTGAATTCTCAGACTGGAGTGACACGGGCGACCTTGGTGAACAAGGGACAGGCGAGGACGACCCTTTACGACGGCAACTCGGAGAGTTTGACCATAACACAGGCCGACATACTGGCAGACGAAATCGAGGAGATAGAAGAGTGAGATATCGACTCGACGCCGAACACGAAGATAAGCAACATCACCGTGGCTTCGTTAAGGAAGATATCGAGATCCCAACACCACCGCCGAGGAAAATATCTCGAGCCGAACAAGCGTTGGCAACCATGATGTCGGGGGGAGAGCGTCAGATGCACGGCTTGACCGGCAAGCCACTGGTGTAAGACAACCGCTCTTTGAGGCCGTACTGTCATACTGATATTACACTAGGTATTTCACAAGCGTATTTGTATCATTGGGCGTGTTTCTTTTTGGGTACGATCAGGGAGTCATGTCCGGTATCATCACGTAAGTTCTTATCTACATGTCTACCATACATACTCAGTGCTGATGAATTCCACAGAGGTCCTATTTTCTTGGATTATTTCCATAAGCCTAATGCGGCCGAGATTGGCACCATGGTTGCTATTTTAGAAGTCGGAGCGTTCATATCATCGCTAGTTGTTGGCCGTCTTGGAGATATCATCGGTCGAAGAAGAACGATTCTATATGGGAGTTTGATATTTGTGAGTTCCCCCAACCCAATGTGGAATAGCATCCACGTGGAAGTTATGGCATGGATCAAGGATTTATTGAGGCCATACACCGTCCAAACTCTAATCTATTCAGCAAACACTAATGGTTGTAATAGTTCGTAGGAGGTGCCCTCCAGACGTTCGCGACATCTATGATCTTGATGATGCTGGGTAGGATCATAGCAGGAGTAGGAGTTGGCATGCTCTCAACTATTGTCCCGGTCTACCAGTCTGAGATTTCGCCTCCACACAACAGAGGCAAGCTAGCCTGTATCGAATTCTCGGGCAACATCATTGGATACGCCACGTCAGTTTGGGTTGATTATTTCTGTAGCTTTATCGACAATGACTACTCCTGGCGGTTGCCACTGTCCATGCAGTGTGTCATGGGTGGCCTGCTTGCTATAGGAAGCTTGCTTATTGTCGAATCACCTCGGTAGCTATTCACGCCCTGCATTTGCAAACCAACGACTAACAACTAGCACAGATGGCTTCTTGATAACGACCATGACGAGGAAGGCATGGTTGTCATAGCTAACCTCTACGGAGAAGGGGACATCCACAATGACAAGGCAAGGGAAGAATTCCGTGAAATCAAAATGAATGTCCTCATTCAGCGGCAGGAGGGTGAAAGGTCATATTTAGAGATGTTCAAGAGATACCGCGCTCGCGTCTTTATCGCTATGTCTGCACAGGCATTGGCGCAACTAAACGGAATCAATGTCATCTCATACTACGCGCCTTTGGTCTTCATATCCGCCGGTTGGGTTGGGCGACAAGCCATCTTGATGACTGGCATTAACGGCATCACCTATTTCCTCTCTACGATTCCGCCATGGTACCTGGTTGATCGACTTGGAAGGCGGCCAATCTTATTAAGCGGAGCTATCATGATGGCGATTTCGCTATCTGCCATTGCATATTTCCTGCACTTGGATATAAAGGCGACACCAACTTTGGTGGTCGTCTTCGTCATGATATATAACGCGGCTTTTGGCTTTTCTTGGGGCCCAATCCCATGGCTGTACCCGCCCGAGATCTTGCCTCTCAGCATCCGCTCGAAAGGAGCCAGCTTGTCTACCGCAACCAACTGGTTTTTCAACTTCATCGTTGGCGAAATTACCCCAATACTTCAGGAAACAATTGGGTGGAGGCTGTATCTTATGCACGCATTTTTCTGCGTGACTAGTTTCGTTGTTGGTTAGTTGCCTCCAGTTCTCCTCCTGGCTCTGCCCCAGTACTAATACGGTTTATACAGTTTACTTCATTTACCCCGAAACGCGTGGGGTTCGTTTGGAAGACATGAATTTGCTTTTCGGTGATGCTACATCCGCCATGCCAACTCCAGCAACAAGGGCAGAGACGGGTTCTTTGATGGGACGCGGTTCTCCTGTCCCATCTATGGATCTACGACGCGGAGTGGGGACAACGTCGGTAGAGAATGGGCTAGGCTCATCCATGGCTATCCCAGGCCTGGACATCGATCCACCGACTGTCGATATTAGAGATGGAATTCCACGATACTCGGTAGATAGAAGTCGTGGCGAGGGAGTGGGAGGATGGATTTCCCGTTTGGTTGGAGGAGCCGCCAAGGGCGGTTCAAGCTCTCGGGGAGGCGCCAACAGTAAATACAAACCTTTAGACCAGGACGAAGAGTAAGTAGATGGGATACATCACATATAGAAATGGGGGTAGAGCAGTATTGTATAGGAAGCCATATAAATTTCAATTGAGTTGACCATGTAATAACGTCTCGCTTCCGCTGTAATCGCCCTTATCTGGTCTGGCTGCTGGAGGTAAGACGCGTCAACAGCACCCGAATAGAAGACGTCGTGTACAAATAGTTATGCTGCACAAATGTAAAACAGAAACGTTGATATTTCTATTTAGAGCAGCACATTATACACTATAATTAAAAAGTCACAACCTAGGCCTGATAAGCTTTGCTTTATTTTAATATTGATATTCTCGTATAGCCAGCTATTCTTGTTGCATTTCGACTGTGCGTGCGTGGAAATTGTCCAAGTTGAAGACACCTGGCAGATGCACTAGGCTGGAATAGTCAGCCGCAAAAAGTGTACCCTCAAGCTGTGTCCCGCCCAACATCGTATTTGAAGTTCAAGGAGAATCAATCTGTGTCTCCCTTCCCCGGCCCACGAAGGATGCTTGCTTCTACCATCTGAAGATCCCATCCGTCTTTAGAGGCAGTTTCTTTTTATTACTTTCACGACTCTCGTTTATATCCATTTGAACCGTGTCCACCTCGCGTCTCCTCTTTGTAGCAGACGGCTGAGCCTAGACGCGCAAGCCTTGTTCCCGACGCGACATTTTAACGAGGAAAGGGGGTTGAAGCGGAAAGGCCTGCTCCGGCTTCTTTTAATCAACACAAGCACCGTAGCATGGCTTCTAGAAATGCAGTCGTTGCCTCGGGCATTGAGCAGGATGGGCAGGCGGCCCGTCGCCGAGCTGCTCCTGGGGGATCAGCGGTCTCCGGGTCGTCCCAGGGCCTAGAGGAGGTCGACGACAAGAAACGCCAACCCGTAAAGGTGAGCTACTCCCGACGCTTCCTTGCGTCCCTGTTACCTCAGGATGGATAGCTAATGTGTCTGTGTCTATTAGAGCTCACCCAATTTCCTCCAAACCCTTGACGAGTGGGAGTTCATCATCGCACCGCTCATCTTCACTGCTTTGGCGTTCTTCACACGGTTATACAAGATTGGCCTCTCACCAATCGTTACTTGGGATGAAGCTCAGTAAGATATACCCTCATAATTATAGTGCCACCTCCTAACGGTTTTACAGTTTCGGAAAGTTCGGCTCGCATTACCTCAAACGCGAATTCTACTTCGATGTCCACCCCCCTCTGGGGAAGATGCTCGTGGGGCTCTCGGGATACTTGGCTGGATACAATGGCTCATTCGAGTTTAAATCTGGAGAGAGATACCCAGAGGAGCTGAACTACACGTTCATGCGTGCGTTCAATGCCTTCTTCGGTGCTGTCTGTATCCCTCTGGCCTACTACACGGCCAGAGAGCTCAACTTCAAGCGACCAGCTGTGTGGTTCGTCACTCTTATGGTTCTCTGCGAAAACTCCTACACGACTATCAGCAGATTCATTCTTCTCGACTCTATGCTGTTGTGCTTCACATTCACGACTGTTCTGTGCTGGGCCAGGTTCCACAGACTCCAGGACCAGAGCTTCAGCCTCGAATGGTTCACATGGCTTGGGTTGACTGGGCTGAGCATCGGCTGCGTGTGCAGTGTCAAGTGGGTTGGACTCTTTGGCACTGCCCTCGTCGGACTCTACACCATTGAGGATCTCTGGAACAAGTTCGGAAACTACAAGATGCCCAAGGTCGAACTGGCTGCTCACGTTGTCTCCAGAGTCGCTGGGTTGATTGTTCTGCCATTCATCATCTACATGCTGTCATTCGCGGCTCATTTCACTATCCTCGAGAACAGCGGCCCAGGAGATGCTCAGATGAGCTCCCTGTTCCAGGCTAACCTCCGCGGTACGGAGGTTGGAAAGGACAGCCCTCTCGAGATAGCCTACGGATCCCGCGCAACCATTAAGAACATGGGATACGGTGGTGGACTACTCCATTCTCACGTCCAGACATACCCAGAAGGCTCCGGACAGCAGCAGATCACCTGCTACCACCACAAGGATTCCAACAACGAATGGTTTTTCTACCCCAACCGCGCCGAGCCGGAGTTTGACGCCGAAGCACCACCGAAGTTTGTTGCCCACGGCGATGTTCTCCGTCTGATTCACGCCCAAACCGGCCGCAACCTCCACTCGCACGATGTCTCTGCCCCAATCACCAAGGTTGATAAGGAGGTCTCGTGTTACGGCAACACCACCGTTGGCGATGAGAAGGACCACTTCACCATTGAAGTCGTCAAGGATGTTTCCTCGAACGACAAATCTAAGATCAGAACTCTTACCACCGCATTCAGACTTAAACATACTTCTCTTGGATGTTATCTGCGTGCTGGCAATGTTAACCTCCCTCAGTGGGGTTTCAAGCAGATCGAGGTCACATGCACCAAGGCCAACAACCCCAAGGATACCTTCACCCACTGGAACGTGGAGGCTCACTGGAACGGCAAGCGTAAGTTATCCTGTGTCTTTACGGAATGAACCTGATTAATAACAACTAATAGTTCCCGCCGCTGATGCCAATGCGTACAAATCGCCCTTCTTCCAAGACTTCATCCATCTCAACGTCGCAATGGCAACTTCGAACAACGCCCTCGTGCCTGATCCAGATAAGCAGGATGACCTTGCGTCGCAGTTCTGGCAGTGGCCTATCCTAAACGTCGGCCTACGTATGTGCGGCTGGGACGATTCCATCGTCAAGTACTTCCTCCTCGGCAACCCGCTCGTGTACTGGGGATCGACCGCCTCTCTCGGCGTACTTGGGCTTATTGTCCTCTGGTATCTCATCCGCTGGCAGCGCGGCTACGTCGACCTCAAGCAGTCCGAGATCGACCAAATCCACTACGCCGGTATCTACCCAGTGATCGGATGGTTCCTCCACTACTTCCCATTCGTCGCAATGGCCAGAGTCACCTACGTCCACCACTACTACCCCGCGCTGTACTTTGCCATCCTCACCTTCGGTTTCTGCGCCGATTGGTTCCTCAGGAAACGAGCAAAGGCTGTCCAGTTTGCCGTCTATGGTGTCCTTTACTCCGCGGTCATCGGCCTCTACATCCTGTTCATGCCCATCTCGTGGGGAATGGTCGGGCCCAACCGCGAGTACAGGTACCTGAAGTGGTTCGAGAAGTGGAGAGTTACCGATTAGATGATTCCTCCCGTTTACGGGCGCGGATAGTCTGACGAATTGAACGAATGATAAGAACGGCTGTGTCTGGGTCGGAGCGTAGGAGGGGTTGGCTGGCACATGCGAATTAAAATCTCACTCATCAACTGCATTTTCCTTTGTTTTTGTCGCGGCTGGTGTGGGATAGGGATAGATGTACGATGTTGTAGGCCTGTATGGGCAAAAAGCCTCCTGTAATCTTTTCAGGGCAGTAATGCTATTAATAGTACATACATATGCAAAAAAAAGCGTAGCGCTCTGTAGCTTTATCAAATCCTTATTATTAAAACGTATAACAAATGCCTCCGGGAGTATCTTAATGCTTCCAACCAGAACATGAAAACGCCGTTATACAGCCAACTAATCCCATTACATTCCCCCTATCCCACCCCACCACCTCAACAGCATCCCCCCGCCGCCGCCTTCCCCGCCTCCCCCCCAAACTTCACCCTCCCTTGCTGCCCTGTCCCCGGCCCCTTGACCCCGGACCTCCTATCATACAAATCATACTTCCCCGCCTCAATATTCTCATAAATCCTCTCCGCAACCCTCCCAAACGCCCTCTCCACGCCCTTCCCACTCTTCGCGCTCGTCTCCACATACTCCAGCACGCCATTCCTCGCCGCCCACTCCTCCGCCTCCGCCACCGTAACCTCGCGCTTATTCTCCTCCCCGGCCGCGAGGTCCGATTTATTCCCCACCAGCACGACGACGATGTCCGTCTCGGCGATGGCGCGCAGGTCCGCGAGCCAGTCCTGGACGTGCGCGAACGTCGGGCGGCGCGAGATGTCGAAGACGAGGAGGGCGCCCGAGGCGCCGCGGAAGTAGGACCGCGTTACGGATTTGTAGGTTTCTTGCCCCGCGGTGTCCCAGAGGCTGAGCTTCATGTGCTTCTGCACTGCTGGTTTGGGCTTTGGGTTCGTGATGGGCGGCGCGGGGAGGCCGGGGGGCTCGGGGCTGGAGTCTGCTGCATCGTCGCCGTCTGCTGCGGAGGCGGGGGATGAGGACGGGGTTATGCTCGAGAGTGTGGGCTTCGGAGGGGCGACGTAGTTGGGTGGGCCGACGGGGACGATGCGGGAGCCGAATTCGACGCCGATTGTTACGTCGTGGTGGGGGGAGAAGCGGCCTTCGCAGAGGCGGATGACGAGGGAGGATTTGCCCGTACCGGAGTCACCGATGCAGACCAGCTTGGCGATGTAGTCCCAGGATGACATTGGGGGTGGTTGGGTTGTGAGGTGGTGAGGTTGGGGGGTGTTCGAGGGGGAGCTCGGGATTTGGGGTGTTGGCTTGGAGCCTGGAGGAGCTTAGGATGCTCTCGCTGCTGGTTGAGATGGTGGGATGGTTGGGTTTCTAAGATGAAGGCGTGGGTAACCAGCTTTGAGAATCGCTGTTTGTCGATAAATATACTAGTCGAGCTGGAGAGATTGGATTATTTGGAAGGGAGCTTTGTTAAAGTAGAGCCTGGATGGCCCCAAGGTTATGGCGGGATCTACGTCACGCGGCGGCGGAGCTCAAGGGACAATGTAGCACTAGGCCCGACATAGTAGCTTGTCGTACCGGGTACATTCCACACAAGGGGATAGCTTCATAGTCTCTAAATTATATTGATAGTTTAGTATGATGGCATTTATTTAATCATTCTAATATCTATCGTTATATTGTGTATGAATATGTATCATTTCAAAGCCGGCTTTTGGTGGTTGCCTCATTTGTTGTAAGTTGTCTAAATATTATCGAAAAATAACTTAGCCATTATTATAGTATGTCTGCTATGGATCACATAGCTCTATGTAGGTCGGCCACTTACAGACCAACGGCCTTCAGCGACTTAACCAGGTCCACAACGCTCTCCTCGATAGTCCTGAACTTGATACCAAGCATATTAACGACGCGGCTGTTATCATACTTGTGCAGCGACTCGGTGGAACCGTTGGGGTAGTCGCCATCACCCGGCGCATCCGCAGGGGGTAGGTTGTCCTTGTACTCGGGGAAGTTGTTCCTGATAGCATCTGCGATCTCCTTGTTCGAGAAGTACCCGGCGGTAGCGAAGAAACGCTTGCCTGCTGCCTCTGGAACCTCAATTTGCCTCACGTGGACAAGAGCCAGGTCGCGAACATCGATCCACAGATAGATACCGGAGTTTGGTAGTCCAGCCTTCGCCTTTCCCTGGGCGAAGTCACGGATCCTCTGGTTGGATGTGTTCAGCGAATCCAGGGAGTTGAGGTAGTGGACGACTGGTCCGTAAACCATGGGGGGGTTGACAGTGCTGATTGTGAAGTTGGGCTTTTCGTCACGTACGAAGTCCCATGCAGCCCTCTCTGCGAAAGTCTTGCTGGCTGTGAAAAGTTAGCTGCGTTAACTTTTGAAAAGCCGCGAGAATGTTATACCTCGGTAACCCTCTGCTGGGTTTATAAGAGCTTGCTCCTCAGTTATCGGGTTCCAGTCCTCCTCGGTATAGGTGTGTTCGGGCCAGTTGGGACCCTTGGCACTATTAAGAATTGCAGCGAAGGATGACGTGATAACCACACGCTTGACCGTCGGGGCACTCTTCTTGATGGCCTTCAGGATACCTGTAGACGGGGTTAGTTTACCTCCACGTAATAATACATGGGGTTTCTGAACGCACCTGTTGTGCCATTGATGGCGGGGTCTAGGAGGTCCTTCTTGGTGTCTGTGATGTTGAAGTGGAACTATAACATGTTGAGCACGTGGATAAAGTGGCATAGGGCTTTGAAACTTACTGGAGACGCAGTGTGGATGACGCTCTCGAACGGCGGGTTGGAGATCACAGCCTTATCAAATGCACCCTCCTGAGCAATGTCCTCGACAATGGCGAAATCAAGCTTGTCCTTGCCGTGATCAGGGTATGCCTGCTTGATCTTGTCGGCCTTCTCTTGAGAGCGAACAGTTGTCACCACGGAGTGGCCGCGGGCGAGGAGGGACTCCAGAACATGGGCAGCGATAAAGCCGCTGCCGCCTTGGTGGGGTTAGTAATGCCGATGCAACTTATGATAGATGTTATCTGCTCACCTGTGAGAAGTACTCGTGTCATGATGAATGGTATATGATAGAATGGATTGAAAGTAAGAGCAGAAGTTGCCAACAAAACTGAAGAGTGAAAGTAAATAAAGGGCAAACTTTGGAAGGATGTCCTTAATGACGACTTAATTCGGGAAGGTGCGGGGTTACAAACGCCATGGGAATATTTATCATTATCCCCGACCTTACAAATGCCGTGGAATATACATTAACCCGACGTGCCGATAGTGGAGATAAGGTGATGGAGGGCGGGATGGCGGGACAGCTCAGGGCCGAGGCACAGAGTCGTCCACTATACATTTACACTCGTAGGATAAAACATTCACCACTAATAGATGCATACATTCCAGTTTTGACTAATTGGAATCCGGTGGATCACTAGGGAATTGTTCAGTTTAAACATAGTTGACTCCTCCACGTGCACTCCACTTGACTCCAACGCCTGCACATCAGACATGAAATATAAATTGTTTCCTTGTTTTTTCCAAACTACAATAACCCCAAAAATTCAGACCCTCAAGTTGGCGCTTGATCCCCAACCCTCTTTCGATGATATTACGCCATGTTCCACACAAAGATCCATCTAGCACGATAGCATGGGCATGGTAAAACGCATATTCAAATCTCCATCTCATCATTCGTAAGAAAATCCGACCCGCATACATGGAAACACCATGTTCATCCGAAAGAGCGTGATTTGTATCACCAATATACTCGCCGGACTAGAAGTTGAGGATATGGTTAGGGGTAGACACTATCAATTTGCAAGTAGTTCATAATCCCTCTCCTCCGTTTAAAACTGTATGTACTGGTGCCGGAGTAACTCCGCCATTCATTTAGAGAAGTATGCCACTATAAGGTCGTCAGGATGATAGTCATGGGCTACAGAGACCAGGAAGCCTCATCCCAAGGTATGGTTACCGCCGTGGATGTGAGTACTCACTACCAGTTATACAGATGGTGCTCGAATTGGTTGGCAGGCAACGTCAATGTCCAGGTTCTTGTGTCGCACGAGTATTATATGGCTCATGCATGACATGTTACTCGACATCCGGAGGAGTAATGCTTTTGTTGAAGCTCCACACGACGAAATCGTAGTTACCAAAGAGAACAAGAAATGATCCATCTCCAGTCACTTCTCTTGTGTGCTCTTCAGGTATGACTCGTACTCCGTCCGCCATCATTGGCTTCTGGGCTAGTTCGATAGGACCAACGAGGCAATGTGAAACCCCAAGGTCGAAGTTCGAATACCTCCCCTTTGATGTCCAAACTTTCTTCTTTGAACCCTCGGGCCCATAACCTCCCAGGTAGTTAATGTCTGGTGGAGATCCTTGTATCTGGTCGCAGGATTTGATGGCCACGAGAAGTGCGTGTTTGATAGGGATCCTCGACGGGGAATCATGGGACAAATCTGCCGAATTATTTATTCCAATAAGCGGTAGATAGAGGTTATTCGCCCAAAAGTGATAACGTTTAGCTACCCGGTTGTTGCCGACTGTGCTATTTGAGGTGGTGAAGTTAACGTCGTCGAGGTGCTTCTGTCCACTAGGTAGGTGAAAAAAGTTTGTGGAAAACTTGTCGTCACAAACATTATATGCAATCTGCATTATGAGTTGTCTCTGGTGGTCCCCAGGCCGCTTCTGCTTGTGCCACCGATGGTCACACCCAAGATCCGTCCAGGTCGACGGAAAATCCAACGGAAGTTGGCAAATGTTGAAAGTTCCATCATCGTCGATTTCTCGGATGGAAACGTGTAAAGCGTAAGGGGCACGCTCTAGCCCTTGCTGAGGAAACGATAGGGGTACAGTTTTGACTAGTTTACCATGGGAATATTTCTGCATAACCAGTTTGACAACAGAATAGTTGTCTTCTCCTTGCCCTTTTTTTATTTTGGCCATCGTGCAGACGTAGAGTACATCCTGAGGACCAGGCGGCAGGAGGATTTTAACCTCACATCGTCCTTTGTGCTTTGGTATTGGATTGACTGTATACTCTATTTGCTTCAAGCGACCGGTAGCAACATCCCAAATAAAGATCTCGTCGCTGGTTGTAACAACGCCAACACGGTGACTCTGAGCTCCAATTATTTGTGAGATGGGGCTAGGGAATGTCACAGAGTGCAGGGTATCGTCGTGTGTTCTGCAAAGATAATAGGCATATATCTTTGGGACACTATAAAGTATTAGCCTTGCCACAGGACGGATATAGGATCTAGGATAGTATTCTTACCTGCCGCTTTCCAGAATGACCAAGATATCATCAAACATAGTCCACCTATTGATATCTGTCCGTGAAGGGGTCATGTACGTCTTCATAGTCCCAGTTCTCAAGGAGTACACATTAACGGCGGAGCCAACGGCCCAAGCAACTCTGCTATTCCTATATTGACGGTTCCGAGATGTTGTTGGGGCTTCCTCGCCGAAGCCGCCGAGATCTGAGTATTTGTAGATCTTCATGGAATGATATTGACCATTTTTCATGGCCTGAAGCTGTTCCGTAAGAATGATGGACGCAGAGCACCTTTCGTCGTGTGAAAGCCGTTGGTAGGCCTCTTTGAAAAAGATACGGAAGTGTCTTCTCATCAGTTTGTCACAAACAGGCTCGAGTGTCCATAATTTTTGCCATGTCTTGGACACCATTCGCATGTTCTTAAGATCGACAAGATCCTCAATATGGTTCAAAATAAGAAGAAGAATTTCAATGGGGAATCGCGGTATTATATCAGAAACAAACGTTCTGGTTGACAGAACATCCTTTGCGAGGCGTATTTCGTCTGGCAGCAAGGCACGAAGCAAACCCTCTAACCTAAGTAGCAGTTGGTAAATGTCTCTATGTAGGGATAGGAATAATGTGGTGCTATCTCATATATCCACGTGGAAAGCGGCGGGCTGAGGCCCAAGATTGTAACAGGCGCGGGGTATCGCGGGGTAGTCGCATAGCCCACGTTGGGATGGACTTACTCTGATCTTCTTCTTATAACATCTAGAGAGCCGTCTTCACGTGTTATCTGATTAAACACCTGTGTTAAGTTTGCCATTGTTGCTGAAGGGCGCTAAGCTTCCCCGGCATGAAAGAGAAGGTCCTGCATATGAGTTGGAGGCTTGTTGCAAGGCTGGCCGTGAGGACTTGGCCACGATGTTCGATTTTTGTGTCGGCGGCTCCGTTCGAGTTTATTCATATGCCGGAAGGTAAAGCTCGCGTGTCAGGTCCTTTGGGTTGAAGCCATGAAGGAAGGAGAAAAAGGCAAGGCAGCAACACGCTATCTTACGTGTACAGCTCACTGCACATGTCTGGTGATGGACCCTTGATAAGGCACGGTTATAGGCAGACAGGCACGCAGGCAGACATGCCTACCTTTTGGGTTCAGATTCAACTTTGATCAAGATCTTGTATGCGGTATACAAAATTCCTACACTTATAACCATAAGTTTACGGTAACTGCAGCCATGAAGAGAGATGTGTACAGGTCAGACAGATGCTTTAATAAACAGTAAATTAAACCACCAAGGCGCTGCGATGTTCGACGGTGGAGGCACCAGGAACGACACTGGCGTCTGTCCACATTGGTCGTTAACGGCACCTGTAGTAAATTGTGTGATCCGAGAATCAACATAAATTATGCTGTGGGCACATATTTACTATGAGACTATGAGAGTGCATAACCTTTGGAAGAAAAATGAGTTCTGTTAACTACTGTGGGAAACAATTATACCATACTATGCAGTCTTACATGTGTATCTTATACTTACATATGAATTGGATGAAAGAGGTAAAAGAATTCTAGCTGCTGCACTTCACCAACCGCTGTCATGTCACATGACTGCGGCATGACTTGGGTTGGTGGACCCTATGTTTCCAAATGGCTGTTTGTACTCGGGCGAGCCTCCGAAGTGCATGCATGTACGAGTACCGTGCATAGCAATAAGGCAGTACAACTCCCCAAGCTCCGAACTGCCTACATATATTGGGTTAATCTTATGATGACCTCGTTGCACTCGTATGCCGCCTTCTTTTTGTGGGAGTTTCCCCTCAAAAAGACGAAAGAGGACTGTGCTAACTGGTCTGATAGGTATACACAGTATGATGCGGGCGGGGGTGCTAGCGGGGGATGCAAGGGAGCCCCCAGGGGTTATTGCATTCAAAGCTCTGTATGCAACCGGGAGCACTTTAGGCAGAGGTAGGGATGTAGGGAAGTAAACCATGCTCCATAGATCATCCTCTCCCGAGATCATCCTCAGTCATTTAACCCAATAATGCAGACTGCCTTTGTGAGCCAACAAGACACGATTACTGGATCAGCCGTCTAATTGCAGTTGGGAAGCCGAGAGTACTCGTGCTCAAAAGTACCGAAGAGTGTGCGCGTGTGTTTCTATGTGTGTAAGATATGATAGATTCGATGGGAGACACTCATACTGACACGATTGCACAGTTTAAGAGGTCAGAGTTGAGGTCAGAGTTGAGGTCAGAGTAGTACTGTACTGACATCAACGTGGTACTCGTACAACAGGAGGAGTTCGTCCCCATATGACGACCACCACGACCACTACGCCCACTACAAACTCGAGTAATACCTACAGCACGGTATTGTGGCACGCACGATAACTCTGTTGCATGGCAAGAGCTGATTAAAAAAGGGGGACACCTACTCTAATTGACGTAGGGAAGCTTCTTCCAGACTTGTGTCACACCGGAGCCTGAGGGGCGAGCTGCGGAGGAAAGGGTCTCGGCTTCCATGACTCGTAAGTCACAATAGTGTGGGCTTGCGAACGTGTGAACGGTGCATTCCCAACATCTCATCTCCATCCTGCACTGCGCTGCACTCCGGGGACTTGCGCTACCTCCAACGAACCCAGAAAAAAGAGGCCAGTAACACTGGAGAGACCTGAGGATGAGCTGCCGCCGATTCCCATTCAGTTCCTTCAGCTGCACTATCTGAATAGTATCTCGGCCGGCAAGCCACGATCAGTCAAGATATATCATATCCCCTCTCCTTCGCTGAGACATATTGGACTCCTTTTCTCTACATGTACCTGCATTGATTGATTGGCATGGCATTCATGGCATTCATGACATTCATGACATTCATGACATTATAGCATGACATGATATGATAAAGGGCAGAACTCAGCAAAGTTTAATATACTTTACTAGATAGTAGAGTATACAGTATAAGGAGCAAGTAGAGCGGGGAGCAGAGTAATTAGATTAGAGCAGAGTAATCTAGAGAAAGAGTCGAGTACGACAATAACAGACCTTGTCAGACCTGGCACGGTTCCTTCTTCTTCAGCACTAGACTGAACTGTACTGTACATAGTTATTTTGAAGCCCCGGGGTTTCCCCCCCCTTCCCCCTTCTTCTCGCTTGGCCACTATGGCCACTAGTTACAGGTACCATCTACTTCACTAACACCGCTCCAAGACACCATCGTTGCACAGAAAAGCATGTACCACGGTACCGGAGCGTTAAAGCAAATTGAGGAGAAGTGCGCACCACCACCGCTGTGGACACACATCCCCATCCCCATCCCACCAACGACGAACTTCTCCTCTATTGTACTGTACTCTACTCGAGTACTGTACTGTACCACAACCGTGCATTCTGTATTTGTACTGTATAGATGCGCTCCCCCAAAATCCGTCCATAATCCATAATCCATCAGTTCCAGAGCCCCGTCTGCGTCTGTGATAATCTCCTCTCTTTCCCGCCCGCAACATCGAGATTCAAATCTTGTTGCCGCACGCTACAAGCCGTTACCCTCGCCCCAATCAATTCTCCACTTAACGGCTGGAGGGGCTTCGTTATAGTCCAACTCTTTGCGCCAACCATATGCGAGGCTGAGCTTCAGGCGGCGCAACATAGGTTGACTTGCCCCCGGTCAACGGTTCGGGAACCAGCATCTCAAGCTTCAATCCGACACAGAGGAGCTTTCTGCTTCTCTCAACCAACGGCCTTAGGTTCTTACTGGCCCGGGAGCAATGAGGTATGTCTTCGAACACCCCGAAAATTGAAACAGAACGCACCCTCAGCCTTTGCTGGTGGTGGCGCAAAACCCCCCATTCCAAAAACTCGAGACATACTGACACACGCTGAAGGTGTATGAACAATGAGCCCGCAAGATGAGAGCGCGCAACAGAGCTCGGCGATGAACAACACAGAGGTCTCGTCCGCCGAAAGAACAGTGCCGATTATACAGACTCCCGCCCAAACCTCCCCGCAACTACCTGGCGACCCTATGGTGGTAACGTCTCCTGCACCGACGATGGGCCCTCCACCAGCTCGCACAAG
Organism: Pseudogymnoascus sp. SDFLT0511; assembly: GCA_030180035.1. Classification (NCBI taxonomy): domain Eukaryota; kingdom Fungi; phylum Ascomycota; class Leotiomycetes; order Thelebolales; family Thelebolaceae; genus Pseudogymnoascus; species Pseudogymnoascus sp. SDFLT0511. Next base: position 867,418 of record JASCQD010000005.1, on the reverse strand, counting down.
CCCTGACCGTGGCGCAAACGGTACACATGAACAGACAAGCGCCATGGGAGAGCAGGCGCAGAATGGAAACGTGCAAAGCCCTGGCGCCGGAGCAGCAACCCAGGGAAGTGCGCCGCAGCCAAAGGTTCAGCAGACTGCCTTTATCCATAAGCTCTACAAGTGCGTTTCCACGACCCATACGCTACGTTTATAACGGGACTGACGATTATCTAGTATGCTTGAGGATCCAAGCATATCACATCTCATATCGTGGTCCAATTCCGACGAGAGCTTCGTCATGTCCCCGTCCAACGACTTCTCTAAAGTTCTTTCGTACGTTTCAACCACTGTGGCAAACGATTCATATACTGACTCCTGTAGGCAATATTTCAAACATACCAATATTTCGTCTTTTGTCCGGCAATTGAACATGTACGGATTCCACAAGGGTCAGTAATGCCTTACTAAAACTATTGTTCGTCGCTGATGATGATAATTAGTGAGCGACGTCTTCCACACCGGCTCGCCAGAATCACCATTGTGGGAATTTAAACATGGCAATGGAAACTTCAAGCGTGGTGATCTCGTTGGCCTTCGAGAAATTAAAAGACGGGCATCACGTCATGCACTGGTGCACCGAGACTCATATCCGTCTGTGAAGCCACCGCCTTATTCACACCCGGGAACTCCAGCAGAGCCAATACAGCCGCCAATGGACACCACAGAGTCAAGGCTTGCCCAATTAGAAAGTGGTCTGTATGACATGCATGCGAGGCTAGCCCGAAGCGATGAAGGTGCTCAGTCACTGTATGCCAAGAATCAAGTCTTGGTCGAGGCTTTGACTCGATCACTTCAGGTATGACCGATCCCACCGTTGAGGTTGTACATGCTAACATCACGTTTGCAGGTGAACCATGAGATATCTCGCATAGTACAAAGCACCGTGCCAAATGATGCGAACGCACACCGGAGCAGTAAGTCAATGTTACCATATGAGAGGACGTCAGCTAATCAGCTACAAAGTCATGGACATGCAATCTGAGATCCAGCGCCAGACAGACGTCTTGAGGAGCCTTGATGAGCCATTGGAACCGCCATATTCAGGTTCTAGGCAGTATTTCTCAAACTTATCCCTTGAAAATGCCCCCATTTCTCCACGCCAACTAGCTCAAGACGACCATCGGCGCCAACCCCCGATGGTACAGCCTTCACGGCCCGGTGCGTTCAGGCCCGTCCCTTCGCACCTATCCATCACCCCTCGAAGGTTCGGATCAATCGGGGCTGGAACCACTGCTTCGTCGCCAAGCTCATTGCGATATCAAGTTGCCCCACCGCCACCAACACAAGTGCCGCACCCTCTAAACGCCGTTACAACGCCACCCACAGATCTCCCTCGCCGCCACACCTCGGCGGACATTCGAGTCCACACATGGCCCAACCAGCCTCCATACAACCCCGAGCAGCCAGCACCCCACTGGCCATCCTCGCCCAAGCGAGCGTTGGCCGACCCAGGTGAGGACCAGCGCATCCGGGAGAGCTTCTCCTCGTACTCGATACAAGGAGCCACGCAAAATCACACCAATGCATCGCGGCCCTCGACGCCACCTTTTGGCAATAGTAGTGGAGCCCCTGAAAGCCTAGGCGCGTGGTCATGGGGTGCGTCGAGGGGAGATAAGTTTGGCGGCTCCGGATTCGGGTCGTCTGGCCTTTTCAAGGACAACTCCGGCCCGCCCACGAGGAGGGGTAGCATGGCGCATATCCTGAATCCCGCGGAAACGGCTGAGCGTGACGAGGAGCACGATGAGGAGCTGCGGGAGGAAGAGGACCGCAAGAGAAAACGGCTGCAGTAATTTTTATTACACCGTCCGCGCTTCGCGTAACAACGAGTAGCTTCGCACAGTCAATTACATTTATTTTACATTGGGCAGGTGTGGTGGTCTGCAATGTCGCCGCCTTCCCCTGCATCATTTTTACCCGGGTGGTACTACATATTGGAAACTATTTTGTGTGTGTGTGGCTTGGATATTGGATTATCGGGATTGCATCCTTTTTTGTGTGGATACACGAATATCATTTTGATAACCCCATTTGCTTTGGACGAGAGGAAAAAATTTATGAGTAAGTTTTTTTTTGCTGTGCATGATAGTGTAGCTTTGGAAGTTAGTATACAATCAATGGGTGGGATATAATTGGCACATTGTCTGTCTGTTATCCCTGTTTGAGCAAGCTTATATCGGTATTCTGCGGGCTGGGTAACGTTTAAAGATGTTTGTCTATAAGTGCTATTATGTGCTTCTCCATACACGCCCCTCATATACCAGGCCCGCTCCAAGTTCCAACAGTAATGCTACCATGGAACAATCGGACGAATAAAGCCCCCATATCTTCGAACAATCTAACAAAGCTTGGTTCAGCATGCCCAACATAGCTCCAAACCAGGAATTTACGCCTCTCCAGCACCATCCTTCACAGAACCTGCTCCCGCCAGGGCCTGCTCCTTCTCTTTCCGCTTCCTCTCCTTCTGCTTCGCCTTTTTCATGCGGTTCTTCTCTCTTCTCGCCTCAGCCTCAGCGGATAGTGGAGGACTTACAGCGGCCGCAGCTGGAGTAGCTACTTTCACCGAAACCTTCTTCTCAGCCACAACTGGTATACTTGGAACTTCGGAGGTGAACGGAGTCGAGGAAGCCGTTTCTGTGTGCTTTGTGATCTTGGGTTTGGAGTCGGCTTTAGGTGCGTGGGATGCCACGCGGCTATCATCGTCGTCGCTCTGGCCAGCAGCCTGGAGCGTACTAGAGGCTGTAGCCTTCTGTTGGAGTGGGAGCGGCTTCGTCTGTTTCACGGCCTTGAGCGAGGCAGTTTTGAGCGCCGCCGCCTTCGCAATCTCGCGTTTGGCCTTTTTCGACTTCCCAAGATTGGATCGGCCCTCTTCTTCATCACTTGTGTCTTCCTTAAGCCCACGCTTCATACTGTTGGCCTTTTCTTCCGCATCGCGGGGCTTGGCGGCCTGTAGACCAGCTTTTTTGCCCATCATGAGGCTTCGTAGTTTGCTGTTGCCGCTGATGTCCTTCCGGTTCATGTCACCATTAAGGTATTCCTTAGGAATCGGGGCGCCGAGTCCCAGGTTGGAAGGCATAGGGTTGAAAAGCTCCGCATCCCAGGCCGCGATCTCTTCCTGCGTCTTCGATGGGGCACATTTGCTTGTGTCGAATTTGTCGACCCAGCTCTTGACAATTGCATCCTGTTTCGCAATAGCTAGATCAATGCGCGCCTGGATAGCCTCCAGGTTTTCAGCTACTGGGAGCTTTTCGTGTGTGTTGGGCGCCATCTTTGCTAATGTGAGAATTGTAAATATTTTGAACCCCAGATTTCTGATTTCTGGGATCGGATTGCAGTCGCTATTCCCTATCATCACGTGATGACGCACCCGTTCCGCTCCGGCTGGTGATTGGCGGCTGGCTATTCGGGAACGCTAGCGTTACAGGAAGCTGTGGTCCCCAAACTGTACATACGAAGAATATATTGATGCTCCAAGCCTCACATTTCTTAACTTGGCAACGTCGAGTATACCGTTTGTCAATATGTTCAGAATCGCTCGCAGAGGGCCATTGGCCTCGGCCATCAAGGCTTCCAAAGTACGAGACCCTCGCCCCTATTCTGTCGCGGTTTACACGTAATTAACCCAAATTTCAGTTCCCAACTCCTTACAGAGCAATTGGAGCCTCGCAACAAACGAGAGCCCTGAGCATTCATGAATACCTCTCCGCAGACCTCCTCAGACAGGTATGCACTGCCCCGAATTGAGCGTTTGAATCAATGGATGCTAATGGCCGTAGTACGGCATCGGTGTCCCTCAAGGATCCGTCGCCAAAAATGCCGCAGAGGCCGAAGCTATCGCGAAGAAGATTGGTGGTGACGACATGGTCATCAAGGCACAAGTCCTCGCTGGTGGCCGTGGCAAGGGCACCTTTGACAACGGCCTGAAGGGCGGTGTCCGCGTCATCTACTCTCCCACCGAGGCCAAGATGTTCGCGGAACAGATGATCGGACACAACCTGGTAACAAAGCAGACTGGAGCACAGGGACGTATGTGCAACTCGGTATACATCTGTGAGCGCAAGTTCGCTCGCCGTGAGTTCTATCTGGCCATCCTTATGGACAGAGCCTCGCAAGGCCCAGTCATCGTGTCCTCGTCGCAGGGAGGCATGGATATCGAGACTGTTGCCAAGGAGACCCCGGAAGCCATCACCACCACACACATTGACATCCACACTGGTGTCACTGACGAGATTGCACGCAAGATCGCAGTGGACCTTGGGTTCAGCGAGCAGTGTGTTGAGGAGGCGAGGGATACCATCCAGAAGCTCTACAAGGTCTTCATGGAGAAGGATGCCACCCAGATCGAGATCAACCCACTTTCCGAGACCAGCGACCACCAGGTTCTTGCCATGGACGCAAAGCTCGGATTCGATGACAACGCCGAATTCCGCCAAAAGGAAATCTTCTCTTGGCGCGATACCACTCAGGAGGACGCTGACGAGGTCCGTGCTGCTGAGTCGGGATTGAACTTCATCAAGCTTGGCGGAGACATCGGATGCCTTGTTAACGGTGCCGGTCTTGCCATGGCTACCATGGACATCATCAAGCTTAACGGTGGTGAGCCGGCCAACTTCCTCGACGTTGGTGGTGGTGCTACCCCTGCCGCCATTAAGGAGGCTTTCACTCTCATCACCAGCGACCCTAAGGTCTCTGCTATCTTCGTCAACATCTTCGGTGGTATCGTTAGATGCGATGCCATTGCCAAGGGCCTGATCAGCACCGTAGAGAGCATGGACCTCAGGATCCCAATCATTGCCAGGTTACAGGGCACAAACATGGAGGCTGCGCAGACTTTGATCAACGAGTCCGGACTGAAGATCTTCTCTATCGATGATCTCCAGAACGCGGCCGAGAAGTCCGTACAGTTCTCGAAGGTTGTAAAGATGGGTATGTCAACTCCTCACCCCTTTCTAGAAATATAGCTAACATGAAGCAGCACGCGACATTGATGTCGGCGTTGAGTTTTCTTTGGGCATCTAAGCGGTTTAGACATTCGGGGGTTGCCATGTACTGATTCCTAGAGTTTACTTCGGTTTACGTGTACACATACGATTAATTTTTCCATCCATATTATCTTTGATGCACACGTGCAAACTTCCTTGTATTTGTGCAATATCCAACGCTAGCTTCTATGCATCGATCCTGTGTTTAACCCCTCGAATTTAATGATTTAAACCAACCGGCCACCTCGGGCATCATATAGCTTAAGGCCCCTATAGCCCCTTTCATCAAACTCATGCGAAAAAGCACCACCGATTTGCTCTCGGCTTTCCACCCCGTTCGTGGCTACCGACATGATGCCTAGGTGCATTCCTAGGCGAACTAAGCAAGGTAGTCTCCTATTGCCGTGCTGCACTTCGTTAATATCCGACCATCACGATCTCCATAGGAATGAAAACTTACACCATGCCTTCACCTCCGGAACCAGGTAGTATGAGACCACCTTCTCATACCTCGGCGCCGGCGCCCTCTCAACCGTCCCCCCGCCGCAGAACCAGACACAAACCAGAATCCCGACAACCACGTACAGCCTCGTCCAGTCGACGTGACTCAGGAATTTCCAGCCTGCCGACGCAGGCCGGACGACCAGGACACACAGAACCGCTGAAACCACCAGCAGCGCAATCCGAGGAAGACTCTCCCAACTCTCCTTCACCCAGCAGACAAGGCGTTCAAAATGGTGCGCAGGCGTGACATTGAGCGTGGCGAGGACCTCTTCCATGTCCGGCCTCGGGGTACCGGGGGCGGCCAGCGCCCATTGCTGGCGCATGAAGGGTGAGAGGCCATCGGGACCTTTTTTCTCGCGAGTCGGAAATGCGGCGGCGGCGGCCCAACAAGTCTGGTGGTGGCATTGTAATGGGCGTTGGAGCTGGTAGTAGGGAGTCGCAGCCATTGTTGAAGGTTGAAGGTGTGGGCGTCTGAGGAGGTGGATGCGCCGTTGACGGATGAGGGGTGGAGTGAGGTATAAGCGGATGCGGTATATGAGCTGTAAATATGCCAACAGCGTTCCGATACACGCAGTCGCCTGGCTGACTGAGACAGAAGGGAAATAGAAGGGAATGATTAAAGCCGTAACAGAAGCAGCAGCGTGCCATCCGCCAAGTATAACTGCTGCGAGTGATGTGAACTTGGCAAGCATTGTTGTGAGAAGTATGTATTTGCCGACTTGTGCCATGGTCAAAGGAGTAGCTCGAAACTGTGTCTTGCAAGTAAATGTCGGGTAGTTCCAGATATAGATTTGTCTGGGTGGTAAATGAGAGAAAATCTGGTGGGTTGCTGAAAGAAGAAAGAAGAAGGAAGGGGGTGTCTCGGGGTTGAAGAAGAAGAAACAACCTTTGATATGATAAACGTCTTGCTGGGTAGACAGGCACGCTAGAGTCAACAATAGGTTACGAATGCCAAAGGACTAAGCGCCAGTTGCATTATCTGGGACCTGTTCTAGCATTGTGGTAAATTTAGCGGTGCTTTCTCCATTGATAGAGACGATAGGCCTCGAAAGGTGCCATAGCTGGTCGTCTAAGCCAACGAACTCAGACAAAATTCAGAGAAGGACGAACTCAACTCTGGCCTGGCAAGTTAAACCGCGATTTTCATGACTTTTATGACCACTGAATTTATCTTGACGGAAGAAGAGAATGTTCTACGCCCTTATTATATACCATAATAGGGGTGGGGAGGTTGATATTTGTACGCCAAGCCCGGACTGTATCGCATCCAGGCAACCAGCCAGGCAACCGACCACCAGCAACCTTACTTTGCTCAACTATCTAAGGTATCAATATGTAAACAATTTAACAATGATTTCAATAAGAAGTGGCAAGATTCTATTAAAGTCTCTAGTGATCCTGGTGTCGGCTTATCATCACCGTATGTCCATTTATTTTCATGAATGTTGTAAGCTTTCTCTATGTGATGATTCCTATTATGCCGATGGCGAAGCAGGTAAATCGACACGCATAAACATGCCCACATGGGGAATCCCAGCTTCTGTCCATTTCCCCATCTTCTCGTCTTCCTTGAATCCCCACTTCGCCCATGCGTCCGCAACATATTCTTGTGCGTGGATACATATCAAGCCGTTCCAAGCCGTCATTTCTCCTGATAGTTCGGCACCTGATTCATCCACCGCCCTGGATACATCAAAGGCTGTTGGGTTCTCCTTGGTCCACGAAATGGCGGACCTAACAAGCTGACCAGCGATGCCCTTTCCTCGATACTCCTCCATTACCGCCATCCTTCCAAGCTTGACGTAAGGTTCCCTCCCGTCATGAAAAGTTGTAGCTCTATCCACAATCCATGGCCTCGGCTCCGCTATCAGCTCAATGCCGGTAACATTTTCTGGCAGATCTAAAGAAGACCCAGGTAGTGGATGGGCCTCATGTGGGAATGGAACCAGGCGAAGATTCCCGACTGGAAAGCGAGTACCGTCTTCAGCGGACGCATATGCCACCCAGTGATAAGATCGACAATCGTCCGAATCGCCTTCTAGAAGAAGCGGAATATTTTGGCCTTTGACGAACACTTCTTCTCTCACTGCCATGCAGTCGAGGAACGACTTGGGGATGTGGTGTGCTTGGTCAGCAGCTGGAACGGTGCGGTCGTACTTGTCCAGGTTTACTGGCCGTTGGAGCGAGATTTGGATGTCCGACGACATTCTGAGAGGTATCTGCCAAGATGTGTAGGTATATGAGAATGAGTGTGTCTTGGAGTCTCTGATTTATCGACGAGGGCGGACTTTCTGCCAATTGGTTCAAACTCCAATCACACACAAAAATAATAGTTGCAGGTGAAGACCTGAGCAGATGGCAATCGCAGACACTAACAGTATGTACAATAAATAACAAGAAAGAGAGTCCGACTACTTCAAGGGCGAATAACGAAAGATGGTGATGAACACAAACATGAGAAAGTTAGTACTCTACAGGGCGCATTAACGGCAGATACGAGTAGCGTTGTCTTGTGCCCCACTCACCTTTGGTGATTATATATATTTTCTGCCGCCAGCTAGACGCCAAACGAGGAGGGCGGTGAGGGGCATTTAGCTGTGTCTAGCGGTGTACCAAGCATAACTTTCAGCCTTCCCATTTATCAGAGGTCGACACATGGACAAGAATACGCCACACGTGTCCTTTCCTTGCCATTGAGGCTGGGAACGGCTCGGGCTGGGCAGGTATGGAAAGTGGATGCTTTGTAGAGTGCTTTATATGAGACTCGCTGAGAAATTGCTAGTCTCATCAGCTACGTATTGAAAGGCGCTGGAGGTGGCGGGGCTGTTTGTCAACGAGTACATGCACTTACTGAAGTGTTTGCTCTACAAAAACTGGCCAGGCTTTTACTTACTGCAGATGTTGAAGAGTGCTAGAGCTCGGCCTATAACTTATGAATATATAGAATACTATATCTTGAAATATCGATGATTTTCGGTGTCTCAAAAGGCGCAAGGCGTGATACATAAATCCAACATGCCGCCCCATTAATGCAAGGCTACTGTTGTGTCGCTTACATAAATTTACCAAATGCCAACCCCAAAGGTGACAAAGTGACAAAGTGTCCTCTTTATAAACTTTATTTCCTCAACGAGGATACATATTCCTCGAGCTAATCTCCTATTAAACACCGAATAAAACTGCTAGAAGCCAGTTGTCGAAAGACCACATGTCATAGCTGGCAAAAACCTACATATACACCGCCCCGTCATTGCCACGGCAGCTTCACTCACCCACCAGTTTGCCAACCCCCCCTCCAACAATTATGGCGTTAGCCTCGCGGCGCTCCTCTGGCATGGCCTTTTCGAATCTCTCTGCGATATTATGCCTGTTTTGGATATTCGCATCGACCGCACTGGCTGCAAATGCGGTCATTGGTATCGACTTCGGCACTGAGTACATCAAGGCTGCGCTGGTTAAGCCCGGCATTCCTCTCGACATAGTGTTAACGAAAGACGCACGACGCAAGGAGCTCTCCGCGGTCACCTTTAAGCCTATTAAAAATGCGCCGGAAGGTTCCTACCCCGAGCGACTTTACGGATCGGATGCGAACGCACTGTCGGCTAGATTTCCTGGTGAGGTCTTCCCGAATCTCAAAGCCATCCTCGGTCTGCCGGTCAACGACCCCAGAGTCGTCGAGTACTCTGCGCGCTACCCAGCGCTGGTTATCGAGGAAGAGAAGACCAGAGGGACTTGCGAATTCCGAAGCGAGGCGTTTACAACCAAGCAGGATCCTTGGATGGTCGAAGAGCTATTGGCAATGGAATTGCAAAGCATAAAGAGGAATGCTGAGGATATGGCAGGCAAGGGTAGCTCGATCAGGGATATAGTTATTACGGTCCCACCATATTTCGATACGGAGGAGAAGAGAGCCATTGAACTTGCCGCGGACTTGGCAGGCCTGCGGATATTGTCGCTCATTAGTGATGGACTTGCCGTTGGGCTTAATTACGCAACGACCCGCACATTCCCGACCGTCACAGACGGCCTGCTGCCAGAACACCATCTGGTGTTTGATATGGGAGCGGGCTCGACCAAAGCTACGATTATGAAGTTCCAGGGCCGAAAGATCAAGGACGGCAGGAAATTCAACAAAACCATTCAAGAGATTGAGGTTCTTGGTACTGGATGGGATAGGACTCTTGGTGGTGACGCCCTTAACGCCATAATCGTGGACGACATTGTGGCTCAATTTGTTGAGTCAAAGAAAGCAAAGGCCGCATCGATCTCGCCCGAGTCTGTACACCGTCAAGGCCGCGCCACTGCAATGCTATGGAAACAGGCTGAGAAGTTGAGGCAAGTTCTCAGTGCAAATGCAGAGAGCCAAACAAGCTTCGAGGGTCTTTATGACGACGTTGATTTCAAATACAAACTGTCACGTACCGAGTTTGAGAAGCTTGCCTCCGCACATGCTGAGAGGGTAGCACCTACTGTTAAGATGGCTCTCGAAAGGGCCAAACTCGAACTATCGGATATCGATTCCATCATTCTCCATGGCGGTGCTACTCGCACTCCCTTTGTCCAGAAGGAATTGGAGATCTTGGTGGGCAAGTCCGACAAGCTAAGAAGTAATGTCAACTCAGATGAGTCTGCCGTTCTCGGTGCCGCATTCAGGGGCGCCGGGCTCAGCCCAAGTTTCCGTGTCAAGGACATCAGGACATATGAAGCTGCAGGATATGCTGTCAGCATGCAGTGGACTAACATCAATCTCAAGCTCCAAAAGCAGCGTTTATATACTCCACAATCACACCTTGGCGCCGAGAAAGTAGTCTCTTTCCAGAACCTGGAAGATTTCGATGTTCATTTCTATCAGCATATCGATAATGCGGGCGAAGGTACATTTGAGGGCGAGAGAGAGCTCGTGAAGCTAGCAACCAAGAACCTCACAGCAACTGTTACAGAGCTGAAGGAGGGCCGCGGGTGTGATGCGAGTGACATCGTTACGAAGTTTGGCGTTCGCCTGAATGTTCTTAACGGCGAAGTTGAAATTACTGGGGCTACCGCACAGTGTGAGGTTGATGAGGACGAGAAAGCAGGAGGCGTCGTGGATGGCGTTAAAGGCCTTTTCGGCTTTGGTGCCAAGAAGAGCGATCAGGATATTTTCGAAGATGCTGAGATCGTGTCAGATGCTGAGACATCTACCGAGACTGCCACCACAAGTTCTGCTGGCAAAAAATCCTCGACATCTTCAGATGCAGCGGCTTCTTCGGCCGCCGCTGATTCCAAGCCCAAGAAGCGCCTAGTTGCAATTCCTTTGGCCTACGAGCTTGAGAAGAAGGGATACCCTTCACTACCCAAAGAGGTCCTATTCAATAAGAAGGAGAGGCTAGTTGCTTTTGACGATTCGGACCACGCACGGAAACTGCAGGAAGAAGCTCTCAACCAGCTGGAGGGCTACACTTATCGCGTCCGTGACTTATTGACCGATGATGCGTTCATTGGAGCCTCAACTGAGGCTGAGCGCAAGCCGTTGGGCGAGCTCGCCGAGACCATCGGCGATTGGCTGGATGAAGAAGGAACATCAGCTACCCGTGAGGTTCTGAAAGCCAAGCTGGGAGAGCTAAAGGCAATCGTCAACCCAATTGAGAGACGCAAGGACGAAGCCTCAAAGCGTCCGGAACAGATCAAGAGCCTCAAGGAGTCCCTGGAGAGCGCTCAGTCAGTGATCAATTTGGTGAAAGAGAAGATTGTCGAGCAAGCCGACTTTATGTCATCGGTATCATTAAGACCAACTCCCTCCGAAACGTCAACCGAATCATCGACTACAGCTGAGCCATCGACTGAAACTGATGGCACTGAAGAAGATAGCTCTTCAGCCGAAACTGAGACTAAAACTGAATCTTCAGAGGCTCCATTACCAACCGTGCCACCTACATCGTTTACCCAGGAGGATCTCGACGTATTGGAGTCTCTCCATAAGGCGACGTCCGATTGGTTCACAAAGAAGCTGGCCGAACAGGAGGCTCTCAAGGTCACGGACGACCCCGTTCTACTCGTGAAGGAGATGGCCAAGAAGGCGAACGATATCAGTCAAGCAGGAATGGAAGTGGTCATGAAAGGCATGAAGGGCCCTGAGCCGCCCAAGGTTTCGACCAGCAAGACCTCAAAAACTAAGAAGCCCAAGACTTCGAAGACGAAGAAGTCGAAGAAGACGAAGTCCACGTCTACTGAGGCAGCGGAGGGGACTGGCGAGGCTAAGACTTATGATATGCCGACAGAGGAGGAGATCTTGGAAGCCGTGAGGATTAAGGAGGAGAAGGAGCAGAAAGGAACATATAAGGATGAGTTATAGAAGTAGTATAATAACCATGCCACGAAGCAGCTACGCAGGCATGTTAGAAGAAATCAAATGTATACCATGACACAATATTACTACATTTGTCTCGTCGCTTGGATATAAATGTGATACATGAATGGCATTGGGATATGTGAAGTTTCCCGGGTGGCTGCATTGCTTCGAACACTAACAATCTTTAGCTTAGCCCTCTCTCTATTCTCCACCCCTCTTCGCTCTATATTTATAGGCTTTAGGTTTTATCTTTCGAGCTATATGGCATTGCTACCTACCGTACATTAAATGGATGTATCACACATCCTACCGCCGCCGCCCCTAACAATTGTAATGAGATTAAAAGAATAAACCGGCGCAGAGGCTAAAAAAAACATACAACAGTAGGTATTCGCTGGTGATCACCCACCCAGCTACTAATCCACCGATCTCAAGCTTGTGTATGGCAGAGCGGACGGGATGCCCAATTCTCTTGAGTCTATGGTTGTATGTGGTAGGTAGGTTATTATCCCATACCACATTAACGACGATTAAGTAGACATCACATGTATAAGCATGGTACATGTAGGGAGATGGCGAGGTCTAAAGAAACTCCCGCATGCAGTAGCACGAATAGATCTGAAGTTTTTCTCTTTCCAGCTTGTTATTGCCTTTTGTATATCATTCTCAGAATAAGCCTTAGGAGTTGCACGTTTATACCATAGTCAGTAGTTATAAGGGCTAGAATCTAAGGTAGTGGGGTAACGTGCGCGAGATTCCCATACGACGTTATATAGATTAATATAATAAAATAAAATAAAATAATCGTGATAGAAACGCTATCTAGCTATTTGACCTTGCGCTCATATATTTGCAATGATCGCAAGTACTTCGGCGTGCTGTCTCTTGAGGCCCCTTACCGCACTAGCCAACTCTCCTCTCAGTCTTTCCTCGTCTTCGCAAGCCAAGTCCTCTCTGTCGCCAGACTGCTGCGGCGCGGAAGCTAATGCCATCATAACATCGTTCTCAATTAAAGCAAAGTCTGACTCTAATGATTTCCGTACGCTATCGAAAGTTGTCTTGGCCGCGGCTTTAATTTCCCGCTTTATCGCCGACGAGATGTTAGGAAATAAGGTGCCGTTCGTGATTCGTCCCTGCACGGTATTTCGTTGACGAGCTGCTTTGCCGGTGCCTGCCACAAAGAGACATCAGTATAAGGTTGAAGTCGATTAGGTGATAATATTGTCTTAATATTCTACCTAGGTAGGTATACTCACCACATTCATTGGCTGCTGATCGGTAAGCTGGAACCATCTCTGCGAAAATATAGGAGGATTCATTCGGCTCTGATGCTTTACTGCGAGTAATCCTCGTTGGTGTAAGCAAAGGGTCCTTGGCCAAGCGAGGCTTTTAGAGGTATCGAATTTCGCAAGGGCACAATAAAACTTACTTGACTTCCTTTGCAAAATTCTGCTCTGCTAGACTGCATCTGTATGTTAAACTTTGAATTCTGAAGTCAATTCCTCCAACGAGCAAAGGGCTGAAGCATTTCTCTTCACCAAAATGTTAGCTATTTTACTGCAGAAAACTAAACTCTACCAACGTACCTCTCATCTCTGACTGCAAAGCCAGTAAGGGTGCTTTAGCGGACTGTAACAAATCTTTAAACAGCGCTGGAATGTCTTCTTCTAATGTCTCCCATTGGAATGCCATCTCCATTCTCATTTTCCAGATGAGTTCAGCGTTCCAATTCACTTTCCCCCGCTTTTCCGTGTAGTGGTAACCATCGTGTCTGCACCAGGCATTATACTGAGCTACACTAGCTAAATCAGCCCCGTGTACATAAAGTTATACAATATTAGAGACGTTACTCCAATGCCACTATGCTGAGTTAGAATTCGGACTGCTGTGAATGAGGTGGATATTACATTGTTCCAACTTGCACTATTTTGTTTCGCCACAGTTTCCCAAACCTCGCTTTGCTTGTCTTGAATAAAGTTAGGCAGGTAGCCCCTTAACTTAACAAAGCTTTGAACAAACCCACCTAGAAGCGTAAGAATTAGATCCCGAAAGGTGTCCTGGAATTCGCTTTTGGACTGAGAGACGGCCCTCAATGTCTCTGAAGGTTAGCCAACTTCAATATGGAATAATAAATATGACTAACCTCCGTTTTTCCATTATTAACGGTGAGAATCATCGATTCGTCTAACCCAGTCTCTGTAGGTAGCTGGGATTCTGTAGGTTTAGTTGCTAAAAGCTCAGCTGAATTTAGAAGACTCGACAACATAGAAGAAAGGAAATGCCTTGCTTCAAGTAATTGCGCATGGGCGGTCATGGTGTAGCAGAACCGTCGAAGCTCTGGTATACCACTAGCGTGAACCATTTCAACATTACCCTTCATTGCATACTTCCCGTATGTTGTGTTAGAGACGCAAAATACTTCTAGCCCTCCATTTGGGACCTTCGAGGAATAGGCCCGCTGTAGACCTTCTTTAACGTGCGTATTGCGAGCGCTAATAAGAAGCAATTGTTGCCTATGAAAAGGTTAGTAGTCTAGTCTCAAGCATACCCAGTCTTTCATACTTTCGCTTTAAGTGTTTCTTAAGAGCTTTATTGCCCCGTGCTTTTGCTTCCTTGATATCTTTGTCAAGTTTCATCATCACTTCTTGCGGTATTCTCTTGTTTAGGCCACAAAACTCTTGTCGTGCCGCCTTCACATTAATATCCTAGTTATGTGTAAGCCATACCCCCTAGATTCAATATTGTAGTAAACTACAACCTCTGACTTAGTGCAGACAACAGCAACTTTCATGCTTTTCCCAGCGGACTCCTCCCATTCTAACTCAGCATGCCGAGATAAGATAGAATAGAGGGAAGATTTCAATGACTGATCTGTGATTGCTCGAGAGATTTTTGCAACGATGAAGATATGGTCGCATCTTAAAAGATAGTCCTGCGTTGCTTTTACTCTTGCTAGATTTGTATCATGTAGGCCTACATGTTTTGTTAGTTAATTGTGACTGCGTTTAAAAACCTAAGCCACAAACCTGGCAAGTCGGCAAGAATAATACCAGTCTTTAAGACGTCTGATTGAAGATAAACACTATTAATACTTAATTAGAGGCGAATAAATGATAGAGCATGAAGGAAAACTTTACCGGATGATTTTTGTAAATGGCCAAAACCTATCTTCCATGAATACACTCGTCTTCTCACAACATTCATCTGCAGTATCTGCTGTTGATGTCCACTTTCCAATCTCTCCACTATCTGGCCAATCAAGCTCATACGCCCATTGAACTAATTGGCTATTCGCTATAGACAGCCCAGCTTCAGACAAGTCATTTATGAGCATAGCTTTGTTAAAGCTAGGCTGGTGGCTAAATCCTGCCTCAAGTGAGGACCATGCTTGTTCCGATTCGCGTTGCATTGTAGCGTATTCATTTTCAGAAATGCTGTCACCTTCAGTGTGTGGAAGATACATCTGGCGGTAGTTCCAGACCAGTTCCTTGATTAGATCTTCGATTTCGCCTATAGAGAGGTACTCAACCTCAATAGTAATAGGCGCCAAATGGTCCGTTGTCTTCTGCCTATATTCAGTAACAACCGAAGTACAGGCTGCGCCGATATCTCCCTATTGGGTTGTTAGGTTTAGAAACGCCCGTTATATGATATGTACTTACTGTTTTAGCGATATCTGGAAAGTGAAGAAGAGAGTTAATGAGACTACTCTTTCCTAGAAGAATATCAGACCTATGCGGCTTAATTTAATGGCCCATTCTTACCTTCACCCGAATCTCCTAGAACGGCGATGGTTCTCGTTTCAGAGCTTTTAAACGTACTCAACTCCTTAGCATCATTGATTAGCCTTTGAAGATCAGCCTTTTCTTCTAGAGATTGCCTCGCTGTCTCCATTGCGTCGGCTGCATCCTTTGCAATATCAAGTCCTCTTTGCAACTGTGTTTGGAAAGACGAAGCGAAGAACGGTTCCAATGGCGGCTCCTCACTACCGACATCATAAGGGCTTATGGGATCGCTGAAATAGCTAATGTCGCTTATGCTAGAAGTAACCGACACACTTCGATTGTGCGGGTACAGGGATGGACTTGAACCTAGCTCTGACATTTGACTAAAGAAAGTAGTCCGCGCTGGCGGCGGAGTAGATGGGCCATCTTTAGCGGAAGCCAAACTGCCATTGAGTAGAACAGCTATTGGAATTCCAGGATCCTCGTTCTCAGTAGGAACAACTATCTTCTCATCAGAATACAAGGTATGTAAAGAATGAGGGTCCTCTGGTTCGAGTCTTGACAGAATTGGCAAATTGAAATCACTAGACCGAGTCTGCGAGTCCTGAAATGGAAGTCTCATCGTGTTGGGCTGGAGAGTAGGCTTTCTTCCAAACGTGAAATCTCTAAAGGTGACGCTGTTACCCTCATGGCCAAAGGTGGAAAATGCTCCTGTCGGGCTAGGTGTGACACTGGTTGCAACCGCTGATTTGGGTCTTGGTGGGGAGAGGTTGCTAGAAGCTGGGGTGACGTCTAAAGGTCGCTCGACGCAGTGAGCATTTGCGGAAGCCGATAAGGTCGAAAAAGCATTCTGTCGTTCTCCCAACTGCTCAATACCCCTTCTCAAACCTGCAGACAAGATTCTATGTTCTGGAAATACTAGTGGAGAGACGGTATCAGAAGCAAGGGAGACCTCTAGAGGTTGCTCGTCGCGTAGAACGTTTCTGGAAACAGGGAGAGTTGAAAGTTGGTCTTGGCCGCTATTCAAACCTCTTCGTCGTTCTCCCAGCTGTCCAAGGTTTTTCTTTGACCTCAGTGGTAAGATCTTGCGGTCTGGAAAGGAATTAGACATTCTTTAAAAGTAAGGTTGGCTCTACAGAAGGGGATCCTCGTTGGAAATCTGTGCAGTAATATGTAGCTGTATAATTTATAAATACGACAGAAGATGGAAGTTTGAAGCACCTTTATATTGCACGGCGGCAGTTGACATGGCGAGATGGGGGCCTCAATCAACACGACGCTTCCAACATGTAGAGAAGTAGGGTCGGCTAGCCTTGCATCTGTCCGCCCCACAATCCAACAGAGGATTGCTTAGTGCAACAAATTGTATACGTTGCGACAGGAGAAATGCGCGATCCATGCAAGTTGCCCAAGCGGGGTATCAGGTGGCACCTATGGTGTGACCTTATGTGGTCTGCCTGTCTCGGAGCAAGCTGTCGGAGACCAACGGAGTTGCTGGCTGTAATACCGGATAAAGCAGAAGGAGTTATAGACTGCGATGGCCCTGAGTACTTATAACCCCTCTTGTAGGACATCCCTAGTATTTTATGTTTCATTAGCACCTACGAGCGGGAGTTATTCGAATCGCAGCAAGAAACAATATGAAAGAGATGTTTGGCTGTTGTCAAGGCTACTTCAGTTGGCTGCTATCCTACCTTGTCACTGGTTGAATCTAACGGCGCTTATGGGTGACGAGTGACACAAGTTATACGTCGGGCACGGCGCGGGCCGTCAAGTTATCAGTGTCCTGCTTCAAGACCAGTCCCCGCTACCGCCACAGCGACGCCCAAGTTCTACCTTGAATAGATGCATACCACAGCTTCTCTTCAAGAGCGGTGGTAGAAGCTGAGTGATTAGAACCGATTATTAGTCGTAAAGGGAAGACGGCTAAACTTCGGTGCTAAAATGCCACATTGACACGAAACTTTTACCACCTCACCCTGCTCAACCTGGCTACCCCGCTCACCCTTGCACAACTCCGTGATCGCTCTTCAAGTGATCAGATTCCACGCTATGCCTATTGGCGCGATTGAGAGTAATAAGCACGGATCACAAGCTTGCGTATGGCAGAGCGAACGGGATGCCCAAATCTCTTGAGTCTATGGTCGTATGTGACTACTCTTCTCATATAGCGAAAAATATATGTATGAACGTAGCATAATAAATACCTTCAAAACCTTAATATAAATAGCCACTTCTGACACACTACCCTTGCGAATTCTCTCAAGCTGAAAGCGAAAGGCGTAGAGGATATTCGATCTTTACCAGTCTACACCGTTATGTGACATGTATCCCGTGAGTGAATTTCGTATCTACTTGACAACAGTACCTGCGGCGCATTGAGAAGAAAAAACATCAATTATAGAGAGAGAATCTCACAGGCATGTTGGATTTAGAAGAGTAGAAAACAAATTCGATTCCGTCGAGGTACTACCATTGAGACACAGCTGGGAATAGAAAAACAATCCACAGCCAAAGATCTAAAATGCAGAACACATGTCATAAGGAAGGCGATTCGTAATAAGATATGCCGAGTACATGTCTATGTCTACCGCCGCTCCCTGTTTGACGAGTACATAATCAACACTTATGGACCCCATCCTTAATTGTGGTGCGAACTTCCAATGCACTGGTACTCTCGCTGCTCCACAGAGCCCTGCGGCGACGGGAAATTAGAAGCCCTTGAAGGTGACGAAGTCAGACTTGGTCTCTGAATGTTATCACCTAGGCGACCTCTTGTGGGACGACCAGGAGAATTCCCCGCGCGCAGTGAGACCTGTTCACCAGCAGCTTGATTGACCATGCTGAGAATATTTTGTGTTTTGTTGGCACTCGTCATGAGCAATTTGAAGGTTGGACCCTCTCGTTGAAGATCAATAAGGCGTCGTAGATTTTTCACGAAAACTAGTATTTCTGCTCCCCAATTCGCTTCGAAATCGGAGATGCTGTCGACAATGCAGAATATGGTCTTAGATGGTTCTACTCTAACGACCAGGAGCTCGAAAAGCTCGCACAGGGCTGAAAGGTCTTTTTGAGAAACCGCTGTGTAGAGACTGTGCTCTACAAAATCCAACTCTATCTCTGTGTAGAGAATGAGTTGACCTATTAAGCTAGCCATGAGACCTTTGGGTCCGAGGACTTGATCTTGAGGCCTCGAATGCTGGCCACAGTAGAAGTGCAAGACTATGAAATCCGGCGATTGCGCCACAGTAGCAGTCAATGAGGCACATACAACAGAAAGGGGGGATGTCCTTCCTATACTGTGTTCTCTATCATGGCCATCTACGAGAAGAAGGCCAGAATGTGTTCGCGAAAACCATTCTTTGAATTTTGCGGTTTCGAGTAGCCATCGAGCTTTGCTAAGTGCTACTGAATGCATAGAACTGCTCTTTCGCAGGATAAGCTCTGCTTCACGTCTTGCTAGGGAAGGATATGCCTCTAGGACAGCAAGTAGTTGGTTCGTGATGAGTTTCACTGGCTGGTAGTGTAATCGACGATCTCTAGGAATTTCATTCAGGCCAACCTGCTCTAAGGAAGTGAAAGAAAATTAGCATACTAACCCACGCTCAGGCATAACATCAGATTCAGACTTACTTTTGTATGTGTGCTCGATCCCAATTCTGTAGAGCGCATTTTGCATTGTCTCGCCCAATGTCGAAGGCACAGCAGACCACATCTGGGACATTGCGTCTCTATACCCTTGCGAATATGCTTGCTGCGTATTCCCAACCTCAGATCTGAAATTTTGAAGGTTCTGGCTAATGGCATCGATGTTTTGTCCAAATTGCTGACCTTCGATTCTGAAGGCCTTGAGATTTCCATCAATGGAATTTACATCGTGACCAAGACCGTTCACATTATCTATCAGATTATCTAGCTGAGTACCGTTTTGAAAGACCTTTTGTCGGGTTGCTTTGTTCTCGTTAAGATTCTTGGAGAGGTTGCTATCAATATTAGCTTGTCGTTCGCCATGAAGTATTTCGACTCGATTTCGGATTTTTTGTTTTGCGCTCTCGATGTTATTTACAGCACTGTCCACAGACAGAGCTTCAACTTTTGGGAGCTGCTTCCTTATTTTCTTGAGCCCTATAAAACTAAATTAGCGGCTGATAGTCTTAATGGAGATTATTATACCTACACCCTTCGTCATATTGCCGAAGTAGAATGCTAATGAGTGTATCGAGCGATTCCAAAAGAATTGCATATAAATCCTGAATATAGTTCCGTAGGGCCACATCCTTTCTGTAGATATTGAAATTAGTGGATGAATAAGACATAATCAAAGGGACTTCAGAAAGAGACTCCAAGATATTATCTCGATTATCAATTCTTTGTGTCCATGCCTAGAATACGTCAGCACTGAATCTTTCTACGTTGTCATAAATAATCACTTCGAACATAAAGCATAGTCCTCCACGAAGTACTGAAAGTCCCTTGTCATTTGGAATAAGTTCTGCGGCGATCTTCAGGTTCTGAGAGGTGACTTTGCTCTCTCGTACATATT
Organism: Pseudogymnoascus sp. SDFLT0511; assembly: GCA_030180035.1. Lineage (NCBI taxonomy): Eukaryota > Fungi > Ascomycota > Leotiomycetes > Thelebolales > Thelebolaceae > Pseudogymnoascus > Pseudogymnoascus sp. SDFLT0511. The sequence continues at coordinate 847,300 of JASCQD010000005.1, read as the reverse complement.
TCCGGATCCAACTCTTTTCAGCCTTCGCATTGTAAGATGTTTCCGACGATTGAATATACTCTAAGACATCGTCCCAGCTAGAGTTCAAGCCTTTGAGATTTGAGTCGATTATAACTGCACTAGACAAATGCCCTTCCAGCTTGCTATTTTTCAAAGATCAGCATTGGCACATTTTTCCATTTTTAAAATCGCGCTTTACTCGGTTTGGGGCCTCGTCCACATAGAGAGTTGAGGACTGAACTCGGTTCTCTCCCCGTAGCCGGGATGGATGGCTTTGCCTTCATTGTTCTTCCATTTATCGAACATCTGAATTTGGTGGGGATCATTCATCAAGTTTTTCATAGCCGCCGGAAGGGCAAGAGGTCTCTGTGGCTCGCCCATGGCTAACGATATCGGGCTCGGCAGTTTGATGTTGCAAAGGAACCCGGCCCTGTAGAAGCTGCAGTCTCTAGTCCAAGTTAAATTCGGCGACAAACTGGCTCCTGGTTCTCGGATATGGTATCAGATCAATTCTCCCTACGATAGGTTTGTAATAGAGCCGTAGATAAGGCCGTGATTGAAGATAACGATGATGATGGTGTTCTGAAAGAGGAATGCATGCGTATAGTGGTGTAACTCAAGCAACTAGAAGATATACGAAGTACACATCTTCAGCTGAGACTGTCGACGTGTAAACAACCAATAAGTACGGTTACGAACAGTCCGCCAGCCAGGACAGCATGGGAAAGATACCTCATCCTTCGATAGGTAGCAGGAAACCAGCGTACAAGCCAAGTGCATCAAGAGACGGGATGCTTGTTCAGCTGACAGGGGTCCTGAGGCTCCGGCTCGTACCGTCCCGGATGTTCCGATTCTCAACCCCTTTTCAGAAGGTTGATACTGGGGCTAGGGAGGATGCCAAGGGAAATTGAAGAGTTATGAAGAATTCTGTCTTTTGAAGAAATATAATGGCTCTAAACTCTTTTATAAAGGGGTAAATAAATAAAACCCGTTTGTGTCTTGAACTATCGTTATAGTTCTAATGTAAAATGTAATGAAAAATATACGTCTATATTTCTAAAGTGAAGAATTATACGCATTTTTCTGAATTATGCAAGTGCTAGTTGACGTTTGTTCCAGCCCAACCACCAACCCAGCCGATTGGTACTTGGACCGGAACATATACAAAGCTTTCGCTCCCTCCACTTTCAGGGTATGCCGCTCTAATTACAGCGCGTTTGACCAGACTGCGCCACGTCACTCTGATTGCCCGCTTATACGGTATCCATCCAATACCAAGCCTTCTTGTGCGTGCTAATTTAAGAAAGAAGATGGCTGGATGGGGACGGGGTGAAGGCGAATCTAGAATTTTGGGACTTTCTCCTATGTTTCCGTCCATGGTCAGGATTTGGCATCGCGGCATCAGAAGGTTTATTACTTCTACTCAACTCTAAGGGCCCCTAATCGAACAGCCTGTTGAGATACCGAAGATCTCCACAATTGAGCTACCTTATCTTGTTGCAGCTAAATTAGCCAATATGGCGGACATATCGCCTGCACAAGTCCGTTCGTCGCTCACAGATCCCAAGGAGGGAATTCTCGAACCCGTGGTATGTGTACCTTTAGACGATGGATCAACAACTGCTTCTGCGAGAGTTGGCACACTCGACGACGATAGGAAAATTGCAACCATCACAGCGAGGGAGCTGGGTAAAGTTCGGGAGTCGCTTGAGCGCATTGATAAAGGGATCAGCGACCTTACATCTTCGATCAGTGGATTGGCGGCACGGAAAAGGATCCCGCGCGACAGAGACAGAAGCAGTGATTCGAAAGCAACTGTGGAAGATCGTGAAGATGAGGTTATCAACCCGCCTAAAGACCCCACTAAATTTAGCCCGGAAGTGCGATATTGCAACAGCCACCAGTTCAAGAATCGGTATGGCGTAGAGGAAGGCGCGTACGCCATGGAAGTACTTGTCGGCGGGGCCTCTGCTATAGATCACCTCGAGCCCCAGACACATCCGGCCATGCATCTTGATCCGAATTCTTGGCAGCTTGGTAAAAATGCATGGATTCACCGGGTCCGCATAAACTCGCCCGCGATCATGAGGGTTCTTGGTAGTGTGAATGGTGACCAAGATCCATGGGATGGCAAACCTCGTTGTTTTAGTCGTCCATTTCGCTATTTTATTCGTTTCCAGTCCAAGATGGAGGAAGAAGTCAAGAAGATGGAAGAGAAGGTCGCCCAAGCAGCATTGCAATCTGACGGAACGAGCGTCGCCTTAGAGGGAGATTTCGGTAAAACGGAGGTAAGCTGATTTAGCAGAAGTGTATTTTTATACTTCAGTCCCCTTTCATGAGCAATTTTCATTCATTGAAGATGAGAAATTGTGAATCATTTGCTCGCATCTCAGACATTTCCCAATCCTATACTCTACTATGTTAGGCACCGCTAACTGCCGATCTTGATTTGTCCAGGGCTTAAACGATGTTGAGAAGACCGGCAATGGCAAGCCTGCGGAGCCCGTTTCTGAAGCATCCATGGATGATAGCAAAGAGGAAACGGCCGTGCCACTCGAGACGATATACTCGAGTAATGATGCACTTGAAGACGTCAAATGCTATGTCAAATTTGTGAAGGAGAAATTGTTACCTGATTACCACCAGTTCGACGGTGAAATATCATCTAAAACGAAGGTTCGCTTTGACGATCTTTGGTATCTATTTCAAATTGGAGATTTGGTCCACATTCCGAGTACTCCCAAGGAAGCGCACATTGCAAGATCCTCAACCCAACAGACCACATGGAGGATATATAGCTCTCGTCTTGAGCCGTTAATCTTTCATATGTACTGTTACTATATCGACTTCGACGGGGAGTCATATGGAGCTGTATCACATTTATTCTCCATTGAAATTTTCAAAGGCGAGAGAGAAGTGGTGAAACTTAGTGGACCCTATCCATTACGGTTTATGAAAGACTGGGAGGCAAGCTTGAGCCAGTTGGAAACAGACGGGGCCAGAGTCGTAGATTGCATCACAAGGCGATACGGCTACTATAGTGGATGGACCATTACAAAAACCCCCGCAGGAGAGGAACTTCAAGACCTTAAAAGTAGTGCCGGAAACATGATCAAGAGTCCCGATCATATAGAGAGCGAAGTTTTAGTGGACTACACCGAGGCATTCAATGCCGCCCCTAGTTGGAAACCTGAATTAACTAAATTCGCTACTAGCAATCTAGTTTTCTCAAGCGAAGTTGAAAAGATACCAATAAAGACTTGGGATAGTCTAGCAACTCGCGAACTCCTCAATTCGAGGGAAGATATACTGATTACTGATGATGGTATTGACGAGTATGACCTGAACAATCTCCTAAAACGCGAGGAATTCTTGGAGTATGCTGGCGATGCAAAGCCGATTCCGCCAACGTCCCAGAGAGACCTCGCCCTCCTCCCAAAGCGAATATTTGCTTACGCCGTCTGGGCGCGGAAATTTGTTAATATCGATTCCCGATACCTAAAGCCCGCAAATGAGAAAGGGAAGGAGGATAAGACATTCAACAAACTTGAGATTGATCCTCGTAACAAAAAAATGATCGAATCACTTGTTCATGCTCATTTCTTGAAGAAAAAAGAGGGCGAGGATGGCATTGAGTTCGGATCTCAGGACCTTATTCGAGGAAAAGGTAGAGGTGTTGTCATTCTTCTCCACGGAGTTCCTGGTGTAGGAAAGACTGCTACCGCCGAGGCTGTAGCCCAGAAATGGAATAAGCCATTGTTTCCTATAACATGTGGCGATCTTGGTTTCACCCCAGAGAGCGTAGAAAAGTCTTTGAGCGACATATTCCGCTTGGCCCATTTGTGGGACTGCGTCTTACTACTGGATGAAGCCGATGTCTTCATCACGCAGCGAGATAAGCAGGATCTTCAGCGAAATGCCCTTGTGTCGAGTAAGTCTATCATTCGCTTTGTTGTCGAGATACATTATGTGAGAAAGCTAACTCTGTAAGTTTTCTTGCGGATGCTCGAGTACTACAACGGTATTCTCTTTCTCACGACCAACCGAGGCGGCGTTCTTGATGAGGCCGTAAAGTCTCGCGTGCATTTGAATCTGAAATACGAAAGTCTGAACCTGTATCAGACCATGAGAATCTTCGAACTCAATATTGAACGTCTCGAAGAGATTGAAGAACAACGAAGTAAGGCCAAAGGTCATAGAAAGCTCATTGTGGTGAAGAAAGATGTCCTCGAATTTGCCGAAACCCACTTCAACAAATACGAAAACTCAAACGGAATAGGAAGGTGGAATGGCAGACAGATTCGAAATGCATTTCTCATTGCCTCTTCGCTTGCACACTATGAGGGTGAGAGCCAGCCGGAATTGCAGACGCAGTTGAGGTCTTCACACTTCAACCTAGTGGACGAGACGACTATACTCTATGATAATTTTAGGTCAAATGTCCTAGGTGGAGCAGATGACGCTATCGCCTATGACCGTATGGAACGAGATGCTCCCATGCCTCCTCCAGTAAGACGATCCAGCGCACAGGTACCGCTACCGCAGGGACAAAACTTCCACGGAGGTCAAGGGTATCCAACTCAACAAGCAACAGTCACAACTAGCTATACAAACACGGCGTCAAACTTCCATGAACGAGGGGTTCCTGGAGCACCTAGGGGGGTTCAGATCACACAGCCCAACCTATATGGAGGAGCTGGGGGCATTCCAAGCCCACACCAAAGCGAATATGGGAGGTGGGTGGGAGCACCTGCGCAGGCTATGACAAAGGCTCCGAGCCAGCAGGGAGATTATGGTCTTCCAATTTCGAACCCGCCCTCCCAGATAAACAACCAAGCTGTGGACCCAAGAGCAAATTCGATGTTCGACCACTCAAATCCCCAAGGAAACCCTGGGCAATATTTTGGAAATGGTAATGTCGGTAGTGGTGGTGGTGGTGGCGGTCAATGGTAATAAAGGATAGTTATGCACTTCTGTACCGTAACCTCTTATTCCTTATGAGATGAATATTACCTGGTTCTTGTGTAATGTAACCGTTCGATTGGGGTGATTGAGCCATTAGCAGACGACCTGAAATTAGATTTCTAGGGATCAGGAATGTCACAAAAGATTGACCCAGTGCACATCATGTCGTTAGAATGATGGGCCTTTCGACAGAATCATCTGATGCATTAATCTGTCTACCTTAAGAGCTAGATTAACGGGCCTCATTGTTGAGCCAGTGAAAAGGTCGTTAAATGGTTAGGAGGTAAACATGGTCGTCGGACTCCTAGCATGCCTGTCGAATTCGTCCAACACTACGATCAGCTTCCCGTCGCGCCTCGCCTTTCATTTCCGCCATTTCATCAACGGTGAGTGCACTAACTGCATTCTGAACCCTCACAAACAGTACCAAAATTACCAGTGCAGTAGTTGCACAGGCGACCTCAAACCAGAATACCGCCTGATAGCTTTTCCTCTGCCCTAGGTTTGACAGGGTTGAAATGTTCACGATATCTGCAAGCCCAAGACAAACAGCGATACCGAGATGCATAAGCAACATGATTAGCGCACCAGCCAGGCCCTGTTCCTTCCTAGGCAAGCTGGTAGTAATAAATATATTCGCCACTGTAAACGTTACATCTATACCAATGGTAGCAAAAATCATGCTGGGAAAGATGTAGGCCCAGTAGTTAGCGCCAGAGGGGGCGATCGCAAATAGCAGCGGGGCAACTATCCAGGAAAGGCCCGCGATGTAGATGAGAATTGTGCTAGAGAGAAGATGCAGAATAAAGCCGCCGAATGTAGAAATCAAGATACCGCCTACCGCCATAGGAGTATACCAAGCGACAACGAGGAGAGGGGAAACGGACATGACGTTCTCCATGTAGAAGGTTGCGTAGAGGAGAAATATACCAAGTGAGCCATAGGTGAAGAAGAGGGCAAACACAAGGGGCGTCATGCATCGGACTTTGAACAAAGAGGCCGGGAGGAGGGGCTCATCGGCCACATAGGCTTCAACGTAGATTGCAAAGAGCAGGAGAAGCGAGCCGACAACAAAGAGAGTATAGATATATGGCGTTCTCCATCCCTGGGGCGCATGCGCGGAGTCGATAATAGCGAAAGTGAACAGAATGAGGCCGACAATTATCAGAATTGCACCAAGCCAATCCATTTTGATTCCTAACGCTCGGCGCTCTTTGATATCAGAAGGAATATACAGGTATGATGTGATAGCTGTAATGAATGAGAGGAACATGCCGACCCAAAAGTACCAACCCCATGTTGTGTACTGGGCAGTAACCCCTGCAAAAAAGATGCCAATGCTAGTGTAGTTAGTATAGGTTTCAAGATGCTGTGGATAATAAAGTATAACTTACTAGAACCCAACGGGGGCAGCAGCCCCGTAAATGGAAAATACCAGGTTTTTTCTTGGCCCTGGCCTGTAGATACTCCCAGTTAGCATCATGCCGCTCGGCAAGAATGCTGCAGGTCCTAAGCCCTGTAACGCGCGGCTGAAGTCTAACATCAACTCATTCTGGGAGAACCCGCAGATCAAACTCCATAGCCCGAGCCACGCCATCCCGCCCACATAAAATGGGTAACCGCCATACATGTCTCCGAGACGGCCGAATATCAGCAGAAATGCAGCGATAACTAGGGAGAAGGCTGAGGCAGGCCAGATACTTGACGCCGGAGGAATACCTAGATCGGTAATTACAATGGGAAGCACAACCGTAAATCCAGATACAAAGTATTCCTAGAACTATTAGATCTAACCTGGTAGTCATAGAGGAGTACTTACACTAAGAACCTGGGACATGGCAATCGAGAAGATAAAAGCGACTTCAGCCCAGAGGGATTTGAATTGCTTCGGCCGCTCGCGACCTAGACGCTCTATTCTCCTTTCCAAGGCCTCTTCTTCTTGAGCTTCATTGCTCGGACGATCTATCCTTCCATCAAGGGCATCGTCATTCCTACGCGCCTCCAACTCCAACTCATCGCATGCACTGCTTCTATCAGCGGTAGACCTGATGCTGTTGCAGCATAATGTTTGTTGGTTTTTGTCTTCCATCCCCGTCGTTTCTGTAGTTGGAGCACCCTCTTTGCCTTGTGTAACGAATAGGTCTCGCGATGGTATCGAATTCTGATCTTCCGGAGAGTGATAATTTGTTGCTGATGCTGGCATTCTGCGTGAGAAACTATGGCGCACCGAGAGGTTTAATTGTAGTGGAATAGTGTTCCAAGAGGATCAATAAAATGAACATCACTACTCTCTTTTGCGTATCAAGTTTGATATTTATTTAGTGAATCTATGCACTATGTTCTCTGTTACCTTGGTGGCGGTATCCTTGCCTTCGCCCCACTCCAGCTAACTTCCAAAATAGGACAAGGCTTTACCGGTCTAGTAATTCACTGATTGGTGTCATCGTCTGGCAACTCCACTTCCATTAACTTCCTAAAACAAGTAACCGCTTTATTAGCCTGCCCCCACCCCTGGTGGTGTATATTCGTTTGTGATAAATGTACTATGGGATAATAGTAAATGTTGAAAACAAATAACACTTAGAACATCGTACTTCTTCATGGTGATAAAGACCAGCTCTAACTATATAAGAAGCCAGTCATAGCCTAAGTGGCCGACACTAAATATCCACTGTGGTGAGGATAGCTCTCCATAATCCTCTCGTGTCCAGTATTCTTGCAAGATTTTGGAGGCATTGGCCGCATTTATGCAATTTGTCTCGGCCCAGAATTGCGCCAAGCAACCAGTTAGAAAATCTTTTTGGGCTTCCAACGTACACTCTAGGCCGGCAATGAAAATAGGCCAAAGGATACACTTGAATAAATTTCCATCGTCCTTCAGTGCTTCAATAACACTTAGTAATGCACAAACCAAATCATCTTGTGACGTGGCATTATCCGTGAGAGCACCAAGTACACGCCTGCCATATATAAGAGAGCCAAGTTGGAATGATTGTGCCAACTTGCAAAGTTTATCCTCACCTTGCAATGAGGGTGATGGTAGTTGCGGAAGTAAGCTTGATGCCCACATATTGCAATCGAAATTTTGTATAGACTCAAGCATGGTAGTGATATGTTGGGTACAGGAGATGATGGCGGTGTCGTCTGATGGTGCCTGGTCTGCAATTATGTCTCTCTGGAGCGAGAAAAATTGTATAGCGTGTAAGAGATGATCTGGACACCCAAGAAAGGATTGCTGAACGGATTCCTGGGGCGGCATGCCAGACTGACTTAAAGAGATCGGCTGGGATAGTAGCCTGGGGCGTGCAAAAGTTGCTCCCAGTGTTTCAATCCTGATATTGTATTAGCAATCATCCGCAATCTACGTGGATTGATCATTCTGTGAGTCGGATATACGCACAGATAGATCTGCCTAGTAATAAAGCTACGTATTGCCTGGACAGTCCGCCCAGGATCTTGCTCGTTGCCAGTTTCCAACTCAGATGATTGCCAAATGGATGCAATCAAGTTCTTAGCACCTTCTAGATGGAAATTCCATCTATCACAGCCGGACTCCAGTAGGTCCAGAAACACTAGGAGGAATATACTAGCCGCCATGGTGTCTTGTCTATGTGGTACTGTATCGTTTAAGGCAAGGGATAGCCCTTGAATGGCCTGCCATTTGTATAAAAGTGCATCCTTGTCGGCGTTGCTCGAGGCAGGAATTGTCGCCAGCAGAGGCTGGCGGGAGAGATAACGTCTATTGGTGTTATGCCGTGCTGCAAGGGCCAGAATTGCCTTGAGTAGAGTTGAGTCACCCAACGCAAGAGATATTAGATTCCGAAAAGGGTTCTGGTTACTGTCATACACAATGAATAACTTGCATATGCATTCATTGTCTGCGTACTGATGTTAAATCCCGTCTAAGAAATTTGCCAGAGGGATTGAAAAAATTATGTACTTACAGTAATCTAGGTAGTATGCGGAAGCTCTATCTAAGCTTGAAAGAGAAGGATCTTTTAGAGCCAGTGGTAGGCTTGATAGGGGGCGGCTGGTATTATCGGTGTCTGATTTTATTAGTAATTAAGTCCATTTATAATATAATACCGAGGAAGGATGATTCTCGAGTAACATCAAGATCAGTTATAGTATTGCAGGTTTCTCACCATTGTACTTAGAATTATTCGTCATCGGGAGCTTTGGGCGTTTAGCAGAGGACTTGGTCATATCACGCCTCGTGCCTGCTGATTTCCCATTGAAGTTTGCTGCTGCAATCGAAGCGTCCTCGACCGACAGTCCTTGCATTTTGCCTCGAACAGACATGCCTTTTACCCATCTGATGGGCCTCTTCTCGTAACATTCCAACCCTGCCTTTTCACATTTCGCACACGGCATTCGGGATCTGTCGCATTCAATGTGCCGACGGCGGCATGTGTAGCAAGGACTATACATCGTGATTTATCCAGAGAAATCACCAATGGACGGGTAGCCATATACAGTTGCTACTCAGGTAGTATGACGTATCCATGCGGAATCCTAAGAGCTGGGTTGCTATTGTAGTAGATAATAATACAAGAAATGCAAAGTGGAAAACGAAGAGGAGGCCGGTATCAAGGGGTGGTTTGCCACTCGCCTTCGCTGTCAGACGGGATTTTCAGTGGCCAGAATAAATGTCAGTACCAAGATCACGATTACTAAGCAATTCTTGCACAATTAACTCGCCAAACTTAATGGTGCTCATGCACCAAGTCACGCAAGTAGCTCACAACATATACAACATCTTGACAATTTCGATTCGCTGAGGACTTGCTATCTTAAAAGTCATAATATGAAAATCGCCGAGTGCCCCGGGACAACGGCATTGAGTCATTCCCTCTTATGAGAGTCTTTCAACTGGCCGCGTTCCCCGACCGTCTTTGCGATGCCCTCACCAGCCTCCGTCCCCAGATTATTAAAGCCGTTGATGACGCCCTCCCGATCTCCCTTGCTCATCTCCTGACTCATCTTAAATTTCCCTCCCAAACGATCAATCCTGATCTCGATTCCGATGATATTTTTCTGCAAAATTCCAACGTAGGGAGCCGGCGCGTCGCTCACTTCCCACGGCGACGACTTATCCCCTCCAGTATAACCCATGATCAGCGACTCGGATTGCCGAGTTAGGTCTCCAAGTTGCTTTTGTAAGAAAGAACTCGTCTCGTTCGACTTTGAATCGCAGTAGACGCGGACCTTGCCATACACCTCTACGGCAGAATAGTTCCAGGTCGGAACCACTTTCCCGGAGTCTGGTTTAGTTTCGGTGTAGAATTTAGGTGTGACATAGTGGTGGTGTGGTCCATTGAAGAGAACTAGGACTTCATCCAAGAGCTCAAGTGTATCGTGGCCCTGCTCCTTCCTAGCTGCTGCCGCCTCCATCAATACCTTCGCTTGCGGATTTTGCTTTGCAAGATGACCCCGCAGTATTCCATTTGACAATGTTCCGTCCGCATTCTCGGGAACGTCTAATACAAAAGGAATATGGCTCGCCTGGATGAAGGGATGCTGGGGTGATCTGATTGCCGTCGTCAGAATGCCTAAGGGATTTTCCCGGATCAGTTGTTGTAGCGCGGGAATGTGTGCCTCCGCGTGGATTCCTCGGAGATACATTGCGAGTGTTGAAGAAATATATACAATTATAAACTCTGTCGGGAGTCTAAATGTGATGTCTTACTTATCGCCAGGTATATTTATACATCAAGTATATCAGGGGACTTGAAACTTTAACTGGCATAACAGTGTGCTAATATTGATAACGTTCCTCGGGAAATGAGTCAGTAGTTTCTGTTTTAGGAAGTTAATTGGAGTGGGGCTGTCAAGTGGTGGCGTTAACTAGTGAAAGCATAAATTCTGTTTCGGGCAATTAATTGGAGTGGGGTAAAACTACAGAGGTCGCCACCCACTAACAAATAGACACCAAGGTAATGGAAAACTAAGTGAATAGGGTCTTTGAATATAAATATCACCATTGATTCTCTGTTTCGGGCAGTTAACTGGAGTGGGGTAAGACTATGGAGATCACCACTAACGAAATCGACACCAAGGTAATGGAACTAAGTAAATAGGTTCTCTGAATATATATATCAATATTGATGCGCAACGAGAGCACTAAGATTCATTTCTCCTTCTGAAATATACCACTCCATAGCCTCTTGCGCAAAATGTCGGTACCAGAGCAAAACCACCCCGCGACCCGTGCATTGCATGCGGATGATCCGTTAAATCTGGTAACTGATGTCGCACCGCCAATGCATTTGTCAACGACATTCAGGTTCCCCAACGAGCTCGAGAAGCTTATTCCGTCAGAGGATCCAGTTGTAGGTCCTCATCCTTACCTGGACTTCTTGTCCTGCGAATAAACAAGCAACTGATAATGTGCCATCTAGGCAGATTTTGACGGGAAAAATTATGTCTACTCCCGGGAATTTGCACCGAATGCAACGCGATTCGAAGCTATTCTATCCTCTCTCCTCCACGGCCAGGCCGTGTGCTATGCCACCGGACTGGCCGCCCTTCACGCAGCACTAGTACTCCTGAACCCTCGCCGCGTGTCAGTGGGTGAAGGATACCATGGAAGTCACGAAGTAATATCAGTTATTTCCCGTCTCTCGGGGTTGAAAAAATTGGGCCTTGATTGCCCGGCAAGCGAATTAGAAAAAGGAGATGTAATTCTGCTCGAAACCCCGATCAACCCGCTAGGGACTGCCTTCAGTATCGAGGAATACGCCAAGAAAGCTCATGACAGAGGTGCTTATCTTGTTGTAGACAGTACGTTCGGTCCACCTGGCTTGCAAGACCCATTCCTGTGGGGAGCTGATATAGTCATGCATTCGGGGTCGAAGTACTTTGGGGGCCACAGCGATATGTTATGTGGCGTCCTCGCAACAAAGCGTGAGGACTGGACAAAGCAACTCTTCGAGGATCGCTGTGCCCTTGGGCATGTCATGGGCAATATGGAGAGTTGGCTTGGTGTTCGGAGCCTGCGGACGTTGGCAATCCGTGTGCAGCACGCCAGCCAGAGCTCTGCAAATCTGATTACGTGGCTCCACGGTGCTCTTAATGAACCGAATCCGGTTCCCAACAGTGAAGCGCATGTTGTACAGGCGGTTCTTCAGAAGATCTTTCATGCGAGTCTCCAGGACGAGCCTTGGGTACGGAGGCAGATGCCGAATGGCTTTGGCCCGGTCTTTGCTATCGTTCTGCGCAGCGAGGATTTCGCACGAGGATTGCCAAGAAAATTAGCCTTCTTCCATCATGCAACAAGTCTAGGTGGAGTGGAATCTCTAATCGAGTGGCGCGCAATGTCTGATGCCAGAGTGGATCGGAAGTTGTTGAGAGTTAGTATTGGGTTAGAGGATTGGAGAGATTTGAAGAGCGATTTACTGCAGGCATTCCGGTCGCTGGTAGACGAGCAGTGATTATCTTTTGCTTAGTATATTGAAATAAAAAAAAATGAGCTGAATGTTCTCTCATCGCAGTATATGCCAAGAACCCTAATGACAACACTGGACCTGTCGGGCAGAGCTTCGTAAATATGTTAGGCCAGAGCCGTCTTATGGTGGTAATGGAATAAAGGTAGGCGCCGAGTGGGTGGCCGACAAGGGGATGGTAATAGTGGTGGTGGTGATGATGGTGGTGATAATGTTGGCATTAACTGGGATTCTCGATAGCCGTATGTGGTTCGCGGAAGGTGGATATGAACTGGGCGATCATCTACTATTTATCCACGGCGGCGTCTATCAGATCCAGACACTCAATCACCTGGTGCTGCTGGTGCTCCTGGCGTCTACATTGAACCTTCCCTGCACTTGCATGCCCACCTACATGGTTCTTTCTACCCCGTATTACTCCAAGCTCGTCGTCTCCTAGCGGCCTTGGCAGATCTACCATCCGCGTATAGCCCTCCTTGGCATATTTGATCTACTGTCCGCGTATAGCCCATCGCTTCTATCTTCTGACAAGGGTAATATGAAATAAACCGATCGCTACGCGTTGGAGGCGGAGTGGAAGTACGCAGAGAGATTTTCACATGTGCGCAGGCAAGCAAACTGGTAGATAAGCCAGCCATTATATAAAACTCAAGTCTCGGCCCAGGATGGAACTCACATCCGTGGCCTGCACCTTGAGCTGCCCGATCAAGCTACCCTTCTTCCTCTTTGCAGAATATGCGTTTCAGTCACCTCGTTCTTTTTGCTGTCGGAGGAGCACGCGTATCGCTAGCAACCACTTCTCCCTCGGCGCTGCTCCAACGGGCCGACGCACAGCATCCAATCCGCGGCGCCAACCAGCTCCCTCCCCCCCCTGAGCCGGAACAAATCACCGTTGTTGAACTGCCGCTGCCCCCCGTTACTCCCAACAATGCCACGGGCTCTTGCACCAGAGATATAAATACCCGCGGCACCGGCTGCATCGGAAAGGTCACAGGACTTAGCTCTGGCAACTTCCTGCCCGACAACAAGCACGTCGTCGCATCTATCATCTTCAGCGGCGCACCAGCGGCCCCGGACCCTCGAAGTATCTACACAGGCCTACAGCTGATTATTGTCAGGGCCGACAACACCACATTTCCAAATGGCGATCCCTGGAAATGCATCACGTGTGGCATGCCAGCCGCGAACCAAGTCGGCCGTGTTGATCTGATGGATTATCCCCAGGCGTTCAGCGATGGCAAGCGTGCTTTAGCGGGACCACAAATTATTGACTGTAGCCCCTTCCAGCTGTCCAGCGCGAAGTGCACTCCTAATGCAACGCACATCTACCCGATCCGCTGGAACACATCTCCAACTGGTGACGGCCGTGGCGGACCCATACGCGAGCTGCGTATGCATCCCGACGACAACCACCTAGGCTTCAACTCTCTGATCCTCGGCACCGGGGGGCCCGTTTCCCAGACGGCGTACATTGGCCGCTTAGTGTTCAACAAGGCGCCTACCAGTGGAATTCCACTCTCCGCGCGCTACGATCTTAGCAACGTCACGGCCCTTGTAGACCCTCAAGGGCGATCCCATATCTATGTTGAGGGTGGCGAGCTCAAAATCAACCAGAGTGCCATTGGCATCGGAGAGTTAAGGGGTTTCAGTGGAAGCGGTCAAGAGGTTACATACATAGGAGCACCGACAGAGTCGTGCAACATCGACGTCTATGCTATACACCTGATCACGGGAAAGATCCGCCGCCTGACTGCACACCCCGAGTACGTCGACCCGGTTGACATCTCTCCAGATGATGCCTGGACGGTCGTGATGGATACGCGAGGCACGGGGCGACAGATGTGGCTTTCTGGAATGCGTGGCATCCCACCTATCGTTGACATGATTACGACTGCGGCGGTGTCGTCTACCCGCAATAATGGCATGCGACGCTTCTTCCAGCCTTGGCTCATTGACCGCTACGGTGATCGTGGTAAGTACTATGGCCAACGCATCAATGCGGCTGGAGACGGCAGCCCGGGGAGTGTAAATGATCCTGAATGGAATGGCAGAGCCGATCCAAAGTGGTCGCCCGATGGCACGCGTGTTGTATACTACCAGGCACAAACCGTCTCACCGGAGTGTGGCGGAATAAACCCGCTGCCCTGCTACAACTCTACCGAGCCAGGTGCAAGGGAAGAGCGCATGATGATGGCCACCCTCACCAGTCGCAAGCCATTCGCTCAACCAGCCCCAGTAGTGCCGTTTGATGGCGTCGTCCCGTGGGCTACTCCATTCGTTCCTGGGAGCACCATACCTTCTCGGAGCTACATCCCAGGGGGCAATTATACTCTACGAGGCCAAGTGTCTGGTACTGCCATGGTGGAAATCATCGCAGGTGTCAATAATACATCCATCGAGACAATCGGTGTCACATACCGCAACTTTTCAGACAGTGGCGATACCATGATCAATGGAGATGAGAGGGTAACAGTCCTAACACCATTCGGAGGTCAAAACGATGTCGACTGGTTCTCAGACATTATCCAGACAGGGGCAACGTATGCAACGAAAACTACAACTCCGGGCGGTTTACATCTATCTGTCAATGTCTTCAAGAATCTCGCCATCTTTACTGGCAATTTAACCACTACCATTGACGGTACGGCCTGGTACCAACCTGCCAATGGAACCTGAAGACGTCTTATAATATCTCCAGCTAGAAACGAGAGGACGAAAATAGGGGCTAAAGAAACAAGGTTTGAGCTATTGCCCAGGATATCACAGACGTATTTGATATAATCTCTCTTTAATAACCATATAGAAAACGAAAAACAGTCTATCCTGTGATATCTGAGACCATAGAATCATTTGTTATGTGCTTATCGACACCTCAGTTCCTTGTGACTCTTACCGAGCTGTAGAGTTACTCTTCTTACGAAGGTATTCCGTACAGATAAAGCTGGTTGTCCCGTGCCTCCTTTTTTCTCCCGCTATGCTTTCATCGTCAGGCAGGGAGGGAGGATAGGGGAAATATCGCCAACTAACAGCCGGATATGGGGAGAGAGGTGGAGGGAGGGGCGACTGGCTAGCTAAACTAGTTGATCAAAGTCAATACAGGCGGTTTCTAGGGCATCCAAGCTCGCACTCGCACACTCCGACGGGTGGCTTTAGGGAACGAGGCTCAACTGGGAGTAAACCCGGGGCAATAATCCACGAAGTTGTGGATTTACAGTAGGGGTCACTTGAACCCCTGTTAATCCGCAGTTAAATCTTGTTCCCCAGTTTTACTCTTAACAAATTGTGGGGAAGGCGTACCGTCACTGTCTCTTGCCCTTGCAGAAACTAGATTTTAGTGGCTGAAGTACAGCTCACCAAATGCTCTTTTATACGCGTATAGCTCGCCGAATACGCGTATAACTTACTTCTCGCTGTCCCCGCGCCTACTTTGTGATCGTGACTACTTAGGTCACCTCAACCACCCTAAAGTAGGTTCATTTTTAACAACTCGTTACACTGGGATGGCGGGCTTATATAGGTAAGTGGGTGAGCATGCATTTTTGGAATCGGACGGTCTCGAGAATTCTGATATCAGATGCCACCTCGTTCTGCCTTCTCGGGGTCCGCTTGATTTCGTCGATGACAGTTTCGATCATTGATTTTGGAGAATATCTCCTCAGAGTGGAAGATATCGGACAGGAATACAAACGTTATTTGATGAAACTATCCCCTTGATATGCTGTGGCTCCCGCAAGACTCTCCAAAATCCAAAAGCTTTCCTGGCAGCAACCCACGGCGACGGACCCCCCTCATAATAAAACTGCGATTAACTCACAACTACAGTTTACGCACAGCCTATAGAGGCATTCATGGACCCCAGGTTTGGATATTTGCTGTGGGCCTTGGAGTATCGTCAATCGGAGACGTCGGTGGTTGTTTCTTGCCCCTTATGATCAAGGATCTGGTAATAAACCAACCCCCTTTTTAAGGACAGCGACTGATTATTAAACAAAAGACTACTTATTCCTAGGGTTTCTCTAGCTTACAAAGTACACTCCTAACCGTTCCAGCTAGTGACTTTGGGATTGTCGCAATGATTATAGTTGGTCTTGCCAGCCCATTCCTCAACGGCAAAAAGGGCGAAACTTGATGATGTTCGCCATTACTATACCAAACCTTGTCGGCTGCATTTTTCTAACTTCACTGCCTGCTTCCGGTAATGGGTCCGTATTGTAGCTGCTTGGTTGCTGTTGTGCACACCGGCATCAATCGCCCTCGAACTTAATCTGACAGGGAACAACGTTGCGAGATTCTCGAAGAAAGCCAGTACTATGCATTTACGTTTATCTTCCATTGTGTTGGAAACATTATTTCCCCTTTATTATTCAGGTAAGGCGCCTGGATATGGGATTGCCATACGTACCCTGGTGGCCTCGACGTCAACGATGATGCTCCTTTACCTCTTGCTCTTTGTCTACTACAAGTACGAAAATAACAGGAGAGATAAAGTCCAGCGAATATAATGATCGGGGTCTCTTTATAGGCTATAGCTTGCTAGGTCTTCAAGTCAGACATCTTTGTAAAGTTCAACAAGGCTAATAATTAGTTACATTCATCCTCTAGAATATTGCAGAACTTTGTGTCTCAAGTGACCGGTGTAATCTGTTTACTGTGTCCTCTTCTGCGCTATGGCGTCTATGATCGTATTTGATAGCGGTCGGGTATGAGTACCAGCGTGCGTCCAGCGTATTGCATATTAGAAACACATCTTCAGAATTGCGATTCCAACCCTCCTTACAGCGCCTCATCACTCAACTTCCATTGCAGGCATGACCCTAAGAATCGTACCGCGCCACACAGAAAGCGAAAATGTTCAACCTGGATATATATTTCATAGCTTCCCCACCCTGGTCTATGTCTCCAGGTTGATGCTCCGTCCAAACCTCGCATACAGCTCAACCTTCAGCTCCTGCATCCCCTCCTTGATCGTCCCAAGCTTCTCTTCTAATACTGAGACCTCCTCTTCGATTCTTGTTGTGTTGGTGGAGAGTAGCTCTTGTACCTCGGGGAGTGGCAGCGAGATGAAGGAGTCGCCGATTTGGTAGCTAAATGGCACGTTAGTCCAGTTCGGCGTCGTACGGGAAAATTTAAGGCGGCAAGTAGAACCAGAGTCCAGGCCGGGGGGAAGTAGGGAGGGGCATACGGTATCATGTCCTCGTCGTCCGCAAGCTCAAGCTCATTCGAGATATCCTCCAGGTCCTCCTTCTCCTTCTGTAGAGCAAATCGTATTAGCACCCCAACCACTCCAGCCTAGTTATCCAAAGAGCCGCACGTACGTGTTTTGCCTTCAGCTCATCCTCCAGATTCAATTCGCGCTGATGCAGCCTGCTGAACTTGTTGATCTTGTCTTGGTCCTCGCGGCGCACTTCGATCTCGTCGGCCCCCGTTGCCGCCTCGTCTTCCTTGGAGAGCTGGGGATATGTTGATTAGTAAGTATACTGAAAGGAGATACGGGGCACAATATGTACCATTCGTCTTTGCATCATCTTGAGTTGTGTGGCGGGGTGATAGCTTGGAGGGGTAGAGTTGGGTGCAATTCGAGGTGACTTTCTTGGGGGTGGGTTGGGGCAAACAAAGCAAACATAGGCTGAGTTATGCAGATGTCGGAAATATGAAGACGTCCCCACTTTCTCGCACAACTTTATTGAGATGATAAATGGAGAGGTATAAATGTTATTTTTTATTTACTTCATGTTAACATAATGTTAATTCTATGGATTTTTTAATGAGACAGTTCCGAGAGAAATTTGAGCGATTTTGTCCAACTGGACGATATTCCAACAAGGTGCCAGTTTGGTTGCTGGCGACAATAATAACCCATGAACTCCCCCACCCTTTCCATGCGAGATTACCCCGCTATAAAGCTACAGCAGTCGGAGATAAATATGAATTGGAGAGATGTCCAGCTGGTAGTTCGCGATTGCTGGAAGGTCGCTGTATATACCCCGGCGGCCTATTCGGCGAATATGGTGGGGACGGATGAGAGCCGACTGTATCATCATATGAAGGCGGATGATCTCCGGATTGCTCTCGTACTGCTTGGTATCCCCCTTGGAGCGGTTCAGGCTGCTTAGCCAACTCCTTCTTTATAGCTTTTTTAGCTTTGTGCCTATCAGAAATGGTCAGGACCTGTTGCATCGTAGAGATGCCTTACGAAAGTAACTTGGGCCTTACTTCCGATATTTTTGGTAGCCCAACATTGGCAATACAACGATTGCCATGAGAACAACGGCTGCCATCTGTGTGGTATTGCTGGTGACTATATCTCAAAGATGGGAATATGGTTATGTTGTGTCAGTGTCAGTAAAGCGAGGTTATATAAATTCGGCGGCCATGGGAAATGGCAAGTCAGATAATATTTGTCATTACCTATAGCGAATCTAGACTAGGATAAAATGCAAATAACCATTAACCATGCGCCCCAAGCGCGTGGTCTCCGAGGCTTAGACAGCTTAGTGAAAGAGGCTGATGCATCGGAGAATACCCCACACTGTCTCCCGACACCCCGACGTCATGGGATAGGTGGAAGGCGCACCAACCACATTTATTCAGGTACAACACAGATATCACCAACCACAAGATCTGATGCACCGCCCACCCACGACACTGGGTGTAAGTTTCCCGCCGCTGCTGTAGCCAATACTCGGGGCGCGCTTTCCTCCGTGCGAGTCCACTCATACGGCCAGATCCTGAAACCTTGCATCTTCAGCCTTCTCCCCTTCCGAACGGCGGAACGCGCCAAACACGGCGCCGACCTCTCCCACAATGCCCGCAACGCCACCAGCTTCACTCCAGGCGTACAATACCAGGCACCCAGCCACGCGCGGAACACGGCTATCCAATGTCACACCATCGACAGGTACGAGGACCCCGGGGCTGGATCCTCGGACGCGACATCAGTCCTCCCCCAGCATGAATCCTGTCGCAAACGCGGGAGACGAGCAAGGGGACGAAGATAACGAAGGCAACGAAGGCTTCGAAGACCAGGATAATGGGAGTGAGGAGGGAGACGAAGAATCCGGAGAGGAGGAGGAGGAGGAAGGAGAGGACGGCGTGGAAAGCGTGGATAGCAGGGCGGAGGACGATGACGGAGAAATGGCAATTGATGTTCCTCCAGTCGCTACCCATAATGGCAGTTCGTATACTGGTACAGCGCGCACTAAAAGCTTGAATACTGATAGCTTGCTTTTCTCTAGTGCCGGTGGAAGTCGACTCTGTATTTGACCCAACGGGCCTTAAAGAGATTGGAAACTTGGCCTCGTGGACGGTGTCGACGTGCAAACCTGGGTCTGGCGTGGAGGCCTTGCGCGACGATGACACGACTCTATACTGGCAGTATGCATATATTTGTGCTTTCTGATAAATCATTTGCTAATTGACTTCGACAGATCGGACGGTCCCCAACCCCACCATCTCAACATTCACTTTTCTCGCCTAGTATCGATTTTGTCTATACGCATCTTCCTCGACTTCGAAGCCGACGAGTCATACACCCCGACACGGATCACATTACTCGCTGGCACTGGATATCACGACCTAATACCGTTTTCATCGCTAGAGTTTACACAACCCAAGGGCTGGATCAACGTACCTCTGGATGGTGTTGGGGGTGGTCCTGACGGGAACACGCTGAGAGCATTCCTCGTCCAAGTCAAAGTCGTGGAAAATCACCAGAATGGCAAAGATACACACGTCAGAGGCCTAAGGATATACGCCCGTGACGAAAAGACAGGTAGAAACCTGGCTGGCTTGGAGGAATGGGGAGTAAGGGAGAAGAAGGGAGCCTTCGCAAAACCCTTAGTCGATAGGACTGCCGCTCTAGCAGAGCCTGAATGGATGGAGGAAATGGAACTGCGGTGATCCCTATATTATAGAGGTTCGGAGTGTTCAGCGGGCGCCTCATGTACAGTAAGATTCAAGTTGATGGCATTGTGTGATACCCAAGGCTTCGGTGGGAGCTAAACTAAAACTTGGCCCATTATAGATAGACCCCCATAGATATAAAACAACGGAAGGCACAGCACTCGAATCCGCGTACATTAGTCTTCACTGTGAAAGTTCCTACTTTAGATGCTGGAAACTGCTTGGTCACACTTTGTCGTCGCCATCAGTTTGTTTGACAAGGCTGAAATTTGGCGGTGGGGAAACCTGCGAGGCTGACAAGGCTGAAAAACGATTTGCGCGCTATTCCGAGATAAGACTGCACTAGTGACAAGCATAATCGATAGCAGAAATATTCTGGAGAAATGCTCAAGTCCAACTGATAGCAAAACCCCAAATTCAATCGAACGGATTTCCGTTCCACAACCCTCATTATGGTTAAAAAGAGAGTCGGCGCCTTGGAAAAGGTCGACGCAGATCTGTATGTTTTCACACATATTTTATTAGTCTCTATGTAGCATAACTGACCATTTGTAGCCCGAGTTTACAATACAAGATTCGAAGAGACCCCAAGTAAGTGCCCATGGACCAGTCTCGCCGCCGGCGCGCAATACCAGTAAACTTACATGCTCTAGATCATACCAAGAAGATTTCCTCAATCAATATGGCCAGTATCAAACCCAGCGAGACATTTACATGGCATCGCCCACGACAGCCACATCAGCAGGAATTGTCTCCTTCCGCGACCTGATCGATTTTGTGTCGCACGTCGCCGATTGCTACCAACAAGATACGGCCAGCTTCCCAGATGATCTCAATAATATCCTGACGACGCATCATGCCGTGCTTGAACCCGAGTTGCGCGAAAAGGTGGTTGGCGCCCTCGTCCTCCTCCGCCGCAAGGATATCATCGACTCGACTGGGCTTCTCAACATCCTCTTTCCTATCTTAGTCACCACGCCCAGTAAAACTCTCAGAGCTCTTCTATTCACCAAAATCCTGTCTGAATTACGGACCTCGAATGCGAAAACGACAAATCATAAGCTGAACCGGACGATACAGACCGTTCTGTACAATCTTCTCACCTCAGACCGCGCTTCGTCGAAAGGAATCTGGGCTGTCAAAATCACGAGAGAGTTGTGGAAACGCCAAATATGGACCGACTCTAAAGCCGTTGAAATTATGAAGGAGGCCAGTTTAGCGGACAACGAAAAGGTTGTTGGTGGGGGTGTCAGATTCTTCTTGGGGGGAGACAAGGAGCGAGAGGACATGGATGATGAGGAGAGCGACCACGAAAATATGAGCATTGGAAAGTTGAAGCATCAGGCTCAAATTAATAAGAAGTCGAAAAAGAAGGTCAAGAGTTTGGAGAAGGCTGTGGAGAAAGTCAAACGGATAGAGCGCAAGAAGAATGCGCCCCATCCGCTTAACTTCTCAGCCCTCCACTTACTCCACGACCCTCAAGGATTTGCAGAGACACTATTTTCGAAACATCTCCAAAATGGCAAGTCCAAGCTTAACTTGGAGCAGAAACTTTTGGTCCTCCAGCTTGTTTCCCGCCTCGTTGGTCTTCACAAGCTCACGGTCATTTCCTTATATTCCTACTTCACCAAATACCTCACGCCACGACAGCCATCAGTAACGTCGTTCCTCGCATCTCTCGCTCAAGCAACCCACAATCTGGTTCCTCCCGATGCCCTGGAGCCACTCGTTCAGAAGATCGCCAACGAGTTCGTCTCCGAGGCTGCCGCTTCTGAGGTAGCAGCTGCTGGCCTCAATGCCATTCGTGAGATCTGTGTTCGCCAGCCGCTAGCAATTAGCGACACACTGTTACAGGATTTGGTCATGTACAGGAAGAGTAAGGACAAGGGAACCATGATGGCCGCGAAGGGACTGTTGTCGCTCTACAGAGAGGTCGGTGCTGATCTGCTCCAGAAGAGAGACAGAGGAAAGGAGGCTACAATGGGTATCCGTAGTGGCGAGCGTAAGGAGAGGAGATACGGAGAGGAAGAGGTTGGCGGCATTGAAGGCCTTGAGCTGCTCGAGGAGTGGAAGGCCAATGAGCGCAAGAGAAAGCGTGTTGAGGCTGGTCTGCCGGAGGACCTTGGCACCGACGAGGAAGAAGAGGAGGATGATGACTGGAACGCATGGGACGCCCAGTCCAACGCTAGCACTGACTCTGGCGGCTGGGTCAACGTCGAGAGCGACGTCGAGATCGAAATCAGCGACAGCGAGGACGAAGGCGGCAAGAAGCCCCCTGCGAAGAAAGTGAAATTTGCCGACACACCCGCCGACAACGAGAACGACGAGCTCACCGATGCCGCCAGCAAAGCAAACAAGGAGCTCGAATCCAAGATCTCGATACTGGCCACGACGAAGATTCTCACTCCCGCTGATCTGGCCAAGCTCCAAGAGCTGCGCCTCGAAGCCGAGGTCAACAAAATAACCGGCAAGAAGGGGCTGTCTCAACGGCAGAAGGACGCCCTCCAACGCCACGCCGATGATCCGTTGACGGCGGACCAGATCGAGGGATTCTCTAAGCTGCGGAAGAACACGCGCGACGAGAAGATTGCGATGGCGCGTGAGGGTAAGGGTGAGAGGAGCGAGCACAAGTCGACGAAGGCGCTGCGTCGGGCGAAGAACGAGGCGGATGGAAAGAGTACGACGAATAAGGAGAAGTCGCGGAAGAAGAACTTTATGATGACGCTGGGGAAGGCGAAGTATAAGCAGAAGAGGAGTTTGGTGCAGACGAAGAGGGTGTTACAAGGACATCTTGACAGGGCTAAGAGGGGTGGTAAGAGAGGAAATATCGGTATGTAAGCGCTGTTTGGAAAGTAGTGATGAGTTATGTATGGCTGCCGTTCAGTGTCGACCACCAACGAAACGGCTGTTAGAATATAAAAGAAATACCATGATATTCACATTTCTTGAATACTCATTTCCATAAAGGGGACTTCAAACAATTATATCTTGAATATTGAATTCTCATATATATACATTCGATGGCCTCTGAATTCGAGTCATTTCGCTTGTCCTCATTATGCATCGCTCTTGCACCTAGCCACAGCCAAGGTGGCAATTACTTACACCGCATGTATAGGCTACCACCATGGTAGCCTATCCCCGCCTGTAAACTCGTAGAAATGCTTCTGACTTACACCCACCCACCCATGAAAAAAAAAAAAGATAAAAAACGCCCCAGCCAACCTATACCCATGGTATCTGCCTTTGAAAAGGCACCAAAAAACTCCTACCAATATATGCTGCTGCCAAAAATTACATCCCTGAAGGCCTTTGCATCCCCGACCCGTTCATATTCCCATTCATATTCCCGTTCATGTTCATATTTCCTTGCATCCCCATATTCATGCCCATATTCATCCCTTGGACCATACCGGGGTGCTGTTGGCCAGACATCATGTGCCCCTGTTGCTGTTGCTGCTGCCTCAAAGCCGCCTGTTGCTGCTGCTGTATCATGACCTGCTGCCCGACCTTTTGCCTGGCAGATAGCTGGCATTGCTGCTTGAAATTGTTGAGCGCTTCGGCTGGTGCTTGTCCCGTAGGGTACTGCGCCATAAAGTTCGTTATCTGGGATTGATAAATCTGGCGTGCCATAGCCTGAATCCGCTGCTGGACTATATTTGGTTGGCCTTGCTGCATCTGTCCCTGCTGCTGCTGTTGTTGCTGCTGCTGCGCTTGCAGTGCTGCCTGGTGCTGTGCCTGTTGGATCATTTGTGGAGTCATGGCACCTCCGCGGCCCATAAAACTCTGTCCATTTGGTTGCATAGAGTTCTGTGCTTGAACTGCGGCCATTGCCCTCATCTGAGCGTTGTAGTTGATGGCCATTTGGTTGCCGCCCATCATTGCAGGGTTGCCTTGCTGCATCTGATGCTGTGCTATTTGTTGCTGCAAGGCGAGCTGCTGAGGTGACATTTGCTGGCCATTCATAGGCGAAGAATTCATAGCTTGCTGTGCTGCTTGCTGGCGCAGACGTTGCTGCTGCTGCTGCTGTTGCGCGATGATTTGAGCTTGCTGCATTTGCGTATTCATAATCTGGTTGGGCATCATGTGAGCACCACCACCCATCTGTGGAACTTGAACCATGTGTCCTGGCATTGGGCTCGTCTGGCTCATCCGAGGAGTCTGCCTTAATGCCTCTTGAGACATATTTGGGGTCCCTTGAGAGATACGAGGAGTCCCACCATGACTCTGCTGACTTCCTTGGGCCCTCATAGCATGAGCCACAACCGGCGTCATTTGTGGGTTCTGTGGAACAACAGATCCTGGGCGTGGAGGGCTGCCGCCCAGACTTGACGTGGAATGACGCATCTGGACATCGATATTTCCGGCCGTCATAGGGGATGAGCCATTGTGAGGTGTGGCATTCTGAACGATTGGCGACGATGTCGGTGCCTGAGATAACTGCTGTTGCTGGAGGAATCTTTGCTGCTGCGTTGTCATGCCACCGGCAGAATTCGGCAGACCCATGGTAGGAGTTGGATGACCATGAGGCCCAGCGCCTTGCATCCCTTTCATGGCCTGCTGGCTTTGTGCCTGCTGGGCAGCCATTTGGCGGCGGTGGTTTTCTTGTTGGCGAAGATTCTGTTGTTGCTGCTGCTGCATACGCATTTGCTGCTGCGCGCGGCCATTGGCTTCTTCCAGCTCGCGCTTGCTTGTTTCTTGCTTCGCCTTTTCTCTCGCTTCTGACTCTAGTTGTTGCTTCTTAGCAGCTTCAGCTTGTAGAAGCTTCTCTCGTTTTTTATTTTCCACTACTTGAAGCTTTATGCTTTCAATGGCCTTGAATCTTTCAAATCGAGGCTCAAATGAAGCCCCGCCCACTTTACTGTCCCCGTCAGCTGCTGTTACCCCTCCAGCTGCGCCATTGCTAAACCGTTCGTCCAAGATAAGCATGTACTGCTCCTCATCAGCGGCAGCAGATTCCTCTGCGGCCATCTCTGCGACAGTCTTCTTGCGAGACTTGGGAGAAGGCACTGGGAATGTGTGGTCTGGATGAGCAAGGGCTTCTAGCAACGCTGCCGAGGCTGCTGCACTCTCGACGGGCTCTAAAAACAGTGGCGCGGTAGTTGCCAGGGTTATGCTCGACTCAATTGGATATATGTTCTTCGAATCGATCTCCATCTTTTCGCGCTTTTGTCTTTTAGCAGGAGGTGGATCCATGCCCACACTACCACTGGAAGTTCCTGCCAGACCTGGAGTTTGGGGAGGAGCCATTCCGTTGACATCTTGATGCGATTCTCGGCGACCTTGGGATTGATTTGAAATAGGAGTGGTCGCTTTGATCGCAAGGTCAACATAAGTTGACATAGGCGTCGGATGGAGAACCATAGTGGATATCTTTGCTTTCTTTCCATTGGACCTATTCCTCTGGCTATCAGACGCCTGGCCTGGGGCGGGCATGTTCTCCTTGTCTTTATCTTCCGTAGTTTTGCCCTTTTCTGATTCTGCGGGCACCCCTGGGATAGCAATGGCCTTTGTCAACGCGACTAGATTCTCCTTTGGATAAGGGACCCATGGAGAAGGAGTGAGGTAGGCATTGGAGTTATGAATCGACATCGGCTCCGTTTTATCGCTGTTAGATAGATTCTGGGAGGATTCCCGTGCGGTTGCAATGGATTTGTGGTCATGGACCTCGACTATCAAACATCCTAGGAAAGTTAGCCATGTGCCAAATAATTTGTCACCTCCAATACGTACCTTCATAGAACGTGGTGTTCCACATGTTGAAGTACTCTAACAAATCCTGCGGCACTGTCCTGGATCTTAGATGCTCAATGAAAATCTTCATTGGGGACTTGTAGGAAAATGTGCCATCTTGTTGGTCGAACCGGAAATGTGTTGGGTGCAGATGGACAATGAGAGACGCGGGGCATCCGCGGTATTTCTTCAGGATATAGCCATCGGTTCGAACTAGACAAATGTTAACGGAATATTCCTACACGCGTGATAGAAGTCCATACTGTAAGGTGGAGGTTGAGCGGTTTGTACAGTTTGAATGTCTGGAATCAAGCTGGCCGACCTCAGACCAGCGCTTGCCGTCCTCTGCCCACGGCCCAGCATTTGCGGCGGCGCATCACGACGAGGTCGCGCAGGAGTTCGAGATACACCATTTGCTGTGGCATTGCTCATCGCTGACGTCGGTGGAAGAATTGGCGGCGGCTTCTTTGTCGGGATTGATGGCGAGGTGGACACCGACGTCGCAACGCCGTTTGCGCCTGAAGATGAATGCATCTTTTCGGGACGCTTGATTTTACTCATCTTGCATTAGCAGGCCTGCGGCGACCGCTGTCGCTGTCGATGTCGTCGCTGTCGTCGTCTGTTCGATGTGTTCTTCCGTCGCGTCTACACTGATTGAGGTCATGGGGACGAGGCAGAACTTCGGGATGAGGTTGATGAACGCATGTACCTTGTTGTATCCACAGCCAAGTCTGAAACGAAAGGTGAGCCGCAACTCAAGTTCAAATATGCACGTGACATTTCATGACTATGACTATGACTCTCACTACTATAACTCACTATAACTACCCCTACTTCAGTTATTTTGACGAAAGCAATTTAACTACTCTGGTCCAAAACCACAGTGAGCTATACCGTAGTTCAATAATTTCCCATGCGCCCAAAATTCGTTGTCAGAGAAATAATGCCTTGCTGTGGCTAAATATCATACAAACATAACAGTTTCAGTTCAGTCTTTGCCTTCGATCCGTCTTGACCAGTCATCTCCGACACGGAGGTTCTCCACGACAAAGACATGACGACCCCTTCCGACACGCTCCTCCTTCTCCCACCATTTCTCTACCTTCTTCTCTGGACTGGCTTGCTCCGCTTCCGATTCACTATCGGCGAGACCGCCAACACCATGGTCCCCTCCGACAACGACAACAACATCACCACGTAGCCAGGTTTGAAGGTGTGTGATTACATCTCCTTCCTTTCCACTCAATGCCTCCTGTAAGTAGATGACATCGGGAGCAAGGTGACGGAGGATATGAACATGTCCGCCTTGCGTTGTGAACGGGAAAATCATCGTCTTCTTCTCGACGACATCTTCGGCCTCATTCCATAGCGCGTTGAATGCAGGCGTGGTTGGGTCGAGCTCACTGGGCTTATATTAGCAATACATCTTGAACAGACGGAGATAAGTCATACATGGCCTTTTCGCCCTCCTCGGCAGGTGTCAGAGCCTGGCCGGGATCAATGTTGGAGAACGAGGAGCTGAGAGACCCCGCGGGCTTTGCTGCAGGAGCATCGAGAGGATGGTGCTTAAGATCAGGCGAGAATATTAGAACGAAGAGCTGGATTCTTGAGAAGTCGGTGCTCTGCGGCAGGTAGGATAGTATAGACTGCAACGATTGTTAGATCCGCGAACATATGCACTTTAGCTCCTCTGGTACGTATACGTACTGCGTGCGTTTGACTGTAGTCCAGACCATCATCAACACCGTCCAAATCCGCATCTGCAGACACGACAACAGCGACCTTGATCTTCTTTCCATTGTTGGACGCCCCCTTTTTGCCTACAGTGACCGATTTGGTCTGTACAGGTGAAATATTCGGGCTGGCTCCCGCTCCACGCGCCTCTGCTTCCTCAGACCAGGTTTTGTGATCCTTATACGCATTCTTGTCCTCCTCTCTGATCGACGACAGAGCGTTTCCAACCGCGGCGCCAGCGGCGGTTATGCCGGCTGAGACAGTTCGACTGGCGCCCTCGAGGAATTGCTGCGGGCTGGGTGTACGCTTCAACGCACGAGCAACGTAGCTCGACGGCTCATCGACGTGTCTTGGAGGTGCGCCGTAACCTTGCTCTCCGGATCGTGGGTCGCTGTATGTTGGAGGAGGCCCTTGCGGATCGCGATAATCATCTCTGCGTCCATCTCTGCGACCATCTCTGCGCCTTCGGTGGTCATCTTTATCTTCGTCGTCATCGTCCCTCTCGCTCCAAACCCACGTCGCGAACCCGATCGTCGCGACGGCTACGGTCAAAATCAGGGGCATCCAGTGTCCGACCGCGCCTCTATTCCGCCGCGATGGGCGATCGTAACCATCGTGAGGCGGCATTAGGGTGTACCGCTTTGCTCATCTGCTTGCACAAACTAAGATTTACGAAGAAAATAATGGAATATATGTAAGATTGGTGTTTGGCGCAACAACTGGGGGAGGGAGGAGGGGGTATTGGATGAAGTGACTTTGTTGACACTCCTCCCCAGCCTCGCTGGTTTTCAAAGCCTCGGTCGCCAGTCCAACAGCCGCACTAGCCCCGGCTTACTGTACGTACGTACATACACAACAATGTGATCATGAGAAGCAAGAATCCTGGCTATATAATTACAAAAATTTGGCACGCGGTTACTTAATTGTTATGCCTCACTATTGACATAATACAATTTGTTAGAATAGCCGTCGCTAGAACGATAAAAAGGGTTGCGACTACGATGTCGGTAAATGTCTCGTTGCTATGGACATTTGACACCAAACGTCAAATTTTGCACGTGATACAGGTATCCAAATTTTTGAATTCAAGCGATTTGATATCAGATTGACTCACGGGCCATAACACTCTACGACCATACCACGGCATAATCTAAACTTGATTTTCGACGGTGATATTGATAGATTTGAAGAACTGATCACATTTATCTGTTCAGGCGGACGTTTAAACTGTCCAAAGTAGCCCAGAAGGGACCGTGCTTGTTAGCCCTTCTCAACGGTAGAGGTCAACTCCTTAATAGTACCCGGCACAATGCCTCACGCCCTCTCGATGCCGTCGCCTGGCTTCCAGGCCATAATTCTTTGCGGGCCGGGCGTTTCGTTCGATACCTTCACCTCCAAGCCAGAGGAGTCGCCGAAAGCACTACTGCCGATCGCGAATCGGCCCATGGTCTGGTACCCCCTGGACTTCTGCTACCGCATGGGAATCACAAGTATGGACTTATTTTTATATGCTCTCTTCTTTATCTTCATTTTTGCTTCTAAGACTCCCTTATTGCGCAATGATCTATCATTGTCGAAGTTACACGTGATCCAAAGGGACGGTGTTCTTCAATGTGACGCCAGATTGGTATCTGAAGAATGGTCAAAGGTCTCAGAGGAAATATATGGCATTATGCTAACTACTATATAGAAATCCACCTGGTTGCACCTCCAACATCCGCCCCAGCAATCCAAGCGGCATTAAATACCAACCCACACCTCACAGCATTACCTTCACCAAAGCCGGATCTAATTGCGCCAGTAGACTTGGACCAGACCACAGGAACCGCACAGATCTTCCGCCTCCCAGAGGTTCTCAAAGAGATCAAGGGCGACTTCATTGTCCTGCCATGTGATCTTGTCTGTGAACTAGGCGGAGAGGCCCTTCTCGAGACATGGATGATCAGGCAAGCAGGTCTGGGCGGTGCCACCGGCGGAGGCGAGGAGTTCAACGGACCCAAGATGGCGATTGGTGGTGAGAAGGGAGGAAGGAGAGGTGGATTGGGAGTCTGGTACCAAACGAAGATTGAGGTACCAAAAGGAGAACTTGGAGTGAAGGGAGAAGAGACCGATTTCGTGGCTACGGCACCAATCGAGCAAGGTCCAGTGCCGGCTCATCAAAACTCGCTGTTGCGCGATACCTCGAAAGTAGTACTGTCGTTTCCAACGGATACGCTGAACGATACTGTCGAGATGAAAAACATGCTTCCCGTACGACAAAGTCTGATCAAAGAGCATGGTAATGTGCGGATGCTCACAACGCACCGCGACGCGCACATCTACATTTTCCCAGCTTGGGTCCTTGATATGATCAACAAAAATGACGACATGGACAACCTCAGCGAAGATGTCATCGGCTGGTGGGCCAAGGCAAGCTGGCAGAATGGCTTCGCTGAGAGGCTCGGACTGCGCGACATCTTCCATGGCAAAGCTCCGAGTAACGAAGACGAAGCTCTTCAAAGGGACGAGGAGTCAAAAGATGATATAGACATTGCCGCTTTAAGTACTACATCAGTATCTAGGGTCGAGACCCTCAAGTCAAGCATCACCATCTCCGCCACCGAGCAAAGCCCTCAAATCGACACTCAAGACGACAGCACCACTAACGCTTCACCCAACGATCCTCTGATCGTACCGCCATTCCTCGCATACATCCACAAATCCCAACCCTACGGCACACCCGGCGCCCCTGTGGTCCGACGCGTGGACACAGCGCCGCTCCTTCTTATGATCTCGCTGCAGCTGGCTAAGCTCGAGGCGATCGACCAAGTTGGCCGCCAAGAAGCGTCACCGCTCGCCCACGCAAGCAAAGTTGCGTATCCCCAAGGTATCGCAGGTCGCTGCACGGTGACGCGCCAGGACTGCCTGCTGGCCGAAAACGTGACGGTCGAGGAGCGCTCGGCTGTAAAGGAGTGTGTTATCGGCGCCAACTGTCAAGTCGGGGAGGGCGCAAAGCTGTTCCGCTGTGTGTTGATGGAGGGTGCGGTGGTAGGAAAGGGGTGTAAGATCTCCGGATCTATTCTTGGCCGTCGCGCGGTCGTGGGGAATGATTCAGTTCTACAGGATTGCGAGGTGGAGGATAACATGAGGATCGAGGCTAAAAGTAAGTTCTTCCCCGCCTGTCCCTGCGTTTCAGTTCTAGGGGGTTATATACGTGGCCACGTTTACTGACGATCACTCCACAGCCGAGGCAAAGAACGAGAAATTCAGGAGTTCGGAAGGTCTCGAAGCGACGGAAGAGGAGATGGCAGATGCTTTTGCCGACAAGGTCGACGATGATGGCTTGATGCAAGAATAGTATGCGACTTTGAGTCAAGGTATCAGACCGTTCCGTCGTAGAGCGAGTTTATTTTAGCAACAATGGGAAAAGACTGTGTCGGCGAATGCCCCCTCACATGAGGACCGCTGAACATTGAATTGCCGCGGTGGGATTTCTCTCTGAAGTTTAATAGACTAACTCCTGGTGTTGTGTTTGTTTCATGTTGCCTCGGTGAATGAACTGATGAGTGTTTGGACCCCAATCTCAGTCCGGACCCCAGGTCTCAAAAAGAAAAGTCAAGGAGGATGCAGGGTTCTCTATGTACTGGGTGAAACCAACTCCGCGAGCTATATGGAAGGACTCGCTGATGGTCTTTTTACCAGCTTTCTTCCGCGGGACTCCTAATCTCAATATGGTTCTCCTTGCCTTCGTAGCTCTATGTGGGGTGCGTGGGGGATACTGGGTTTCTACAATGTCTTGAGGAGATGTTTCAGGGACAGCCATTACCATCAACAATGGGGGCGGGGGTTCAGGAATGTGAGAAGTGAGGCACTGCGCCAGCTCCTACGGGAATCGACGAGCAAACACAATATATGTTGTAAAGCGGACCAGATCAGAATTTTCATTAGCCGCGGCCATCGAGCATAATGAACCAGTAGAGTAGTGGCGCCTTCGGGATCAACCGTTGAGATCACCAGAAACGTACTGCAGCCAAGGCCAACACGGCTGTACTCCGGTCGAGGAGGAACGCCATGCGTCTCCCATTCCACCTGATGAGAATGCATTGTGAGACAAGGAGCGGTGTCAGCAGACCAGACAGACGAATTGTTGACAAAGAAACCATATGTGGGCGTGTCCCGCCAGAACGGTTGACAGGGAATGGCATGGAGACCAGTGCATGGATCCTATGAGAAGTCTGCCTTTTTGTTCCTCGAAAGTGATAATTGTGCAGACCGCAGGATACAGTATGTACAAGGCAGGGTATAGTGCTGGGTTGATCAGCACTGCGTGGGGTGTGTGGAGCCTTGTGCAGGGATCAATGGGGTTGATCACGGAACCCTGCATATGGCAAGAGTGGGCTTGGTTCGTAGAGGCGGTGCAACCTGGGGGATTGCTGGGTAAAGGCGCCTGAAGCAACCGCGCGGAAGGTCGGAAATCCACAAGTTAAGAAGTGACAAGAGTCGAAGGCTTATCGGCACCGGCACATCGTCGAAGGCTACCGGGTCTGTGGGTTGGACATGTTTCCTTTGCGTCTTTTTAGGGAAGCCGAGAATCCGCGCCGTGAACCTAGTGCGAGAGCAGCTCAAATGACTCCGCAGAGTGCTCCTGGGCCTATGTTAGATCCCATTACGAGACTTCAAGGAAGTGGCGCAGCCAGAGCTCAGACAAAGGTATTGTCTGCTTGATCCTTGTGTGGAATGGAAGGTCTCAGACTCTGAGCGTATACCTTCACCATCATCATGTCTTAGGAGTGTTACAATGCTCGAAGTCATGTTTGTTGTTGGTCAGCTCAGAGGAGCAAACACCGACGCATGTCCCCACACACAGTAGACGCCATCTGTACCAAACTGCGATAAGAGACCCGCAATATGAACGGCGGTCAAGGGCCAGGCGAGAGACAAGGCTTTTGCCGCCAAAGCCGTAGTAAATGACAAGCATGCTGCCGATCCCGAACCGAAACATACACGTTCATTCATCTTGCCCGGTCAAAATTGATCTTCCGTTGCCTTGTCGAGTCCGATTAAACGCTCGGGCAACCGCGTCAACTTGCCCGCTGCGTTTCCTGGTTCGAGTCCAGCCTCAATGGCCTAGGCGTCGGGGTGAGCAGCGAGGCAAGTGACATGTTAGTTTTGCTAGAACGGGAGCACAGAGTACGTATGAACAAGTGCAATGTACAAGTGCAATGTACAAGTGCAGCACAACTGAAACGCATATCAAAGAGCAACAATGGTCGTAACTCACTGTGAACCAAATAAGTATGCATGGTGAGTGTGCATACCACTCATTCGAACATTTTAAACGCGCTGATTACACAGATAAGGGGAGGAGGAAAGAGGGATGGTAATGATTCTAGTCGCGGTTGCAACTATCTGATACTGCATATCGGAGTGCATTGCATACCAGAAACATCAACCAGCCATTCATGTCGAGACAGCGCAGATGTTGGTTTTGGGGGTCCTGCCCCACCAGATGCACCAACCCGTCAACCCCACCAATGCGATTTCCCAACTCGTTCATGCCGTGACCCTACGAGGTATTTACTACAAAGTATTTATTTACTTCTCTCTGTTTACTTTGTGGTATAGGGCCAATCTCCTACTGTACATACGTTACGTCGGTGGTGTATCCAGACTGAGTACATGCATACACACCCCAAGTGTACTCGGAGCAAAAGCGACCAGTCTCAGGGGGGTTGCTCGAGTCTCTGTGCGAGTCCTCTTCCTCTCTATGTACAGTACTGTGCTGTACTGTACAACACAGGTAACCTAATCTGTCTAGGTCGTCTCACATCTCACCACCTCGCTGTCTCACTACAATGTGATCAAGGCAGGACCACTCCGTCGGGACACCACTAGAATCACTCCTGACCCTTACTCGACGGTGCCAGTCGCGCTAAGCGATCGACGATCCCGCTCTGGAGGCAAAAGGTGACCAGATCTAGGCCGCTCGTGGGCTGAATGCAGTTGGTTTCCGGTTTCTTTTTGAGGGCTGTTATCGTTCAGGCTTCCAATCGCATCATTCCATTACTTTGACCCCCAGTAACCGTCAGAATGCCCGTCCATTATTGGAGGAGTCTCGTCCCAAGATGCGCGTTGTGACTGGCGGCGGCCGTCAGATGCGATGCGGGACCTACGATGCTAGGCCTGCACATCAGATGCATCGCAAAACCCAAGTCTGGTACAGACGATGATCCCCGGCGGAGACTGAGCACGCTCTTTTGCTGTTGGCCGTGCTAGAATTATGTGCGGCGTTGAGACAGACGCTCTAATATCACAATACGGTGGCACATATATATGACGGACTTTCCACAACAGGCAAGGCACGGCTACACCGAACATTCGGAGACATAGCAGGTTGCTTCCAAGGCTCTATCATTCGCTGCTAAGACTGAGACCAGCGGCTATCATGGTCTGAAAAGGTACGTCCAATTATGACCCCATCCCCTCATACAGCCTTGGGGCCAATATCCTGGGCAAATGATAAACAGTGGCGTACGTACTTGAACCCCGGAAATGATTGGAATTGCTAGAACGGATGTCTCTTCTCAGCCTGCTCATGCACGCCATTCCATCTGTGCCCTCGATGCAACTCACAGTTGGCAGGGTCTTTGCGATGGCACTGTGGAGAGGAAAGGATAACTGCATAAGGGGAAACATGGTATCGGTATCGACTATCCGGACGCCAACGGCATATGTGATTCTCGATTTCAAGACTCTCCCCCAATGTCTTTGGCCAGGTCGGAACGGAATGCCTGTCCCATAGGAAAGCGACAGGATGTCGGGCACACATATCTAGATGAACGTGATGCGGTCACAGCGCCATTGTGCTCTTTCCAACAACAGCCTATTTAGTCAACTTTAGTTACCCTGAAACTTTGGTTGATGATATATCATTCTTAATCTCCCCCAGCCCTAACACTTCCACTCGATCTAGACTGGACCCTGTCTTTCAACCATTGCAAGGCCCACCCCAAAAGCCGCTAGAACACCTGAACCTTCGAAACTGCGTCGATGACAGTGCCGCGGTACCGTTTTTAACGCGAGGGGCTCTAATCCGTTGCTTAAAAGACCTCCCCCGCCCGCCTCCGAGGGGTCGTTGCCTTGATGCAAGGCACACAACAAGATTCAACGCTCCAAGCCTTTTGAGGAAACCAGCAGCATTCCCAAGAGTTATTATCTGTCCCAACTAGACGACTAAGCTTGCATTCCTTGCTCTTCGTCCCCAAATAGGAGAGGAAGAGGCTTTCGCACAGTCCTCCAACAACCTCGGTGGTTTCAGAAAAGGGCGTACAACACGCAGAGTGTTCAAATATAGCCATCGACCAGGCCAGTCCTGACCCAATTCGTAAGTCTGCATCTAATTTGGCTAGTTCCAGCACAGCATGGTTTACATGGTCCTTCCGGTCCTTCTCGCTGCAATGTATAAATGACTCTCGTCTGCTCCTTCTCATTCCAAATCTTTCCCCAAACGTTCTCCTTCCGACCACTGCCTTTCCAGACATATCCCTGACACTCTCATCAAGATCCCGCTGCTGTGCCTCCTATCCATCTCTCCGATTCGTACGTTTATCACCGAGATGCAGCGCCCATGGCAACGTACATGTTGCTAACGTGACTCTCTAGCCCGTTGTCATCACCCCTATACCCCCCTACCGCCTCATTCATCATGGCAATCAGTTCGATGGATGACCACATGAATCAAGGAGCTCCCTATATGCATCACAACAACTCAAACCCCGCCCTCTCCAACACCGCATCCTTCGACTCATATAGCTCCGGCGACTCAACGACGTCTTGGGACGTGGCTACTCCGTCGTCGTCGCGAAGCGACTTTTTTGGTAACTACGACAGGGACGGCTTCTCAGCTTCGCCGGGTCCCATGTTTGCCAGCTCGCTCAGCCATCAGTTCAACATTCCGTCTAGCCACGCACACAGCATGGGGGATCAGTCGTTGGTGTATCCGGATACCTTCCATAGAAGCCTTTCGGTCCAAGATCATATGTCCTATGAGCTCCAGTAAGTTACTACACTGTGCACCCCATCTAGGGCCATGAAACCCATCCACAACGGCTCCCTTCTAACTTTCCCGTAGCACACCACTTCCATTGCCCATCGGGTCTCCAGCTTTTCTTCCAGAACAACACTACGTGAGCCCAGGCCAAACATGTTTCGATCCCTCGCGTCCGACACCCCCACCCCTAGATGGCTACAGCCCCTATGACGACCAACCCCGCTACTACATGTCTCCCGTCCAAGCCACCTCACATCCCTCCCACTCCACTCCCTCACCATACACCATCTACTCCTCCGCCCCAGCCCTCCCTACCCCCGTCAACATGCGCCGCCGTCACCACGCCCGACGCACCCGCAAACATCCCTCACACAGCCCAATCATCGTCATGTCCGACCACGGCTATGAAACCACTAAGGTCCCCGCCGGCCACTTCGAATGCACCCAGGCCGACTGCAAGAGCAAGGGGCAGAAGTTCAAGCGCCAGGAGCACCTGAAGCGACACATGCTGACGCACACGCAACCACGCGACGTCGGGTGTCCGTACTGCCCTAAGCGGTTCCAGGAGAACCGAAAGGATAATCTGAAGGCGCATCTGTTGCTCCATAGTAAGCCGGATGCGGATCGCAAGCGCACGGCGTATGCCGAGGGGGCGGCGGAAACCTTGGCGAGGTTGGGGGGACTGGGAAAGAAGGGCGATTGGGAGGCGGAGAGGGGGGATGTTAAGGCCATTTGCGAGCAGGCGAGACGGAATGGGGAGAGGGAGCGGGGATTGTGAGATGGCGAGGATGAAGATGTTAGATGGGGGATGAGGGATTTATGATACCCAAGAGAGACAGAGATTAATGATGGGATGCGATAATATATATGCGGTAATGGGAAAGGGGGAAAACAATACTTAGACAGAGGTTGGGCGGGGTTTGGGAAGAGGTATCTTGTTTTGCTTTTAGTTTTGGCGCGGCAAAAATAATATAGATAGAATATGCCCACAACTCGTTCGTTGGGTATTGGTCATAGGAGGCCTAGCATAATTATCGCTATTGCTAGAAATCAAGTTTTTGTTATTCTAATTTCTGCATTGTGTTTGTTTTCTCGGCCGTGAGAAGGTTGTGGAAGAAGGGAGTGGTTATAGTGTTTGATTTCGGCGGGGATGATAATATTGATACCTCATGCTAGCTAGATACATACAATAAGAGGTTTGCTACCATTAATGTAATTACTAGAGTCTATATTATTAATTGGTTCAGTTATCATGCATCATGCTTGTTAGGTGTCTAGATTATTATTAGTTATTAGATTGTTAGTGTAATGGGAGACAGTAGAGATATTAGAGTTTTATTTCTAGTTAAACAATAATCAAACGCGTAATATTTATGATATTTATTTCAATTCATTTATTTGCTAGAAACCTTTCTAATTACTAGCCAAGTCGACCTGCACACTATATCCTGCCCTATCTACCTTTTAACCCAGAAAATAAATAAATATAGAGCTGAACCCGCCATAACCATAACGTCCCCGTTCCACATAATACAACCCCCCCCCCACGAGCTTTCCTACACCACACGTAACCCCTAGTATCAACCCACGAACCAGGAAAATCGAAACACCCCTCCTCGTCACCACCGGGGCGCAGCACATCCGAATCCCGCGAAGCTGCGACCGCATCTCAGGCCGGGCCGCGCAACTCGGGCATCTTGGGCACTTAAGTTTCCGGCGATGACGCGCATGATGACGGTGTATGCAGGTCTGAAAATGGGTTGCGCAGGTTTGAAGAAGGAGGGGAGTACTGGGCGTGTTTTAAGGCGGGGTCGTTGGGGGGATGCCTGGTTTGAAGGGGAGAAGAGGGTTGAGAGGCCGGGAGGGGGTCAGTGATGGGATATATGTGGACTAGGTGCTTATTGAGGGGATGAACAATGAGGCGGTTTATTGGGGGAAGGGACGACGATGCTGCTTATTGTGGGAAGGAACGAAGACCGGCTGATAGGAGGAAGGAACGATGAGGCTGTTGGCAGGAAGGAGCGAAGAGGGAGGCTGTCGGGGAAGGAGCTATGGGACTGTTTATTGCGGGAAAGAGCGTCGAGGGAGGCCGCCGTGAGGAAGGAACGAGGTTGCATATGGGGAGGAAAGAACGAATCTGTACATAGGGAGGAAAGAGCGACGCGTGTGTTCATTGTCGATGGGTTTATTATTGCGAGGAAGGTGCGAGAGCCCGGGTTTTGAGAAGAAGGAGCGATGAGATTGTTCCCGTTCCCTGGCAGGAAAGAACAATAGAACAATAAAATCGTTCATCATGGAAGAAGTAATGAGGCGGTCTACTGGGGGAGGAGCGGCCCTTGGAGATGGCGGCCGGGGCCCAGAGAGAGACCGGAGGGAAGAAAAGAGAGTAAAATAAAGGTCGCCACCAGGCCGTGGGAAGAAGGGGGTTGCTTAGAGGGATGAGGTGGTTTGGAATGCGGGGTTTGACCTGAGGGGGGTGAGAAGTAGCTGGATGGTATTAACGTCGACGTCAACATCAACATCAATATCAATATCAACAAAAACAATAACAAGCCACAAAAAGGACAATGACAAATACAAACATGCTACCCCGATGCCGAGTCCCGTAGCTCACCTGTTCAGCAGCTATGGAGCAGGATGAGCTATGGAGCTACATTCCTTGGTAAGAAACGGCGCAGCAAGCCTGTCGGAGAAATGATGATATCCCTCACCGTCGGCGCCTCTGGTAGGAGCGGAGAAGGAATGTCGAGATGCCGAGGACTAGAACATGCAGATGCTTACTGTATATGGTGAACAGCTGTCATTTACCAAGGCTGTTCTATGCAGCTCTATGCATACATCCTGCAGTGCATCTCTAGCCTCTGAGTCAGAAGCACCAGAAACTTGAAGCCGAAAGACCAGCGACGACGATAATCATGAATAGAGCATAAACATGAAACACGGCTCCCGCGAAACACCCGCATCCTACTCGATCACTGCAGTAAACATTTCGATCTTCTCATCCAATCGTCCCGTCATGGCCCTGCCCCACGAGACTGACGCGCCGTCACCACGTCGGGAGTCACCGTCGCGTCGCCTCCCGCAACCTGGCATTGGCGTGCATTTACCCAGCCAACCACGACGCCGCCCCAGCATCGCGCTGTCCCAAACACGCGCCGGCCCACCGCAACCGCCGGCCTTTGGTCAACCGCCCTCAAGACGTGGAGCACAGACATGGCCACGACACACAGACACTGAGACAAGCGTGTACTGGAGCACCGCTGGGGCACCGCTGGGGCACCGCTGGGGGTAATCTAAGTGCCACTGTAATGCTGAGATTGCACAGCCGCCCTCCACGCGCCCAGCACTCCTGAGCAATCTCGCAACACAGCGGGTCGCGGTAGAGACCTTGCGACAGCGTCTCGGTTTCGCGAAGCGCTTGTGTTATTAGTTAAAGCGCTCAGAAGCCTGAGCTCCACTCCACAGTCGCACACCAGTAAGGGTACATGGTTATTTTTACTCGCGCCGCGATTGCGATAACACCGATAAGCCGCGATAGGGCGACGCGACGTCTCGCGAGGCGCGCCGCGGTCTCCTCCCCACCGCGATCGCGCCGTGAAGAAGGGCGTTTGGCGCCGTGCAGATGAACGCGGGGGGTAGGGGTTCTAGTATGCATACTTTCGGGGTAGTCTGCATTCTAAATATGACTCAGAGACGCTGTGGTGGGGAATGCACGGAGTGGAGTCGACGGGATGCAGGAGGCGGTTACTGAGGCCCGCCGGGTCTGTTGTTGACGACCAAGAAACTCATCTGATGCTGTGTTCGTGGTTGTCGACGCCGCTCGCCGCCGTTTCATCGTGCGCTCCTCTTCGTCATCCCTGCCTACTGGCGCGAGCGACTGGCGCTGAGCACTCCGTCGAGGCATAAGGATAAGTAGCAGCTGGTCGCCGGCCATTCCTTTCGTTGGTTCTCTCCTTCTCACTTCTCCCCTCACAGAGAATATCCTCCGACTCTTCGCTTTTTGCCAGCTTCTTCTCTCCTTTTTTATTTTTTCTTTGGACGAGCTGCGCTCGACGAATCTCCTTGGTCCCTTTATATTATTTTATACCAAAACTTATCACTTGATTGTCTTGATTTACTAGGAGCTGGCTCCAGAATCAGACGCACCTACCTACCTGTCTTAATCGATAGTGTCTAATTACGTCGCTGTCACCAACAACCCCTCCAATATCCAACCCCCCGTCCCTTCCAACATGGCCGTCGATATGTCTTTCGACTACAACTTCTCCTTCGGCCCTGCCACCCCGCCTGACTACTCCTATGAGCTAGCCTTCCAGGAGGCTAGCTACCAGCCAGCCTACCGTCGCGCCGACTCGATGTCCTCGCAGATGTCCATGTACTCCAAGGAGTCCTCGCCTGACACCACCAACACTCAGCTGGCCACCCCCATCAAGTCGCCCATCCGCCAGCATGGCCCGCTCCTCCTCCCCAAGATCCGCTCCCAGGACCAGGCCATCGAGTCGCCCGCCAAACGCGTCAAGAAGAATGGTACCGCCGGCACCTGGAAGCCCAGCCACAGCCGCAGCTACACCAACCCAGAGACCATCTCTTACATGCCTGCTGCGCTCGCGACACCTACACACAGCCGCTCATCCTCCACCCTATGCTCTCCTATCTCCATGACAAGCAGCGTCGACGCCCAGTTTCGCCGCGCCTCGAGCTGCAGCCTTGACGGCCAGACCATTGGCAAGTACGGCTTCCCTACCTACCGTCAGATGCCTACGTACATCTCGTCCACCGCCGGTACCGAGACCTTTGTCCCCGCCCCGTACTACACCGCCCCGCCCCGCGAGCCGTCGCCAATGCGCAACTCCATCTCCTTCGACGACTTCTGCGAAGAGCTCGAGCTCGCCCCAGCCCCACCGGCCGATGAGCCCACCACAACGCTGCAGGATTTTCTCACTGCACCGAACCCCACCCCATCGCTCGTGCGCCAGCTCAACATCCATGTCCGCGACCCAGCCACCAAGCACTTCTGGTGGGACATTCGCCAGATCCGCCCCTGGACCTCCTTCACCAGCACTACTATAACTTCTATCCCGGGGCTCGCCGCGCTTCTCGCCGTAAACCTCCCCGCCTCATCCCTTCCCACCCCCTCTGCCCCACGCACTGCCCATCCAGAAACAGAGTCTGAGCTCGCCACAATCTACAATTCCTTTTACGCCGCCAAGCTCAACGCTGCGCTTGCCGTCGCCCAAGGCAGCCGCCACCTCCTCATGCGCGCCCCCACCCAATCCTCCACCCAAGATGCCAGCTTCGTGAGCAACTACACTGACGACACCTCGGCACTAATCTTCGGTCGCGGCCTCGGCCGCGTCGTCGGGCTCGTCAAGTCCTTCGACCGATGGAACTCAGCCATGCGCGTCGAAGGCAACCACAAGCGCGTCGCCTACCTGCGCGGACTCGCACACCTGCACCGCTGCATGCGCGAGCACGGCTGCCGCTACGGCTTCCTGATGACCGAGATTGAGCTCGTTGTCGTGCGAAACGGGGGGGAAGCGACACCGCACTTTGGGTACCTCGAAGTCGCTAGCATCCCGCTTGCTGAGACTGGCGAAGGGGCGGAAGAGGGAGAAGTCAAGATGACGGCTCTCCTGGCGCTGTTCTACTTGCATATGCTTGCGCGCGATGCGCCGCTGGCGGGACAGGTGGGCTGGAAGGCGGAGATTGGAGCCCCAGCTGAGGGGACGAGGAGAAAGTGTCTCCCGAGGGATGAGTGGATGCCTGCGCCGCAGTTGGCGGAGAAGAGAGAGGCGAAGAGGGCGAGAGGGTGGGTGTGGCCCGAGGAGGCGGTGGGGAGGAAGGAGATGGGAAAGAGGGGGGTGAGGTACGCGGGGGCTGCTGCGGGGGATGTGTAAGATGTGGCGCGCTGGACGTGTCTAGAGAGGGGTTGTGATGCATTGTTGGTGTTTTGGTGGTAAATTATAATAATTGATACGTTTACGATGGTTTGACTGTATTTTGTGACTTGTTGTTTTGTTGGTTTTGCAGAACATATGCCTGCAGCTCATCTGATGAACGAATTAGTGCTTATTTACAAAATCAATACACCCACGCTACATCTTACTAAGCCAAGGCGTCAACAATATTCAAAGCCAACTCTAACTCGATATATATTCATAGACGTAACGGTCCCGACCGTTACAGCCAGACAACCTACGTTAGTTCTTAGGTCCAAGTCCTTCGCCATCCACTACCAATCTCTAAGTGCATTATATATTTATAGTCACTCGCACACTCTCATCATGCCGCCCCGTACGAAAGAAGAACTTGCCTCCTTGGCAATCATACATCCATCCCTAGCTGCCGCCCTAAAAAAAGGGCCGCCGATTAGAGCCCCAAAGCCATCCGACCCGTACTACGGCCGAACGGATCACACCGCAAGCCGGGAGCATAGGGCTGCTACCTTAAAGGAAAAATGGGCACTCCGCTACCTTCCCGGTCCCATCGGCGAAGTTGCCGAGCATGATCGGAAGATTCCTGTCCGCGACGGGTCAGAAATCAGAATCAGGGTATACAAGCCCGTGGCAAAGAAGGAGGGTGGGAGTCCTTTGATCGTTATGTTTCACGAGGGTGCATGGGGCATGGGCGACCTGAGCGACGAGGAGGTGAACTGTCGACTGTTCTCTCGGGACCTGGGCGCTGTGTGTGTCAACGTCGAATATAGGCTTGCACCGGAGCACTCTTTCCCAACTTGGATTAACGACGCTTGGGATGCACTTCAATGGTGCGCTCAGAACGCCTCAGAGCTTGGTGCGGACCCGTCACAGGGATTTGTAGTCGGGGGCGGATCAGCCGGTGGAAACATAGCGGCTGTGCTTGCACATATCGCTCGCGACGAACAACTGTCGCCTCCTCTAACGGGCCAGTATCTTGGTGTCCCCGCCATTATGTGTTTCTTACCGCCTTCTCATATTCCCGCTCAGTATCGATCTGAGTATCTTTCGCATCCTATTGTGACCCCCTGTCAGGATCCCATTCTCAACATATCTCTAGGACCTCTGGGCTTTCTCATCGCCCCAGTCACTAATCTCATACTCGGCCTGGTAACCTTGAAATTTCTGGCAAGGATTTTCAGCTTCGCAGGCATGAGCGGCGATATGTCTAGTCCGCTGTTCGTGCCTTTCCATTACGGGAAATTGGAACGAGGACACAAGGATCTTCCGCCGGCTTACTTCCAAGTATGCGGGCTCGATCCCCTACGTGACGAGGGATTGATATATGAACGAGTACTGAGGGAGGAAGCT
Organism: Pseudogymnoascus sp. SDFLT0511; assembly: GCA_030180035.1. NCBI lineage: Eukaryota > Fungi > Ascomycota > Leotiomycetes > Thelebolales > Thelebolaceae > Pseudogymnoascus > Pseudogymnoascus sp. SDFLT0511. Next base: position 804,206 of record JASCQD010000005.1, on the reverse strand, counting down.
AGCGTGAAGACGAAGATTGATGTGTATAAAGGCCTAGGCCATTACTTTTGGACGAATTTCCCCGAGCTGGAAATGAGCAAGACATTCGTCGAGGATACAGTCAAGGGTATGAGATGGTTACTAGAACAAACAGACATTGAGGACTGCCCGTAGTCATTGCATATCACGCATCATCTCCCACTGTCAGAGAATCCATGACACTCCCGCCTGTGCGGAATAACTATAATAAATGACCCCGCACCGTCGTTGTCCCAAAGTGTGGGGCGCTTATAAAGTGCCGTGTGAGACGTGCGGGGACGCTTGGATCCCCCACATCGAGCCCTGGAGTTTCTTAGGACTGATAGCAATATTCATCGACCACTATGTAATCTTAAAAGATCTTGTCGCCATCTGTAATATCCGCGAGGGATTTATGAGGTACGTTGCAAGATATATTTCTTGGCTTCATTTCGTACCACCGTACACAATACGATCATAATAGTCACGACAGCCTCCTACCACATCTCGGGAGAATCGTACCATACTATAAGCTAATACGACTGCAAAAGTGTAGCGCACCAAAACGTAGTGACTTTCTTCGAGGAACCGACTACATAAGAACCGAGCTCCGCCGTTTGACTCCCGTTCCTTCCGCCTCTCTGAGCCTCCCGCCAGTCCTATCAAAGGAGCATCATCATCGCCTGGAATTACCTTCGCCGTGTCGAAGCAGTACACGTTAGCGACGTTGTCCGATCCGTATAACTACCCACGATATCCCTGATACGTACATGTTACATTTTGCAGAGTTCTTTGATAATCCTCGACCCCGCTTATTAACCAGCCCTGCCCTCAGTTTCGCATCCACATTTTTACACCCAACTGGAATTTCAGCAAGAGCTCACAATGTCGGATAGTGGCTTCTTTTCCCATGGCGAGACTTATCGTCGCGCCTACGTTGACCAGGCGCTACCAATGATTAGTTATGGCCTGCGATTTCAGGAAGCCTGTGTGCAGGCGGTGGAGCGTCTGGGTGCTACAAAAGTCTATGTCCTAGCTTCACGGTCCTTAGCCACGAATAGCAACAGCCTTACAGTCTTGAAAAAGGCGCTTGATGGTAGGGTAGTCGGAGAACACGTCGGCATGACTGCCCACACGCCCATTTCCGAATGCCTGGAGATAATTGGCGCCATCCGGAAGCTTGACGGCGTGGATTGCCTAATTACCCTGGGTGGTGGGAGTGTGACCGACGCCGGAAAGTTAATTCGATTTGCTCTGGCAAACGAGGCGTATACGGATGACGAGATAAATACCCTATGGGGTGGACACTCTCATAATCCTAGACAACGCGAACAGATCACACCACCAACGATTCCATTGATATGCATTCCCACTTCCCTCTCAGGGGGGGAATACCAAAGCATTGCGGGTGCGACTGAGACGGTATCGCGCGCCAAACGACCCTTCGAGCCGAAAGTGAATCCGACCTTAGCAATTCAAGATCCCGAGTTATGTTTGTTGACGCCACAATGGTTATGGTTGAGCTCGGGTATTCGTGCGGTCGATCACTGCGTCGAGACGTTATGCTCGCTGCAAAGTAATGCTAAGGGCGATGAGGAAGCAAGGAAGGGCTTGGTGAAGCTAGTTCCAGGCCTATTACGCTGTAAGCAAGACGCCAACGACATAGAAGCGCGACATCTCTGCCAGCTAGGTGTAGTAGAGGCAATGAGTGCAGTGTCTAGCGGGGTGCCGTTAGGAGCAAGTCATGCGATTGGGCATCAACTGGGACCTCTAGGGGTCGGGCATGGCGAGACGAGCTGCATCCTACTACCCGCAGTTTGCAAGTACAACGCGGCGCAGAATGCTAATAACGAGCGACAGAAGGCCGTGCTCGATATATTGCTCCGTGACGAGACTGTTCGGGAGGTGGTGAAATCAGAAGACTTGACAGAGTTGGACTTGGGAGATGTATTAGACCGTGTCATCAGAAAGCTGGGTATGCCTCGTTCTCTTAAAGAGGTCAACGTTGGTCGGGATAAGCTGGATATGCTAGCCACGAACAGCCTACAGGACGTGTGGATTAAGACAAATGCTGTTCCGATGACAGAGAAATCGCAGGTAATGGAGGTCTTAGAGATGGTGATTGGATGAAGGTGTCTTATCAACGTGTAGCTAGCTTTCTATCCTTATTCTAATAGTAGATTTAAGTACAAGCTTCATTATGTTGCAGTTAGAGTATAGTATTAAGATGTCATGGCTAGAATCTAGACGATTGTGCAGTAGGTAGCATTTATAATACTTGAAATATATTTATTTCATAAAGAAATTAACATCGTTTCTTGTTCCGAGACTGGATACTCTTTTTTAGCTTGTAATATGAAGTGCCTTTATAACATGGCCGAATTAAGGAACTATATATGGTCTATAGTGTTGTAATATTTAATGATAGAATCTGAAAATAATTAAATAACTCATCTACATAGCCTAACTAAGGTAATAAATACGTTCAAAGTAATATTTTAGAAGCTTTACTGCATACTTACCTGATTAGCAGCGGATTTGCTAACATACGTACTTCCGATGATGTGATTGTTACCCGTGATATGATTTCGACGATCATCGTTAAATTCCAGTGGAGACCGACCGATCCTTACTTGAAGATCTTATTCTCAGAACGTAGTCCCAATCGTCACACGAAGGATGCACCGAAGATCTTACTCTTGGAAAATAGTCTCAATCGCCACGCGAAGGATGCACTTGCACACCGTTGTGGAACCGGCCGAATATTAACCTAGATTTAGGCCACGGGCATGGCTTGAAGGAGGAGGGGAAAATACGACGATGGGTTCTCATATGGTATAAAAGCCAAGGAAAAGTCCATTCTATAGTCATCATCTCATCAAACTCCATAAACTCGCCCTCCAACAATCAAGATGCTCTTCTCCAAAGCCCTCGCCGTCGCCACCCTCCTCCTCGGCACAACCTCAGCCTACAATCTCATGGGCTACTCGAACCAAGACTGCACCGGCGACGAGACCAACCAGGGCGGCACCGACGTCCCCCACGACGAGTGCTCGCCATGCCTGCGGTTTCCATGGGTCGTGAAGAGCTTCCGCCTCGAGGACACATCAGACACGATTGCTGCCAACAGCGCCGTTCGCGACAAATGCTTCGATCGTCAGATGGATTTCGATGTTAGCGTTCAGGGGGGCATCGACCCGAAGAATAATAATTGCTTCAGGACCGACGATAACCCTTATGTCGAGGACAATGGTGTTTTGTTCTATAAGATCTGTGCTGGGATTGATGCGACGAATTAGGCGTGGTTGTGCTTGGAATTACTGGGCTGGATGAGAATCATTCTGCAGTGGTTGTGTTTGGATTTAAGGAAGCGTTGGAAATAAGGAGAATAGCGGGATTGTGTTGGCACTCTTGCTAACGAAATGGACTAGATCACCACCTACCACATTCCATTCATGGCTTCAGTTTCACAGTAAGGATAAATGGGTGGCATACTATTTTAGCAAAAATGTCTACGCTGTACGAGTTGTCGTGGAATTACATGCAATCATAGGCCACGCGTACCATCTAGCTTGCCTTGTATTATTACACTCCCTAGGCATTGCCTACCCCTACTCCCCCTCCCCGCCCTTAACAACAACCTCCAGCCTCCCCCCCCACCTCCTCTCCCCCCCTCCCTCCCCAGCTCTCCACCTCCTCAACTCCGCCCTAACATCCACCCTCTCCTCCTTCCCACTCACCCCACCGCCATTCCCCTCTTCAACTGCAGGGTTATCGAAGAACGAAAAATCCCCCGCCCCAGCCGCGGCAAACGCATCCGCATCCCTATCACCCGACACGCTCTCCACTCCCCCGCCTCCAAGTTCAAGACGCAAATGGCGCAACCCCGGCCGAACTTTTGCGCCCCGCCGCCCGCCTTCACCACCGCCGCCGGAGCGAGCGAGGGAAATACCGCGTTCTTGGGTGGAGGCGGCGAGGAGGAAGGCTTTGAGTGAGTCGAGCAGGGGGCGAGGGGCGAGCGTGGGGATGGAAGTCAGTGTTAGGGATGTGAGGTGCGGGTTTGTGTCTGGGTGGTAGGCGGTGCGGGAGGGGTGGGTGACGAGGGCGTGGTGCACGCGCAGGGTAGAGAGGCGGGGAGAGTGCGCGAGAGAAAGGAGGTGCGTTGCTGTTGTTACCGGGTGCGGCGGATTCTCCGCTTGTTCTTCGTTTGTGGCTGGGAGTGGAGGTAGGGAGGCCGAGTACTTTGTCTCTTTAAACTGCGCATCGAGATCAAGAACCTGTAATCTATCACTCGCCTTCAGCAGCCGCAGGAGTGCATCAGATGTAAACGCGTTCCCGGAGAGATAGAGCGCCGTTACACCGGCGTAGGGAATCGCATCACTCGGATTCGCGTGCTCGCGCACGCTCTGGGCGAAGGACTCCGGGTCGTCTGGGGGGGGATGGGGAGAGTCGCGGATGAAGGTCTCTTGCTGCTCGTCTTCCACGCGTGGGCGCTCGGAATATGCAGGCGGTGATTCAAGATAGATGTTCGGCGGGGCAGTGGCGGAGGATGGGGTAGGTGAGGTAGGGTCAAGGCGCCATACGAGGTGATGCTCAAGTTCGTGGATAATCCCATCGGTGAGCTTGTTATCCCTTACATCGAGACTAGCGAGCTGCAGATTATGCGGGCTTGCGGCTAGAATGGCGCGGAGGTCGGCGTCGACGAGAGAGACGCGCTGGAGCTTGAGGATGCGGAGGGAAGGGAGCATGAGGTGAGATGGGTGATAGGTGAGATTACCGTAGGAGTCGTAGAGGGCGGTATGCGAGATATCGAGGTAAATTACTTCGCTCAGGAAGTCGGCCGCGTCGTCGGGGACGAGGGTGGTGTCGACATTTTGGCAGTTGCGGAGGCTGAGGAGGAGGGGGTGGCAGATGGACAGCGGGGTCTCGGAGGGGGAGGAGGGGAACTCGATGTCGTCGAGGAAGAGGAATTTGGCGCTCAGGAAGTGCGTGGGGAGGGAGCTGAGGTATTTGTAGACGATGCGCTGGGAGTTCCAGTAGCCAGCGTCCATGGTGAGGGCGCGCTGGCCGACGTGCTTGGGTAGGGCGTACATTTTTGGGATCCATTGCTGGCGGTAATCTATTGTTTCCACTAGACGTTTGGTGGACTCTCTTGTAGTGGCAATGGATTTGCTGAGGAGACGGTATTTGTCTGTGGTATGATTAGTATAGGCTTGCATGTGTGATGGTGTGAGGACTAACCTAGGTGAAAGGGTATGCGTTTGGCACCATTGCCTATGATGCGTAGAGGATTCTCCCAGAGATACTTTGCGAAGACGCCATTGAAGTTTTTATTTACCAGGCAGCATGTGAGAAGATCATGCGTTGATAGATACGCGGCGACGAAGTCTAGTGGATCGAGGCGCTTGACTGCGTCTTTGTAAGATGGTAGAGACATCTTTGCCTGCGCTGATATTGCTTCCAGAGCAGTACCGCAGTAGCCTCTGTATTTATTCAATAACAAGTTCTATCCGCTGAATTAATATCCAGCAAACACAATGCAGAGTAGCTCCGTTCTAACAGCCTTGTGCTATATCAGGACCGTGAGACAGCTTCAAGTCTATATGCCGTTAGTTCAACCCGGACCGCCCTTCCAAACGCATGAATACCTCAGAATGCCCGCACTTCAGATCTTTATATCTCCACCCAGCACCATGAGGACAATCCCAAGCTTGGCAAAATCCCCAAAGAATCGCTCTGCAGGGCTGGTCTAGTCTCAGGTGATAAGCATCCGCAGGTAGAGATGAAACGCTCTAGTCCGTAGTAACCACTCTGAACACCAGATTCTACAATCGTGCAGAGCAGATGTTTCAACCATCTTTGTTTCGGGATGCGGCTGACTATGCACTTAGCACTGTAGGATCACTGATGCCTTGGTATGATGGCATTTGCATTTGGGTTCCAAGAAACATCGGTGTTTCAAGAGAATGGCGGGTGATGGTGGCGCAGCCCGTTACAGTGGTGCTGTACAGGTCACTGTCGGGGAATAATTGCACCGTCTCCCGACATGTTTATCAACGAGGGCAAATAATAAGTTGGCACTTGACACTTTATTTAAGGTCGAAATAGAGACTACATATGGGCAAACTGATACTTTTCAATCATTTATCGTTCTATATAAGATACCCAGAAGTAATTACACACAAATCCAACGCCGTTTGGTATATTCGCTCATTCGCTCAGATGCCCCTTTCTCATCCCTATCGCATACAAAACAATGCACCAACCCATGTATGCCCCAATCCTTTCTCATAAAAAAACACCATATTCAAACTCTCCCACTTCATAGCGCATCCGCACCCGCCACACCACCCACCGGCTTCCTATTCAACCCTCCCGACGCACCCACCACAGGCGACGGCAACGTCGCATCCCCGACCCCACTACCCCTCGGCACCACAGGCGTAGGCAAACTATTCCGCTCCGCTTGATGCGCATACACAATCTGCCCTCCCTGCCCAGCCTCCTCACTTCTCGTCGTGCGATGTCTGCGCTCCCACTCCGCCCCGCCCCCCACCTCCGCGTCCGCCTCGCCCTCATTCTCCAATATCGGGCTCTGGCCACCCTGCAAATGCGGCGTGAGGGGCCCCGACATCCCAGAGCCGGCACTACTGCGTTTCCGGCGGTGGGCTATGAATTCGAAACTCTTCGTCTTTTTGTGGCTGCCTACGCTTGAGCGATTCGCTGCGCTGCCACTAGAAGCCGCACCTCCGGCAGCAGCAGCAGCAGCCTCAGACTCGGCCATCTCCACCAACCCGCTCCGCGGATCTAGCTCCGCCATCCCGACCCCCGGACCGCTACCCGCTGAGAGCGCACTGACATCGCTCATCTGCGACCAATGTTTATTCCCCGCCGACGACGGCGCACTTACTCGTCCAAAGCGCAGATTCTGGTCCCTTATCGCCGGATCCGCGACCGGCTCGCCCCATGAAGCAGATGTAGGGTATCCAGGTGAATACGGCGATACGACGCTGGGACTGCCTTGGCCGGAGTGGTGGCGCGTGTCGAAGTACTGCGCGTCTGCTGAAGGGACAGCTTGGTATCCCCCTGTGTTTCCTGGCGAGGAGGCGCCGTATGGGCTGGGGATCGGAGGTGAGAGGGCGGGGGATTGGATGGGTTGGGTGACTTGGGTGTCGTAGCTTGAGTTGTGTGTTGGGGTTGGGCGTGAGAGGTGGGGGGTGGCGGTGCCGGAGGAGGACATCATTAGGGGATCGATGGACATGTTATCGAAATCGACGTTTGTTGGGCCGGAGCCTGGGCCGCTTTTGGGGCCGCCGTTGCGGTTCTTGGTCATGGGTGTGCGGTTTGAGCCGGAGCCGGAGGTGTGGTGGCCTTCGGATTGTTTGGCTACGGCGTTGATGCGCCGCAGTATGCACCAGCCAGTTCCGACGATGGCGACGAGGATTACGACTACCCCCACAACGATGCCGGCGAGAGCACCTTTTGAGAGACCAGATGATGATCCTGGTGTTGATGCTACCTTGGCGACTGGAATGGTCGTTGGGGTGAACCTGCTGACTGCCGCTGTTGCTACTGGACTAGGCCCTAACGTGGGCTGAGTTGAAGGAACATATGCGGTACTGATGACGGTATTGATTGTTGTAAGACGACCTTTTGAATCTGTCGTCGTTGTGGAAATCGTAACATTAACTGTGGTGAATGACGTCTCGTAACAGAATCCCTTGCCGCAGGCAAAGTCACTGTGACAGCAGCCACCTAAGTCGGTGGGACAGAGAGTAGATGATGGAGCGCATGTCGTGCTACTTGCCGAGCTCGTGGTCGGAATGCAGCTATTGCTCGCGCATTGATAGCCTTCCAGACAACATCCACCTAAGAGAGATTAGCTCAGGGTCATATCTCATAGAAGAAGAAATATACATACCACCGTCAACTAGTCTACACTCATGATATCCAAGCTGGGTGCAAACATCTAATGGGGCAGGTGTTGTCGCATAACAACTGCTTGTTCCACACGAGTGGTCACTGGGACAGCACCCGCCGCTCAATGATGATGGGCACAGCGCATAGTTTTGTGGGCATTCGTCCTCGGCCCTTCTGTATAAAGGCGCTTTTGTAACGGTCACATCCCGCATCTTTGGCATCGCAGCGTGCTGCCTAGGCAGGCCAGTGGGCGCAGCCATGATCAAAGGATCCGATTGCTGGATATAATGAATCGCTTGGGCGGCCACTTTCGTATCGTATGCGCCTGGTCTTCGATGGTAACTTCGGGAGACGTCGTACTAGAAGCTCATGTCCATCATTGGCATCAAAGGTGGGGTAGTCTCGGCGCATGTATAGATTTCGACTGTTGAGTCGTAGACTCGCGATCTTGCTGAGAAGCGTGTTCAATAGCTCAATATATCGCTCTGAAGAAACACGCCGCCGTTTTGCAATCAATAAATGCCGTCGTTGTGCGAGCCTTGCGGCTGCGTGTTCTCTGTCGCAATGCGATGCGCTCCTCACGCTACTACCTCCGCAGCCTTGCCACGGATTCCAAATAAAGATATGTAGTGCAGCGCCCTCGCAAATAGTATCCCAGCAGATGGAATAAAACGTATAGAAAACAGTATCCAGAGAAGATACTCTGCAAGAATCAGGTAACGCGCGGATGAGACAGAAGGAAAGAGTCGCGAAAATCCCGAAATAGAACGACCTACCATAGGGCTCTCACTCAGCTTATGTACCTGAAGGAAGCCAGCTCTGGCTGCAGTCGAGCCACGATCAATCCCTCCGAGAGACGAAGGGCTGACGGAGCGGCCACCCAGACCCTGGGTAATACCGTGCATGCCCATTTCGAGCATGGATGGCACAGCCCGGAGCGTGATGCCTGACAGTTCCGACGAATGGTGAGGACAGAATGGTCATCCCGGCTGCAGATGGCAGGATGTCCACGAGTGGGAGTGCAGCGCCGCGGCTGGTAAATGGACCGGTGAAGATAGTTAGCGGGGTCATGGAGGGAAGGATGCTCGGTTTCTCAGCCACGATGGGGCATGACAGCCACGGAGCAGTTTGGAAGGAGCCACGGACAGCCACGAATAGCCATGAACAGCCACTCCCACGAGGTGAACAGCCGCCATAGACAGCCTTGGGCCGTTGATGAAATAGAGTAGCAAAAAGTAAGACCAGTCGGGTCAGCCCTATGGTGCAAGTGTGAGCATATATGGCGGCGGTGGAGATGTCTAAAGAGTATGCATCTTTGTATGTACTGTCTGTACTGCCTGTACTGTTGAAGCTTGAAAGACAGGCACAGGCACATATAAACCTGGGTTTACCCCAGCTTGACAGGTCAATACTCGAATAGTATGCAATATTTAATATATTATATACCCTAAAATCTCGGCGACAGGGCCTTGCCTCAATATTGGCAAAGACCGACCGTTTCTGTATTGAGTAGGATGTAGGTACTGCCCAGCACCGTACGGGTCCTTGCCCGTACAGTATGCGCACCTTCAGCGACCTGCATCAGCGTGTCCTCAAATCGGTGAATACAGCACCCAGCCTTCGTCATGTGCCTCGTCATCGTCTCCCCACGCCTCTCACCACCACAAAATCGATAAAAACCAGATAAATATCAAATAACAATTAACTTCCTACACATAATTTAACCTTTCTAGCCCCAAGACCCTCACATAATTCACATCCAACTCAGGCACGTGACGCCAAGTCCAGGTCCCCAGTGACGTTCCTTGGCGATTACTACAGCACGTACGCGAGCACACCTCGTCATGACCAAGACAGGCCAAGCAGCTTCAGCAGGCACAAGAGCAGCAACCGCACTCTTCCTCTCCCACCCTTCGCCATCCCACTGAACAAAGATCCTGAACAAAGATCGAAACAAACCCATCCGCCCATCCAACCCACATTGCACTCCCGCTGCACGCACCCGCCAACTCCTTGCGTCCACATCTCCCCCGTCCCGCGCAAGCCTTCCCGGAGCTTAGCTCCCACCCGCACCCACGATGCATATCCACAGGACCGGCGTGGCAATGCCCACGCTGGCGTCGCTGCTGTTCCCCCTCTACGCCGCGGCGCTGGGCACGCTCGACTGCTCCAAGATGCTGGCCGATAAGCATAGTTTTGATCTCAGCGCGCTGGATGGGCCGCACTCGGTCATGCATAGCGTGGAGCAGCCGCCGTCGTGGCTGAATACTACGTATACGATTAATATCTGCAGGCCGCTGGTGCCGGATAGTAATGTGAAGAAGGATGAGAGGTGTCCGGGGCCGACTCGAGGTTTGTTCCCCCGCCCCTTTCCCATGCCCATGTCCCATACCAAAATCCCTCATTCGTCCCCCCCCCCGGGCCCCCAGCCCAAAATTGCACACAGAATACCGACTAACAAACCCCCCACAGTCTGCGCAATTGAGCGCCTCGTCCACGAAGAAACCACCACCATCTCCCGCGTCATCCCAATAGCAGGGGACCTCCAGAACTTCGACGGCGGCTCCCTCCTCGATGCCACCTACACGCGGCTGCGCACCGCGCCCTCGCCCGCCGACCAAGCCCGCGAAGGCATCCGCGTCGAGCTGCACGGCGGGTACTACAACAAGCGCAAGCAGCGCGCCGTGGTGGAGTTCCTGTGCGACCCCGACGTGACGGGCGTGGAGGAGGAGGAGGAGTCGGCGCTGGATGTGTACCGAAGAGCAGAGGAAGGGGGAAACGGGACGACGAAGGCGACGAAGCCGTTGGTGTTTAAGAAGTACGGGCCTGAGGGGTCGAAGGGCGAGGTGGATGTGCTGACGCTGGAGTGGAGGACCAAGTTTGCTTGTGAGAATGTTGAGGGTGGGGGGAAGGAGAAGGGGAGCTGGGGGTTTTTCACTTGGTTTATTATTATGTTCGTCTCTCCCCATTTCTAGCGCCTTCTAACACCCCCTATTTTCTATACTCTCTACTGGAGAGGAATAGCAGGCTAACACAAAACAGCGCATTCCTATCCATAGCCACCTACCTCATCTTCGGCTCCTGGCTAAACTACAACCGCTACGGCGCTAGGGGGTGGGACCTCCTCCCCCACGGCGACACCATCCGCGACGTTCCCTACCTCATCAAAGACTGGTCCCGCCGCGTCTTCAACACCGTCCAAGACAGCGGTTCTAGGGGCGGGTACTCCGCTGTATAGATTGTTTATCCGTTATCAGACTTGGGTTTCAGTCCGGGGGGTACAGTTTCTACCGTGTCCTTTTAAGGAGGTTTGCTCCTAGTATCAACTTATCAATTTGTGCCGTTTTTGGCGTTTAGGACCGCAGCAGCAATGCCCGATTAGGGGTGATGTTTTTTTGTAGCATATAGAGGGTCTTGGAATGGGATTTTAATGCCGTGGTGATGCTTTTGTGCATCACTTCTTGTTTCGATCACAACCTTGCCTTTCCCGTACGTGTGCCCTAGTGAACAACATACATCTGGTGTAGAGTGAACAGACTAGTATTATTATACACGCTGGCAATATACCCAGACTTACTGTAGCTAAGTTACGCTGCTATGTCTCGTTTATCCTCCGGAGACAATCCGTCTCACCCCGCCATATTTTCCCCAAAGGCCCCGGACAAAACGTAACCACAAACACACCGAACACCCCATCTTTTCCCTAACAACAATGCTCCCATTAACCTAGACGCCGGATCCCATGCCCCCACACCCCCTATACCCCACAATACACTAACTCCCCACCCCTACGTCTCCTCCAACTCCCTCAACGAAACAGTAACCCCCTTCCCCCCCAACCCCTCCACCTTCTCCCCCAACTCCCCCATCTCATCCAGCGCCACGATGTCATCGCCGCCCCCAATACTCCGCCCCTTCACCAACACATTCGGCACCGTCTTGCGCCCCGTCATGGTCGCGAGGCGCGCCTGCAGCGCGGGACCCAGGGGGTGCTTGTCCAGCTCCACGACGTAGGGGGTGGGTGTTATGGCGTACTTGGTGAGGAGGATCTGTTTGGCTTTGCGCGAGAAGCCGCAGTAGGATTTGGAGAAGATGATGACTGTGGATAATTGGGTTAGCTGGGGGGTCTTCTTCCTTTGTTCGTAGGTTCTTTAGGGAGGGGGGAGAGAAGACGTACTAGGTGACATCTTGAGAATCCCATTCATCTCCGCCGTAACCGCCTCGTCAGAATCATCCACCTTATCCACCTTCCCGTCCTTCACCTCATCCTCAGGAATAGGATACTTCTTCCTCCCCGCCACATTCCTATCCTTCGCCCCCTTCCCATCCTTAACAATATCCTTCACCACCGGCACCACCGGCGCCGTCTTCTCCGACTTCCCCTCCTTCCCACGATCCTTATCCCCGCTAACTCCACCATCATCACCCATAACGCTCTCCCTAGTCGGCGCCTTCTTATTCGCCAACTCCTTCGCCGCGACCTCGGCGTCCATCAGCCGCCTGCTCATCGCCTCAGCGACCTTGTCATCGTCGTCGCCGCCGGTCTTGTGGTGCGGCGTTATCTTGTCGAGCGAGCTCCCGCCGTCGGACTCGAGGCGCGAGCGCGTGCGGGCGTAGAAGTCGTGCGTGGAGACGGCGCGGGAGGAGGAGGTTATGTAGAGGATGCCTACTACGGCGGCGAGGACGACGATGAAGAGGAGGCGGTTGCGGCGGGGGGCCATGGTGTATTTCGGTGATGATGTCGTTAGGAGCATTCGCTTGCGCTTACGTGCAGTGCTACTGGTACTCGGTGGGAATCGTCTGGTATCTTCGGTCGCTCTGTCGGTCGGTCAGGGTACTGGGAGATGCGAGTGTTAGAGGGTTGTATTATTTAGGACATTGTTGGGAGAGCTGCGGAGGTTGTAGGAAGCAGAGGTGTGGGTGTGGGGGATGGCGTCGGTGGGGAATTTTTGTGGAGGACGAACCGTGGTGGTGCCGGCTGGGCTGGCCGTACACAAGCCAATGCTCTGGATCTTCGGGGTGGGGACGCAGGGTCGGCTTGCGCAGGTACAGTGGAGTCGGTGCGCTGGTGGGCAGCTAGCTGTACTGGGGTACTTTGCTTGTGCTGTACTGGGTAGAGCCTGGACCGTCAACACCGGGCGCAAGCCACGGTTTATAGTGACGGCGTTAATTGCGACGACGATGGTGAGGGTGAAGATGTGTAAGAAGGCGAATTTGGAGATGTGAAGTGAGTTTAGCAATCATAATAATTGTGTACTGTTGAGAATCTTGGAATAACAGATGGCACGCGGACACAATACGCGAAAGGCGCTAGTACTAAAGTATCGGAAAGCTTAAAGACCTGTGGGATGACGGTTATACGTTAATGCAGGTGCATAGGGGGGATTTCTAGAGGAGGAGGGTGCTAAAGGGGATGCTAATAGGGATTGCTAAAGGCTAAAGGGGATGCTTAATGCTGACGTGGGACGTTTATAGGAGGACTTAGGCCAGGGACAAATATTGAGACTGATGCAATACTGACAGTACTGATTCAATATTTCCTCTAAATCAGGATTGTATCCTGTACCCTAGGGCGAAGATCTACAGGCATTATTGTGTTAGTATCGTGCTAAGAGTGCTAATAGTCAACTATTGTATGTAAGGTAATACTAATGCAGTAGTACATGCGGAGAAATACATACACTAACTACGGCTTCACATGCATCGGACCCCACTGCGTAAAACTGACTGACACAACTGAATAAAGTCGAGAAACAGGTTCCAGAATCTATCACATTTTCCCTTCCCCTATTCCCCTATTCCCCTATTCTCCGCCAATACCTTCCCCTATTCCCCTATTTCGCCTTTTTTTAATTCTCCATTCCCCCTTTGTTCCCTAACCTTGCTTCCTGTCAAACACCTGTCAATGCTGTCCCTTGCCGATGTAGACATGTTTGTTGCCAAGGATTAGTTCTGGTGTGGCGGGGTGCCAAGGCCCGTCGTCCGTTCCCGCCTCCGCACTGCCAAGGATGCTTTATGCTTCTCCACGGCCAACAAGGTTTGGTATCACGTGACTGCATGTGAATGTGCACCAAAAAGTATAACCTCCTTCTCATCTACATATTTCATCCCATCTTCCCTCCAATACCATGCCGCATCTAGGGCACGTTCACTCAAATGAGGACGAGGGTGGGTGGTGTTACACCGATGATGGAATGAGGCTGGGCATTGTCCTACAAGATGGAAGATGAGATATGTGGCTGAGTACTGGTCTGTGGAAGATGTGATAGGGTTTGGAGTCAACGTGGCTGGCCATAAGCTGCATCTCAAACCAACTGAGCTGCGACACGTGTATGTTCTGCGCCATCGACCATAGGATGAGTAGACTGGCATATTATGCATATCCCAGTCCGGCTTGTCCAGAATGGGACGCCGGCGAGGACAAGGCTGAGTTAGGCACCCATGACAACGAGCAACACCTTTCAGTGGCCACTGGCTCCATGTATAAGGTAGAGAGCCTTCCTTTTTTTCTTCATAGACTTTGCCTTTCTCCAAGTTACATTCGCAAAACAGCATCAAAATTCCAGTCACCGAAGCAGACTATTTCGTCGACTGCACAGTAGGTTGTTTTACACGTACGATTTGGGTCTTCCTTGAAGATGTCCCCTACACAGCCCCCGCAAAACAAGATCGGAGCGGTCAGATCATCGGTGACTACTCCCAGCGCTGCCAAACAACGGCTCGCTGCTGCCAGTCAAAGGATCGAGCATCTCAATGTGCCTGGGGCGGATGGCACTGAGTTTGGGCTGCCTTACGATGCAGGAATGCAAATGGGGTCTTCTGTAACTGAAATCATGATGGGTCCTCCCCAGGGAAATGGATTAGGAGCAGGTGATTCTTCATTTAAAATGACCGGTGATATGGATAAGCAAACGAACCCCTTTTTTCAGGAGGATATCATGTCTCAGGACAATGGGCAACAGTCCCGCTCGTTTGAACCGTTGGGGGAGGTTGTCGCGTTTAAGAAGGGTCGCTCGTTTGCCAAGGGTGGCTCCTTAGTGAAGGCCCTCGCGTTTGTGAACACCTGCTCGTTTGGGGAGATTGTCGCGTTTGAGGAGGGTCGCGTGTTTGAGAAGGCCTGCATTGAGGCCATGGCCATAATCAGGCAGCTGGCACTGGAAAATACGGGTGACGATGGTGATGAGTTTGAAATGCCCTACGATCTAGAGATGCAAACCAGTCCTCCCCTTCAAAACACCATATATGCTGCTGGATCGAACCACGACTCTCAGGATGAACATAGCTTATCACCAATTGAAAGGTTTATGAGTGAGCCAATTTTCCCGCATATTGGCCCCTTTGACACGAGCTTTAACCCGCCATTCTTCGAGGTACGTATAACCCAGGAATATAAAACGTTCAGATACGAACCCTTCTTCTTGCGAGTTCTCACAGGTGCGCGTGCATAGGGGCCTAAGCGTGCGCAATTGCAGTCGATGGACGCATCAGCGTCATTGCTTCCAACAGTCGCTGCACCGGAGTCATTGGTTGGTGTCTCTACTGTATCCAAGGCATGTCAGCATATCAAACCAGAAAGCCCTTAGAACATGCTTGCTCCAGACCACTAACCCAAATTCCTAGTACACCTTCCTAGGGCAAACAATCAACGGGCACTCCTACATCGCCGCCGCCGATGTCCGCGCCCAAATCCTAAACGCCCCCGCGCCTAGCAAGAAAACCAAATACCCCTTTGGCTACTCCGATCGCGAGGGCGTGGCACCGGAGCTTCCACGCCCCCTTCTGCACATTCCCATCGTGCCGGGGCAGAAGGAAGGCTTCAGAGACGGGGTCGATGACCCGGATGTCCTTCGTGCGATCTATCCCAAGGATCGCGCGAACAAGGGCGCGGTGTTGGCTCGACATGATCCTGAGAAAGGGAGGACGGCTAGTGGGAGTGGGGTGATGATAAGGTGTAATTATCATGCGGCGCGGCATCGGCGGCATCGGCGGCGGAAGGAGACGGAGAAGGATGGGGCGTAGTTGAAGGAGTGGATTGACGTGTCGAGTATGCGTAGTGTGTAGGGTATTAAGGAGAGGCGTTTAAAAAGTAGGGTGTTGGTATGAGAGATAGACAGAGGGAAGTGATGATATTATATAGATACCGTTGTCTGGTTACTTGATCATTACCCGCTCATTCTCTACTTTCCTAACCATACTATTCCGGTCGCTAAACCAATGCCTTCTTCTCTACGTCCCCATGTCCCAAGTATCTCATAAAGAATATACCACTCAAACACCAGTACAGTACGGGTATATAACCTCCGACCCCCCCCTTCCCCTCCTGTCCCAGACTCATCTAACGACTTGGAACCAGAAACCAATGATAGAGTTTCTGGGGTGGAAGTTCTCCTGTGAAACGTCGAGTGTTTACCTGGGACGTGGCAAACTGCTCAGGCAAAATCACAGATTTGGCTGGAGTTGTTTTACGCCGTCGTTGCTCTTCCCGTTGTCGTTGCTTCTCGTTGCCGCTTCCGTTTACTGTCGAGGTACTCTCACCGTTGGCGGCTTGTTGTCACTGCCGGATATTCTGAGAGCCTTCTGATTGTACGAGTAGTAGGATGATGAGGTAAAGATGGGGTGTTGTTGAAGAGGCGAACCAGGATATGGGGGTGTGATCTGGAATCCAACCGGCGCATTGTAGGTACATACATGCCGTTTCAAACAGAGTATATAGTGCGAGTACCACAGTATCCCCTGCTGAATAATTACAACAACAGTCCTCCTATTTTATACTCGCATTTTGGTGGGAGCGTTTACATAAGCTGCGCTTAAAGTATCGGATTCAGGGGGAAGGAGATGGAAGCCCTCGCCCTCGCCCTCCCCATCGCACTGTACCTTATGCTTCACATTAACTACATTCGCTTACATCACAATCGCGTGCCCGATCTATGGACCAAATCCTTTTATATTCAGTTAGCTAAGGCATCCGGTCAAGAAGCAATATGCCGGTGCAATGATGTTTGGATTTTGGTAATGTTTGGTTGATACTCTGCTGCAAGACGACCTCCTTTTGCCCTATTAATGGCTCCGCAGTGCCCAAGAAGACGACTGTCTAATGCTCAATGAGATGAAGATCTAATGTTCAAAAAGACGACCATAAACAAGATGATCATCCAATGCTCAAGAAGACGACCATCCAAAGCCCAGAAAAGCGACCAGGAACATGCGATGACTGTCTGACGAAACTATCATCGGGACACGCATCCAGGAAGAAAAGGTCACACCGAAGGATGTGAGAAGGCCCAGGTACGAAGAGGCTGCTGACGCATGAGCGGACATGCCTATCTCATGACAAAGCAAAGAAGAGAGAAAGTCCCATCAACCATACGACCATCTTCTGCCCAACGATACAACGACGATCTAATAATGCCCAGTAAAACAGCCATCCACCGCCAAATGCAACGCCGATCTAACGCCCAACTGGATGACCACCTACTGCTCAATAAGCACACTCGACCGATCAATATTCCTCGTCACAATCGCCAACCCACTATCATCCCTCAGCGTCACAAACGGCGTAACCGCAAACCTGATCCTCGTTCCCCTCATCTGCAAATCCAGCGGCTCCACCTCCGAATTTCTCGCTCGCATGCTCGGCTTCGCAAACTTCGCCCCGGCCTCGGGCATGCTGATGATGAACGTCCAGCCGCACGTGAACAGCTGCGCGGACAGATCGAACGCCTTCGCTACCACAACGGCGAGGTCGCGACCCGCATTCGAACGGTTGATGTCTGGGTTCAGGACGAGGGGGAGGACGTCCCGGAGCTTCTTGGTGTGTTGCGCGATCATGTATTTGCGGAAGGCATGGTAGTCTTGGGTGCCCATGATGGCGGAGACGCAGAGGGAGCGCTCGGCGAGGAGTTCGCCGCGTTGGTCGAGGGTGACGCCTGGAGGGTGTTAGTTGAATCTCATGGGAAGATCGCGTGGACGGGGTGCACTGGACTTACCCCTTTCGGCGAGCTTCTTGCAAATACGGTTCAGGTCCTCGTCACTGGCATCGCTGTACCCAAGCCAAGTGGTATAACTCCACACATGGAGATGAATATACTGAATAACCATCCTCATGACAAACCACCTCCTTGTCGCAGTATCGCGCTGAAAACTCCCAATCACAAACGCCGCATCCTTCTCCCCCAACGGGCTGAGACAACTGAGCATATACGCCCAGCCCCTCGGCTGCGCCGCAATATCCTTCTCATCAATCGGATTAATACGATCCGCATAAGTCGTCACCCACCCGCAAACCATGAGGTAGACATCATCAAACGTCGCCACAAACCCCGCAATCAGCTCCTCATTGCTCTCAAACGGAATCAGGCTCGTCGCCGGAAACGTCTCAATCCCATTCTGCGCAACCCCATTGCACGCCGCAATCACCCGACTCGCACTCGACCCGTACGTCTCGAAAGTGCACGGCTTCGCCGGCCCGCACGGCAGCCCCCCGGCGGAAGGCATACACGGCCCAAGCAGCTGCGGGCTCCTAGGCGTCCTATCGAACTGACTCAGCAGCTGCGCCGTGATCGGCTGCCCCCCCTTCATCGCCTCCGCCCTCGCCTCCGCCTCCGACCTCCCCATCCTCGTCGGCGTCCCACCATTTCCCACCATCGTCACCGTCCCCATCTTCGTCGGCGTCTGAAACGGATTATTGCTCTTCGCCGGCGACCTCCCCGCCGACCGGCCCCCAGAGCGGGGATTGTGCTCGAACCACACCGCGCGCTTGCCCGCGACCTGCTGGCTGAGGACGTTGATCTGCTTCTCGAGGTCGCGGGTGTGTTCCTTGTGTTTGCGGAGGAGGTCGTGCTGCGCGGCGTCGTGGCGCGCGACTTGGTCCTCGAGACGCGCGATGGTGTCGTTGAGGGCGAGGATGTCGTGGTAGTATTTCCCGCACTGCGCGGTGGCGGCGTCGCGCTCTTCGCAGGCGCGGTCGCGTTCGGTGGAGGCGCGGTCGCGCTCGGCCATGCAGTTGGCGAGGAGGCGTAGTCGGTCGTTGAGGACGGAGGTGATGTAGGTGGTGTCGTCGGGGGTTGAGGGGAAGGGGTCGGTGGGGTCGGTGGTGTTTTGGGAGGTGGAGGGGGACATTTTCGGGTGAGTGGCGGGGAGAATTTGGAGGATGTGGTGCGTGAACTGGTCCGGATGGAGACTTTTGCGAAGGTGTTGTGACGGAATGTGATTCTTTGAAGAGTGAGGGGATGAAGCGCTCTCACTTGACTTATGATAAAGAGGCGGCGAATGAATCTGAAGACTTTGGAGAAATTCCCGTCATGTAGACGTCTTGTAAAGAGTAGTAAAGTACATTCGTTAGTTCACTTAGATGTGATTGAGTAATAGTGTAGAATAGAGCGTGGTAGAATCTGATTGTTCGAAAAGAGATGAAAATAACCCCCCTTAAAATGGTTGTGATAGAGAAGAGAAGGCGACTTAAAAGAATTGTGGTAAAGAGAGAAGGTGGTTGTGGACAATCAAGAACCTTCCGTCACATCGAAGTCCGCGGAACAACAGTGAATAATTCGTCGTTGGTCCACAACTGAAAGATAGGGTGGAAGTGAATTTAACCCGCGTTTTTGTGTAAATTCGAAAGAAAGGGGGAAAACAATACAAACACACCTACCTAAATATATAAAAGGGGGGAAATCGGACTCTCATTGCGCCGCCGTCCATGGATCTTCAGATAAACTTTGACATGGCTCTATACACACGTCAGGCACACACAAGGTGATTTAGAATAGAATATATATAAAAAAACTGTACACTTTGGCAATTAATAAGCTCCAAACGATGGTCCCTGTCATTGAAATAACCCTACCCTCAGTGTGATCCAGCCAGTCCTATCCCCCCGCCCCAAAAATAAGCCACTTTCAAATCCTCAAAATCTCGTATCTACTGTTAGCTCAAGCTCAAACTCTCTTACTCAAATCTAAAACCCCCCTCTTCATCAAATGGCCTTGGTGCGCGAGAACATGGTGCTGTAAACCGCATCCACCACGGGCGTAGCGCTAATCATCCTCCCCCCAAAGTACCTTCCGTTGAGGCCCTGGATGGCGTTCTCGCCGCCCTGCACGCGGTCGAACTTGAGGTAGATGTCGCCTTGCGAGTTCGGATCTAGAGAGATGTGAACGACGTGACCATATTTGTCTTCTGCCTCAGCGCGGACATCGTCCTCGAGCTCTTTCTCCCAGTTCTCACCAGTTTCCCTGTGCCGTGTTAATTATTTGCTCACGCACCGCGACGGGGGCAGTAAATGGGGAGGGGTTGGATTGAGAAGGACTTACTCAGCAGGATCAAACATGTTCCGCAGAACAACGCAGCGACTGGCAGTGTTAACATTGATCGGAGGAGGCTTAACCTCTGTTCTCGGCTTAGCGACTTCGCGTCTATCATCACGGCCATTCGTCGCGGGCGCAGGCTCATCGGTCCGGGCCAGCTTCCTCATCAACGCATCCCTACTATAGTTATTGAAGTTGACGCCGCCCACATCCGTGTCGTCGAGCGCACTCGCCCCTCCAGCACCTTTATCGCCATCGCGGCCGCCCGCGCGATCGAACGCGCCGCCGCCACCGCCGCCGCCGCCTCCGCTGGCCTGGGGCCCGCGACCGCCTGCGCCAGAGAACGCGGAGCCCTGGAACTGCTGCTGGTGACTCTGGCCCTGGAATCGCTGTAGAAGGCTCGCTGTGGACTCTGGGGTGAACTTATCATTGCCAAGACCAACACGGATCGGGCGACCGGCGAGGTCGAACCCGTTCATCTTCTCGAGCGCCTCGCGGGCTTGATGGGGGTCGCGGAATCTACCAATGGTTAGCTAGTTGACACAGGAATAGCGGGAGGAGACAAAGTAACTACTTACTGGACGAATCCGTATCCTCTGCTTCGACCTTGATCTTCTTTCTGGAGCTGCACAAACTCAAGCTCTCCAAAGGGTTCGAAAACATTCTGTAGATCGCCTTCAGTGATGCTGAAATGGATATTACCAACATAGAGACGATGGAAAGGGATCTGGTTCGGGTTATTGCTGGTAGGTTCAGTGGTCCTGACTTGACGATTCTTCTCCGCCTCTGTGAGCTGCGCAATGATGGGGATGCCTAATAGTTTCTGGCCGGTAAGCTGAATGGCAGCCGCAACAGACTCCTCGTTCTTGAACTCGACATATCCAACACTATAGCCCAGAATGTTAGTATGGTGCTCCACACAAATAAATAGGGAAAAGGAAAGGAAGCAAAAACATACCCCTTGGATCTGCCGCTAACTCTGTCTTTGACGATCTGCGCCTCCTTGACGGGGCCAACCTTCTCGAAGAATGCAATCAGTTCTTTAGACCTCAACCTCGCCGCGAGCTGCTGCACAAAAACCGTTCTCTTATCGCGCTCATCCTCCGTCAACGGGGGCGTCCCATCCCTACTCCCCTTACCGCCCTTCGGGCTCCTGCTCCTCCTCCTCTCCTCCCCACCCCTCCGCGAATCCCTCTCATCACGGTCCCCCCGTCTATCACCCCCGCGGGGCCTATAATACCGTCCAGGCGACCTTGAGCGCGAGCGCGGCCGCCCCCCGCCGCGGTAGTAATCCCCATTATCGTGTGGTGCGTCCCTATGACGGCGCGCGTGCCGTCTGTCAGCATCGCGGCTCCTGCTGCGCCGCCTACCCTTGTGGCTGCCGTGAGCGCTGCCGTGTTCGCTGCCGGGCTGCTTGGCGGCGTCGTCATCGGCCTCCGCGCTGCGGTTGCGGTGTTTGCGGTCGCGGCTGGGCGAGCGGAGGCGGTCGCGGTCGCGACGCTCGTTGCGCGCGGTGTGGTGGCGGTCGGTGGGTGAGCGCGGCGGCTTCGAACTACCATTTTGTTCAGTAGATGTTGCAGCGGTGGAGTCCAGGAGGGCTTCAACGTCGAGTCCGGACATGATGATGTCGACGATGGGGAAGCGGGGTGGTGGGTGCTTGTGGTTGCGTTTCTGCTGCTGCTGGCTGTGTGGAAGGGGGAGTGGGTTGGTTCACTTCAGGGTGGTTAGGCACGTCAAGAGCAGAATATGTCTAGGCGAAGAGAGCAGACCCTTTTCTTTCCGCAGGATTCTGTTTTCCTTTGTGGGAAGGATAAGTGTTGATTAAGTCCTGCTTGCTACCCAGTCGGATGTGGTAGGTATAGGTTGAGATTAGTTGTGAGAAGTTGGTGAGGATGCGACAGGATCAAAGTTGATCTTGTGCTGGTATCGCGCTATTTCTAAGGCGCAAATCGGACGGGTAAGGCAGCCACATCGTATAAATTTTGGTCGGCACTTTGTCCCGACCCTGACTGTCACGGGCATTTTGTCTTAGTCCAAACTGTTTTCATCGAAATTTCAGTTCACATTATGACTTAAATGGTACAGTTTGGAAAGTATAACCGGGATGGATTCTGACCTGTGCATTTTCTTTAAAGTCTTAATTTACAGGGGTTTGACACAGTGGGCGAGAATTATAGACTGCGCTTTCACACTATAACTTGCAATGTATGGATAGACCGGCTTTTAACCTTGCATTCGATTCAAAGTCTGTATTATTCCAGATAATTACAGAGTGGTATTATGTACCTGCGTTATTACTATTAAGTGGCTGTCATCTCAGCCGTTGCTATTCATCAAACCCGTCTGTCCATCCCATAAAGCCCCAGACTCCATCCTCCACGAAACATTTGGCCGTTTTGGTTGAGTGGTAATTACCCGTTTATTCGTGAGCATCCCAATCCATCCATTACAATTTTGATATACACCCCCCAGGGAAGGAACTGCAGCCCCACCCTCACACCCCACAAAAAAGAATCTCGAATCCTTTTCTAAGTCGCCTTCACGATCTTGGGCTTAGGTTGGGTGAGGACGAGCTCAGTGCCAAAGACTCTGTCCCAGAAGCGGCTGGTGACTCCGAAGCCGTTCTCATAGTCCATGAAGTGGTGCTGCATGTGCCATTTCTTTGTGTCTTGGTAGAACTCGGGGAGTTTGGCGTGGTGCAGGAAGTAGTGCGTCAGATCGTACACAATGTATCCGAAGACGCCTCCGCAGAAGACGGCGGTGCCCATGTACCAGTTGAATGCGAATATTGTGTGGGCAAGCTTCCAGAATGGGGTAGCTAAGGCTACGAACAGGGTGGGGGGCATGACGAGACGGTATTTGTCCATGGGGAGGTAGTGGTGGACTCCGTGGAGAAGGAAGTGCAGGGTGATGGCTACACGGTTATCTGGGAGTTTTCTAGAACAATAATTAGCACGTATATCAGATCAGAGTTATAGGATGGGAAGAACATACTGGTCGAGATGGAAGAGGCATCTGTGCATGCCATACTCTAGGAGGGTCCAAATGAAGAGGCCCAATCCGAAAAAGGAGGCAGTCGACAGGAGACTCAAGCCCTCGTGAGCTCGATATAAACCATACGCCACATGCGGCACCCAGATAATCGGAATCATGTACCAAGACGTCTTGCTAAGCGGCTCGAGGAAGTTGCCAAAGATGGGCGCCGAGTCGCCACCCTTGTAATGTCTGGGCCGATGGACCTGCTCGAGGTAGAATTTCTTGCTGAAGCCTCCAAAGAAGACCTGCATCAGCAGTGGCTTGTTCAGGTCCAGGAACTTGTGTTTCTTGTAGTCGTCGACGAGATCCGTGTCCTTGGACAGGTCCTCCGCGGAGCCAACCCCTGTTGCCTCGTACACCATGCGCCCCGAGCTGTCGACCTCGCCGGTTGCATTGCCGTTCGCCGCTCCGTTCCCATTCAATGTCGCCTGGTTCACGGTCCGGCGCTTGAGACTTGACTCGGTCGATTCGGTGGAGTCGAGGAAGCCAATGAGGCCGTCATCGAGGATCTCGTAGGCGGCTTCGGAGTGTTCGTGCGAGACTTCGTCTTTAAGGATCTCTGTGACATCCTTTCCGGCGTATTCGAGGATCAGATCGCCACCACCGGGATGTGAGTCGACGAAGTCGGAGAGGTCGCAGACTTTCTCGCCCAGGGTGACATAGCAGTCCGTGGCGGTGTTATGCGACTCGACCTCCGACTTGGTGAATGTTGGGAGCGTCCGCGCAATCATGATGATCTCGAGAAGACAGACAGCGATAGTAATCTGTAGAGAAGTAGATACTGTGTTCTTTTAGGGGGTGTCGATGGTTCGAGATTCGAGATTCGAGGGTAGCTCAACGGCGAATGGCTCAATCGACCAAAGGAGGGGACGGTGGATATGGGGACCAACGTATAAATAGGGAGCAACGGTAGTCGCAGCGGACCGCAAATTTGTGTTGACGAGGACGAGGGCAATAATGAATAATTGAAGCTTTGATTATAAGAGTTGGTAGCACTGGGCAGTACTCTGTATTATTAAGGAAGTTCTTTCCCTCACAGCTCAGGAGATCTTTCTTTTTCGTTTGGCCGGAAGCGCGGGAGTACGCGTCGGTGGTCAGTGGCATATGAAATTTGCAGGGGGGGGGGTTCCAGTTTGCTACTTAATGTTATGCGGCGGAGGCGGACTGACGACGTTTGTGGCAGGGGCGTGGCACACTTGGGGTTGGGTTTGGGGGGATTTTGGGGTGTTTGGGGGTTGTTTTTAGGCGCTAACACTGACTAGCACTCGCCAGAACTCGCTAGCAGATTAGTAAGTCAGTGGTAGTCAGCGATTCGGAGAACGCGGATACAATGGACCAACAATGCACGGGCAACGGAATCTGGCATTTGAGCGGCACTGCTCGTCAAGTTGCTAACATGTACTAGTACATTGGAATGGGCGGGTGGACGGCACGGAAGGAGGTATTGTGGTACACATTATTTATCTATTTATTCGGCAAAAAGAATGATATACTCTGACTTTAATTCTGTAAAGAACGATATACCCTGCCTGACGTTTACAAAAAGAATTATTTACCTTGTTAAATGCGCTATAACAATAGGCTATACGGAGCACTAACTTACAGCTGCTACACTACTGATTTTGCGCCCCCAGACTCCACCTACAGCCCACTACTACTATTCTACAGGGGCGCAAGATTAGTGTAGCGTCCACTATAGTAGCCTGTAGCGATAGGCTATAGTTAGTGGTAAATTGCTCACGGAGAAAGCCGGCCTGAGAATAGGAGTAGTAGGACTAGGGTATATCGTTCTTTATAGGGTTAAAGTCAGGGTATATCATTCTGATGCTGTTTATTTATTTTGTTTATGCCTTCGTATTAATATGTCTGCCATGACTCCGATGTGTAGAAAAAGGGGGAAGGGGGAAGAAGGGGAAAAGACTCAGGTTCATTACTAGATTAGGTAATATACCAGTAGTTATCTTTTGGTATGATATATATGTGTCCATGTCCATGTCCATGTCCATGTCCGTCGTGCTGATGACGACAGATAGAGTGAGTACTCGCGGCCCAAAATATTGAGTGAGGAAGGGTGGGTGACAGCTGTAAGGAAAATAATAGGCCCTTGATAACGCAGATACTATTGAAGCTTTTCAATAAGCCATTACTCAAAAATAAAGCTTGAGAGAAAATGATATTACCTTTAACTCCGGTATCAATTCGTAGCTGAGCATAGATTACTACCAGTAGGGCGTGATGATTTCCTCGAGCTGACGCCGACGTTGATGCTAACGCTCTCCTGCCAAGTATTTACCCCACCAACCATCTAACCCACCATTTCTTGTTTGTACATACCCAACACCCCGCCAACGCCGCGCGTTCTGACTCTCTCTTCGCATTGCTCTATCCGCAAAGAGCTCTCCGGCTATTGAACATCATCTGCCCCCAGCTAGAAAGGCGACCCTTCATTTACCCCTCCCCGCAGCTAGGACCCTTCAACCCTCCCATTGCCCCTCATTACAGCTATGACGATGGCGCTGTCATCACGTGGAAGCGTGTTTCTCGTCCTCTGCCTTGTGTTGGTGCTCTGTCCAGCGCCGACGCTCGCGTTCGGAGCGGGAAATATTCCTGGGATATCGACGGTCGAAGGTCAGAATTGGCGTCATGGCGATATCGAGGATATGCTCAAGACGGTGGCGTTTCTGAAGGGCCATAAGTGGTCGACTATGATGATTAAGAGGGTGTATTTTGGAAATTGGCTGCGTGATTACAGGTGAGTTCTTATAATGAGATTTAATGCTGCTTCATGTCACTGATAGCTTCGCAGTCAAGCTATTGATGTTGGCTCCGTGAAGGGAGTCCCTGCTCCCACGATTCGTATTCTGGTAAGACGCCGCTTTAACCTTAGCCCGTACCATTCTGGAAGATATAAAAGTTATATCTTGGAAAGAAACTTAATTAACCGTTATCCAGGTTTGGATTCTGAGCTTCTTATCCTTTGGTTACGCCACTGGAGAATTCGAGGTTACCGAGGAGAGACTGGGTGTCTACCGTCCCGAGGAGCACATTGACAACCCAAAGGACTATGCCGACAACGAGGATGCAAGGAAGTACGATCCTCGTCTCAGAGGGCCGATCCAGCCGGAGGAGCTCATGATCGACCCTGCCACGGGTATGAAGAACTACATCGCCAATGATCGTGGTGGGTGGGCAACCAGCTCTGGATACATCAGGTACAGCGTTACGAGAAGTGTTCATTTCGGCCGGGTTTACACTCATGGTGGAGGGGGGTCTAGCGGCAAGGAAGCAGACTTGAGCGAGGCACTAAGATGTTTGGGACAGAGTCTCCATTGCCTTGAGGTACGTAGTTGGATCGCTGACAGCGATGACACGCGAATTATAATTTTAACCTGAGGAATAGGACTGGGGAGCTCACACCAACTACTGCGAGCTTGCACTGATCGAACTTGGCTTCCATGATGTGTTTCCACACGTTGGAAGTGCTACCCAGATTAACCTTAATGGCCGCCGCGTCTACCCCTTGGTAACTGGGACGTTCGGTGCTGTAGATTTTCTGCATTCGGTAATCCCACCTCCAACTCCTCTCCGCGGGCATTCCACTGACTCTACCAGTTGCTCGGAGAAGCCAATGACCACTTCACCCAGTCTGAGATCGAAGAAATGGACCTAGCTCTGATGAACGCTCAGCTTGCAAACAAAGGCGAAGGTACCCGCGGCTTCTTCGGCTCCGGTTCCAACGGCGGCGACGACTTCTTGAACCTGCTATCCCAGATCCCAGGCCAAGGAGCAGGACTAGCAAGCCAAGCTCGCGATCTCCAGGCCCAGTCGCAGGCCCAAGAATATGAGAATGAGACCACCAGAGCCTCTGGTGGAAACCAGACATTCGCAGCTCCCCCTGGCTCTGCCGGTGGTCCTCCAGGCCCTGGAATCCCAGGAATGAGCCCAGACTTCGATGCTCAGAAGACCATTGCCCGGATCTATCCCATACTAGAGTTCCGCGACAAGATCGTCAAGTCCATCAGCGCTACTATCGCCAAGATCCCCGGGCTCGAGAAGCTCGTGGAGACAATCAGTGAGAAGATCACGGTGTTTATCATGTCGCTTCTTGCACCATTCATCAGACCCATCATCGAGAAAGTCTCGAAGGCTCTACAGGATGGATCGGGCACCGTCGTCAAGTCAAGCGCTGACCAGCAATTCATCCCATGGAACGACCCCTACTGCACTGATCCAACTCACTCCATGCTGTCCAAGGACCATTTCTCAAACTACCTCAACCCAGTCGGCGGCCGAGTCGCCACAACAATCCTCCAATACGCCGCCCCGTAAGCCCCTCCCTCCCTTCCCCCTCCAAAAAAAACCAAACCCCCACTAACACTCCCCAGCCGCATCCTCTACGCTTGGGAACACCCCGGCGTCCCCGTCGACGAGGTAATCAACGACATCCTGCAAGTCTTCCACCACCCCGCCGCGCGCAACGAGCACCTCGAAATCCACCGCAACATGTTCAACACCGTCAAGAAATGGGTTGATGAGAACCCGCACCGCAGCAGCCTGAACCACACCCTCTCCTCCGCCTCCGTCAAGGCAGGCGCAAACCATAAGGGCGGCAACCCCAACATGCCTCACTCCCACTCCCATAGTGGTGCGGATAACTCGCACAGTGGCTTTGGCGGGTACGGGCAGGCGGCGAGCAAGGTGTGGGATAAAATCCAGGCCCGTGATCTGGGGGCGATGAGGGAGATTGATTCGCCGACTCGAGGTGTCTCGCCAGCGCCCTTGACGCCAGCGGGACTGTTTGGGTACTCATCTGCGCCGGGCGCTTCCGCGTATGGCGGCGGTGGCGGGGGTGGTGAACCGTATCTAGGCGCCCACTCTGGACCGTCGAGCTACCAGGCGCCAGGCGGTGGAGGGTACCAGGCCCAAGACCAGTATCAGGGCGGTGGCAGTGGTGGATATGGAGGAGGGTATGGAGGACCGCCGCAGCAGTCGTATGGCGGTGGACCGGGTGGGTATGGAGGTCCGCCGCAGCAGACGGGATGGGATCAGAGACCTCAGTCCCAGGGAGGATGGCAGCAGGGCCCTCCTCCTCCGCAGCAGGGTGGGTGGGAGCAGGGTCCTCCTCTGCAGCAGGGTGGGTGGCAGCAGGGCCCTCCTCCGCAACAGGGAGGATGGCAACAGGGACCGCCGCCGCCGCAGCAGCAGGGAGGTGGGTATCCGGGTCAGGGATATCAGGGGCAGGGAGGGGGGTATCCGGGGCAGGGCTATGGTGGGGGGGGTTATTAGGGGTAAGGGCGAGGTGAGGTGAATATAGGGGCAGGGGTTTATATGGGGGGTGGGATGCTTGATGAATTGGGTGCGTAGATGGTTGGGTATCGCGGTGATTTTCGAAAAGGGGGGGTAGGTTTATAGTTTTGTTACAGATGAGTCTATGAGGGTAGTTTGGCGACGAATTCACTCCTTATTTCACCGGACATCAAAGTCACATTCACCGTAGCTCCCTGACACGACACGCTGACACAATGAGATGCACACCAAAATGCATTCAATCCCCCAAACTCCTCTACTCCATCCCGCATGCTAAGCTTTTCCTCATCCCTCTCCCCAACTCACGCCCTAATAATCTTCCTCTTAATCTTCTTAGGCTTCCCCTCGCCAGCCCCTCCCCCTCCAGTCGCACCCGCCGCATTCATCATCCCTTCCATCCCTGGCGGCAGCTGCCCGCCCATCTCGGCCATCATATCCTTGAAGATGTTATCGCTCACCCCGCCGCCCGACAAGGCGGGGCTGTAGTAGGGCAGGATGGAGCCCATTTTCCAGCCTTTGGGGACGGCGGGGGCGGGGTAGGGCTTGGAGGGGTCGGGGGGCGGGGCGCCGGGGACGCGGACTTGGGTTGCTGTTGTGGTGGTTGTGGGGTTTGCTTTTAGGTGCGCAGCGACGAGGAGGTAGAGGTGGTGTTCTGGGTATTGTTAGTCAGTAAGATCAATTCCAATCCGCGCTCCCACACTACTTGTTACTCGAAACAGAGGTGAGCTTCTGGAAGGACAGGTAGGGCAACATACTGCTCTGCACATTCTTATTATCCCCCCCCTTAACCCGCACCTTCACCCTGCCCGGATTACTCCAATCCTTCGGATGCAGCTTCGACGGCTCAAACAGCGTCTCCAGCCTCAACCGCCCACACGCATTCACAATCTCCCTCGCCATCGGGTTCTCCACCGCCAACTCCCTGCCGACCCTGCGTCCCTCGGCGCGACTCCGGTTCTTGTCAAAGTACACCGGGTACAGGCACTGGAAGTCGCGGTACTTTGCGTCATCGGTCGTGGGCTGGAAGTTTGTGCCATCGGCCGAGGGAACGAGGGTCGGGTCGAGGAGGGATTGCTGTTGTTGGGCGGCGGCGGCGGCTGGGGGGGCGCGGGGTTTGGCCACCTGAGAAGGGCGCGCTTTGAGGATCTCGCGCTCGTCGAAGTCGGAGTCGGAGAGCTCGGAGAGGCGGCCCTCGGAGGGGTCTGAGTCCGAGTCGGAGACTTCTTCTATGCGTGCGTGAGACATTTTGGGGTGTGTCTTTGAGGGAAGGGGGGAGATGGGGGAGCTGCGGGTGGTGATGGGGAGATCTGGGATCAGTGGGTTTGGTGGGGCTAAGCGATGAGCCTGGGGAATGAGGTTTGGACTTGACGAGGCTGTGCGACGAGGCTGAGGAGTTTGAAGATGGAAAGAGGTCACGTGATGGCCGTTCCCGTAGATGCCGTGTGTGTACTTTAAGGAGCTCGGGAGGGAATGTCAAGACGATAAGAGTTGTTACAATTGCATTTTCTTCTGTAGGAATTTATAGCATTTAGCAACATGTAGTAAAGAAATATAAGCCTTCTCACTGTTAAATATTCGGGATCTTGAATTATAGCCCCCAATGCTGAGTTGCGTCACCATCCAGCAGGGGGCATATGTACTCGAGTACGTATGTTGCAGCACGCAAATCCACTCCTGGACCCAATATAACTAAACTCCCTTATCGCGCCCGGCTCAAATCTCAAAAGCTCCCTTCCACGCCTACACCTTCAACAAAACATCCTTCTCTTCTCCTACACTCCTTACCCCCTTAAACCCATCGACAACTCGCACCGGCCATCTCGCCAGAGCCACCTAGAAACCGCCTACACTCCTTCCCCATCATTTCCACAACACACCTCGCCCATCCGAGTCGCCCGGCGTGAAACGTCAGCCCTAACCAGGGAAAAATCAACTCCCTCCTGAACACCCTC
Source organism: Pseudogymnoascus sp. SDFLT0511 (assembly GCA_030180035.1). Classification (NCBI taxonomy): domain Eukaryota; kingdom Fungi; phylum Ascomycota; class Leotiomycetes; order Thelebolales; family Thelebolaceae; genus Pseudogymnoascus; species Pseudogymnoascus sp. SDFLT0511. Next base: position 773,692 of record JASCQD010000005.1, on the reverse strand, counting down.
TCCTCCCCCAAACCCAAACACAATGTCCAGCAACAAAGCCTCCCGCAAGAAGTCGCCCACGCGCAAGGGCGCCTCGCGCTCCCCGGCCCCAAAGGTGAGCGCAGAGCAGCCTCTCCTGAATGGCTCCCGCGCCGCCGCAGCCAGCAAGGAGGAGCACCCCTACGAGAACATTTTTCTCTTCTGGCCCAACATCATCGGTACGTCCGCCCATCCCCTCCCCTCCCATCTGGTCACGCCGCGCAGACAGGCACTAACAGCTCCATCCAGGCTACGTGCGCATCGTCCTCGCCCTGGGCTCCCTCTACTACATGCCGCTCCACCCGCGCACCTGCACAATCCTCTACAGCGTGTCGTGTCTCCTCGACGCCCTGGACGGCTACGCCGCCCGCTACTTCAGCCAGTCGACCCGCTTCGGCGCCGTGCTGGACATGGTGACGGATCGCTGCACGACGGCGTGTCTGCTGGTCTTCCTCGCCTCCGCGTTTCCGCGCTGGTCGATCGTATTTCAGGGCCTCATCTCGCTCGATCTCGCGAGCCACTACATGCACATGTACGCTACGCTTGTGATGGGTGGATCGGGAGAGAGCCACAAGACGGTTGATCGTAGCCGTAGCTACATCCTGAACCTGTACTACACGAACAAGGTACGCTTCCTCCCCCCATAAACCGCCATCAAATAAAGATTCCCAACTAACACCCACCCCCCACAGACGGTCCTCTTCCTCTTCTGCGCCCTCAACGAAATCTTCTTCATAGCCCTCTACCTCCTCTCCTTCTCCTCCCCCCTCCTCTCCCCCTCCCTCCTACAAGTCAAAGACGACGGCTCCATGCCCGGCTCCCTCCAGCCCGGCAACCCCTCGCACCCCTCCGCCGCCTCGCTCTTCGCCAATCCCTGGTCCGCAGGCGCCCTCGAGCTTGCACGCGCAAACAAGCTCGACTCCTTCTGGCCGTGGGTCCTGGCCGGCGCGTCCTTCCCCGTCATGGCGGGGAAGCAGATCATCAACGTCGTGCAGCTCGTCAAGGCGAGTCGGTGGTTGGGCGAGGGGGATCGCGAGGAGCGAAGGCTGAAGGGGCTGCCGAGGAAGAAGTAAGGCTGTTCTACCCTATATTGTGGGAGTCGTCGGCAAGGCTTGGGACGCTGCTGCGACGAAACGGGCGCGGGCTTGAAGCCTCGCCGATGACGGGGAGAGAGACGGCGTGGGAGTGTACATCATTGGCTGCCGGCGGGCATTAGAGACTAGGAGAAAGTCACGGCTGGCATGGGCGGACGGCATCACGCTGTTCTGATTATCGGAGTTTGGCAGGGACATCTACAGGGGACGACAAATTGGACGGCCCCACCCACCCAGCGACAGAGGGTCCAAGGGGACAGAAGGAGGAGGGACATAATGACGCGCGTATGTGTGTGTGTGTGTGTGTGTGTGTATAAGCTTTTCATCGACGGGGAAAAGGGTGGGATCCAGAGGCTACACGCTTTTCAAAGCCGTTCTTTTGCGTGTGTGGGCTGGGTGGTGGGAGGTGGGGTTTTGTTTCGGGATCGTACATATGAACCTAGTAATTCCTCGTAATGCAGTATTAATTCTTCTTCTCTGCATGTGTGCGCTGGCTTTTCGGGAAGTTGGGGGGGGGAGCGGAGTTGTGTGACGTGGGTCTCGGGGAGGGAGGAAGGAGCTGGGAGGGTTTGTGTGACGTGAGGCTTGGGGAGGGGGGTACGGGGCCGGCCTTCTGTGAGACAAGGCGGGGAGTTTTTTTAGGGGGGGAAGAAGATTGCGGTTCACAGCACTGCTTTGTACGACTGCTGCTGGTATCAATTTTGTAGCGGTGACATTTGTAACTAGCTAAGCCATTGTTTCGTGGTACGAACTAATATCCCATGCGTTGGAATGACAAACATATCGATCAAGTTTGGTTCCTTCCAACCCGTCCTCTCGATGTGAGAACAATATCCTCCAATATTCCTTCAAATCCCCTCCTTCAGATCAGGATAATAAGCCCATAGCCGTACTCAATTTGTTCTCCCCACTCCCCAATATCTTAACCATCAATCAAACATCCCAGGTGCCTCAGCACATATAAATAAACATAAAACTAAACTTAAACATCTCCCCCAATCATTGCCGTTTGCTGTATATGTGTGGTGTAGTGTAGCTAACCCCACGCGTGAGGAAAGCCTAATAATACTCCTTATCCCACTTCTTCGGGTGTCTAATAACCGTCCCCGGCGGATGACCATCAGCCCCAAACCGACACCCAAACGCCGCACACACCCCGTCCTCACCCTTCCCATTGCCCCCGACGGCCGCGAGATTCAGCCCCACGCTTGGGCAATGGTGTCCGTAAATGCAGTACTCGACATCGCAGTCCTGGCCGTTCACGCAAGGGTTCAGACGCGTCAGGTACGCAATGGCCTTTAGCTCCTCCTCGGACGCCTTGTGCTTGTGCTCGAAGACGCATTCGTCGCCCTTGGGGCACGGGCCGCGGAGGTAGTGGTTATTGCAGAGTTTTGTGTTTCCGGCGCGCCGCTTCGTGCGCTCCAGGACGATGGCGGAGATGGTGAGCGTGGGGTCCAGACCGCGGTCGCCGGGGACCCAGTCGTCGAGTTTGGGGTGGGGCGTGATGATGTTGAGGGCCGTTGCGGCGCCGGCGCCGGCGCCAGAGGTGCCGTTCTTGAGCGTCACGGGGAAGACCATGGGTGGGGGTGTAGTAAGGGGGATGCTGGTGACGCCGGCCCAGGTGTTTGGCGGGGTCGGGCTCTGGCCGCGCCCGTTGCTTAGTGCCTGCACCTGCGACGGGGGGAGCCCGTGCGACAGCTGCTGGAATTGGCTATAGGGGGATTGGCGCTCGATGAGCTTGTCGTTGCGGAAGATATGGTCAAAGTTTAGGACGCGGGTGCCGGTGGCGGCGAGCTCGCGCACGATGGGCGTGCCTTCGATGATGGAGACGCGGCGGGTGGTGGAGTCGTCTCTTAGGATTTCGTCGAGGAAGGGCGCGTAGCCTGCGTCATGCGAGACGCCCAGCAGGATTTGTTTGCAGTTGTGGTTTCGAATATTCCATCTTGTGGCCTCTGTGGGAAGGTTCGTCAGTAGGTGTCACACGATCAAAACCCATCATATCATGCTGCGCGCAAAGGAAGCAAGCATACCTCTAATCTTTGAATCCGCCCTCTCCTTCCCATGGCCAACATCAATAAAGTCAAACGAGGCCTTGCCCTGCGTAAAGCCTAACGTGAACTCGCGCAGATCCTCAGGATTATCCAGTACGCCAACCCGCTTCATAGCTTTAGCCAGGCCGGAGACATTCGCAAATATTTTAGCTATAACTTCGACGTCCTCTGGTATATTGGGGCATTGTTCGAGCGCCGCATTTCGGAGGGCATTGGCTGCCTTTTTACCGCCTTCAAGTCCTTGTCGTATATATTCTTCGTGGAACTGTGGAGGGTTGCGCGGTCAGTCTGGGGGATCCCTTCATGGCTGAGACAGAAACGAGCAGTAGAAGGGTCCTTACAATGGTACCATCACCGTCAATTAACACAATTATGTAGGGATTTCGGTTCTGTTCTCGTGAGCTAATGGCCGCGACCATGGAGGAAGTGTGAGCTGTAGAACCTTCAGAGATTCATTGTCGGTATTATATTGTCCCAGTCGCTGATTTGTAGCAGTCAACTGCTGCTGGATCTCCCTACGACTACGCCTGGCATCGTCCAAGTCCAGCTGAGCATCTTCTAGCTCTTTTGAAAGACGTTGGTTCTCGCCCTTGAGGTCGGTTTCCAGTTGATTAATGTAGACAAGGAGTTCCTATGGGGGGTTGTGCCTGTCAGCTGGGGGCTCGTTCGAGGTGAGGTCAACGGGCGTGGAGTGGTATGGCAGCGAACCTTTATAAAACCGAACGTATCTGTTGTTTGGGACTCAATAATGCGATATCGATCAAGGAATTGGGCCATTGCTCGGCGTACTGCTCGAGAGTGTCGAGCTCACTCGGTGAAGTTTTGATGAATTGGTGCCCGTCTGGAGCCTCGCCTTGCCTTATGGACCGCTGTTCGACTATTTAGGTTTTATTATGGACAAATCTTCGCAGTCTGAATGTTCTTTCTTCAGGCAGAAAAGACTAAAGATTAAATAGGGTATTCGGGCGCGAAGTAATGTTTCTTGATGGTTTGTGGGGGGGAAGTAAGAAAGTTGAATAGGTAACTTTTGGTGTTACCGTCAAAGTGACTTTTGCTGATACTTAAGTTTAAGTGACTTTTGTGGTTTAACTCACGTTAAGCTTGACCATACCGCTGGCGACACGGATAAGGACGAGCAAACAGACCGACAAGACAAGTCAACAGGGATGCGGGCGTCAACGGTCGAATGTTCAGGGACCTTCTATGTCCTTAGTTTGTGGAAGGGAAGGGGCGCATTGTTTATATATTAATTAAATTAATCCTATGCGCCCATTACCTGCGATTTACATTTGCCATCCCATCCCATATGAATTTCACCTGCCATTCATATAACCTGGCCCTTGCACCTGACCTTCAAGCCTAATCGCAAAAAAATCTACAACGGCACCTTATCAGACACCGCCCTGCTATCAGTCAGTCGTAACCCGTTCGGGAGCATCAACTCTAATGAACGAACAAACAAACAAACAATACAGCACATCACATCACAGCACAGTACAGCATACCCAAAATCCCATTCCACCACAATATACAAAGCCATCCCATTCCATTCCATTCTATCCCAACGCCTACCGAGCACCAAAAGCCGCCTCTCCACCCTCACCGCCACTCTGTCACAACCCGCTCGCTCCCCTGGAACAGGAACAACCCCGCGCCGTAACCCCGTGGAATATACGCGCCAGCTGTTCGCGCCCGTGTATTAATACCCCCCCGTTTCACACCCCGCATCCCTGCCTAGAACAAACATACTAAACTGATCATGTGTGCAAAAAGCTAACAGCTATAAGCCGGTTTTTGGAAGTAGTCAAGAGTGGGGGGTTCTAGGTTTTAGGCTCAGCGGTTTGTGTGACAAGGTCATAGTCAAATGTTGGTTGGTGATGGATACATCAGGTTCTAAATTTAAACCACAAGCACCTATATTATCAGAGTGTAAAAGGGTGAACATCCATGCTATTTTTTGTATGGTTTTGCAATCTGGAGTGTACAATATATCAAGAACAGAAATCCAAAAGCATACATATCAAATCATACAAACCCCATCCCCATCCCCAACCCCTAGCCGCCGTGGTCCAAGATATACATTATATAACCTCCCAAATCACCCCCCAACCACAACCATCTCAAGAAACCTTACTCCACCCCCGCCACAGCAGCCGCGGGGTGACTAGCAGGCGGGTCCTTGTGCAACACATGGTGTCCCGCCCGTTCAGCCACCTTGGTCGTGCCATTTCTTGACACCCCATGCCCGTTACCAACATAGTCCTCATTCGCAAACGCAGCTTCTTCCGGATTCTGTGCCACTCCTCCGCCGCTGTTGTTGCCATAGCCAGAATTGCCGGATTGCGCAACGTTACCGGACTGAGCTGCAGTACCAGACTGGGCTGCATTGCCGCCATAAGCAGCGTTACCAGCCTGCGTCTCCTTCCCGCCATAGGCAGCGTTACTAGCCAGCGTCTCCTTCCCACCATAAACCGCGCCGCCGGGCTGTGCTCCACCGGCGGCGGTAGGAGCGTTACTACCATAGCCCTGGGCAACCTGAGCATCATAAGCAGCATCGCGCGTCTGCGCGTCGCTACCAGCATAGGCCGTATTGTTCTTCACGTTGTGGTTGTTAGACTTGTGGGTAGTCTTCGTCTCCTTGCTGCCGTTGGACGTATGGTTCGCCGCCTGCGCCTTCTTGTTGGCAGCCGCCGAGCTGCGGGGGCTGACCTGGTCGTAGTGAGCGTCAGCTGGGGCGCCTCGGTCCTGAGCATGCTGCATGTTGTAATCGGAGGCCACACCCTCCTGGGCCTGCGATCCACGCGCGCCACCGGCAGCTAGTCCTCCTGCGGCGGCTCCGGCGGCAATGGCGCCGCCGGTAGTAGCTACCTTTTGAGAACCGGATTTTTGGGCCGTTCCTTGAGTAGCCCCGGTGCCGGCCGCTCCAGTTGTAGGTTCGTTGGGGTATGACTCGTCGATTCCAGTACCGTATGCTGGCTGGTTGGTCGCGCCGCCACCATATGCTGGCTGGTTGGTCGCACCGCCACCATATGGCGCCTGGTTGGCCGCACCACCACCAGCACCACCATACGCAGCCTGGTTAGCCGCACCAACACCAGCTCCACCACCCTGAGTCCCCTGTCCCATACCACCCCTATCCATAACCTCCCTCTCTGTAGACTTAGCCCAAGCAGACGAGTCCGCATTACCAGCAGACGACGGGCCCTTCAACGGCGCCCCATTAGGCGCAACGAGTCCCCCCGTGAAAGCCGGCGCATCAGCGGTACTAGGCATGCGGTCTCGATACGCAAGATCAGTCGCGCCATGGCCAGCCGTTCCTACCGGCACCGACGCCTGCTGCCCGCCATACCCGGCGCCTGCTACGGAGCCGAGAGGCGCTTGGCCGGTACGGTCGGTGTATGGTTGGCGCGGCGGGTCCGAGAGGCGTTTCTGGTCGTCCTTGCTAAGCCTCTTCTCGTCCTTGCTATGTCTCTTGTTTTTGTCTTTTCCTAGGTCTGGATGGGGTTGTTAGTGCTTTCTTTAGAATAGGATACGATGAGACTCACGGAGGAATCCTAGGATGCTGGAGCGGCGACTGGGCTTCTCCTCCTTGGAGGATCGGACTGCTTGCTGCTCAACCTGTGTTGGTTTGGCGTAAGCTTGGTTCGCCGCAGTTGGCTGGGTAGGATAAACCTGGCTTGTTCCCGGAGGCCGGGCGGCATAATCCTGCTGCGCCGTAGTTGGTCCGCTCCCATAGGCTTCATTCTGTAGGGAACGCTGGGCCGCATTGGCTTCATTCCTGCGGAGTTCTGCGGCCTCTTCGGCGGTGACTCCGGCAGCGGCCATAGGCAAGCCATAGCGGGGGTCTTTCACTCCCCTGCCATAGTCGTTGCCAGGAGGAACGTCGACATCGCCATACTTCGCCCCAGAGGGCTGACCTGCCTTGGACGCAGATTTCTTGGCGGCTTTGTCGGCTTTGTGCTGTTTTGTGCCCTCGTACCCTGCACCTGCCGCGCCAGCACCAACCACGCCAGCTCCGACTACCCCAGCACCTTTGTGGCCCGCTTGATCACCGCTAACGGCGTGGGCAGCCTCAGACTTCGTAGTAGCTACCTGAGGCTGTCCCTGGCCTCCATAGCTACCTCCCTCATAAGCGCCGGGACCGCCGCGTCCAACACCCTCGCCATATCCCGAACCAGCCGGGGCTTTATATCCCACGCCACTAGGCAGTCCAGAATCCTCCCTCGCCTCCGGATCGGTATATTTCTTGCCATCGGCCGTGGTGACGCTAGTATAGCGTGGTTCTCTTTCATGGAATCTGTCAGCTGTGTACGCTCCGCCACCGCCGGGAGTGTGTTCATACGCGCTCTCTGGCGTTAAGACGCCTTCTCCTGAGTTCGGATCGATTATGCTCGCCAGGCGAGTCCTGTACTGGCCCGAGGCTGTTCGCTCGACCAGGTGGTGACCTGATACTGTTCTTCCCACCACTTCGCCATGGGGTGAGTCCGTCTCCTGTGGCGCTGCTCCCCTCGAAGTGCCTGCTGCGCCTGCTGCACCAGCTGCGCCTGCCACGCCTGCCGCGCCAAGTCCAGCAGCAGCAGCGCCCTTACCACCAAGCCCAGCGGCATCCTCGCGCTCATAACCCTGAGGAGCCTTAACAGTCTGCGTCGGTGAAGAAACAGGGTCATTGGCCTGAGGTTGAGCATTGCCTGCTACCTGGGGCTCCTCGGCGCCTCCGAGCCGAGGATCAACAGCCTGCTGCGTATAAGGATTGCGGCTCTCTTTGTGCTCGCCAGATCGCTGTTTGCGGTGGCCATTCCCGTTTGTCTTCTCTCCTCTGGCCGCCTTGTCACCTCCATGACCGTACGCCGCCTCATTCTCTCTTGCGGCTTGCTCCCTCGCTAACTTGGTTTTCGCCTCCCGTTCCTTCTCGGCTTGAAAGTAGTCATCTTCGGTCTTACCATATTCCTGTGCGGTTGAGGGCTGGCTCGGAATCGAGTCCCTCTCCCTGTTGTAGGCTTGAGATTGACCACCACCGCTCCAGCTATCGGTTCCACCATAGTAATTATCTGTCGAACCTTGGCCCTCGCGGCCAGTATGCTCATATTGGCCGCCACCACCAGACCCATACAAGATCTCATCCTCGACATGCTTGCCGGGACTCCTGGGTAACTCATTAGACACTGCAGAACTATAGGGAAGAGTGGTGGTGTCATTCTCACAAGATGCTCTTGATTTTTTCCATGATTAATACCGTTTCAGATGCTTTTGGGTTGTCAAGGATGTTGGAAGGAAGTAAGAGAGGCCATGGGTAGTGGGAGGGGGGGATGATAATATCGGAAAGGATGGCAATAAATGGTAAGGTAAGAGAGGGGCAGCTAGTTATTCATCACCCCGTGGACTACGTAACCAAGAGAATGCCAGTGAAGCCTTACTAAGGGAATGTCTTACATATCCAATTCCAAGTAAGAATGATGATGCATTGATCGCGTCAGTGGTTCCCCACAATCCGGCAGATTCCCCTAGATTCCCCTATATCCCCTACCTTTAGCATAACTCTAGGCTGTCCAGGTGGACCAGGTTCCAATGGGATTCCAATAAGTTCCAATGGGATGGACCGGATCCAGTCTTGTGAGAGCGGCCTAGTGATATTTTCGTCCAAGATTTCAGGGCGAGCTGGGGCAGGGAAGATAGCTCTCGATGTGTCACCGTCTATGGCGGACTGGATACTAACTTTTGATGGTAGACGTCATACCCCTCCTTTTCAGCCTGTTCGTAGCAGGTTTTCTGCCACCGCCTTGAGCTTGGAACAGGGCAGGCTTATATAAGCATATTTCGACGGCACAAAATAATAATCACGTGCGCGGTGGCCCATTGGTGTGCTCAGGAACAGAAGAGACCACACCATCGCATGTGTGGTGGAAATCTCCCAAATCCAGTAAGTAGCATGGATTGATATTAAAATTCGGATCTACAAAGAAGTCATAAGCACCACAGTCTTCTGTCTGCCGTGTACGTACCGCTCTTGCCAATCAAAGAATCCGCTTCTTTTCCTTCCCCTGGGTTGTTGAAGCCCGTGATAGAACGCCAAACGCTGGACGTACAAGTTGATATCTCTCGCCCCTTTGCCCATTAAAACGCCGCGAAAATATCATGGAGCGCTGTAGACATACACCTCGTGCGAGACATCTATGCCGCTTCTCTCATCTCTCTCATCTTTCTGCAGCTCATCTCCATCCCCTCTATAAATCTAGACCAAGTAAGCGTCTACTCTTCCTGCGCCCATCGCCTCTCACGTAGCGGCATCTCCTCTCCCTTCTTCTCCCTCGTCCCCTCCGTCTCTCCCCTCCAGGCGTAGTACTCTCCCAGCCTCACCTCGGCGTAAGAAGCGTAGTCGAAATCGATTTGTGAAATGACCGACTGGATGATAGCCCATATGCCCCAGTACAACCCAGGAACACCACGGAACACGTCCACGCTCTCAAACAGTGCCTGCGCCTCGGTCTCCAACTCTTCGCTAGTCTTGGAGACGTTTAGGTGCGCAAAGTAGCTGGCCACGTACTCGCGGATGAAATCGAGTCGCTGCGAACGTGTCGGCAGGACGCTGAAGTCGCAGTCGAATCCTCCCCACTCCGCGAAGTGGTTCGCAATATCAAAAGCCGCCGGTGACGGGACCGCATACTCGTAATCGATAAACGACACCGAAGTCACCGGCGTCTTCGCCGCAACCCCATTCGCCTCCCCCTTCGCCGTCGGCTCAACAATCACATTCCCACTCAGCAAATCGCAATGCGCAAAGACCAGACTATTCTTCCCAAGCCCCGGCCTATCACTCAGCTCCGCAATCGTGCGCTCCAACTCCTTCTGCAACTCCGCCTGGCGCGCCCTCTGCTCCTCCGTCGCAGTCGGCAGGGCATAAATCCACTTCTGCGTCACGGTCCACACATTCGGCGCCACCTTCCCCGGCGCAACCCCATCAATCTTCCTCTGCACCTCCGGGTCCCTCCTCTCCGTCGGAACCATCGCCTCCATCGCCTCGCTCGCCACCTCCTCGACTGGCACCCTCGTGTTCGGCAGGCACGGCACCACCGCATGCCACTGCGCTAACCGCTTCGCAACAGCCGTGTACACGTCCCTGTTTCTCAGGTCCCCCGGCGCCGTCACCGACCCAGAGATGTACCGGTACACCATGCCGTTGTTGAAGCGCGCGAGCAGCTGCGGCGCCAGCCCGTGCCCCATCAGCAGCTCGTGGTTCTGCGTCTCGCGCTCCCGGTCGATGATGAGGTCTGTGCCCTTGCCATAGGCGCGCAGGAGCACCGCGCTGTCGTCGATCTCCTGCGGGGTCAGGCCGGGGCGCACGTTCATAGCTTTGAGGAGCGTGTTGGTGATGCCGTCGGTGAAGCGGACGAACTCGATTTTGCCGTCCGTCTTCTCCCAGTCGGGGAAGACGGAGAGGATGAGGCGGAGGGCGGAGGACTGGGAGTCGGAGGGCGAGTAGGTTAGGGGGACGAAGCGCACCGTCGAGGTGCTGTGCTTGCGGGACACCATGCTGGGGCGTGGGTCGTGGGTGTCCGGTGCGCGGGCTTCGAGAGTCGGTGTTTGGAGAGCCGATGGGACCAGGAGGAGGGTGGTGTATACAGTCGACGAGTCTAAGAGTCTGTAGTCTTACGAACAAGTGTCAGTAACTCACAGCCCGATCACAAGCCGAGGGAGCGTGCAACCTGGGAGGTTGAACGTCGGGAACCGCCAAGGGCAGAGTATACGTACTCGCCTCTCTCACAACAAGACTCGTTTCACTCAGACAAGTTAAAGTGGAATCTATATATATATCTCTCTTGCAGAAGCAATATATAGGAACAATCGAGAGCAGAAAAACGTAGGGCCGAGGGAGCGAAGGCGTACTTTATAGGTAAGTTGGGCGGCAAGGAAGTTGTTATCGCAGGAAACCCCCCCACAAAGCAATTCACCAGACAAGTTTACGTTCCCTTTTCCGCTCGACAAATAATGTCGCGTGCCCCCCTCACCGTTCATTGTCGCTAACGCCATTTAGCGGGATCCAGACGCCTTGTTTGGGCATGGCGCCGAGGAGATTAGCCCGTTAAATGCTAGCGAGAACTTTGTTATTCGAGGACGGGCAGACGAGCACGTGAGAGTATATTTTGTATTGTGCCATTTTTTTGAAATTTGATTCATTTTAACGAATTCCCGTGACTAGAAAATTTTTACATGTTATGATACCCTTTGTCGGCGCTAAATAGTTTTTCTACATGTTCCCCTTTGTTCTCCTAATAACTAGTACCTGAAGTCAACCTTGTTTGTCGTCCTCTCACGCATCCAGTCCCTCTCCTTCACCTCATCCTCCTTCGGCGAGGTTGCCCGCGCTCGGCTCCAAAGCTGCGAGCTTTCCAGCGCTGGTAGTTCTTCCAGATCACTAGCCCCTGCCGGCTTAGATTTACGGCCCGTAGCAGGTGCAGGCGCGCTGATCGGCTCGTCAAAAATCGTAGGTGGTGTAGGACGCGGCGCCAGAGTGCGCGTACATGGCTCCCAAAGACCCTTAGACGTAGAGACGGGTTTGGGTTGAGCTGGAGCCGGCGGCGTCCATAGCCCGGTGCTGAGAACTTGAGGGGCCGAGGCCGGCTGGTCCGGCGATTCTGTGAGGGATTCGTGCAGCCAGGTACGCACGGTGGCGGTAGCAGCCACGGGCTCGGTGGCCGACCACAGGCTCGTAGAAGTGAGTTTTGGAAGCTCTGGAGATAGCTGTGGCGATGGCTTCTTGAATGCTGGGCTAATGGTGGGAGTAATGCTCATTACCATTTTTGGATTTTGTTGTTCTCGATGAGGATCGCGAGGCTGCCAAAGGCCTTTAGACGAAGAAGAAGAAGTGGGTCTAGATGGCGATTGTGCGGGAGGCGTCCACATGATGGGAAGAGATTGAGTCACAACCAACTGAACCTGAGAATCCGGGGAAGCTTCGTGTAGCCAGCTACGAACAGTAGTCGTGGCAACCACCGGCTGTTTCACCGACCAGAGGCTTGTAGAATCGAGTTTTGGTAACTCTGACGATATTTTCACCGATGACCTCTTAAGTGCTGTATCAAAGACGGGAGTAATACTTGCCACCTTATTTGCACCCTGTGATTTGTGTACAGACCAGAGAGACGATGGCTTCTCAGAAGGCCTTATAAGAGAAATCGCAGTAGACCAAAGGCTCTTCTTGGGGCTTTGAGCTGGCTTGACGGGCCTTTGTGCTGATGCTTCCAAAGCCTCCTCCAGCGCATGCGCCCACATTTCCTTTGTAGCCCCGAGTTTCTTGGCCGGGATAGTAGATGCTTTGATCGCATCCTCCAGTGCGGCGTTCCATTGCTCTGGTGTCGCTCCGTGGCTTGCTCTTGATCGGGCCATTATCTTCTTTGCTTCTTTCACCGGAACCGATTCCACTAGCATGAATGGCACCTCCATAGCAATAGCGCTCTGAAGGCTGGAAGCCTTTGTGCTGAAAGTCTTCATCGAGTAATCGTCCGAGTCCGTTGCCATTCCTGGAGAAGAATTCCCTGAGGAAGTGCCAACGGAGGGGCTTGTGGGGCGGACAGTAGACTCGGAGATCCAGTCGAATGTGAAAACAGACGTGTGACGGCTATCAGACCATAGCTTGGTCGATGAGATTATTGGCAGAGGCTCTGTGTTTGGACGGGGCTTGCTGAACATGGCTATTGCTGCGGGCTCGTGGGTAGTGACTTCTCTGACCTCCATGAAGGTGCCAAGAGTGAAAAGTCCACTCGAAACCGCAGCTACATTGGCTTTGGGCGGTGTCCAAAGGAGCGACACCGTCTTGAGAGGAGTAGAAGCCTTCAGAGCCTGCTTCTTCTTGAAGGCAACGGTGTCTCTTGGGCCACTAGGTAGGTGCGATTTCCCATCCCACCAAGCAGATCTGTCCTTTGGAACAATGTCTGTTATAAATGCCTCTGGCTCCTCCACAGTGGAAGAGGGAGGAATCGGCCATTGCATCTGGGTGCCAGCAAGTGGGGTGAGAGCAAGAGCCTCCGGGTCACTATCCATAGGGCTCTTTGGGCCCGGACTCTTCGGGTTCGGGCTCAATGGCATAATGGGCATGAACCTAACGACCGCTGGCCTGCCAGCTGGGGCTACCTCGTCGTCAGAGTCGTCGTAGTCTTCAATGATTCTAATCTGCGGCAGCAGGCTGTGTCTGCTGGGGACCTCGGACGAATCTAGAAGATTGGCGATTTCCCAGAGGGTAGAGTCATCGAATCCATCGTCGCTGGCCTCATCGCTGGGAGAGTCGGCGTCAAGCGAGGTGGTGTCAGATTGATAATCTTGCTCGTCGTAGTCATCGAAAATTGACGACGAGTATTCCTCATTAAAATCGTTGGATCCAAGTGTGTTTGGGATCATAAGACGCGGGAGGTTAGATATCCCTGGTGACGCGGGCTGGTACACCGCCTGATCGGACTTTTCGCCCCATGGGAACTGGAATATGCCTAAAGTCTCCCTTTTGTGTGGTAGTGGGCTAGGGCTTTCGACTAGTGTTACAAAGCAGTTAGTAATGTGAAATAATTATAGGATGGCGATCAAAAGGAAAATAGAAACTCACCAATATCAGGTAAAAATGTCAATGGTCTTGACTTCCTCATAGGCTTTTGCGTCTTTGGGCGGGTTACGATACTTGCGGGTCGTGTGTTCTTAGAGCGCCAGAGTCCAGGCGTCGGACGAGTACGGGTAGGATTTGGCATGTGCCACATGTGCAGGCTTTCGAGACGAAGAGGTTCGATGGTTCGTCGCTGTGCCGGTCTGACACGTAAAGCAGCAGGCTCGGGCGAGCATGGGCGAATCTGGACAGGCTGCTGAGGGAGAGTCCACAAGAGACCGACTACCACCACGGCCGTTGGAGAGCAAGGCTTCCAGAGCTGCGCTGGTTTGGCCGTACGTTGGTTCGGGCATGGGATCGCAACCACATTGCAGCCGCCGGCAACTACTGCTCTGATGGAAGCTTGCTTAGCGGTGACGATCTTAGATGTTGACAGCGAATTTGAAAATGACGGCGCATTATTAGCATATGACTTTTGAGCCTCCTCCAATTTGTCTTTCCACAAGCCCGGCTTTGCAATTTCCCCATTGCGCGTTCCAGTGACAACGACAACATTTTCGGTGGCCTCTATGATACTCCTAACCCTGGCCTTTCTCGCCTCTTTGATAGAAGCAGTATTGACTGAAGAAGTGATAGAAGCGACAGAGTTGCGCCTCGTAGTCCAGGGAGTGAAATCTTCGGAGCCCTTAGAGTCGCGATCAATATTCTCATGAAGCTGTTGCCATCTGTTCTCCTGCTCGCCAACCTCCTTTTCCATCTCAGCAAGAAGGTCGTCTCTTTGGTCCTGAGTAGCGTCGCCAAGACTAGAAGACCTATCGCGGATGAAAGGTAGCAAATCAGGCTCCTCGAGCTGCTTTAACTGGGCCTGGATTTCTTGCAAGGCCCGATTGGGCGTATCGATCACTGGCACCGGTAGTGGCTTTTGAGCAAGCGATTTCTTATTCTTCCCTGCTCGGAGAATAAGAGGGGCAGGTGGCACTGATTTGGAGCGAGAGTGGTTCTGTCTATTCGAAAAAGCCGGGATCTCGTCGCCGATACGTGTGTGCCAAGTGTCGGCAGTGGGAGTCTTGGTAGGAGTCTTGAAACCTTCGGTCACAAAAGTCTGCGACGAGTTGTGGAGGAATGAGTTTGGGTCAGCCCTGGTTGTTGGGGCTTCGGTAGAGTTATAGCCCATCATTATCGACATGAATTTGTGGTCTTTCAGGAGCGAATCCGCGGTGCTCGAGGATGAATCACGAATAGTGTATCTCTTCGAAAGAGCAGGTAGCGGCTCATGCAACCAGTCAGTATTCCTAAGTACGTCTCCGTTGTCGGAACCATCAGTCGTTTCCGTAAACGAAGAGTACAGTTTTTGAGGCTGAATGCTCGACTTTCTGATTTGAACAACATCAATGCCAACGTCAGGAACACTAGCGTTCAGGGTGCTTCTATAGGTATCCCGTTGTATGAGCTTCCGTGTGTGCTTTTTCGGCGAAAGGTCTCCCTTTGTTTCGACAGGTAGTATAGAAATAATAGTTGATCTTCTTGATGACCTACGGCTAGCGATCTCCTCTTTGCTTGTAACCTCAGGTGCTTCGGCGGTAGACACACTGCTGGGCAGCGACGGAACAGATGATCGACGATGCATTCTAAAAGTACCAACTGGAGGCATCGGAAAGAGCATTGAAACCTTTTCGTCATTTGTCATGTTGTGAATATGATCCTTCAGCAGTCCTCGCATCTGAGCAAGATCCGCAGGTGGCGCGGGCAGCGGTGGCAGCGAAGTTGGACTTCCAATGCGGGGAGCTCTCAACACGGTTGAACTAGATCTGGTGCGTCTATGGTTTGGCGAAGGCTCACTTGGGAAGAACACGCCCTCCGAATCTCTAGTCTTTTTGTATGGACGCGCCCGGTGCAAGACTGAAGGTTTTGCGGCGAACCCGACGGATTTCGATCTGTCAACGGGGGCTTTAGGTTTCTTCGAAAAATTCGGCACCTCCTTGATGATAGAGTCCACCAGTCCGGGATCATCGTAGACGATGTCCTTCATGAACATGATCGTTTGCCGCTTTTCAGGTGTGGGGGGGAATTCCTTCATCTTTGGGTTCGACGGTAAAGTGTTGGCGATGGCAGGCTTGTAGTACTGCCTCTTCTCGTCTATATCAAACCCATTCAGCTGGCGTGGAGATCTCTTCCGTACGTCTTTGAGGCCAGGAGAAAGATTTGAGGAACTAGAACTACCGTTCGAGCTCACGGAGCTTTGAGACTTCTGGTATTTCAACTGTTGGTAGTTTCCAGGGGGCTTCTTGCGGACAGTACTGATACTCCTCTTCAAGGCATCGGAAGGATCTAAACCTGTCGGTGGTGCAGGAGCGGGGCGAGTGGCCACAAGACGTCGAGTGGCCGCTTCTTCACGCCGAACTCGTTCGTTAGCTGCCGCCGTGGCAAGGTCTACGGTCTGGATTCTTGAGAAGGGTGGTGCGCCGGAAGATTCCTCTGCGTTAATCAATATAGGCTGGGATATTGCAAGTTTTCTCGGGCCAGATTGCGCCGACTGCTTGGAGCGGCTGAAGAAAGATCGCTTCTGTTGCGTCTCCGGGTCCTCGCCATCCCAAATTGGCCTAGATCTTTGAATTGACGGAATGAGAGGAGGTGGGGCTGATATGGTAGCAGTTGTGCCGCCCATAATGGTGGTGGAAGTTCCAAACGTGGCTATTTCGTAAGGGACGTCTGTTGATACGGCTCCGGTAGCAATATCGACAGATCGAGTATTGACCATAATATTCCCGAAATTTGACTGTGGCCCATCCCGATAACTTTGTAACTGTGGCGAATCACCAGGAGTGCTCGACGGATTTACAACGAACAGTCGTCCATTCGTAGCCATTCTAGTGCCAGATCTTGGGGAGCCATCACCAGTGCTTGTCGAGTCGAACCGGGGTCTTGGCGGGGCGATGAACGGGGACTGTGATTCCGGAGTCCCAACTTCTGCTTCGCGCGGCGATAGCAATGCTTCAGACCAGACAGTTGCGATAGTCAGGAGAATGCCAAGGCCGGTGGCCGGAATGACAGTGCGCAGCAGTAGTATGATTGAAGAAAGCCCAAGGTGTAGAGTCACACTCGTCCCAGTCCATATAGCAAATCCAGCTGTGAAGAGAGCGAGCGCCTTGCCATGTTCCTTGTTCGATTGTATTCTGTTGCTGTTGCCCCATAACCCCAACGTGAAGATTCGGGCCGCCACGAGGCCGAGAATAATGGCATCTAGACCGATGACAAGAATCGATACCGGCAGCGCATCAGATCGTGGCAAGCACAATGGTGCAAATTGCGGCCTTGTAAACACGACAAATACAATGCCACTAACCGCCCTCGCCCCAATCAGAGACCCAAGACCATATTTCTCGGCCGGCGTCTTGGAAACGTGTGCGACGGTCCAGAGAAGGAATGCTCCGCTCAGCGTCCGCGCGGCTTGGTCGAAAAAGGTCGATGTTGCGATGGTCCCTTGACATATATTCGAGCTTCCGGAGGGTATCAAGAAATTAAGAAATCCAATCTGCGCCCACAGGGCAGAGGATAGAATGAACGTTATGAGGACCAGCCTCCGACGGTCTTGGAATATTGTTGACCCATGACCGCTGAAATAAATGATAAACGAAGAAATTGCGGTCTGTAATAGTATACCACTGGACGATTGTTAGTAGTCGAGAGACGAACCCAATATGGAGATACCGACAATGAAAATGCAGCAGACAAGGTCTGAATGCTATCCGAGATGGCCATTACGCCGCTGACTGAAAGGAAGAAAAGATCAAAAGAGAATAAAGGCCCAGTCTATGGGTAGCAAGAACGTAAATCGTCACAACTGGCATGTCGCGTGCTACAACCGCCCAGTCATGATTGAAGAGCGCCGGCGTCAACAACAACGACGATGAGATGAGGATTCCAGATGAGAGACTTGAGATGTGACGGGACTAGAATAGAGTAGGGTCCAGAGGTCCGAGAGACGGCAGTAGCTTCACCGTGCTCGGAACATGGCCTCTCCACAACAGCACCATGATACAAGGTGGCTTACCAGGCCTAGCCGTGACAGATTTCACTCACTGGGGAAGCCGTTGGTGGGCCTTGAGGGCTGGACCAAAAGACAATTAGCAGGTTACGGAACAGAGGGCTCAGACATGAGATGCTCCGACACTGTGCGAGAGGGGCGATCCCTGGTTTCTCTCACGGACTGGAACGAGGTTCGCATGATGTTTTTGATGCTTTTTGGTGTAACGCGGCCCTGGTATTGGGTGTATACTGGTGGTGGCGGATATGTCATGTTTCGGAAGCATGTCCCCAACGTCGTGGGTTTCGCATTTAACCAGGGACGAGACAAGGCCAAGAGCCAAGTGACTTTTGGAGTTGGAGTTGCTGTGGAGTTAAGAATAGTATCGTGCGACACAATGAAGGATATTGAAAAGTTCAACGGTAGATTAGAGATTGACCTTAGCTATGGATATACTTTGGGAAGCAGTAGTGAAAAGTTAATACTGCCGAGTATTTTCAGAAAGTGAGGTCTGAAGATGCCGTTGGTGCTATACAGTGTATTGGCACGTGACATCTACCGTACTCCAATACGAGGTACGAGTACACCGTTTTTCTGTCACGTGACTATTAAGGTTATTCCCGTAGTTACACCACATAATGGCACGTGATACAACCCTGTCTAGTCAGGCACCAACAGAACAGGAACAACGCTGGATGAACAAGATGAACATTAGGAAGATGAACAAGTATAACTTATGAACACACAACTATTGTTTTAGAGAGCCGCCGTCAGATCTAACACTAACAACTAAACTAATACTACCAACTAATACCGGCATCGTCCAGTGTGGGGTGCTGCTGCCCTACAACGACTCTAACTCTATCTTCTACCACCCGCATAGTCATATATTAATATTGTCTAATTATCGTTTACCCCAACATGGAAATGCATGGGAAGCAGCGCCCGGCTTGTATGGGAAAATGACAAAATACGTGGCAGGCAGAGAATTATAGGGTTTTCCTGACCTAGTAATGTCTCAGTCACAAGGCGGTTATGTCGGTCTCGGCGCAGAATAAACAGTCTATCGTGCCGCCAACACGCGGCAGCCAAACAAAACATCTCCATTTGCATCTCCATCTCCACTGCGGCGGTAAGTGCGAATGTGAATGTGCGGCCGATCTGAGAAAATCCATCCCCATCCCCATCCCCATCCCTCAATCGTGCTTAGTCATCCGCATAAGATCGCTGCGACTTCTCCCGTGCCGTGTTCTACCACTGCAACTTCTTTAAACCACCGCTAACTCACTACAGTAACAACTGACTAACTCCACATACAAAACCACTGTCAGCCTTCTTGCGGCAACGGAACCCGCATTCCGCCCCTCACACCTTCCCTTTCGTCCTTTTCAATCCAACCCTGAGACATGCGAAAACAGGATTACTCGGCCCTCTACAAACAACATCTTACCTACCACGCCTGCCACGCCCTGCCACCGACTCGCCATATCCCTACCAAAGATCTTCTCGTACGATGCGATGAGATCTGACCTGCCCTGACGTCCCTACCCCGGATTCTGATCGTTGCGCCTTATCGGAAAACCTGCGCGTATCGGCGCCGAAATCCCAAGTTTACACGAGGCCGACGGGCCGCTTTGACTCGGCGAGATGGCGGGAATGATGCCCGATCAACCATTTTCTGAATACCAGGCCGGCCCTGAGATATCCCCCTCTCTCGACGGAATGTTGAATCTCGAAATCGAGCCGATGTTCGCCGAATTCTGGGACATTCAAGATACCCCACCATTTACCCAAGAAGGTCTCGACCAAGCGCCACTGCCATGGAGTGGCCCTCAGATGGGCCTGGGCGCTCCAATGCAGCCCAACGTCGAGTCGCTACAGCAGCCGGCCATAGGGAGTTTGTCGGTAGCGCAACAGGAACTGTTGCGCAGCATCGCGATGCCTGCTCACCTCCAATATCCCAGCGCGACCAGCGCGACCAGTGCGACCAGCCCTCACTCGGCCACCAGCAGACGCCAAAGCGACTCGGTGACAATGTCATCACCGGACAACCCCGGCCGTGCCAGAAAACGAAAGTCGTCCACCGAGGGGAATGAGGAGGATATTTCGGGCGACGAACACGGGCAGCGGCCAGTCAAGAAGACGGCACATAATATGATCGAGAAGCGATATCGCACGAACTTGAACGACAAGATTTTGGCTCTACGCGACAGTGTCCCAAGTCTACGCGTCATGACAAAGAGCGCGCGGGGAAGCGATGGGAGTACGGAGGTTGAAGATCTGGAGGGGCTCATACCCGCGCACAAGTTGAACAAGGTCAGTGAAGAGTCACGATTAATCGCGCAAGTTGGCTAATGTGACAAAGGCAACCGTATTATCAAAAGCAACGGAGTATATTCGACATCTAGAGAAGCGGACGAAGCGGCTCTCGGAGGAGAATGAGTCTTTGAAGGCCCGCGTGACCGCGTTTGAGAAATTATTCCTATCAGGTTCGATGGGCTTCAACATGACACCCAATCCGACACCACCCGCCAGCAACCAGTTCAACTTCGAAGAGCAAATGCGATTCACAGGCGGTCACGGGCCAATGAGTGGGCAAATGCCAAGCGTACAACTACCAAACGAACCGTTACCAAGCGGACAGATGTCGCATCGACAACTTCCCAACGGACAACTTGTTCCAGATGGCAGCCATAGTGGTGTTGTTGGACCTCCACAATACTTCAGAAGAGACCATCGCCCTCCGCCAATGAACCAGCAAGCATATCAAATCCATCCAGAGCCACAACCGCTACCAAACCGCGAGCAAGGTGGCACCAACGCATGGGGAGGCAACGGAGCATATTTTGGCAAGATAATGGTTGGCTCCCTCGCCGGACTAATGATCCTCGACGGTTTCAGCGAATCCCATTCATCTGGCGGACCCTCCGAGTCAAAGGGTCTCTTCGCCGTTCCAACGCAGCTCCTCGGTAACGCAGCCAAATTCCTGCGAGCATCCGGCGAAATCAACATCTTTGGCCACCATTCCTCCGCCGCCCAAACCCTCTCCTACCTTCGCCTCTTTCTCCTCATCGGCGCCCTCCTCTCCGTCTTCATCCCCTCCTTCTTCCACCCCGCACCCCCAACTCCCGCTCCCAAATCCGGCCGCACCCTCACCTCCCTCGCCCCCACCATCGCGTCCCCCCTCCGCCTCCGCCGCCGCGCCTTCCTCACCGCCCTCCAAACAATCTGGATCCCCTCCCCCAACCCCCTTCTTTCTTTCTGCGCCCTCACTCTCAAACTCACAAAACTCACCCTCCTTACCCTCATCGGCGTCCCCGCCTACGCACTCCTAACCGGCACAACCTCACCATCGGAAACAGCCCGCATAAAGGCCTGGTCCATCGCCCTCGACGCCCAGCTCATCGGCGGCGACCCCCACGTCTCCCGCGCCCGCCTAACCCTCACCCTCCTCGCCTCCGCCACCCTCCCCGCTACCCCGACCCGGCTGATGCTGCAAGCACTACACACCCGCATCCTCCTCCACAACGCCCCCTTCCCGCTCTCTCCCACCCTCGCCGCGCACCTCGCACGCAAAAGGTGGTCCGCCGCGCGCTCCCTCCAGCAGATCACAGACGCCCTCCCCGCCCCCTCCACAGACGTCTCTGCTGAACCACTCCCACCGCACCTCCTCGCCCTCCTAGCACAAGACGCAGACGCCGTTTTAACTGATCACGCCATCAGCGCCGCGCACGCCCTAACATACAACACATCCCCCCTCCCCGCTGAAGACCGCGCTGTCCGCTCTCCTCTCGACGCCCTCGCCGCAATCTTCTCCACCTCCACCCTCCACAACGCACTAGAATCATCTCTCCTCCCCTCGTCCTCCGCCAAAGAGCTATCAACCGCCCTCACTACTGCCCTCGCCACCGCGCCTCCGGGCTCTACCCCGCACCTCCGCGCCCTCACCTCCCTCGCCCTCTTCCCCTCCTCCTCCACCTCGCGCGCTGAGAACCTAGCTACTGCGTTAGCGGAGGCGGCGGCGCGCGATCCGCCGCCGACTGCGGATCCGTTGGCGCCGAAGGCGCTGTTGCTTCGCACCTCGACGACTAAGGTGGAGGGGGATGTGCATTTAGCGCTTGCGTGTGCGTCGACGTTGCAGAGGTTGGCACACCCGACTACGCGCTTAAGGGCGCTGGTGGATATTGAAGGGTTGGCGTGGCCGAACTCCGTTTTGGGGTTTGCGGCGTGCTATGTTGTTTTGTGCGCGCTGCAGGGGCAGGATGAGGGAGTTGCGAGTAAGGCACTCGAAACCCTCGCTGGTAGCCTGCGGGTTGGTATTGGTGGTCCAGGAGGGGAAGAGGTTGAGAAGAGTGTTAGAGAGGGAGTGGTGGGTGTTTGTGTTGGTGTTGTACGGAGTTGCGTTGTTGTTGGGAATGGGGAGGAGGTGGATGCTGGGTATGGGAGTATGAGTGATGAGTGATAAGGGGTGGTTTATGTTTAATGACGGACGGATGACGGATGACGGACGATGGGATAGATGATGGATGATGAATGCATGGTGGAGGTAATGATAGATAGCTAGAGATACTAGTAAATAGCTAGAGATACTAGAGTATATAATAACGCATCACTCCCGCCCAACAAACCCATTACAGTATCAGTAACCCCCCGCCCTTCAAGATCCCCGCGCAAGACCCTCAAAGCTACAACACATCAACCAGCATTCGCATCCCAGACTCCAGAACCTACCATGTCCAACACATCCCAAAGCAAGGCTCAATCGCCTCCACGAAACTAGACCTTATCCGCCCACTTCTGCAGATCCTGCGCAGAGAAAACTATATCCCCCTCCGGCGGAACAGGCACACGCTCAAACACCTTCCCAAACCCCAATACCAGCGGCGCCCCCCAGACACCACCCTCATCAATACGCACCTCTTTCGTCCTCACCGGGGCCTGGTGAGAACTTGACCTCGTAACTCTCCTCCCCTCATCCACTCCTGGCATCTCCCACGTCTCAACCACAATCCTCTGTTCGTCTCGACACAATCTAATAACCACAGCAATCCTAACCTCCCCCTCGGACCTGACAACCCACCACCCCGCATCCCCCCTTAACATCCCCACCCCGACAACCAGTGACGGCCACCCGTCACTCCCCCTCTTCCACGGCTGGAACGACGAATCCGCCTCCCTCGACTCGCTCCCACCTTACACGTCGTGGCACCCGTATTCACCACCTCCTCCTCCGTTGTCCCTCCCCCCATATGGTGGACTTTCAAGAACTAAGGGGATCTATCCGTCGGGTCTTTTCCTAATAACGAGGGTGACAAATAGGGCTGGAATCCCGGTAGTGATGTGGGAGATATCAGTCTTACTACCGTGCCTTTTGTAACGGTCCATCGTAGTTTTCTATTGCATACAGTGCGTTCTGCCTCCTAATTTCCGAACTGCATGAAGCCCAGCTGCAGCCACCAAGCTGGTTAAACACATCAAACCAAAGCACGTCCAAAAAACCGCACGATACCCGTACAAGAGTGACTCGGGATCCTCCCCAATTCCGCCATTCATTTGCTTTGAACACGCAGATGATATAAGAGCCATGACAGCCAACCCGCCCGTGAACCCAATTTGTGATGCTGTGTTAAAGACTGCGCCCGCAAGTGCTTGCATGTTTACTGGGAAGACATCCACGACGATGAGGTGTGCGACGGTAAAAGTAACTGTTAAAATACTCTTAGCCACGAGATGCATATCCCGGTTTAGGATCACATACCGTCGACTGCGACTCCACATAGCAACATTGACCAAAACTCAGCGTACCAGTACGGCCATGCTGGGTCGGTTAGTGCTAATAGGAAGGGCGCAACTGCACTGAGCATTGACGCAATAGTGAGCAAGTAGTCTATCCGCACGTGCTGAACAGCGAGTCCAATGATGGGGTTGAGGATGAAGCCAATAAGCATATTGGGTATGAGTCGAAGAGATGCATCTTTCGCTGGTAGAAGTTGTATTTTCTGTACACTATGACGATAATTGGCAGGGAGAAAGTATTGAACGGTAGGCTTGACCTCACAAGAGACTGAAATATACTTCCACACTTTGGATAACAGCATATTGAAGCAAGACAATCACACAAATTGCCAGGAATGGAAGTCGAGTCCATAATTTGTGGGGGATGAGGGCAACTCCGCCTGTCCTCTGCTGCCGATGCATCCATAAGAAGAACATGACAATGAGCACTATTGCCGAGTAAAGAATAACAACATTTTCGGGTTGTTGTATGGAGTCGACGCGATCTGCCATTTTCCTGTTTCATCATAAGACGTTTACCAAATATTGGGGCATTTGGGCACTCAGACAACGTACGTAAAAATGTATGAAAAGAACCCTAGCGATGCGCTAGATATGAGAACCCCAATCCAGTCCACGTCGTGCACTAGCCGGGCCCAAGAGAACTCTGGGTTAGACATGCTTGAGGGCAACACGAAGCAGTTCGAAATAGCCAGAACTATGGTTGCAGCCCCGCAGAGGTAAAACCCAAAGCGCCATCCCGCCGGACTGTAGTCAACAACACTGCCTAGTACCAGACCAATCGACTGTCCCACAACTGTAGCCAGGTTAAGAGTAGAAAATCCAATGTTCCGTCGTCGACCGGGTGGGAGGGATGCTGTAAGAAGCACGACGCTTGTTGGCAGACACATCGCAATTGCGACCCCTTGCACTGCTCTAGCTGCAATAAGCCAGTGTCCATTGTGCGACAAACCACCGCCGATGATCGATAGACCGAGGAGAAAGGCTCCGGCAACGCTGATAATCTTTGGATTCGTGATATCTGCGATAACTCCAGCCGCAAGGAGGCACGATCCGCTTGTTAGACTTTGCTCTTGTCAGCATCCTCTTCAGAGCATTTAGGGAGAGGAGATGTACAAAGATATTGATAATGGCCTAGTTGGACAGCATTAGCTAATTTGCTCAGAACCCTAATAGGAGTTCGGATCTCACCAGAGAAGCAGATAATCTAGGATAGCAAGCTGTCTCGCAATTTCGGGTATGCCAACAATCAGCATGCCCGTCACAGCAGTATTGGCGAGAGATATGGAAGCTAGGTTACATATGATAAAAAAAGTTCGAATTGGACCATGTTTCTCGTGAACATGTTCATTATCGTCGGTCGAGACGGCTTTTGAACTGTTGGTAGTGCTACTGGCAACACTTCCGTATATGATCGGCTGACTTCGGTATCCGTCATTGAGTAAAGGCTCGGAAGACATGCTTGTTCTTGTGGAAATTCACCCGCTCACGGTTATCGTGCTCAATGATCTTTGAGTATAGGAGAGGGGGGGGCGACAGCTCTTTAACCATCGAAAACAAAGCATATGACGTATCACGATAGTTGTGGAACGGGGTCGGCAAACGACGCAAACGCACAAACCGAGTCGCCTGCTGGTGCTCGGAGTAGGCCACCGGATATCAAGGTATTTGAACAAGTGGCCAGTCCGAGCCACCTGTAGTTCATCGTTTGGTGTCCCTCATGATCATGATGGGCAGTGGGCGGTATCTTGGGGGTGAGCAGAAAAGAGAGAAACGGAAAGCAGAAAGCAAGAGCAATGCAAAAGAGTTCTATGTTTCCGGCTTTCTCGGGTAGAAGATTGGCTAACCAGTTATATTTGTAGTATGACTACCAAAGGGCGAAGTGCAAAGATCCAAGTATAATTAGAGAGTGGTTTGCCTTTGTAAAGAATACTACGCCTAACATGAATCCTATATGTGGATACAATTTTGAAGGGACTGGATTTGTGATGGGCATTATCCTCTCTAGTATATTCGGTACTACCTCAGATGTGCGTTGCAAGGCAAAGCTAGTGTAGCAACTGCGAGTTGGGCAACTGCGATCCAAGGGTCAATGGATCGATTATCTGCGCAGTTGCCACCTAGCTAACTATACACTAAATGTAATCTACCAGAAAACTGATGTATAGCAAGTGGAGATAATTGCTAGACTAGGTTGAGGTAGGCCCTCAATTGGATTAAGCACTTTGGCTACGTACTTGAACAATTAAGCAGCATGCTTAACGCTCAACAGCAACATTTCCTTCAAACTACCGGTTATGAGAATCTTATCGTTAAACATGGCATCATCCACCACTACCGTCTCAAAATTCGTGTAGATGGCAGCAATGGCAAATCTCAACAACTCCATAGCGACATTACGCCCAAGACATTGCCGACTACCAGATCCGAACCCCCAGAACAATTCATTCATGGCAGAAAGTTCCTCATTGGTTGAGTCCAGCCAGCGTTCTGGCATCCAACGTTTACATTCGGGGAAGATCTGTTCGTTTCGATGCAAGCAGTAACCACAGGCCACAACGCGCACTCCAGATGGTATGTCTCGATATGGTCCAAGGGTGGTGCGTCTGCCGGAGGGAGTAACGCGGGGGTTTAGTACAGGGAGGCCGTTGCGAAGCCGTATGGACTCTTTCAATACCGCACCCAGGTATGGGAGGTTTTCGAGGGTGGCTGGTTCAGGAAGTGCAGCATTAGACACGCAAATCGGGTTGTCCTGTCGATACCACAAGGGTTTTTGTAAAGAACGCAGCTCAGCACGAAGACGTATCCGTGCATCGGAATGTTTCGACAGATAGTAGAAAACCAAAGGCAGAACCGTAGGGATAATGTCCCTCGTGGCGTCTGAAATAGTCAGCAGTGTTGGATACGAAAGAAATTTACCTACTTATATGATCCAAGCATTCACTAGCAAGCTCAAGTTTCTGTTTTTCCGTTGGCGTAAAGAAACTGCCTTCACTCAAATCAAGCTCTTGCGCCATTGCCTTTCTAAGTTGATAATACTCAATCGGCCAATCTCCTGATGGCGTTGCTTCCTCCGACGAGCCCTCCTGCAGAGCACACTCCGTTTTCTCAACAAACTCGGTTCCCCATGCATCGTAATCGGCATCAGCTTGAAAATAAGCCTTTGGGACGACGTTTAATCCAAGCTTAACTAGCAGCTTAGTGAGATGCCAGTGCTCAAGAAACCAGAACATGTACTCTAGTGGATGGGCTCCTCGATGCAAGTCCAACCAAGACTTGCGGGAGGAGGCCTTGCGCAAGAAGTCTGTGCTTCGTGGAAGCCCAAATTCGAAGGCTGTCAAAAAATCAACACCATATGCTATGCTAGTGTCTAGGATATCGATCAGAGAGCCGCTGTCAATAGCCTCCCGTACCACAGGTAGGAGTCGGCCATTTATCAGTTCGGCGATGATGGCCTGGACATGTCGGGAACGCTGTAGGTATGATTTTCCGTATATACCATTCACTACTTTGCGTCTCGCTGCATGATCTGCCCCGAGCGACGTAAATGTGTTTCGCTTTCTGCTCTTGTTAGCAACTGATCTATTTTTCACGTAATAGTATGTTCTCGCACCCATGGTTTATAAAGAATTCATACCAGGTGGCCTTGTCAAAATTTTCAAGGCCCGAACCATATACTCTGTTGATGGCATTTCTTGTGTTTATAGCGATCTCATTGGGGCCAAGTTTTACAACCGGCCCATGCTTCTCAAAGGCTTCGTGCACTGTCTCATACTCTCGGCTTGTGTATCTTCTCCAATCCATCCAAAGAGGCGTGAGAGCCGCGAGCGGGTGAGCATTCGGAATGCTGGATAATGGAGATAAATACAGTGGCAGAGCAATATATCGGTACAGTACAAAGGTCATGGCTGCTAGCAGGAGTGTGGGATACCAATAGGGAGTATACCACAACTGATTGAGAAGCAGGGACATATCGACAGTGCTACCCATCAACCAGTGAGACGCGAAGGCAGTCGACATATTGTTCGTTCTTAATAGGAATTGTTATGAAAGCAAATTGAGATGGCAATCTGGTTCAATTTTCACTGGACATAATCAATAAGTAGGTCATGTAGATATGAGAATTGAGTTAAACCTAGTTATATGTTTATGAGTCTCCGGTAACACAAATGAAATGAAGCACGTCATGAAGAGGAAGATCGCGTTCCCACTCACCAAGGCTAATCCGCACTGGATAGGCACATCAAGATTGGCAGTCAATATGATCTCGCTAGTGGGCTTTCCAATCTATATCGCTAGTTGGACACCTGCTCACTGGAAGCAATTTTTGGCGAAGCTAGATTGCTTCTTGTTGGCTATAGAGTATTGATACCATGTGTCCACCTCTTTTAACAACGTGGCAAATGTGGTCTGTTAACAAAGAGCGCCGTTGAGCCTTGAGCTCTTGTCACCTATACCCTGCGATGTATGACAATCGTGATCTGAGCGGAGATATTGTCAGATTGGTAAAGATCTGTGATTTACAGCATTGCCTTGGTTCATCCAAGTACTTTGCTGGAGCTGAGTGCCGGATGCGGATTTCTCATGGACGCAGAGCGAAAGACTTTTGTAGATCCTGCCGTATTTACAGTCCGAGGAAGACTGGTCGACTCTCATCCCTCCTGTTAACCCAGCCCTTTCTAGCCCAACATGAACACTGGCGGCATTATGCAAACTCGTTTCTGGTTTCTTGTTTACTCCTTTGTCTACTCATCCCATAATCTGATACCTCCTGCTCGTCGACGGTTTAGTAGCAAGGAATCCCTTCATTGGTCTTCTCTACTGAGCATTAAACGTATTCTAATCTCACGAGGCAGAACAATTTATTACACCTATACACAACGATATAATACGTAATAAACGTTTGGCACGTTTTACAATGATGCTTCCAGCACAATTTGAAAGTCAATTCAGCCCGGTATACGTTTATTTCAGCCCGCGATATCATCTCGGACAAGATCAACAGTAGCACAATGGAAAGAGCCACCAATAGCGTGAACGTGCTGGAAGGGCACCGGGATTGGCTCAATGCCGAACTGTCTGACCCATTCTGCAAGCTCCTTGTCCTTCTCTTCCACGATAACTTTGCATTCGCTGATACTGAGCACGTTCATGCACAGCCATTCCGAAGTCATGTACAGTGGTGGGTGCTCCCGCTTCTTTGGAATGAATGGGTAGGCCCAAATGTCCCAGTCACGGAGCACTGTGTGTTTCCTCAGCGCTATCTCAGAGGTACGCAACGGATTGTACACCAAAAGACCGTGCTTCAGAGGAAGAATGGTTGCATCAATATGCATGGCATGAGGATCGTTGACTGTTTGTTCCATGAGTTGTTGATCCCATTAGATGGCCTGATGCGCATAACTTACCTTCTAACATCTCCACTATGTAGCCATTTGGTATACATGCCCTCAAGTACTCCACACCTCTGCAGTTGGTCACATGGCTGTACTGTCCAATTAAGACTTTTCCAAACCGCATGAAGTCTGCAGCATCAAATGCGGGTCTCGAATTGTTAATTGCCCAATTGTGCTTCGTTTCTCCTGCTCCGTCTGCGAGTTGCCCAACATCGTTGTAGATAGTGTCAGCTCCAATGATTTTAGGAGCTCGAATGATCGTGAATAGTCCAGCCTGTTCCAACTTTGCTAACAAGCCGCTGTACGCGAGATCAATCTCGCGTTTCCTGCATCCCCAAGAGAAAGGAGCCTCGATGATAGTGTTGCCTACGGTAATCAATCCGTCTCGGGGCATAGCTCCAGTGTAGCCGCCCACATCATACCAATCAACATGCTTTGGGCGGAATACTTTGACCCCCTCTTTCTCCAGCACATTCACTAGCCCGTCTAGTTCCTCGTCTGCTTGCTTCAACAATGCTCCAGGGAACCGTGACTTTGGTTGGAATCGATCGTGGTGCTCTTCTGGCATTGTAGCTTTGACCATGTGTAGCGGCTCGGATGGAAAACAAGAGTTCGCCGCACACCCAACGATGACGCTTCGGAGCTGCGTCCATTCATTGTCCGCTCGAACAGATTGGAGGATTGCAGAGGGCATGATTGCAAGTGAAGAAGAAACAAGAGCCAAGAGATTAATCACAGAAGTTTGAAACGTGCTCTTCTGCAGTCGATTTCTTCAAGAAATATAGTGTGATAATTGCTTAAAAGTAAGTCGGAATTTGCAACTTTTAAATACACACACAGTACAACGACATGACTCGAGTACGTTGAGTTAGATTGTACAAATGAATGTCTGAATACGTTACATGGCATGAGACGATGAAGGAAGACGTTTTGTAACTGCTAGAAAAGTTCTCAGCTTCATGAATTGCTGTTTTCGGCCATGGCTTACATGCAGTCGTATTAGAGCTATGTTTATATATATAAGTTACACAGCATGAGACGTTGAACAAAGATGTCTTGTACTACTAGCAAAGTTCTCGGCTTAATGAAGTGCCTTTCCCGGCCATGGCTTACACACACTTGCATTAAAAAAGTGACTATATATATAAGTTACACGGCATGAGACGATGAACTAAGATTTCTTGAAACTGCTAGCAAAATTCTCAGCTTAATGAACTGCCTTTTCCGGCCATAACTTACACGCACTTGCGTTAGAGCTGTGTCTATATATATAAGTTACACAGCATGAGACGATGAACAAAGATATCTCGTAAGTGCTAGCAAAGTTTTGAGCTTAATGAAGTGCCTTTTCCGGTCATGGCTTGCACACACGCCTATCAGAGCTGCGTTCACATACGCAACTTTGCTTTCAGATCTTATATTCGCCGGAAACGCACAGATATAGGCAAAGCTACCTTATGCCTACCAAATGAAACACAAAATAGGCACAGTACTATTGAGACGGTTTGCTGTACGGTAGGACCGAGGCAAGCCTACGTGGCGATTCTTCGTATAAAATTCTGAGAATGCCTGAAGAATTTCACATCGTCCAGCACATC
Source organism: Pseudogymnoascus sp. SDFLT0511 (assembly GCA_030180035.1). Classification (NCBI taxonomy): domain Eukaryota; kingdom Fungi; phylum Ascomycota; class Leotiomycetes; order Thelebolales; family Thelebolaceae; genus Pseudogymnoascus; species Pseudogymnoascus sp. SDFLT0511. The sequence continues at coordinate 743,133 of JASCQD010000005.1, read as the reverse complement.
TATACTTTATTGCATTAAGATCTTCATTAAGAATGCCTAGTCTACATGAGAATGTATGAGAGTCAACTTCCACAATGTCACAGTGCACTAATGATCATTTTTTAGGCCCGTAGTCTTCTCGCATCGCTCGAAGATGCAGATCCAGAGGCAGCTGAGTTGCTCAATCTAGTCTGTCTATAAACAATACTTGAAATCTAAGCATTTTAACCACAAGACATAGGAGATGTTACAAGACGCAAACTCCCTCAATCTTAAGGCGCAGGAGAATTATGCTACCAAAGCTGTATGGGCAGCCTCAGAAGCGCCTATCAAGAGTACGCACTTAATTTTGTCAAAACGATTGTATTTAAGCTAATATGTAGGGAAGCTCAAGAAGGTTATCCGGGCAAGCGGTATCATGCAGGCTTACAACACGCGGACGCAATGGAACGGCTTTGTTGGCGACGAGCGTTGGAAACATTTAATTTGGATAATGAACATTGGGGAGTCAATGTCCAAGGCAAGAATCTCACCTGTATATTATCGCTCTAACACTTACAATCCATAGCACGCTCTGGTACTTTGGCAAATATATACGTTTATACTGCGCTGATGAAGCCTGGCGATGTTGTTATTGGTTTGGAATTGTCTCACGGTGGGCATATTTCTCATGGATACAAAACGCCAACGAGACCCATATCTGAAACGGCTTATCGATTCAATCCAGTTCATTATCATGTGGACCTAGACACGGGATTAATCGACTACAACGGCCTAGAGAGTCTCGCCAAGCAGCACAGGCCTCGGATCATCACAGTTGGGGGGTCAGCCTACAGCAGGCTTATCGACTACCAACGTGTTAGAGATATAGCCGACCAGGTGAACGCTCTGCTCCACTGTGACATGTCGCATTTCTGCGGCCTTGTGGCAGCAGAGGCTATTCCTTCTCCTTTCCCATTTTGCGACCTGGTTACCACTACTACTAGCAAGACCTTCCGAGGCCCTGATGCGGCAATCATATTTTACAAGACGTGGATGGCGGAAGAAATCAACCGAACGATATTTCCTCGTTTCCAAGCTGGAAATGACCAACCACACATCATCGCACTAGCAGTCGCCCTACTTCAAGCTCAGACAGAGGAATCTAAGCAACAACAGCGACTGGTCATAGAATGTGCCCAAACACTACATCAACGCCTTGTTTCTTACGGATATCAATTTATGGCTGGTGGGACGGACACCCACCTCATGTTAATCGATCTTCGAAATGGTCAGGTCGAAGCAAGGCGAGTGGAGAGAGTTATGGAGCTGGCAAACATGTACTGCAATCAGAACTATGTGGCAGGGGATAAGGGGAAGTGCTCTGGGATCCGCCTCGGGGCAAATCCGATGGTGTTTAGAGGCATGCGCAGCCCCGAGTTCGTCCAGATTGGTGATTTGGTTCATCAAGCAATAGAGATTACGAAACGGCTCAGTTCTGATGCGATTGCGAGAGCTAAGGAGCGCAATTTAGATGCGCCTACTAGTTTCAAAGTATTTACTGATCATGTTGCGGATGGGAATGCCGACGAGCCTCTCGTGGCTCTTCGTAGTAAGGTCAAGGCGATGGCGAGAAAATTCCCACCTCCTTGGACAGCTATAGAGCGCTATAGTAGTTTTCAATAACTTAGTAACTTAGTTTAATTATTATGGTGGTTTTTCAAAGTAGAACTCCTCGAGCAGAACGATTAAAATGAATGTAAACGTTGTAACCCAACGTGGAAGTGAAGCGCCGCCGCCCCCGGTATCATACGCAGCTGTGTATGCGCGCAAGTTGCCCTGTTGGCTGAAGCTCTTGCTATAAATCTGGCAGACGAAGGGTCGCTCGCCAGTGTGGCGGCGAAGGTGATTTCGCCACTGCTATGCCCGACTCTCCGAGTACGACTTTATCATGTTTCCCTTGACTTTGTAGCTAAAGTTTCCGAAAGCCCTCTCATTGCTAGGGGCGTCTACAACATCGAGATCGTGGTAGATTACCGCCGAAGAGAACTTGCTACAGATCTGTTGCGATTCGGGAACTGCGAATTCAATCCAACAATTTAGACATCCTGACGCGCAAAGCTCGCCATTTAGCTCTTTCTCGGGCCACCCGCTTCGACAACCTGCCTGATTTTCCCGCACGGCTCACGCTCTGCGGATTATAAAAAACATCACCGGGATCGACAACGGCCTTGATCTGCTCCAACCTAGGCAGATTCGTACGCCAATACTGCTGCGGCCCATTCGGGAGTTCCGGGTCCACATAGCCTGGATACCTTCCGAGGTCTTCGACTCCTGGCACCCCGTTCGTAATCGTCGTATTGATGCCCGCGACGAAGTTCTTGGTCGTTTTTGAAACTCCTGCCAAGCCGATCCCATACGACTCCAGGTAAAACAGCGCATCCCGGTGGGCGTATGAAGTCGCGTCCTGGGGAATGTCATTCACAGCCCCACCGGCCAGGCTGAAGATGGCAAACCAAATCAGCGTTCCCTTCGCAGCTTCATCGAGATACGCAAAGAGGTTATCGATGACCTCGTCCGGGATTAACGTAGCACCATTAAAAGTCAGAGTCTTAGAATAGAAATGGGCCGGTAGTCCACCTGCAAGTTGCAACGCAGCGTCTTCAGCCCAATGGCCCAAAAGCCCCAGCCAGTCTCTAAACACAATCGTTTTGCTAATTGGATTTCCTCCGAGCTTGCTTCTCATATCAAGAGCGTCGTATTCAGCTTGAGAGCCAAAAAATGTCCCGGAAATAATCATCCCAACCCCGGCAATCAGAACTTTGGTGGCGAACTTGCGCGTAAGTCCCGGATCTGCAATGATGCTCTGCCATCTCTTAAATGTTGCCGCCTTGGACGCATACGAGCCCACCGTAAATGAGTACTCGAACTCAACAGCCTCACCAGGCTCTGGCTCGGTGCGAAGCGTAAATTCAGTGATGACGCCAAAACTCGCTCCTGCGCCTTTCACGGCCCAGAAGATATCGGGATTTTGGGCAGCGGAGCAGCGCTTGATCGTTGAATCAGCAAGTACGATCTCGACTTCTTCTATATGGTCAAGAGCAGATCCCCAGAGGCGGGAGCTTGGTCCTAAGCCTCCGACTGCGATGGTATAAGAGTCAGCAGTTGAATAATCAAGAAAGAAAGGTTTTTTGGAACTCTAAGAAACGGGGCAGAATGTGGTTGATGGCTAGGTACATACTCGTGGCGTGGCCACCGATGCCGACTTGTGGACATATGCCATGTGCCATGGCACGGTTGCCAGCTTCGTGCATACGTTTTTGAAGGTCGCCGAGCAAAGTGCCTGCTCCTGCCGTGGCCCGCCAGGTTGTAGGATCCATGGAAAACTGCTGGAAGTTTTTCAAGTCGATTACAACTGCACCGCTCACTCCGCCAAGGCCTGCATGATTATCAGTGCTTGAACATTCTATTTGGGAAGAAGAGGACTATACAGTAATTTCCATAGCTATGGCCTCCGCTTCGAGCCTGTACTTTGACATTTGCATCCACCGCGCATTTGATGATTGCAGCAACTTGGGCCGTGGTCTTGGGGAATGTCACAGCGGCCGGCGTGAGTGGTATTGAGAGATTATAAGGTTTGACAAATTGTGCTTGATAGAACGGCTTCGCAGGAAACGCGTAAAGGCTTTCGTCACCACCAAGGGCTTCTTTGATTGCTTTTTCAAGCGCACTCTGTGATGCGCCCATATTTGCCCACTACCTTTAGCTTTATTTTAGGGTATGTAGCGAGTGAGAAATGTGGAGTAGAGTATTAGCCAAGGAGTTTGTAGAGTATTTATTCGCACTGGATTTCACTGAAGCTGAAGTGGCATATAAGACATACTATTCTTCGTACGTTCGTGCCCAAGTGGCTTTCTGAAACAGCTCCAACCAGTATAAAAGTTGAGGGTTCGTGATTGTGCCTGCCAGCCGAATCACAGCCGTCTGTCCCTTCCCTTTTCAGATCACGAGTCCTCGCAGAGAGTGGTTCAGCGACGGCCTGCTGACGAACTCAGCTGCGCCGCCAGCTCTGATGTTCCGTAGGACAGTCATATGGCATGTGCAACCACCGTCTTTAAGACAATAGACAAGCTCATCCCTCTTGTGTATGTGATACTCTCGTTGGTTGAAGGTGTAGACGAAGTGACAACATATCGCAGGTGCCAAGACGACGGCGTCACGTCGTCCCGTAGTCCCTAGCACAGGTTAGCACCGATCCCTTAGCGGTTACCGGGTTAGAACAACAGGCCAGCAACCCCCCCTTGTTGATCGAGAACACAACGAGGCCTATTTAGAGTTTCCGTTAGGTGGCCAAGCGTCGCAGGATGGGAGCGCAGCAGCTGTGAGGAAAATCATCAGGTAACAACAATATAATAAGTATCTGCCTTGTATGATTAGTCATCCAGTTGAAATAGAATGCATTCATTGTATCTAGGCTTCCGCAAAAGTCTCCATATAGGCTTCCACAAAAGTCCCAATATGAAATCTACAGAAACGTGACAGGAACTTAGCAATATATAATCCAGCGGCCAGACCGCTCACTGTGCCATTCCATTAGCCGCCCTCCCGCCCCAAGACAATGGCCTTTCTCCTCGGCAAACTCCTCTCTCCCATCCTCGGCCGCCAGCGCAAAAAGATAGCCATCATAGGCCTCGACGACGCCGTCGTGACAGATCTTCTCAGACGTCTCTGCGGCGGCACAGCTAAAGAGAAGCTCGAAGTCAAAACATACGCCCGCGCCCACACCGGCACGAAGCGCACTCTGAGCTGCGATTTCGACTACGTCGCTCTAGAAGTAGGAGGTAGCAATGGGAATTCCGAGTACCGCGTGTAGATGGCTGCGCAGTATGAGGACGCGGATGGGTTTATCTGGGTGCTTAATGGGGGGGGTACGGAGTGCATCTGGGAAGCGAGGGAGGAGATCAAGACTGTGAGGATGGGGAGGCCTTTGAGGCAGCGATCGGGGGAGGGAGGGGAGAAGACGGCCGGTGTTAGTCCTGATGTGCCGTGGCTGGTCTTGGTGGACTTCAAAGGGGGCCCTCTGGTCTGAACATCCCCCGTTCTTGCTGCTGATAAATATAGTTTATTGGGATTTCAACTAACTTATAAACAGTCTATGGATGAGGCAACGAGACAGGTTAAGATCGTTATCGCAGATTCGGGGGATAATTTCGATTGGGTACATACAGACACCCTTCAAGTATGAAGTATTGAGGTAGAGTTACTGACATTGATAATAGACTTTCCGAGCCGTGTCTACAGCGACGTCAGAGGGTCTACGGGAAGCTACGGGGTGGCTTAATAGAAAAGTAAAAAAAGTAACAATACCCTTGAGAATCCAGGACTAGAAATCCACGACTATAAAAAATCCATATTGGGAGTTTTATAAGAAATGGTATGTATAAAGCTAGTGACTTGTGTCCGTATCGTTTCATTAACAATGATCAAATGCACACTCACACGTATAGTGGGTGATCTAAGTAAGGAAAGGGAAGCTGGCGGGGAAGGGAGGGTCGTTGTGCTATCCATCCCATTGAATGATTGCCAAAATAATGATATACCCCGACTTTCACACTATAAGGAACGATATACCCCAACCTTTGTAAAAAGATCCATTTACCTTGTAGCTGCCCCTACTCTATGATTTATAATTAGTTAGCTATTAAATGCGCTATAACAATAGGCTATAAACACTAACATACAGTAGCTGCTACACTATAACGTAGGGGCGCAAAATTAGTGTGAGCCACTATAGTAGCCTACAGCGATAGGCTATAGCTAGTGGTAATTAGCTTACAGAGAAAGCCGGCCTAAGAATAAGCAGGACTAAGATATATCATTCTTTACAGGGTTAAAGTCGGGGTATATCATTCTTTGCCTAGTCAGTCAATGATTGTCGCGACCCGCTTATCTTGAAGTTCGTGGAAGCCCACGTGTAGTGACGTTTTGGCAGAGGTAGACCAGTATAATCACTCAGGGGGGGTAGTAGACGTATTGAGCAGTCGGTGTGAGTGTTGTGTTGCATTTCTGTGGGCGAGGTGGTGGGTACGATCAGGCAGGTGGCCTTGATTTGGCAAGAGCGTGGTATCGCACCCGCGCACTTTGAAGAACAGCAGCAGCGGAAAGGGAGAAGTAATCAGAAGCGAAGATTCCCTTTGAATTTCCCCCTTGGTATCCCCTACCAAGGCACTCCCTCCTCTGAAAAATAACAGCCTCGAGAACGGGCCGAGACACGGAGCCGTGCCAGAAAATAGTAGTCTATGTACAATATGCTCCTCAACTCCTTGCAATCGCGCCCAGGCAAATTAGCCAGTTTTAACTCACGTGGAGGGTATATTCCCCTTCCTTTCCCGTAGTCGTATTCCCTCTTGTCGATTTACCCACAACAGCAGCTCTTCTTCTCCCCGTTACTCGTCTCAGCAGCAGGTGCATCGCCGCCCTCCTTCTCCACCGCCGGCGCAGGCACAGAGGGTACCACCTCCTCTCCCGCCACTATCCCCGCCGCCTTCCCAACTTCATCAAGTGCGTGGATAGTGCAACCGAGACACTGACAGCCATCGCCACAAGGACAACTCGTCGTGTCCCCCCCGCATCCGTCCCCACTAAGCGGATAACTCACAAAGAAGAAATCGCTCGGCGACAGCGCCTGCTCGTCCGCCATCGAGCCTCCCTCGCTCGGGGTCTCGTGCGTGCTCTCGTTCGCGCCTGCGCCGTGCTCCAGCAATGCCGTGCCATCGTTGGCGGGGTAGACGGGGGGGTACACGACGCCGTATGCGTCGGGTGGGGAGACGGGCTCGGCGTAGGCGGAGCGCACGTACTCCTGCGTCGCGTCGTTGTAAGGGTGTGCGGCGCAGCCGACGCATTGGCAAGTTGGGCCGCAGCCGCAGCTGTGCAGTGCCATGTTGAGGTCGGGTTGGAGGGGGTAGAGCGGGACGTCGGGGGGCGCGGCGTACATGTTTTGCCGCCAGGAGGCGGGTTGGAGGGGGTTGTTGTGAGAGCCGTAGGAGGGGGGGTACGCGAAGAGTGTCGGCTGGGGGTATGGGTATAGAGGGGCAGAGAGGGGGTAGGTCGGGACGTAGGTGTAGTTTGGCATTGCGGGGATGGGGGCGCCGTTGGCGAAGATCATGCCGTCGAGGGATGCGTCAGGGGCGGGTTTCGAGCAGCAGCTGCTCTGGGGTATCTCTGATTCGTGCGTGTCGTATTCGTGTTTGACGCCGTTTGTTGGGGCGCCGTAGGACGAGCCGGCCGAGTTTGAACGGGAGCTGAGCATAGTCCCCGGGAGTTGGTCGTGCGGCACGAATGGGCGACTCACGCCGTTACCGTTCGAGCCTGGATAGACTCCGTTCCCGTTAACTGGTGCATATGGCGTGTCCGCGCTGTAAGGTAGAGGTTGTGTCTGTTGGTATGTGTGGTTTTGGTTTCCGTTGGTGTATGGCGCGATCTGCACCGCTGATTTCGCTTCATTTGGTAGTGCCGGTGCGATAAGTTGTTGGGGTCTCGGGGTGAAAGGGACGACATTAACACTGCTCGGGTCTACCCTGTTGAGCACCGCGGCGTCATAGGACTGTTTCCGGCTCTTCGCTTTGGATGCCTTCTTGATCTTGAAGTCGCGCGCAACCGGTGATGGCGATTCAGTTATCGGCGAATCGACAGTTTGCGGTTCCGTCTTGACCGTTGTAGCTATCTTGCCCGTCTTGCTCTCCGGTCCACATCCACATTGCGATTTCCGAGGAATGGCAGCGGTGATGCTCGAGCATCCGCAGCTCTGTGGTTGTAAATGCGGACATGCTGTTAGTGGTCGGCCAGGCTTCTTGACCGGCACCATCAGCCGTTCATTGGCGTGTGTGCATTTCGTAGAGCGATGGCCTCGAATGCAAGGCTCACTAAATACGGACGTCAGCTTCCGTGTGCGCGCGGGTCAGGTATGTATCATACCAGGCCATCTTCATGCCATTTATGATCGGCATTTTGAGGGTATTATGAGCAATATGGCCGTATGCGGCACCGAAAGCCCCTCAAATGTTGGCGCGTCGTATGCGCGGCACCACTCTCCAGAGCAGCGTCTATGTCTCGTCTCCGAGCCTGTCGCGGAACGCGGGAAAGCGCATGCGGCAGTAGCACCTCCTTCGTCAACGGTTGATTGCGACTAGTCTTGGCTTTCCAGTGACAGGGAGTCGGATGTGGTAGTCTGTTCGTCCTCCGAAAGTAGCTGTCGGTGAAAATTGAGGATTATTGAACGCGCTTGGCCTGATTGGAGTTTCGTTGTTCGAGTTTCGTTCGTTGGGGTCGTGTAACGAATGTGCGGGGGATTGAGCGGATTATGTCTTTTTCACCAATTAGTTATGAGTGAAGGAATGGGGTAAGCGGCAGGGTCGGCCTGAGGAATTTCGGCTTACCTCCTCTGTCATACGCTCCAGCCACCACGGCTTGTTGTGTTGGTGAGATGAGTGGGGGTTGAAAATCCTGGCCGAGGGCGTGGGTAGGCGGGGGGTCGAGGTTGCAAAGGAAAGAAAGAGGTCAAAGAGGCGTCGTTTGCGCCCGGATTTGGAGAATGTGTCGTGATACTTAGTGAGTGGGGTGGTGGGGAAGACGAGTAGAGCAGACCCTCCGCGGGAATCCGGGAATCCCTAGGGCGTATACTCAAAGTGAGAGGTGGTATATCAGATTCCCAGCCCTGGCTCTATGCGCTGAGCTACAGTATGCGCCCACGACGATTCAGGCGAATGCAGCTCCCTCCGCTCCACGAGTACGAAGATATGTAACCTTGAAGGTCTTTCTGTGGTCTTTCTGTGGCTTGCCCTGGTTCGTATCCCCGTCGATGTAGGGATGTATGCGCGTGGTCGGCGTATGGCACTCGTCGGTCGTCGTCTTCCAATTGTAGGCCGTCAACAACGTGGGATGATCGACGACGGTCAGCGTGTCTGTCTCTCTCTCCTGTGGTCGTAGGGTCTTAGAGACTGTCTGTGTTTGCTCTTTCTTCTCGTGTCTCCCGCTCTCATGTCGCTCTGTAGTCGTCTGTCCATTTGATAGCGCAGCCGTGACGTTTCCGCTTTGAAACTTTGAGCAGGTTTTTTTGATTGGCCGGTTGTAGGAATTTAGGTTAAGGAACAAGGGCCAAGTGGGTGGCCAGAAGGGACGGCGAGTCGAGACGGATGTACCTTGTACAAGTAGAACCGAGCTGCTGGGTATTGAGGTCAATATCAAGATATTGAATTGAAGGGATTACCAACGAAGCTGGTTACTATAATAGGAGCCTCTTAATATGGATAAATGGCGAGGAAGGTAAGAGGATGCAAGAGAGAGGAGGAAGCCGACTTGAGGAAGGATCGCACAGTGCCTGAGGTGCAGCACCAGCTCAAGATGGTCCAATGGTCAACTGCTGTTTTTGCTTGTTGGTGGCTGTAAGTACCTGTACGCGCAGCTATGTGTGTACAGGTACAAGGCCCCCATCCAACCAACGACCCCTCCATGTGTCCTGCTTCAGCCTTGTGCATTATCGTCGAAGATTCCATTGCCGAAGCTGCACGTGACTCCATATCGACAGATTCTTACTTACCTCTTGCAGAAAACAGTACCGGAATCGGAAAGGGCAGCCAGATATACGCCTATACCAAATATATGCTGGCAAATATCGAATTTGCATATCAGGACTTATATACTGCCCAGATCTGACACGAGTATAACACGAATCCGTCCTACCAACGTAGGTGCAAATCTCTTCTACCCCTCCAAGTCACGTGTTTTCCCCTCCTCTCCAGGGGTTTTCCTCGCCATGAGGGATCAGAGGTACATCACAGGGCTATACAAACACATCAAACCATATCTTCCGTCCCCGGGCAGCTCCAGCGCCTCCCATCTCCCTAAGACACAAGCTAACAACTCCCAGACCCCCCACCCCACCACCATGACCCCCTCCGACTCTGGCGACGAGGGCCTCAACCTCTTCGCCGACCCCCCCGACTTCTACCCCCCCTCCCCCCCACCAACCACGCTCTCCCACTCCACCCCAACCGGCGACCTCACCCTCCGCCTCGTCGGGCACAACCCTCTCTGGGGCCATCACCTCTGGAACGGCGCAAAAGTAGTCTCCACCTACCTCGAGACCACGCCCTCTCTCGTCGCCGGAAAGACCGTTCTCGAGCTCGGCGCGGGCGCGGGGCTGCCCAGTCTTGTTGCCGGGCGGCTGGGCGCGAAACGCGTCGTCGTCACGGATTATCCGGATAACAGCCTTATTGAGAATCTACGGTATAACATCGAGCATTGCGAGGGCGCGGGAGAGGTGGTGGCTGAGGGGTATCTTTGGGGCGCTGATTCGGCGGCGCTGGTGGCGCATCTACCAGAGGGAGATGCGGGGAAGTTCGATGTGCTGATCCTGGCGGACTTGCTGTTCAACCATAGCGAGCATGCGAAGTTGATAGGGAGTGTTGTGGAGATGCTGAAGCGGGATGGGAAGGCGCTGGTGTTTTTCACGCCGTACAGGCCGTGGTTGTTTGAGGCGGATATGGCGTTTTTTGATGGCGCGAGGGAGGCGGGGTTGCTGGTGGAGAAGGTGGCGGAGGAGAAGATGGAGAAGGTTATGTTTGAGGAGGATAGGGGGGATGAGGAGGTGAGGAAGACGGTTTTTGGGTATGTGTTGACGTGGCCGGAGGGGGAGGGGAAGGCCGAATGAGCGGGAGACGGGGTGATGAGGGGAGGGGTTTACTTGGGGGGGTTGGCTGGTGCAATTCTAGTTAAGTCTGGTTTGCTGGGAAATAGATTTGTCAGAAATGTGCCTTCGTTATGACTCGGCGGGTGTTTAGATTCTTTGTGGCATTCATCATGTCAATAAATCATGGCAGGATCACAGATAGAACAATATCACGTCTAAAGGGGGTTACCAGTATATTTTCTGGCCCGGCGCCAGATTATGTTTCCCGCAGTGATAGATATAGTGCGGTAACAGTTGGCTCGGTGACAGCTTCAACGCCGTGACAGCATTGAAACGCAACAGCTTTGGGTAGCGACGGAAAACTCCAGCGATGCCGCCAGTCGGTTCGTGGATAATTGGCGCACCACACATTCAATCCCCTGGATCCGGCGGCTCCGCTGTGGGCGCTTGCCCAAAGTACACACACTCGCTGGACAGAGTGCTGAAACATCAATAAATCACTTTGATTACTACGAGGAGCAGGATCATCGTTCGGGTCATGGTTCTCATATTCTTTCCAGTCGATGTGCCGGAACCCTTGAGAGTAATATTGTCTAAATCCCGTTTCAGCTATGAGTAGTATCACAAACAGACAAAAGATACGGTGTTAATAGTGAAAAAGTTAGGACTATAAATGGCGAGGCCCTGCCACATACCTGTTCTTGCATGCGTGCCATGTCATCCTTCTTTTAGCAGGGTTGGCAAAAATAGTCACCATAACCATTATAACAGGAAACAAGGTATTTTAGGCTTATAGATAGAGTACAACGTAGTTAAACTTTATAAGGTTACGTCTCATGGATGCTCCCTCTTTATGCCTCAGGCAGAGATTGGCGTTCAAAGGAGGCACTGCCAACCAATATGACCGCGTGCATATCTTACAATCGCGTTTCCGAACCACTTTGATCTACACTACTCATTAGTCGTTATGTTAACTTCTACAAGCTCAGAAATGAGCGCAGCGGCCTCCTCTGGCATGCGCCAGAGGAACTGCACTCGCGTTGCCTGCGCTTCCCCTCTACCAGAGACCAAATGCTGCGATGGTGAACTCTTATCCTCTATCGGATCTCCGTAACGACTTGCTAACCCCAGCAGAGACTTGCCTTGTCGAAATTGCGCGTCGTGATTGCAACAGTGAGCTAGATCACCGGCAGCAAATTGACGCGAAAACTCGTGATGTTCATGGTGACTCTACCATCCCATCCCGAGCTGATGAGGAGCCATGCGAAAGTCACTACCTCAAGGCCAAGGCGGCGTACAGTGGAATGTTGCACAATATCGGATGCATATGCAAGGTATTGCTATCATTAAATCTCGATCCATGCTGCGTGGCCATGCCGAGCCGCCCTTCCAGCTTGAAGCGCTCGACAATGTCTTCGAGCGATAATCTTTTAGCAGAGATGAGCAAGGTCTCGAGCGCTCGTTCTCTCTGCACGCCGCAAGAAGCTACCGATTGCAGCAAGAGGGCTTGCTGCTCCGATGCGTCTTCAATTCAAATTCACCAGAAGGAAAGTGCAATGCCAGGGTCGGAGTGCACCGATGCCGACGAGGATGGCTGCTGTGGGGGTGAGCCTTTGAGAACCAGCATCGATCAGTATGCCGAAACTTCAGCTGTCGAACTTAACAGCAGTCACAAGACGGGTTGTGGCACCAGGACCGCCCATGTGGCAGCTTCTAATGACGTTAAAAACGGCTGCTGCAGCCGTAAGAAAAGCAGAGACAGCTGCGGCTCTGGCAACCTAGGCTTTGCTACCCTTCCACCAAAGCTCGACGATTGTTCCAACATGGAGTGCTGCTCCGATAAACCGTCAGCATTTACCACTAGACAGACTATCACAGAAGTCCCTGGCGATGCAGTCGACAGCTGCTGCTCTGGCAGCCTAGGCTTTGCTGCCCTTCCACCAAAGCTCGACGATTGTTCCAACATGGAGTGCTGTTCCGATAAACCGTCAGCATTTACCGCTAGACAGACTATCACAGAAGTCCCTGGCGATGCAGTCGACAGCTGCTGCTCTGGCAGCCTAGGCTCTGCTGCCCTTCCACCAAAGCTCGACGATTGTTCCAACATGGAGTGCTGTTCTGATAAACCGTCAGCACTTACCGCTATACAGACTATCACAGAAGTCCCTGGCGATGCAGTCGACAGTTGCTGTACAAAGGGGGGCGGGCGTGCAGATGCAATATCAGAGAGCCCTTGCGCCAGTGATGCACCAGGAACAGTAGCAGGCGCCAAAGGGATCAGGAACACCCGAAACGGAACTAATGAATCCGACCTAGAAAAGGGCGAGCTTCCGGTTGAGCATGTGTTGTTGAGTGTTCAAGGTATGACTTGCACTGGGTGTGAGAAGATGCTCTACGGATCGCTGGATATGATCCCCGAAATCTCGAACATCAAGATCAGTCTCCTCTTAGGTCAGGCAGAGTTTGACCTCAGTATATCCTCTGCCACCGTCGACACCCTCAGCACAATTAAGGCCATTGAGAAGATGACTGGCTTCACCTGCACAAAGATGACGCAGTCTGGACACGTGCTTGATTTGATTGTGGATGGCCTTGCGTCAGACGTTGCTGTGAAAGACCTACCCTATGGAGTTTCCGACATTACCGTTCTCAATACACACACCATCCGTGTAACCTACCAACCTAAGCTTGTTGGTGCTAGGGACCTAATGTCAAACCCATTCTTTCAATCTTCAAAACTCGCACCAGTCGCAGATCGTCCTCTGATCACATCTGGCAGAGCTCATATCCGCCTGATGCTCTTCAAAGCGATTGTGTCGACTGTGTTGACCATCCCTGTTCTTGTTATGGCTTGGGCTCCCATTCCGGAGCACAAGGTCGTTTATGGAGCAGTCTCGTTGGTCCTTGCTACTATGGTCCAACTTTATGTTGCTGGGCCCTGGTACATCAGTGCTATCAATGCCCTGATCCTCTCGGGCTTGATCGAGATGGACCTACTTGTTGTCTTGAGCACTACCACTGCCTACATTTACTCGATCATTGCGTACACCTTTCTCGTCTTAGAGAAGCCCCTTTCGACAGGAAGCTTCTTTGAGACGAGCACTCTGCTTGTCACCCTTATCATGGTTGGACGTCTTGTTAGTGGCTTTGCACGCCAGCGAGCCGTGGAGTCTATCTCTATCGAGACACTCCAGTCAACGACTGCAATCCTCACAGATCCCATGACTCACGAAGAGAAAGAGGTCGACGCGCGCCTCCTTCAGTATCAAGACACCTTTAAGGCTTTACCTGATACTTTAATCGCTACCGATGGCACCGTCATCGCTGGCACATCAGAAGTCGACGAATCTATGATCACGGGCGAGGCCACACTGGTTGCCAAAAGCCGGGGATCCCCTGTGGTCGCTGGGTCTATTAACTATTCTGGCACCCTGACCATCCGGCTTACACGTCTCCCAGGTGAAAACACCATCAGAGCCATTGGTTTAATGGTAGATGAGGCAAAATCATCGAAAACCAAGATCCAGGAAATCGCTGATCGTGTAGCTACCTTCTTCATCCCTGCCATTCTCATTGTTACCATTCTGGTATTTGTAATCTGGGTTGCTGTTGGCAAAGTCATTCGCAGTTATGATGCCACTACCGCCTGCATTAATGCCATGACATACGCCATCTCAGCTCTTATCGTTTCCTGTCCTTGTGCAATCGGCCTAGCGGTTCCAATGGTGCTCGCGGTAGCAGGAGGTGTGGCAGCCCAGCACGGCTTGATCTTTAAAACTGCAGAGACGATTGAGATAGCCCGGAACCTTTCTCACGTCATCTTTGACAAGACAGGTACACTCACACAGGGCTTACTTGCGGTCGAGGCTGAGATATACCCGGCGAACCAAGGCAACATACTAGGGCCAATGCTTCTTGGCCTAACGAACAACAGCAAGCATCCCGTGTCTACTGCTATCGCTAATCACCTAAAGTCTTCTGGGGTCCAGCCTGAAAAGGTCGAGAGTGTTGTCTCTGTTGCTGGAAGTGGCATGGAAGCAACGTGGAACAGAAGTACCATTCGAGCTGGCAATCCATACTGGCTCGGCGTCGAAAACCTACCGGCCATCAAAGAAACACTCCAACTCGGCGTCAGTATGTTCTGTGTTTTGGTAAATGGAGAGCTCGTTGCAGTTTTTGGTCTCAAGGATCCAATCCGCCCAGATGCTCTTCAGGTCGTCAATGAGCTGAAGAAGCGAGCAGTCAAGGTCTCAATCGTTAGTGGCGATAACGAAGAGTCAGTCAGGTCTATCGCCATGGTCCTCGGTGTACCGGAAAGCCAGATTCGCTTTAGATGCAGTCCCGCGGATAAGCAGGTCTACGTCAAGGAAATGCTTGCTGCTCCAAAGAGTGTTGTAATGTTCTGCGGTGATGGCACGAATGACGCGGTCGCCCTAGCTCAGGCAAGCATTGGTATGCATATCAACGGGGGTACAGACATTGCTCAAGGCGCTGCGGATGCTGTCCTTGTTAGACCTGCCCTTGTCGGCATCATCACTCTTATGGACCTCTCGAAGGCGTTCTTTCGCCGCGTTGTCTTCAACTTCACGTGGTCTTTTATCTACAATACCTTTGCGATTTTGCTCGCTGCCGGGGCATTTCCTAACGTCCGTATCTCCCCAGAATTCGCTGGCCTGGGTGAGATAGTCAGTGTCTTGCCGGTGATTGCTATTGGGATGCAATTGAAGTGGGCGAAGTTCCAGCAAGTCTAGGCGAGTTTGATTTGATGCACTTTAGCTTAATGACTGCCATCTCAACATGCCCGGTCTATCAAATAGCATTCAACATGTCTATATTTCGAATGTATCCTTAGACGACTCTGAAAAACAGGCACCTGCTTAATGCGCTGACATTTTTATCATCTGTACTCCTATTTAGTACTTCTAAATCCAACAGCTATCTAGCGCCACCTGGACTGTCTTGGCTTGATGGCTATTATTTATGTAGAGGCAAGCAATGCCTCTACAAACTGCATTTATCGCGTGAAATGGGATCAGAACAGTGCTATGTGGCCTCGTAGACAGTAGTTTGTATCGCATGCAAGAGAACCATATGGGTGACTGATGCGCGTTACGCAATCCCAATCAGTCCCCTTCTCCAGCAGTAGCTAGATGACTTCGACGTGGAGGCAGGCAACCTCCAGGGTCGTGTATATGCGAGAGTGTTTGATGATGATTTTCGGGATCTTCGGGACTCGTTTGAGTAGAACCATACTCGACACACATTTTGGCTCGGCGGGAGCGGGAGATCAACACGGACGACATCGCTTCACTAAAATAGCGAGAGACTCATGAGGAGAAGTGACTTCACACGAAGTCCATTAATATATAGCATATGGTCTCCAGTGGCTTGTTTATCTGAACAATCAACCGATATATACAAGGATATCATTACAAGGCCATGCACATTAATACAGCCACACCCATAGCCAATGGGTTGGTGAGCGAGAGGCCGGCAGACGCAGAATTCTTTTTTATGGTGGTTGTATCGTCTCCAGCGTCAGTGCCTTCAGCGCCCAAGGCAGGGCTATTGGCTGAGCCCGTAGCATCGCCTCCGGATTCAGTGCTATCAGAGCCCGTAGCAGCGCCATTAGTCGAACCCGGAGTAGCGCCTGCAGTTCCAGTGCCACCAGAGCCTGCGGTAGCAGATGATGCAACGGAGGACGAAGAAGGCTTCGGCTTGGGACACACGTTGTCATACACATACTGCTCTGGAGCTCCAGTACAAGTGGTCGTGGCCCCAGCGTCGAATGTTCCACTGGTATAGATCCAGCATGTGCCCGAGGCATATGGCGTGTTGCTTGGGTTATGCGGGTTGAAGATGGCGTAGGTGCAGGATTCGGCCTCTGCACATGCACTCAAGCAGTGCGATGCACCCGAGCTTGCAACACAAGTCTCAAAGCAGGTCTCAGGCTCCTCGTACCCGCAGACCTTGGCAACAGGCGAAGGGCTCGCAGTGGCGGCGCAGGCGCCAGCAGAGGTCGTTGGGCTCCCGGCACACACGGGTTTGCTAAAGACTTCCAGGTAGGGCCTGCCGCCCGACTCACATTCCATAGTACCTTTGCTCGCATCGTAGGTTTGACCCGGGTATAGCCAGCACGTGCCCACGCCGGTGTGGGGGTTTCCGGGGTAGAAGATGACAAAATCGCAGGGAGTGTGGTCGTTGCAGTACTCCCAGCAGTGGGACCTGCCGCTGCTGGCGACAGCGAACTCTGGGCCAGGCTTCTCGTAGCCGCAGAGAGTGGTGATGAGGGAAGATGTGCAGGTTGACGCGGCGGCGGTGGAGGTGGTTGTCGCGGAGGGTTCGGCAAGGACTGCTGGAACCAATACGGCCAGGGAGGCCCAGAAAGGAGCGGTGTTCATCATGGTAGCGAGCGTGGTAGCGAGCGTGGGTGATGAAACAAACACGAGAGCAATAAACCTGAGGTAATAAACGCGTCCGATACTGAAAGCTGGGGAGCTATTAATACATAAATAGGAGAAGTATCAGGCAGGTATGGCGGCTAATTTGACAGGAGCTCGAGTTAAATCATCGTGGGGGCGGTCCGTTCGTGTCCGTTCGTATTCGAAGGGGCCTGCTGGTGCCTATTTAAGGGTGATAGGCCTTGGATCTTTCTATAAGCGCCAGTCACAGGACCAGGAACCTGCCAAGGTGGGATTGTTGTAAGATTCGTTACTAATTAGCATGAATTTAGGCCTACTAGCGGTTATTGGAACATCTGATTTAGGCTCTTGGGTCTCTTCGGCATCTTAGGTGCAGAAACTGTAATGGGACTGCATTGTCGACGAGAGAAGCTCGGGCAAATAGAACCCTTGTCACGGCGTACATGTTGGATGTTGGATGTTGCACGCTTGGTAAGGGTATAGAAGAGCTACGGCGCTGAAGTTGTTACCATACTGTTAGAACAGTACGGATATACGGAACATGGCAATTTTTCTTGGCATCTAAAGAGAAGTTCCATCAACTTGTTCGTATTTCAACATCGCTTTATAGGCCGTCCTCGAGATCCTGTAGCTCTCACTGTCATAGCACGAGGACCCTGAATCCTTCCCTCGGCCGGTACTGCCCGTCAGGCTAGCACAAGATACAAGACCGGCTCTGTACCCGTGATCAAGGCGAAACCATGAAGTTAATCTGGGCGCATAAACGTATAAACGCATAGACGCATAGACGCATAAACGGATGCCAGTTAACACCCATGCGACAGATTGGGCTCTAATATTTGCCCTAAAGAGTCGAAGTCGATACCACACCTCGTTGAATTCAAAGAGGATAATCGTTGTGACTAGACTTTCGCTTCGCTCGAGGTTGGAGTAAGCAAGCTGTATGATTACTGACTAGATTACTCGTGATTACTATAGTAAGCAAGCGATGCGATGCTTTCCTCTATTTAGTAAATCGTATGTAAAGTGACTGTTAAGTGACTTGAATGGCAACTTTATTATTTTCTACAAGTTCAGAATGAAGGACTGTTATAATTTCACTTCCTTTTTATAAATTTATAGCCCTGTATAATGCATCTAGTATTTAAAGCTATACACATAAAAACCATTATATAGATGTTAGGGGTGCTACCAGAACACCAATTAATGTTTATATATGTTTTGATAGTTGTGTGATTTATAGTATTACCATCATTATATATTTTTATATTACATTTATTTAACTTAAGTCACTTTGTATACAACTTACTGTGTAAAGGTACTTGTAATATCAGGTGTAATATCATACACCTTGCTTCCTAATCGTACATCTTGCTTACTCCAAACTTGAGCCAAGCTCAAATCTAGTCATAACGATTAATTAGCCATTGAATTTAGGGCGCCCTTGAATCTACTGGATTTTATGCAGTCAAGCAGTTCGTTCGTCCTCGCGGCTAGGGATCTTCGTTTTCGTTGGAAGGCTGACCGTTGAACTCACCCATTTCTGCCTTTTTGCCTCAGGCACCTAGTCCGCCGAACAAATTCACGAGCCATTTCCCACCCATCCCCAACTTTTTTGCCGACTGTTGAGCTGTTGAATGCCCCAAGCTGCGATCTCCGCACCCGCTAGCCCCCTGCACCTCACCGATTTCCCGTGATCCCCTGAATAAGCGGGCGTCCAGACCGCAGCCACAGACAGTCCCGATAAAAATAAGCACCCGCCCACCATTTATCTATCTCGACAGTTTCCCCCATCTCTGGATTATTTAATATCCATCACTCTTACCATCAACTTATATCCCGGTGCATTTCCATCAAAGCATCCCGTCGTGAAACCGGCCAATTCAATCCTCCGAACCCGCTTATATCTTCCGATCCCTTCCCTTCGGGACCCGAAACTCTTGGCTCCCTGTCTGTTATCAAGCGCTACTCGGTTATACACAAAGGAATCCATCCGCATCCTCGCACCTTCAGCACCTTCAGCACCTTCAGCACACATCGCACGCTCTCCCTCCGGTCCCCACACTTTCCCCGAATCCAGCCCAGCGCCGTCTCGTTCGTTCCCCGTTAACGACATCTCCCACTCCTCCGCGACGAAGCACCCGTCTTCCTTGGTCAGGACCCCCTAAACGCAACAGTACCGTCAGCATGTCCGTCGTCGCCGTCGTCGAGACTCAGCCTCCCTTGCTGGAGAAGAAGCCCGTCAAGTTCAGCAACCTGCTCCTCGGAGCAGGCCTGAATCTTTTCGAGGTGAGATACATACCACAATACCCGCCGTGTCCACATGTCCCAATTGCTCCTCCCCCGATCTGATCCGATAATCGGCCGATTGGGATGGGGATTGGGGCAGGTGCATGGAGATGCAGATGGGAACATACGACTGACAGGATGACTAGGTCACAACTCTCGGCCAGCCATTGGAGGTCACCAAGACCACCATGGCCGCCAACCGCGGTGACAGCTTCGCCGGCGCCCTGGGCCGCATCTGGGGCCGAGGCGGCGTATTTGGCTGTTAGTCTCCCCCCATCCACACCCCTAGCTTTCCCCCGCAAACCCCACACTCCCTCCCAGAAAAACACCAACTAACTTACCCTCTCCCCCTCTATAGTCTACCAAGGTCTCATCCCCTGGGCCTGGATCGAAGCCTCGACCAAAGGCGCCGTCCTCCTCTTCGTCGCCTCGGAAGCCGAATACTACGCGCGCACCTTTGGCGCCGGCGACTTCACCGCCGGCATCAGCGGCGGCGTCGCCGGCGGCGTCGCGCAGGCCTACGCCACCATGGGCTTCTGCACGTGCATGAAGACCGTTGAGATCACCAAGACGAAGCTCGCCGCGTCCGGCGTAGCCCCCCAGTCCACCTTCGCGACCTTTGCAGACATCTACCGCAAGGAGGGCATCAAGGGCATCAACAAGGGCGTCAACGCCGTGGCGATCCGGCAGATGACGAACTGGGGCTCGCGCTTCGGGCTGTCGCGCTTGGCGGAGTCGGGGATCAGGAAGGTGACGGGGAAGGAGGAGGGCGCGGCGCTGGGGGCGTGGGAGAAGATCCTCGCGAGTGGGCTGGGTGGTGGGCTGTCGGCGTGGAATCAGCCCATTGAGGTTATTCGCGTCGAGATGCAGAGTAAGACTGCCGACCCGAATAGGCCCAAGAACTTGACGGTCGGGAAGACGTTTAGCTACATCTACTCCCAGAATGGGATTAAGGGCTTGTATCGCGGCGTGGTGCCGCGTATTGGGTTGGGCGTTTGGCAGACGATTTGTATGGTTGCTATGGGCGATATGTGAGTTTCCTCTTTTCCTTTCCTTTACTTCCTTCCTTTCCCCTCCTAGTCTTGGATGACCCAGGATTCTCGTTTTTCAATTTTCAATTTATTTTACTAACACCTCCTCCTCCAACAGGGCCAAGTCCTACGTCGAGAAACTCACCGGCGACTCCGTCTCAGCGAAGCATTAGAAGGCGTTAATTTTTTTTTGGGAGGGGTCACGATTTTAAAGTGTTTTGACTCGAGCGAAAGAAATTAGACGGATTACTTTCCTATTTTTTATTATACAGATGTTGTAGTTTACAGAGGAAAGGGCGTGGTATTAATCGAATTGAGATACTTGCTCGTCCCTTATTCTCCTTCCCCTTTCCCTCCCTCCACCGCGTCGCGTCGCGTCGCGTTGCGCATGCTGTATGTGCAGTATATGCAAGCGCCTGCGCCCCAAGCACACATGAACTCTGGAACTACTCGGTGTACCCCTCAGCCCTATGAAATCGGAATAGAACATCACAACAGGCGCGCATTGGCAACTTGGTCACCAAATTAGGCCGCACGCATGGCTTTACCGTCAACGGTCCATGGACGTCAAGTTACCACAGATATTGTCTCTTGGAGGATTGCTTGGCTCCGAGAAATTTTTCTTGCGTAGAGAACGTGCACACCATGCTTGCCCTGCTTACCTCCCTACCTCCTTCTGACATGTGCCGTCGTCGTCGTCGTCGACGCCCCTTTTGCTCGGGCGCCCAGACGCACGCGCCTCGGTACTAAGAAACCCACAGTTGTGAAATTACCCATCCCGTTGCGTTGCCTGCCCCCTTTCCATCTCCCATCTCCCATCTTGTGTTTTCCCATCCCGTTTCAGTCTCTGCCATCCGTATCCCTAACCCATGGCATCTTAGATCCCAGCCCAGCCCAGCCCAGCCCAGCCCTGTACTATTATATTATACTCCCCTACGCCTTACCACCACCACCACCCTACCTTATCACATCCCTAGCCTTACCATACCAGCGGCCCACGTGTGAAACACACGGCATTCTAGCCATCCAGCCATCCATCCAGCCATAAATCCAGCCATCCAGCCATCCAGCCAGCCATAAATCCAGCCAGCAAGCCAGCAAGACAGCTAAAACGCGTCCCGTCTCTCCTCGCACGGCCCGCAGCATAGCGTTTGTCTCGTCTCGATTCACTTACACCTCACGTCAGCTATATACACACACGCCCCCTTAGTCAGGGGTGCGGGACGTAAGATTACAAGTGTTAGAAGTCCTCGAAGTGATTAGTCATGCTTAGTCAGCACCCCCCCAATCCATCCTCTCGCTCACTCTAACTGCCATGACGACAGACACCAGTAGTAGACGCTCAAAAAATGTCTCACGCGGTACGGGAGGGGAAAACGATGGGATTACTCTACGTAGCTAGGCCAGGTTCGTACGGGAGGGGAGAGGGATCTGTGTATGCGAGGAATGGGGATGACGTCGGTGGGAATGTTTGGGCAACGCGCTTGCCGTAGGGAGGGACGGTAGATGCATGTATGCATGTATGTATGTATGCGCGGTGGTGGTGGTGATACATCCAGAACGCCCATCTGTTTCCCCTCACCCACGTATACTGTGCAGTTTTATCTCGCCCAGGTAGGTAGCTGCTCTGGTCGTTTCCGCGCGCCGTAACGGTTGTTTATCTGTCTCTGTGTGATGTTGGTAGACAGTCATTATTGCCAGTAGTCCCAGTAGTCCCAGTAGTCCCAGTATCCCCCGTACTCCCAGTCCCCCCCCATTATCACGCATCACGCCTGGGTCTGGGCTATGCTTGTTCGTCGCCGCCGCCGCGTCGGGGTGGCGAGACGATGATGAGGGAATGAGTTTGCGAGGTCGCCAAGGGGAGGGGATGGGGTGATTGATGCGGAGGGAGATGGGCTGGATTGGGCGGGTTGGGGGGGGAGTGGGGGTATGGTGGTGGGTTGGTTGGTGGTATGGGTACTTTGGGGGGGGAGGGGGTACTTGGGGTGGTGGTTTGGGTGTGGTGGTGGAGGGGATTACGGTGTGTGGTGGTGGTGTAATAGAAGCGGTGGAAATGTTAGTAGTGGTGGCAGTAGTGGAAATGTCAGTGGCAGTAGTGGTGGCAGTAGTGGTGGCAGTAGTGGTGGCAGTAGTGGTGGCAGTAGTGGTGGCAGTAGTGGTAAAAGTAGCAGTAGTGGCACAAGCCGCAGCAGTGGCAAACAAACAGTGGACCCAGTGGAGCATGTCACGCCCCCTGCTCCAAGTGGAGTCCCGTGATGGCAAGTGGATGCCCCCCATCGCCCTCCACCACAGCTATCCCTACCACTTCCACCACTTCTACCACTTCTACCACTCCCTATGGCAGCGCACATACAGTAGTACAGCACCGCACAGCATCCCACCTCGCAACAACGACACGCACCCACGGCCAGACGCACCAAAAACCAAGGTTGAGCAAACCAGAGAACCCACTCCCTCTCCCACGATGACGCGCTAGACCCGCGCTAGGAGGCGTGGTGGTGGAGCTAGCGATGCTTTGGGAGAGCTCGAGCGTGGATGGGGGGGGATTGGCAGGTGCCAGGCGAGTCAGCTAGGATGGTGCCAGGGCTAGGGCGTGTTGGGGGGGAGGGGGGGAAGGTGATTGCCGGTGGTGGCAGTGGGGACTACGGGCGGCGGAGATACCCTGGGGGGGTTTGTGGTTAGGGGGATGGGATGGGAGGGAGGGAGGGAAGTAGCTTTTTGCGGTGGGTGATGGTGGTGGTGGTGGGTTGGGGTTGGAGTTGGGGGAGGTGGGAGGTGGGTGGTGTTTGTTTTGTTTGGTGTTTTATGGCTGTTGACTGTGGTGGGCTCTGGACTGTGGGCTCTGGACTGTGGGCTCTGGACTATGGGCTCTGGACCAGCCTTCCCACTCCCTCCAATCTTGCACACTGCTGTGTCTATGGCACTGCTGACTGCTATCTAACTGCTAACTGCTAGCTGCTATCTATGTATCTGTGGATAGCAGTACTGTGTGGAATGCTAGTTTGTACTGTATATCTATACTATCTGTCATACTGTTGCTATGACTGCCACCTGCCATACCTGCCACCACCTACTATAACTGCCATCTGCCAGGTAACCTGCCATCTGCCATACTGCTTTGACTAACCATGGATTATAGCAAAGGTACCTCATTCACCACCGCAAGTGCTTACTGTGACAGAGTACCACTCCTATCGCACTTCCTCTTCCTACCACAACCCTACCACCACTCTACCGCTACGGCAGAGTACGCGCTACTGTATCTGTAGCTCCGGGACATTCTGCACTGTACGGGCTGTACTAGCCTAACCTAGCCTAACCAAGCCAGGGCAAACAAGCCTGAGCACCCAGCAACACCCACCTGCACCCACCTGCACCCACCTAAACCCAGCAACAACCAGCATCACCTAGCACCTAAAATCCTGCCATTTCCCTTGCTGTTTCCCACTCCCTTGCTGGTTTCCCTTGCTATTTCCCTCCCACTACCACTCCCATTTCCCATGAGATTTTCTCTTCATGCCAGTTGCCAAAAGTCACTCTTTGCTATCCACTCATGTCACTTAAGTCACTCTGGTCTCTTCGCTACTTGCACACAGACCACGGTACATCCACAGTGCAAACGCAGTACATCCAATTCCCTTTCATTTCACTGCAATCCCGCGCCATTTACCTGCACGTCAACAAGCTCCATCCTGTACCCTTCCTGCTATCTCCATGTACCTGCAATACCACTAAAAGTATCGCTACATTATCGCTCTCGCCGTGCCCATCTACCCACGCACCTTCCCTCGTACTTTCTTCTTTTCACTCCCTCCCCCCAATCGCCGCCTCATATTCCCACTCCTCCACTCTTCCCCCAATCAAAGAGCTCCAAATTCTCACGATCCCAATTCCCCTCTCTCACCTCCTCCCCATCATCATCACCCTTTCTCTCTTCCCTTCTTCTTTCCCTCTCTCTCCCCAACCACATCAACTAATCGCCATTTTCTTCTTCCATTTTAGCCTCGCTGGATCACAACTCCTTCGTGATCCATCTCCATTGTTTACAGACAGCGTCGTCGCGTCTCGCAACCCGTCGCTTGTCCCGACAACTCTGCGAACGAAAACATCATCCGACAACCCCAAGCTCCTCGGAGTGACCACCCCAGCCAACCATGGCCGACAACACCGGTCACGTCGGCGCGGCCGGCGCTCAGCACCTCAACAGCACCAAGATTGAGTCTGGCGACTTCAGCGAGAAGCATGAGGCCCCAATCGGCGGCGCGCCGCCCACCTCGCAACACAAGGCATTGGTCGAGGATGAGGAGGAGGACGAGGACATGGACGCTCTGATCGACGAGCTCGAGTCCCAGGACGGCCACGCCGAGGAAGAAGAGGAGGAGGAGGAGAACCCGGCCACCGGTCGCGTCATCCCCGAGGACCAGCTCCAGACCGACACGCGCACTGGTCTCACTGAGCAGGAGGTCGCCGTGCGCAAGAAGAAGTACGGTCTCAACCAGATGAGGGAGGAGAAGGAGAACTTGATCCTCAAGTTCCTCGGATACTTCGTCGGTCCCATTCAATTCGTCATGGAGGTTAGTTCTCACCACCTCTGCCCTTCAATTCCCCCTCCCCAACCCCGAATCTCCTCATCATAACATCACGCCTGAGATGTGAGGCCGCTACGTCACCGTTTCCTGGTTGTATGCTCCACTTTATGTCATTTACTGGACTGACATTTTTCGCCCCGAAACTAGGCTGCTGCCGTGCTTGCTGCGGGTCTCGAGGACTGGGTCGATTTCGGTGTCATCTGCGCGCTTCTGCTGCTTAACGCGGCTGTTGGTTTCATCCAGGAATACCAGGCCGGTTCCATTGTCGACGAGCTCAAGAAGACGCTCGCTCTCAAGGCTGTCGTTCTCCGTGACGGTCGCCTCTTCGAGGTCGACGCCCCAGAGGTCGTTCCCGGTGATATCCTCCAGATTGAGGAGGTGAGTTTAGGGTCCTTTTCCCCCGCCAATGGACGCTGCTGACCAGATAGGGTACTATTATTCCCGCTGATGGTCGCATTGTGACCGAAGATGCTTTCCTCCAGGTCGATCAGTCTGCCATCACTGGTGAATCCCTTGCTGTTGACAAGCACAAGGGCGACCAGTGTTACGCTTCCTCCGGTGTCAAGCGCGGTGAGGCCTTTGTGGTCATCACCGCCACTGGTGACAACACTTTCGTCGGTCGTGCTGCTGCCCTGGTCAACCAGGCCTCCTCCGGCACTGGCCATTTCACTGAGGTTCTTAACGGCATCGGAACGGTGCTGCTCGTCCTCGTTATCCTGACCAACTTGGTTGTCTGGGTTTCGTCCTTCTACCGCTCCAACGGCATCGTCAAGATTCTCGAGTTCACCCTGGCCATCACCATCATTGGTGTCCCCGTCGGTCTCCCCGCTGTCGTCACCACCACCATGGCTGTCGGAGCTGCTTACCTCGCCAAAAAGAAGGCTATCGTCCAGAAGCTGTCCGCCATTGAGTCTCTGGCTGGTGTCGAGATCCTCTGCTCTGACAAGACCGGTACGCTCACCAAGAACAAGCTCTCTCTCGCCGAGCCATTCACCGTCGAGGGTGTCGAGCCCGATGACCTCATGTTGACTGCCTGTTTGGCCGCCTCCCGCAAGAAGAAGGGTATTGATGCTATTGACAAGGCCTTCCTCAAGGCTCTCCGCTTCTACCCCCGCGCCAAGTCCGTCCTCTCCAAGTACAAGGTCATTGAGTTCCACCCCTTCGACCCCGTCTCCAAGAAGGTCCAGGCCATCGTCGAGTCTCCCCAGGGCGAGCGCATCATCTGTGTCAAGGGCGCTCCTCTTTTCGTCCTGAAGACCGTCGAGGAAGACCACGCCATCCCAGAGGACGTCGACCAAGCCTACAAGAACAAGGTCGCCGAGTTCGCTACCCGTGGTTTCCGTTCTCTCGGTGTTGCCCGCAAGCGCGGCGAAGGCCAGTGGGAGATTCTCGGTATCATGCCCTGCTCTGACCCCCCACGTCACGATACTGCCCGTACCATCAACGAAGCCAAGACTCTCGGTCTCTCCATCAAGATGTTGACTGGTGATGCCGTGGGTATCGCCCGTGAAACCTCCCGCCAGCTCGGTCTCGGCACCAACGTCTACAACGCTGAGCGTCTCGGTCTCGGCGGTGGTGGTGACATGCCCGGTTCCGAGGTGTACGATTTCGTCGAGGCCGCTGATGGATTCGCCGAGGTCTTCCCCCAGCACAAGTACAACGTCGTCGAGATTCTCCAACAGCGTGGTTACCTCGTTGCCATGACTGGTGACGGTGTCAACGATGCTCCCTCCCTGAAGAAGGCCGATACCGGTATTGCCGTCGAGGGTGCCTCTGACGCTGCCCGCTCCGCCGCTGATATCGTCTTCTTGGCTCCTGGTCTCGGCGCCATCATCGACGCGCTCAAGACCTCCCGCCAGATTTTCCACCGCATGTACGCCTACGTCGTCTACCGTATCGCGCTGTCCATCCATCTCGAGATCTTCCTTGGTCTCTGGATCGCCATCCTTAACCAGTCGCTCAACATTGAGCTCGTCGTATTCATCGCCATTTTCGCCGATGTCGCCACCCTCGCCATCGCCTACGACAACGCGCCCTTCTCCAAGACCCCCGTCAAGTGGAACCTGCCCAAGCTCTGGGGCATGTCGGTGCTCCTCGGCATCGTCCTCGCCGTCGGCACCTGGATCACCCTGACCACCATGCTCGCGCAGGGCGAGAACGGCGGTATCGTGCAGAATTTTGGAAGAATCGACCCCGTCCTCTTCCTCGAGATCTCGCTCACCGAGAACTGGCTCATCTTCATCACGCGCGCCAACGGACCCTTCTGGTCGTCGGTGCCGTCGTGGCAGCTGGCTGGCGCCATCCTGGTCGTCGACGTGCTCGCCACGTTCTTCACGCTCTTTGGATGGTTCGTCGGTGGGCAGACGTCGATTGTCGCCGTCGTGCGTGTCTGGGTCTTCTCGTTTGGTGTCTTCTGCATCATGGGAGGATTGTACTACCTCCTCCAGGACTCGAGCGGATTCGACAACCTCATGCACGGCAAGTCGCCGAAGAAGAACGCGAAGCAACGTTCCCTCGAGGACTTTGGTAAGTTTATTTCCCCATTCCCGTTACCATTCCGTGGTGGTGGTGAAACGCTTGGCGTTTTGAGAATCTTGGAACATCGTCAGCTAACCACTCGTGTCTCACCACAGTCGTCTCCCTCCAGCGCGTATCGACGCAGCACGAGAAGACCGTCTAGATCCGAACCATGTCGACATAAATTCCCTTTTTTTCCCGCTCCTTACTATACTCGTCTCTTTGATAAAACCCTTTTCGACCTTTTTCTTTTCTTGTTTCTTTTGCACACAACACAACAACATGCCACCTTTTCCCGCGCCGCCGCCGCCCCGATTTCTCAAGAAAAACGGAAATGCAGAAGCCGTCTCTTCTCTCTCCTCTTTTTCTAAGATGGGGGGAAATGGGCGGGTTTTATATAATGTCCTCCCTCCACCCCTTACCAAGCCACCAAGCAAGTCCCGGAAATAATTATAAAAATAAGACGCCGACAACACATACACACGCCTTCGTCTTCGGGTCAGAATCAGTTCTAGCTGGCCGGGGGGGAGGGGGGGGTGATTAACAAAGTCACACGAATACACTATACAGTTTCTTTTCCTTTTTTTTGCACCATTTTGTTTCTTATTGTTTGGTAGGATGGAGGAGGAAAGGGAGGCGCGGGGTGTGTGTGTTTTTTTTTGTGCAAAGGAAACATAGGATTAGAGGGCAAGAAGAAGAAGATTTTTGATAGAGGGAGTAAGAGAGATATGTTTGGGCCGGGGAGGGGGGGGTGGTTTATGGATGGTATGTATTGGGATTGGGATGGTTTGGGAGGGGGGTTTTTTCTTCGCTTTGGGTTGGGTTTGGTGTGGATGGATGGGTGTTGTATGTTTTTTTATATAATAATTGCCAAGGTCGTCCTTTTTTTTTTGTGATCTTCTTCTTTCTGAGTGACGCCCCCCCCCCCCCCCCCTTTTTTTTTGAGTGTCTTTTGTGGGAGTGATTGGTGAACTTGTTTGTGGTGTAGTGCACTTGTTTTTGGGGTTTGTAGATTTTGTTGGGGGGGGGGGAAGGAGGGGGGGGAAGGGCGTGGGGAAGGGCGTAGTAAATAAAGAAGACGCCTTTTTTTTTTTTGTGTTGGAGGAGAGTGAATCTACAACAAATGAGAACAGAGTAGACAAACAAGTTAAAGGATGTGAGAATGCGAAGGAGAGGCCGTGTACGTCGTACGTTTTAGCCATTTCGTGCAGTTGGTGTGTGGTGTTAGATAAAATGCAGCAAGCAGCATTAGCCCCTTAGAACCACTTCACGCATATAGCGAACTGGATATCAGAGTTTCCATTATCAGAAACCTACCTCGGAGGCGTCTCGTCCAGCGACTGTCTTTGGCGGGGATGGCTTTTTTGTCTTGGGGGTTCTGTGGTTGTATGGGATAGATACCTAGACTGTCAACTACAACTACAAGTACAGCTAGTTATTAGGTGGAAAGGCACTTTAGTTCCTATAACCTTATTCGCTCCTGTGCCTGCCTGCCAATACCACGGCCGAAACTAGCCGCTGCGAGGTCGCTGTCACTCAACCACTGTCCTGAAGAACCCCTAGGTTCTGGAGTCTAGGTAAGGTATTGGGCTTGATTGAACTAGGGGGGCGGTAGGTTTAATGTCCTTGATGGTCTTTTGTACGGTTAGGTAGAGGTATGGGGCATCGCGCCGAGACTGTTTCGAGCGGCCCGTAGGCCATTGCATCGGCCCGCTGAACAACGGGCCGTTGCAAAATAATAACTCGAGGTATATATCAGGCTTATTTCACAACTGATTCCCTTCTCGTTTCGTTCAATACTCTCTATACCATTCTTATCCTAGAGTCTCGATTCATTTGTAAGGGTAGTAGCCTCCAGAACCAAAATGTCTTCCCGCCCTTGGCTCCTATACGCCTACCCCTGGATGCCCTTCCCCCGCCGCGTCACCATCTACCTGCGCGAGAAACGCATCCCACCCTCCCTCATCACAGTCGTCCCCGTCTCCGACCCCCAGCCCGGCAACTCTGCTCCTCCAGACTTCCCACCAAGGCCGTCAGGCAGCCTTCCCATCCTGGCGATCCCCCAAGCTCAGGGGGAACAAGATGAGCCGCCCTATATATTCATCCAGCAGTCCCTCGCTATCATGAACTACCTCGACGAGCTCTGCGATTCCGGACTGCACGGCTTTCCACTCTCCCCGTACCCGATGCGCGGCGCTGATGCGCTGGCAAGGGCGAGGGAGACGGCGCTGCTGGGCTGGGCGGATGAGTGCACGATCGCGTGGAACCCAGTCCGGACTTTCGGCACAGGTGCTGGCACAATGTCCATCCCAGAGGCCTCCAAGGAGATGCTCCGGTGGGTTCGTCGGCCCTTGGGTTCCATCGAGGGATTATGGAAAGACCGGGATTTCTCGTCGCTGCAGCAGGGTGGCAACGGCCAGGGGCCTACAATTGCAGAAATCGTGCTTTACCAATTCCTGGAATTCACGATGGACTGCTATGGCAAGGATATGACGCGCGGGTCGGCGGAGGTCGTCAAGGATGTGTATGGCAGGGATGTCGTGGAATCGTTTCCGAAGCTGGGGGAGTTTTATGCGGCGTTCAGGACGAGGGATAGCGCGAGGAGAGATCCTGGGGCGGGGGAGGTGGCGTCGGAGGCGGTTTTGAGGAAGATGCAGACTTGGGCTGAGGGGGTGGTTTGAGTCTGTCATTAGGAGTCTGCTTGGTCGCCGAAGCGATGTTCGTCCACCTCCGTTTCCTTGATATACTCTTTAGCATACCTGTCCATTATAAAAAATTAAAGTAGCAGCGCATATATATCATTTCAATGGCGGAATCTTCTTATAAGGCCCATGTACGCCACGACTGTAGATATCAGACAGCTACAAAACAGTTAGTTACTCTCCTTATCACTTCAAGTGTGGCGTAGATGTCAGCCTTTGTCAGCCGCCCCACAGTATTGGACAATGCATTCCCAAACAGCCGTCTGACGACACCACCATCCATAGCCCAC
The DNA here is from genome assembly GCA_030180035.1 of Pseudogymnoascus sp. SDFLT0511. Taxonomy (NCBI): domain Eukaryota; kingdom Fungi; phylum Ascomycota; class Leotiomycetes; order Thelebolales; family Thelebolaceae; genus Pseudogymnoascus; species Pseudogymnoascus sp. SDFLT0511. The sequence goes on along the minus strand of JASCQD010000005.1, from coordinate 712,648 downwards.
GGAAGCAGCAACGTCGAGAGGTAAATCAAAGAAGAACACAGAAAGGAGACGTAGAATAGCCAACCGTTGTGGTATTTGACATGGCCAGCCAAGACCACCCGACGCGTAGACGTGGTGAGTCAACCTGGATTGCTAAACCACCACGCAGACGCTCAGCATGTACAAACTGTCACCATGCAAAGGTAGACCCGCTGGCTCCTATATTTGATCTCTTTGTGACCTCGGTGACTAACAATAGGGGCAGCTACGTTGCAGTGGTGAGCAGAGTGGATGCTCGCGATGCCGGAGGCTCAACCTCTCGTGCGTGTACACAGTCTCTATGGTGGGCAGAAAGTCTAAAAGGGACCGAGCAAGAGCCCATGTTAGTCCGGCAAACTATGTGCCGGTGACTGCACATCCAGGGTTAGCCGCGGATGAGGCACGTATGGATGGCGCGGACATCCTGTGCCCTCCGTGGCCGGATGGAGATTGTTACGATATAGTGGCGGGCGCTGCCTCATCTGATCAGTTGCTTATGCCATCTCCCGATGAACTCATAGGCGAAGAGTTCAGTTCTCAGAGTGGCTATAATAACCAGAGTTACTCGAATATTCCATTTCCGAATCTCGACATCCAAGGACAGGGGCTGAACCATGATCCTGAGACATATGTCACGCCGGATCTAATATATCAGGATGGCGCGGCAGGGCCCTTAAGTTGCGACGGGCCGTTAAACCCAGCAATGGACTCACCGGATGTGCCTGTGCGAGAATGCCCTGCCCAATCGCACGGGAACACTCACACAGAGCCGGGCACTCAATACATCCATGCCGCCCATATAGACGCCATAGGCAAGGTTATAGCATGCCTAGATGCCCATGTCCAGGCTGGAAAGATCCGTATTGACGAGGCAATGACCATTTGTAAGGCACAACTCGCCAACATAACTAAGATCATGGATCTGGATAGCTATAAACAGTGCACAACCTGCAGAACGCTCATCTCGATTTCGATAGGGCTGGTAGTGCGCCTCTATGAGATTGCGGATTCCTCAAGCAAATTCACGCTGTCAGCCTCTCTTCCTAGCAGCGACGCACTGCCCAGCGTATTTTTCGGCGGGTTTGAAGTCAGTACGGAGGAGCATTCTGCGTTGCGCAGATATATTATTAGCACCGAGCTCCAGCGCCCAGTGCCACTCCTACAAACACTACGCTCGGGTTGTGGTGCGGCAGAAGGCTCGGACAGACGTAAACAGCACATGCAACACTTTTCAGAGATGGAGGATCGAATAACGACGCTTGTATCTGCGCTTGCCGTATAGCTGATGATTTGGGCTCGGGCTAGGCGCTGGTCTCGGGTAGAAGCCGAAGTGTCAGTGGGCGGTTAGTGGGGTCGTAGCCAGGCTGTTGCTGGGAGATACTGCGATAACGATAAGGACCAAATAATTATGGTCAAATCCATGCACAAACGTCACTCTTTCTCCCCATATGACCTCCATCTGTTTGACCACCACTCACCATTCACCCACCAGAATAGCACAGGAATTCGTGCAGAACGACAAGATATGTAGCGGCAATGGCAGGCAGGGAGATTCCTGGGTATTATTTCGGTGAGTCGTGAATCCCTGCACCTCTCTTCCCCGACGCCCTTCATGCAAGGACCGCACCACCCACCTTTACCCTTGCTAACTACCTACTCCCAGATGCCGAAAAAAACAAGTACTTCAAAGTCGTCGCTGACCCCGCGGCGCTGTACTCCAAGACCGCGGTGCGGAAGCGCAAGGCAGACGAAGCTATCGCCACGGAAAATGCGAGGGTCGAGAAGGCGAATAGAGAGCGCGTGACGCGGTCGCGGGTTGTGGGGAAGTTGGAGAGGGAGATGGGGAGGGGGGATGGGAGGTTGGATGTGCTGAAGGAGTTTGTGGGGGGATTACGGCCGGGGAAGAAGCCTATGGTACCCCCTTATGAGACGCCAAAGTGGAGGGTGTTTGACATTGATCAGCGATCTGGATGGATGGCCTGCTGTGAGCTTCCCATGGCACCTGATGTGCTCCTGATAAAGAGTCCCTTGGCTGATTACGATGTAGCGAATGGCAATTCCGTGGATATTGGTAAGCGGTTCGCCCGCGAGAAGTGTATTATATACCCTGGCCCAGGCGATCTGAGATACACCAGCACCGCAAAAGTCAACTCAGTCAACTTCTCGGCCTCTGGAGAGTTTGTGCTCACGACTTGGGCGGATCCGTCTCAGGGGCGTAACGTGAACGTGACCGACCTCTCCACGCCTGACCGTACGTCCCCCCATCTCTACTCGTGCCGCCACATCTACTTGCTAGCTAGAATACATACTGATAGCCCCTTCTAGCCATGAGATGCTTCGACTTCCGTCTAACATCCAGCAAAGCAAACGAAGACACCACAGTCCGCTGCGCGTGCGCTGCACCCCTCAACTCGCCCTACCTCTTCGCCGTAGCCGCCGACTCCCGGCCCCTCTTCCTTCTCGACTCCTCCCTGACCGAGGCACCTTCCCCCCCCGCCAATGAATCCACCATCCTCGCACTCACCTTCCTCGCCGAGTCTCCCCACGTCATCCTCGCTGGCAAGCGCTCCGGCCAGATCCCCCTAATTGATCTGCGCGTCGATGGTGGCGGCAGAGGCGGCCTCAGACACTCCGCGAGCGTCGCGCGTATCGCTCAGGTGGGTGAGAACTCGGTGGTTGTAACGGGCTTGCGCGACACGATGTGTGTGTACGACCTCCGCTTCCTGAAGGAGAAGTGGAGGAAAGACGCGACCCGGCCGGTGGTGAGGATGTGGGGACACCGGAACGAGACGAGGCATGATGTTGATGTTGCGGTTGATCGGGGCACGGGGCTTGTGGCGGCGGCGCAGGTGGAGGGGGGAGGCGGGGTGAAGATTTTTGATGCAAGGAGTGGAGTTGAGCTTGGGTATGTGGCGGGGGGACAGGCGGAGGGGGAGTATGTGAGACAGGTGAGGTTTATGGAGAGGGATAATGGGCGGGGGGAGTTGGGGTTGTGGGTTGGTAGGGGGGCGGATATTGTGGAGTATTCTTGGGGAGGATGACGGCTTAGGTGTGATGGGATCGATATTATGGGAAAGGATGGGCGTAAATAGATATATTGAGAATTTATGGCGCTATGCATAGAAACCCCAGCGTGTAATAAGAAGGAATTTTGTTAGAAAGTTATCGCCCTGATGTGTGCATGGTTATTTTCAGGGAAGTGACAGAATAACGGCGGTTTCACACAAGTAAAGTTAAATTTGGCACAAGTTTCCTGAGCAATGGTATTTATTCCTACACCTCCGATTACGAATGAAGCTTCCTCCTGAACTACCCCTCGAATCCCCGGCAGTTGGCTGACGCCATTAAGCCTCTCGTTGACACTGTAGTTCGCTTCCATAGTATAAGATCGACCCAAGGCCGAAGCAAAGCAAAAGCGCTGTAAATAGTACATTAACGTGCCCAAGTAGAAGCACCGCAACACTACCTCCTCCCTTATAAACACGCCATAAAACGCCGAGCCATCCAGTCAATATACGAGTCGTGATTCTCTCCGATGGTATACCGTGCGCCGTGCAAATGCTTATGATGAATATCCAGTCGACCTGACCAACCGCTCAGCCTCTGCCCGGTGGCGGTGGCTGCTGAGGCTGACCGGGGAAGACGAATCCGGGAGGGAACATCGGAACCCCGTTGACCAGCTGCGGCATCCCCTGCATCCCATACGGATAGCTTGGAATACCCGACATGCCGGGGAGGTTAAATGGCGCAGAACCGCCGTGGCCGCGATCCTTGCGATCATCATCACGACGGCGGTCACGGCGGTGCTCGTCCTCGTCGAAGTCGCGGCCGGATTTGGGACCAGCCTGTCCGCCCTTGTCGGTCTGCATGCGGCGACTGATGGCCTTGGACGAGACGCCCTGGCCGATCTCGATATCGGGCTCTTCGACAACCATCCCGCTCTCGATGGGCTTCCCGCCACTGCCGCCGTACTCGGCGCTGAGCATCCACTTCCTGTCGGCGTCGGTGAGCTTGCTGATCGGGATGATGCTGACACCCGTCTGGTAATCGCTGCAGTCACGTGGCCCGAAGCCGACGCCCCATCTGGTCTCGGGGTGTGTTAGTAATGGTAAACAGGTCTGGGGGAGCGAATTTACCGAACGTACTCTCAGGGATGAGTCGGGGTTCCTGCTGCCTTCCATGGCCTCCTTGGCGGTTATGGCGTCTTGTCGGCTAACCATCTTCACAAACGCGTGGCGCTTGTCTTTGTTGACGATACATGTCTGGACACGACCGAATTGGTCGAAAATGCGTCGGAGTTCCTGATCGGAACATCTGGGATGTTGTTAGAGCCTTGCGGTATATTCGGAACAATGGGAATCCTTACGTTACGCCACCAACAAATAGGGTGCGGCTGAGAACTGAAAACGGTTAGTTTGTGAACTCCCATGCATACCACACACAACATAACATACCTTTGATGCTTCCTTTGGGAATTGAATGGTCAAACTCGACCCATTTGGTGCCGCCAGAGCGGCCATCATAGAAGCCGCGTGGTGGGGATGGGCTACGACCCCGACGAGCAGGGCTGCGCTGTCGGTACTCGTTGTGCCGATCTCGGCCATAACCTGGAGAATTTCTACCATAGTCACCGTTGTCATCACGACGGCGCGAGTTTGGAGATTCACGAGAAGTATTCCACCCGCGCGCAGGAGACTTTGAACGAGAGCGTCTGCGGTAACGTCCTTGTGGAGATCTGACAGCATCATTTGGACCACCACGATCACGTGATTCATTCGGGTTCCAGGTGTTTGGAGCGGCTGCGCCATAGGAAGCTGCAGGTGCACCGCCAACATTTACGCCGCCCCCAACTGGTGGGGTTGCAGCTTGAGTCTGAGTAAGAGCTGCAATTATTCCTCCCCATTGATCCTGTGGGACCCCCGCATCCGACAACGTCTTTATGAGCATAATCTGGCGCTGCACGTCTGGGTTAAGACCAGCCGCAGCTGCAGGTGCAGGAGCAGCCGCTCCAAGTGGTAGATTTGGGTTACTTTGGTAGTTCGGAGCGCCATTGTTTTGCCCCTGGGGTAACGATCCATAACTAGCCGCTGCAGGTGCTGGCACATTTACAGATTGCGTACTAGGTGAAAACGGATACGTAGAATTCAGAGTTGCAAAATGGTTTGCACCATTACCCTGTGCCTGTGGCATACTGTAGGCATTATCTTGAACGGGAGCAGGAGCTGGGGCAGATATGGCCTGGGGTGCTGCCGCCGCAGTAGTATTCTGACGGGCCATGTTGGCCAAGGCCTCCAAAATCGATGAGGTGTTTGGCGCATTTGTCGCTGGTGGTGGGGCACCGGGGAAGGACCTCCCTACATCTGCTGGTGGTGATCCTTCGGGGGTGGTGGATTCTACAAGAATTCCAGATGTGGTTAGAAATTGCAAAAGAAACGTGGGAGATATCATAACACATCGGCAACTTACTGTTTAGTTTCTCCTTGAATGAGTTGAGCATTTCTGCGGGGAATGTCTCTCCCTTTACCCAAATCTCAACGAGCTTCTTGATCTTGTCCTACAATAAGAATAAAAAGGTAAGTGGGTGTACTCATATGTTCAAGCAGTTTGTGTAGTGCATCTTCAAATACGCCTCGTGTCTGGACAAGACCCATCCATAGAACACGGCAATACAGTACAGTACTGATATCAAGTTTATATGCGTACCTTTTGGTCATCGGGAGCTGATGCGATTATGTCGTTCATCAATACTGGCAATAGTTCCGTTACTCTATGGACTCCTGCAGCATATGTGCCATCTTGGGCAGAAACAGTTATGGGTTGGCCGTTGGCTTTGGCCTGTTCAATCCACTTTCGAGTTACAGAATCTAGAACGTATAGAACGCCGAGCTTGTGGGTTGAAGGAGCTTTCCTCAAGTGAGTGTACAGTTTCTGGACGAGGACGGACTCTGACTGTGAGAAGGGGTTAGCATCTACCGCGACGAAAGGGGGTTGAGTTACGGCGGTGATGTCGTACCTGGACATTTGCCAAACAGAGGGCTGTGAGGGTGGCTATGCGCGATCCGGATACTCCAGGAGGTTTCAAAGACAACATAGCCTGCAGAGCAGCTTCAAGTTCTGCTACTGCGGATGACATGGCGGATAGAAGTTGATGGATGTGATGTGATAAGAGTATAGAGTGAGTTTTAAGCCCTGAGAAGGGTGTTGTGACAAAAGACCAAGATGGTTCTTCGCAGGACTACGATCTATGTCGATCTATGTCGTGTATTCACTTGTGTTCTTTTTTGTTTATCCCAGTCAGATGTTACGGTGAAATTGAGAGCAGAGTACTATGGCGACTACAGCCTCCGGCCGATGGAAGAAGATGGCTGGAGGTGAATCACTCAGTAATCCCCCAAACTGCCTGGATGATGTAGTGATCTAGTGATCTGTCTCTAGAGACCACAGCAAGACCTGTTAGTTTGCGATGCACCTATCGCGATGGCGGCGACGATAATCTGATTGATTTTGATCGACGAAGGGAGTGTTGTCGATGGAGTTTTGTTGGGGGGAAAGAAAGAAGAGAAGATGGACCTGTGAGGTTGAAAGAGGAGAACTGAACAAAGATCAACGTTTGCCGCCCGAAACTGCGACTATGCCCAAAGCGGGTACATTTCACTCGCTTACGCGATAAGGTCAGATAAGCCCCTAAATTAATGTCACGTGAAATATTCGTCATAGAAAAACAGAATTTGTTTGTTGGGTGTGTGTTGGGCGCCACGGGTGGATTCGGCGGTTTATGGAATTTATGGAATTTATTTATGGAATTTCAATTTCAGGAGAAGTCTAGGGAGCACGAGCACGAGCACGAACACGGCACGGGCACAGCACGAGCATAATTAGGGACGGACAAAGGCTTCAGTGGAGCACGAATAAATTGAGTAAATTAGATGTGTACAGTGGAATCTCTGGTTTTCCCGAAATACAGTGCAGTGATCCGGCAGTGTTCCGGCCATCCCTTCTGTCCCTCGGTGGAATGGAGCAACTGTGAACGTGAGAATGGGGATAATTGGAGTAAATTGGAGTAAACCCATACAAAACGACGGCGACATGCAAATGCACCCGAGCTCCAAGGCCCCAAGGCCTAATAAATACCGGATATGCCTTGGTACTTCCAATCTTCATACATGTGCACGCTATTAGTGGAGTACTTTTGCATTTCCCACTCCCAAAAATCTCCCAAAATCTCCCAAAGTACACCTGTCTTGTGAAAATCCAGGGATTACGTCAGGAGATACGGCATAATTCTGCCCAATCATATTTTACTCCGGCCCACGCTACGGTCGGTCCGAACGCCGGTCGCCGGTCGCGCCGTCTTGCATCCCTGACAGACGAGATCATCATTTTCCGTTAACTTTCTTCCCGACCCTCCGTCTCCAACAACTCTTTCCTCTCCAACACCACATACACAATTCAAAATGGCATCAGCAGTTCGTTTTGGCTCTTCCGCCTTCAGGTCGTCCCTGGCCGCCCCAGCATTCAATGCTCGCATCGCAGCCTTCAATGGCGCGCGTTGCTACTCCGCCAAGGCCCAGGTAAAACAATTTCTCAACAATAATGTGAGAAGCATCCGCTGACAGCGTTCGTGATAGACTCTGAAGGAGCGCTTCGCCGAGCAGCTTCCTGAGAAGATCGAGGAGATCAAGAAGCTCCGCAAGTCAGTATTTCCCTAGCCCCTATCGCTCGAAACAGCCATTGACCCGTTTTTAGGGACCACGGCAACAAGGTCATCGGCGAGGTTACCCTCGACCAGGTGTATGGTGGTGCCCGTGGCATCAAGTCCCTTGTCTGGGAAGGATCCGTCCTCGACTCTGAGGAGGGTATCCGTTTCAGAGGATTGACCATCCCAGAGTGCCAGGCGGCCCTTCCCAAGGCACCAGGCGGCAAGGAGCCCCTCCCAGAAGGTATTTACCCCGAATCATCGACAACCAAAGACCCCTATTGACAAGCTCAGGTCTCTTCTGGCTGCTCCTGACCGGTGAGGTCCCAAGCGAGCAGCAGGTCCGCGACCTGTCTGCCGAGTGGGCTGCCCGCTCCGACGTCCCCAAGTTCGTTGAGGAGCTCATCGACCGCTGCCCAACCTCCCTCCACCCAATGGCTCAGCTCTCGATTGCCGTCAACGCTCTCGAGCACGAGTCTTCGTTCGCCAAGGCATACGCTAAGGGTATCAACAAGAAGGAGTACTGGGGACACACATACGAGGACTCCATGGACCTGATTGCGAAGCTCCCAACCATCGCTGCCAGAATCTACCAGAACGTCTACAAGGATGGAAAGGTTGCCCCAGTCCAGAAGGACAAGGATTACTCCTTCAACTTCGCCAACCAGCTCGGTTTCGGCGACAACAAGGCCTTCGTTGAGCTGATGAGACTCTACCTCACCATCCACACCGACCACGAGGGTGGCAACGTCAGCGCCCACGCCACTCACCTGGTCGGCTCTGCCCTCTCCTCCCCCTTCCTCTCCCTCGCCGCCGGCCTCAACGGTCTTGCTGGCCCACTCCACGGTCTCGCCAACCAGGAGGTCCTCAACTGGCTCACCAAGATGAAGGCTGCCGTCGGCAACGACCTGTCCGACAAGGCCATCACCGACTACCTCTGGACCACCCTCAACGCCGGCCAGGTCGTCCCCGGTTACGGCCACGCCGTTCTCCGCAAGACTGACCCCCGTTACATGGCCCAGCGCGAGTTTGCCCAGAAGCACCTCCCAGACGACCCCATGTTCAAGCTCGTCAGCCAGGTCTACAAGATCGCCCCAGGTGTCCTCACCGAGCACGGCAAGACCAAGAACCCCTTCCCCAACGTCGATGCCCACTCCGGTGTCCTCCTCCAGCACTACGGCCTCACCGAGTCCAGCTACTACACCGTTCTCTTCGGTGTCTCCCGCGCCATTGGTGTCCTCCCCCAACTCATCATCGACCGCGCCGTCGGCGCCCCCATCGAGCGCCCCAAGTCTTTCAGCACGGAGAAGTGGGCTCAGATCGTGGCCAAGCTATAAATTTGATTTTTGCTTAGGTGATTGGTGTAGCAAAAATGGAAATGGAGTGTATATCTAGGAATGGGGGGGATTGGCTTTGGCTGTATTTATAGAATAATAGATAAGGATTAGACTATGAGTGCCTGTCGCCGTTATTGAATTGCATGGGTTTTGTCCTATATTTGATGTCTATGTTCGAGGAGAAGTGTGGACCTGGTGTTGTCCGTTATTTGCTTTCTACCGTCGTGCAGCTGGAAGAAAAAGCTGGACATGACTTGTTCACACCCTGCATCTCTTCTGCCTACAGTCCATGGCATAACCGGCCAGCCAGAAAACAGTCGTTTATGGATGTAAGCTGCTGCTTCGTAAGTATTGCGGTTTCAAATAGACTGTAGCGTAGCCGACGTACGGGTGTCGGCAGTTGGTAGGTAAATTTGCTCACGTTTGCCTTGAAGATTTACCCAGTAACTAAGCTGCCTAATGCTTGCTTACGAGTCTTACAGCATTTGCACTGCTGTTGAAGATATCACTAATGTGTTGTAAGACTCGAAAGTTGTCATTAACCAATAGGTGCCAGCCGTCGACAGCATCATGTGCTGCAACGTAGCATAGTCAGAAGCAGCAGTAGCTGATATAAAAACTGAACAACGCATATAATCCATCAGTTGAAGACAGGCATAAGTGAACCGCCTATAAATAAATTATATAAACGGAAAAGATTAGCCAAAGTGAAGCCGCCTATTCGTTAAAGCCGTGAATCTCCGCCAATCGAATCCCGAGAATGAGGCTTTGAGCGAGCCTGGCAGTGCGACGAAGGATTGAACCACGAAATCCTTCCGTCCCACACTCAGCCCTGGCTCCAACGATTCACCCAGATTAAAACCGCCTAATCCATCCCACCAATGTTATCCGCATCTGACTGCTGCGTGTGGAGGCAATAATATGGTCAAGGTAAGACAAGCCAGGGGCCGCACCTGTCAGCTCCTGCCGTTTCTCACTCACATATCGGAACACATTCTCGAAATTGGGGGGAGATCGACACTAAAGCCCGATCTTGCCAGTAACGCTGCGCCTCATGCACGTAAGCTTACTTGCTAGTGATAATATACGCAGCCGTGATCTGCAATGTGACAGGCGGAGCTTCATATGCCTCATTGAGGCATTGGGGTCCAAAGGTGAGCAATGTTGCCTAATGACTATTTCCAAATTCAACTTCCGGTATGCGAGGTGTAACGTGAAACAACCACTGATCTCGGAGTTATGAGGGGCTTATGAGGGGAATATGCGTACGGCGAGAGTATATAAAGGGCAAGCAAGTCTGCTCTTTCGACTCTCATCATTCAAACGCATCTCAATACATTTACTAATCCAAAACCTCCTCCAACACCACAAAACACCACAATCCTCCCATAGCAAACATGAAGCTCTCAGCCCTACTCCCCGCTGTCCTCATCGCAGCCGCCCCCGCCCTCGCCTGCCTCGAGACTATCGGAAGCATCGATCTAGCGGGCAACGTCCAAAGAATCACCGCCGTCGATAATGGCGTCACAGTATGTGATAGCGACCGGGGCCACCGGATCGACCAAGATGGGCACATCTCCGTGACGTGCAATGCAGGGTTCGTGTATGCTGTCACCAAGGACGGGTCGATGGGGTGGTACAAGAACCCGAAGAGTGAATTTTCGTTCAGGCAGGTTGTGGGGGGGAGTCACCAGACGCTGTACTGGAATGAGAAGCGCTATGGGTGCTAGTAGCTGTGGATATGGGCTGGGTGGAATGGGATGTCTGTGATTCTGTTGTGCCTGTTGGCCCGGATAGGTGGCAGATATTTGGTTTCCTCTACCAAAAGTGCTATGGAAGGCACAGACGGTAGGGCTTGACGGGGCGGATATATCGAAATGACATTAGACTGATGAGACATAATATAAATCTTAACTATAATGCACTTACGCTTTATATGCTTGCAATACCACAAGATCCTGATTTGGCTCAAAAGGAAAGCACAGCTTGCGTTGATCAGTGAGAGAAAGGGATGCTCTGCCTACTACCAAAAAGGCACCCGACAAATCGCCAGGAATTTGTGCGCCGCAGTAGATACCTGCATAGTTGGGCAATCTATTTTTGCACTTTAAGGTCTGCAGCTGTCTCTTTGTCGTCGGAAAGGATGGATGTTCAAAACATGCATACAATAGAGACTCCTTACAGATTTTTTTATAGTTGTATGATAGAAAAAGAGCACAGTACCATTGCTATTATCCACTAACCATACCTCTGCACCAAATCTTTCATAACATCAATGACCCTGTTAAGCCCATTAGCTGCTAAACTAGATTGTAGGTTGAGAATAGTCTCACTGTGTGCGAAGTGTCTCGTTGTCGACAAAAAGTGCCGATACGTGTGTATCAAACCTCCTAGCATGGTATCAGCTACGTATATCGGGAAAAAGATTTCTTTTACAAGTGTCTCACAGCCTATAGAGGTCTAGACGGCCTTCAAAATCCTCTTCCGGAGCCGAAATCTGGGTGAATGTGTTGTAGGCAGCAACGTACTCATCTCCAAACCTATTGCAAGCTGGTCGCCACTGGCCAAACTCATCTTTAATTCAAGAGATTCAGCACGGGTAACCGCAATTGTTTTTGTGGGAGAACTTACATTCGTTGTGAGCAAAGAAGCAGCACGAATCGAAGACAAGAGGCTGGCCGTTATCGACATCAATCCCTGCATTTGCGTACCAAAGATCTCCATGAACAAGGGAAGGTTTAACTATTCGGCCATCACTCTCGAGAGGCCTCAGGAGCCTTGGGATGACTTTCTCGAACAGAGTACGGGAGAGGGCATCGAGCTCTTCACTTGGCCCTTTCCTTTCAACCTCTAAGTCAAGCGCCTGTCTCATAGACTTGGCAAAGAATGCCTCCCAGCTATCTTCCCATTCTACGAATTGGGGTAGGTTTCCTGCGTAGGTAGTGATGTGAAACCCGAACTTACCAGTAGGCGATACGCTTTTCTGGTGCAGTGTTGACAGAAGAGCGGCAAATTTGTGTGGGTCAGGCATACTGTTTGTCATATCTCGAAACTCGCAGAGGAAGAAGTGGGTGTCTGGTATCGTCCTGTAGGTGCCGCAAGCGATGGGCCTTGGGACATATTCTGGGAGAACATTATACATCGCGTTTATTGACTGAAATTCACCCCGAGTCATATTCATGCCTAGTTCTTTCGACATGACCTTAATGAAGAAGGACTGCCTTGTACCATCGCCGAGCAAAACATCGATGCGACCCGTCTGCGCCCAAAAGCTTACGCCATGTTTCTCGGTGGCTGTGATATTGCATCCTTCTGGTAGTTCTTGACAGATGGTCAACACAAAGACTTAGGAGTCCGCCAAGGGCTTGTAACTTACCCTTCAACACGGCTGGGTCGATTTTGGTATTGCTCGCCCCAAATTCAAGGCCATCTGCACCGTTGTAGTTCATTTCGTGTTAAAGAATCCGTTAAATCTGCTCAGTGTCCAGCTGGTTGGAGATTCTTGGGATATCGGAGAAGCGGGGTTTACTGCAGGCGGAGCTTCCGTATGTACTCACCACATGGTCGAGTAGCCAATTGCAGACAAGCCCCCCATTTGGGCTGCTAGAGTCCTGTTAATTATCTTCAACTCCCATTTATGTAACCCTTAGATATGCGGGCTACTCGCTGTGGGTTATGCTGCTTTGTATCCATCTGACTATCCTGACTACTCTGTAGTATCATTCTACCTATGTCCTCGAGAGCGCCATTGTGAAGGACTAAAGCATGACTTGATTCAATCTAGCTAGGCTACAATTGTTTTAGTCAAAATTTGATGAAGACGCATACAAGACTGTGAGAAGTACTGTACATCAGTGTGAGTATGGGGGTCCAAAATTGTGTAACAGTCTCCGACTATTATAATCACTCTTTAGCGCACTAGACCAGGAAGCTCTATAGGAAATATAGTACTATATAGAAGAATAAAATTGATTGGATTACTACTTTGCCTACGGGGTGCCTGCCCAAACCCCACCGTGTGTCCACGCGGCGTCCGGGTGCTCCCGCAGCCTCTTTAATTTAACCTAATCTCATCATTTAGTGTCCAGTCATTGAGGCCTTAGTGATCCTGCCATGCCAATGTTCAACAGGGAACAGGTCCTTGACACCGTTTGCCTCGGCCCGTTGCTGCCCGTCGTTGCGCGCGATAAACGTCCCTAGCTCTTTAATTCCCACGTAGACAGTCTTGATGGTTATGAAGCTTGTGTATGGCAGGGCGGAAGGGATACCCAATTCTCTTGAGTCTATGGTCGGATGTGATAGTGAGTCAAATAGATAAACATAATTAAGCTTCCGATATAGCAGAGCGCATTAGATGCCTACTTCTCTACATAGCAGGAGATAACATGGCTAGAAATTTAATCAGTTAACTCTAATGCTTGTTTACACTACTGTTGTACTTTTGGATGTCAGTCGAGGGAAATGGCGACAGGAAGCATGACGCAAAGCATGGCGCAAAAAAGGGAGTTTGGGGAGTTGCAAAAAGCGAGAATGGGGGGGGGCGCGGCGAAAAAGCGAGTTGGGTGGTGCTAAAAAGCAAGATGCCAAAAAGCGAGATGGGTAGTGCCAAAAAGCGAGTTGGGTGGTGCTAAAAAGCAAGATGCCAAAAAGCGAGATGGGTAGTGCCAAAAAGCGAGTTGGGTGGTGCTAAAAAGCGAGATGGGTGGTGCCAAAAAGCGAGATGGGTAGTGCTAAAAAGCGAGTTGGGTGGTGCTAAAAAGCAAGATGCCAAAAAGCGAGATGGGTAGTGCTAAAAAGCGAGTTGGGTGGTGCCAAAAAGCGAGATGGGTAGTGCCAAAAAGCGAGTTGGGTGGTGCCAAAAAGCGAGATGGGAGTTACGAAAATGGAGTTTGGGAGCACAGAGCGAATGGGATTGAAGGGAAGCATAGAGTGATGCATAGAAGCGGAGAATGGTCCATGCTCTGCTTCTCTATGGAGCAATGATGCATGGGTACGACGATGCATGGGTATGACGATGCACGGAGCAGAAGAATGGCGGCAAGGGTACATCGAGCGGCTGCAAGTGGAGATATGTGAGAAAAACGATGGTCTCGCCACGAAAGAAAAGAAAGGGGTTGGGATATGCTCTTGGAATGGGGTATAGTTGTAGCGCTAGATCCACCTATTGCTTATTGTTACACAAGACGCAATTTAATAAAATACAGCTTTAAAGTTGATCTCACAGTATCTGCATCTTTTTCGCCATGAAACGAGCTGACTCTGTCAGTTTGAGAGTCGCAAGCGCGGTTGGTAGGGTGACACTCATCGAGTACTGGAACGAAACTTAATCTGGAAATCACGCTAACCAGAAAAGTCCCATCCCATGGGATGGGAAATGGCCTTTTTCTGGTTAGCGTAAAAGGAAGTAAACCAATGTCTATATGTCACTTAATCGGCACTGTACGCTTTCAACGCCTAAGAAAACTCGTCCCTTAATCCAAACCTTTCGTATTCTGTTCTTATTATGTCTTCGCAAAGATGATTCTTCGAAAGGCGTACACACCGTCCCCCTAATTGCTCGGGTTTCGAGACACTATCAAAGGGTTCATGCGAGGAGATTCCGGATATTCGTGAATATTCACGAACCCCCTCGATTCCTTTTCTTGAGTACTCCCCGCGGGGTGGTAGCGGCAGTAACTAAGTTACATGCCTACAGGGCTACATGCCTACAGGGATTATCGACATTGCCAGCCTTGTATCCTAATAGAAGGGCAGCAGCAGAGAGCGGGATAGCCCAAATCCATGCCTTAGACTTGCAGCTCCCTATCCGCCCGTGCTTGCCAGTCTACTGTGCTGTTCGTCTGAAATATCCCTCGCCTTCCGTACCTATCTATGCATATAGTGTCAAATAGGTCTACGCAGTGAGATACAATTTGCGTAGGATGAATTTGGCACAGGCAGTGGCCATCGGATCCCCACACCTCTCTTGACATTACTCCCTCATGACCCTGTCAGAGTACTCATAGTGTATTTGAACTCAATGGAGTTCCCTATATTTCTGTGGATGCCACCATCGCGTCGAGGCGGTGTGGCAGCTAGTCAGCAACAATCTCTTCGGATCACATCTGTAATATAAGCCCATTGGCCAGCAGCCTGGCTTTGAGTTGGATTAGAGGTGTCAAGTGGAAAATCAGAGGTCCCTGTAGACTTGAATATAATTGGCCTAGGCGTTTTAATAGTAGGCGATACGAAAGGGCGTATTCTATGTGCAGGTTGAAAGAAAGCAGAGAGGAGTCTTCGAATAGACCACAGAGCGGGTATAAAGTCTATCCCTCTCCCCATCTTTTAATCATAAACTCATTTAACGCAAACACAATTCAGCAGACGGCCCCAAAATATCAAGAGACTTTAATCTTGTAGAAATGCCTTCGACCACAGGTGCAGTGAAAGGGGGAGACTCTAGTTATATCAGGTACCCTTTATTGATTGCTCTGGTTCTTACCTTACCATCAACCCCTTGACTAACGTCTGCGTTATTAGCGATCCCGGTGCAGAAGAACATCAAAAGACAATCGACTTCGCCAACGATTTGGCAATGCGCAACGACAGCCAAAAGGAAGTGTGCAAGTCATGCCAAATCATAATGCATGGCTGGCTCTTTGCAACAGATGGCCCATTTGCCACACCGATGACACGGAGGCAGTGTAGAAACAGCAAATGGGAAGCTGAACGCCTTATATTGCATCATCATAGCCATTAGATGATCCAGAGGAGGTGAGCATAGAGCATAATCGCAACTTCAAAGACTCTGCTAACAAATTGCCTAAGGGGTTTGCAGAAAATGACACAGAGCAATCAACTTGTCCTAAAAGTCAAAATTATTGTAGAAGGGCAACTCAACATCGCCGACGTAAATTTAATTTCTATATAATGCTGCGAAGCAGCATGAATTTGCCCTTGGGGTTTTTCCATTCTCGAGAACGTGTGTGGCAAGATACTGTCAAGTCAAATCTGGTATGAATATGGATGCAGCGAGCATAATGCCAACCGTATCTCTAATATTTCAGGAGTTATGTGCCTCAAATGGAAGTTAATATACAAATAATAGAACTGTGATGGACAATACAATGAATAATGCGATGCATAACTACAAGTTGACAGAATAAGGGCGTGACTATGATCCTCTAGAGCACTTTCTTTCTTTGAAATATTTTCTCCAAACCTACACTACATCATACGTACGCCAGCCTGTAAAGAGGGCCGCTTCCACAACAAAGTGGACTTCAGTCTGTAATCCCTGCACACAACTTGTGGTGATGTACGTGCAGGGATCACAGCTTGTGGTTATGTTAATGTGAGGATCACAACTTGTGAGCCTGAATGTGTAGGGATCACAACTTGTGATCCCTGCACACAACTTGTGGTGATGTACGTGCAGGGATCACAGCTTGTGGTTATGTTAATGTTAGGATCACAGCTTGTGGTAATCGATGTAGGGATCACGGCTTGTGGTTCCATACATGGGGGGATCACAACTTTAGCTATAAAGCAGACGATACCCACTAATCCCACTGACCTAATTATAGTTGTAGGACTAGATGCAAAGATGGCGTTTCAGAAGTATTAGCGCTAATAGGCACACTGAAAAAAACCTGCTGCAAAGCCGGCACTGTCCTCAGTACGCTATCTGCGGCAGCCCCACTTTGGCTAATGGAAGCCTAAAAATGACCGTGCATCTCGGCGGCTAGAGACTCGGAGCAGTGGTTATCCCATGTTCCAGCTCTATCATGAGCTTGGTTTCCTATTTGGGATGCACCGCGAGGTGCACCCCAAAGAGGCGATGTGCGTCTTGCCTATATTACTAGTCCTTAGCTGCCCCACATCACTCTCGGTGAGGGATCCAAAGTCATATCCTCATTTCCGCAGTCTTGCGAACTTAGATGTGACTATTGTGACTGTTAGAATGATGAAAAGTTATCCACAAAGATTGAGTCAGGGTGATAAAAAGTTATCACTAGTGATAGAGCTGAGGTCGCTTCGAAAGTGATACTGTGGAACTGGGACAAACGCTGCCAAACGGGTCAGACCGTATTTAGTGTAAAAGCCCTGCCGTACCAGGAACCACGATCTCGCTCATTCCACAAACCCCCACGAGCGTACCCAGTACCTACGAACCAATCCGCCGGGCTGACACGGGAAAACCCACTTCACTGTCTCGTGGGTGCGGTTAATAACCGCGTCGATGACAGTTGCGCACCATTCGGCACACGATCTCTCTCACCGCACCAGCACAGCAGGCACATTCAAAAAGGGGGCGAGGCCATTTCAGGTGATTGAGTCTACGGAGGTGGCGTACAGAGATTTTATTCTGTTGCAAAGGATGATGGCAACAACAAAAGTGCTCGCACTGGAGCATGCATCGGAGCCGTGCCGTTGAGTCGCAGTAGCTCACACAGCCCATTAAAACTATAGGCATGTTTATTGGTTACGACCTCATAGCCATGGAACACCTCAGACACGGCTTGCGAATGTAAGGATCGAGCACGGGGATCCTGGGCGGAACAACCGCATCCGCCAAGGCCCCCCAGCGCACATTCCTCTTCCCTACAGTACTGTACAGCCCTGGTGGAAAATTAAAGGAACAACTTGTGCCATAAGACAGTATTATTCCTGAAAAACGCGAACCCCTTTCCTCCACAGCTGTGCCAGAGAAGGCGCATTAACCCGTTGCACGCACCCACAACGCGAAATTGAAACTGACTCGTACTTTTTAAACGGCTTAGGATGTCACAACACATCATGTATTTGCAAGGACCGACCGCGCGGAAGTTCCTGTCAATGAAACGGACGAGTCATGTGGGGCCGGGGGGGAATACCATTTGGCCCTTACAAGGGGGAAATTCCATTTGGCCCTTACAGGGGGGAGAAACACCATTTCGCCTATTCAGAGGAGGAAGAACAATTTCGCCAATGTGGAGAATCGGGGAAGGGGATGGTTCTCTCTTCCCCCCGCAAGTTCGTTGGAATCGAGAACCCAGCCACACCCCCCCAGTCAGCGACATGCTCATGGCCAGCAGCAGAGCCGCCTACCCGTCCGGATCTCCGTGTGCTTGGAACCTTATCTTGGCTTATCTTGGCCAGCTGCTATCAGTTGCGAGTCAAATACAATCAATCCTCCACTGGGGGTGGTATTACAACCCGCAGTACGAAGACAACATTTTTACGCCCATTATCGACTTAGTCCAATTCTTTAAAGCAATATCTCACCTTCGTAATACACTAGAAGAGCTTACCATGTCAATTGAGTGTACTATGGGGCGCGATATTGGGCCACCCCAATTAACAATCGAGGGTCCTTTAAATCGATCGCCGACTTCGACAAACTGAAAAGGTTTACTGCCCCGCTTCCGCTTCTCCTAGGGTTTGCATCCGACCAGACGAGATACAGGATTTGCTGCAACCTCGAATTTTTGACCATTACCGACGAGTTATATTATCACGATCAGTAAGAGTGGGAGGATCGTGACGTCGTGGGCGTGCTTGAGCCATGGCTAGAGAACTTCCAAGCATCAACTTTTAGAACTGGCAGAAGAAATCTGGAACCAGTCCATTAGGAGTGAACTCGAAGGGATATGTGCCAGAGTTGGGGTTCAGATTGAGATAACTAAACTAAATGAAGATTTATACTTTGATACATAGTATCTATAAAGTACATATAGGGCAATGTTTCAAGGTTGTTTATTACCACTTAATATGACACCCCAGTAATGCGGAATGGACGCACAGAGTTGAATTTGGTTCTTGTTCTTTACCACCCCCCTGGGCAAGAGTTGTTAAGCCATGTGACTCTAGTGTAATAGAGCCGTCAATCATCACCAGGACAACATCGCTAGAGACCTCGTGATGTCAAAATAGTAGAGAAGGGTCACTGTCTGCACAGCACATTTGGTGCCCCTCCTGCCGCCACTCCGGAGATTTTGACAGCGCTGAAGGCTCTCGATCATAGGGGTACCTATATGGTCACAGGTAAACAATGTGGTACCCTTTTGTGAAGAAGCAAAAGGTGAGTTGATAACCGCAGGCTAAAACTGCTATAGCTGGCAAGGTCTCTATCTTTATTTATATTTCACTTCCATGAAGAAAGGCCAGTTCGGTTTCAGTGAGTACGAAAACCTACGGTTCGTATTATTATATGGTATTATAGGCGCACAAATATATGCGCCGATACTCTGCAAGATATCTGCGAGAAAAGACGAATCCTAACTCGAAGTCGCTTTGCTTTGTTGGCACCATTCTATGAGTGCGCTTAACGTCCCGGCCGCTCTCCGACTATCCCCCCACCTTTTCAACTCCATCAACAACTTACGCCCCTCGATTAAGACGCGTACAGGTCCCCGCGGGCTACACAAATTCCCCACTCCAGTAACAACTGCCCGCATCCCCCCGCCCTTCTTCACGAACAGCTGAACCAACTCATCATCCGCCGGCCGATCTAACCGCATCAACGTCGGGAACAACGCATCGACATCGTCCCCGTCCTCGGGCGACTCCCCATCCTTTAAAGCCGGCGTATATGTCGCAAATGTTCCATATGCCCACATCGCGAGAGTAGCAAGGAACACACCGGCCGGCTCGTAGAACGCGTCGGCCGAGTAGCGGCGTACGTGCCAAAACAGCACCCCTGCGTGGATCATTGCCAGGCGAGATTTATGCTGGTCCTCCTGCGCCCAGCGACGGACGTAGTCCTGCGTGCTAACCAGCTCAGCATCGGATGCTGGTATGGCTTCCCCTGTGCGGAAGCGAGCCAGCAGCACGATGTGACTCAATGGGGTGAGGAGGACGACGCGGGCAAGATGGAGATGGAGGACTGTAGGGTGTTCCATGCCAGATGCGACGCCAATGACGCTGTTGGCGTGCCAGTGTAGGATGTCGAGGACATCGCAGGCCGAGTTGCGCCATTTGGAATATGTCGGAATATCAGGGAGCCAGACGGGCATTGACCTTTCTATGATGCGTATGCTCTGTCTTTCTGCTTTTGGGCTCCAGAGAGTGAGAGGCTGCTGGAAGAAGGCTGCTACTTCATGGGTCCGCCGGAAGAGAGCATGGATGCAGAGGATACGGCTGAATTCGCCCATGGACGATTGGAGATGCTTCTCCACGTATGCAATTTGGATGGCGGCATGCAGTGAGGGGTTTGCTAAGAATTTGTAAGCATTCTGGCCTAGAGGTGACTTGGGAGGACAGGCTACTTACGCGTAGAGGCTTCGTGAAGCTGCTGCCAGTCAAGAGCTGATTCAGCCTCCCAAAGGACTTCCTGACACGGTAGCGGAACTCTGGCATCTTCTAAGGTTAGAGCTGAGCGTGTTCCAAAGTGAAAACTCGACATGCAGTCTAACATCTACAAAATCGCATGTTAGTTGGCCTCCTAAGCTTGCCACGGAAACGTACCCATATGCAGTATCCAGTCCGGCGATTACTTTCTTCCTGGTGCCAGATTTCCCAGCCATTACTTGCGGTGGCTAAATTTATCGACAGATCAGAGCCGGTATGCGCCGTAGGTAGAGCCCATTCGCTACTACAGAAAGAATCAAAGTCGCTTTTGTATGCACTAGCAAATTTCTTAAGGCGTGCGTCACCACCATACGAAATCCCAATCATGTTAAGTAGCTTAGCTTGTATTAAAACTATCCCGTTGGGTTTTGCATCATTGTCGGCTTCAGTCTGTTCATGGGAATTGTCAGGACTTCATAATTGATACAGTGGCTAGCAATCGGAGCTTACAACAGTCTGAATTGCACGGCGTGTAAATTCATGCATGGCAGGAATGAAGACATCGTTGTCCTCGGATTCCATGTAATGGCTTCCGATTGAGGCCAAGGCCAATACAAGTAGCCAATGCGTTGTCGATAAATCGAGAGTGGGATGGTGTAAAAAAGGAAGAATCGGCTGGAAATTCTCCATATAAAGGAAAACCAGCTGGCTGAAAATTCCAATGTGCGGAAATGATGATCCTCTAGCAAACGGTGAGTAATGTGTACTAATAATACACGTTTGTTTGAATACTCGAAGAATGTCATTATATATAGTTTGCGGGAGCTTTATGATGTTGGGTGTGGAGTTTTCGAGAGGTTCGTTCAGCTCTGGGAAGATGAATCTGTCACAATGCGTTGCATTCTCATGGTGGGGTGCAGGTATTAATGACTCTGTTCTATAGGGTGCCTTACGGACTCGAGGTAGCCGCGCCCCATCTCCGTCAACATAGAATTGACCAGCATATGGAGTGCTTTGTGACCTATCGATGCTTTGGTCCCCTAACGGAGGTAAGTATGTGTGTGGGCCACTCCGTTCTTGGGGCGAAGACACGTGCAACGCCGCGTTGTCAAATGTCACAGCACAACTCGGTGCTCCGACTCCAGGCGTATTTTCGAGAAGACGAGAGGACCTCTGATAGAATGATTCGATGCCTGCATCTCTTTCCTCCATAGGAAAGTCTGGCGTCCAAGCATCTGAAAGCCAGTTTATAGATGAGAAACCATTTTGACACCATGGCTCTGTGGCTTGGGTAGGGCCGTGATAATCATTCCGGACATTTGAAGACTTGGAATCGGCAGTATTTTGAAAATTAGGACTGCTCGGCAGTGGGGGGTTATTAGAGCTGAAAATTGTCTGATTTTCGGAAAGTAGAGATGAGATGTTCATTG
This sequence comes from Pseudogymnoascus sp. SDFLT0511, assembly GCA_030180035.1. NCBI lineage: Eukaryota > Fungi > Ascomycota > Leotiomycetes > Thelebolales > Thelebolaceae > Pseudogymnoascus > Pseudogymnoascus sp. SDFLT0511. The sequence goes on along the minus strand of JASCQD010000005.1, from coordinate 690,917 downwards.
GCGACTGAGACTCAGCGACATGGAGCTGGGCTGGCGCTGGAGGCATTGGGCTATAGAATAGGTGACTATTCTGCACAGAGTGACCATTGTACCTATTTTCAGCATTACTCTGAGGGTTCAAGGAGTGCTCGCTCACACCAGCTTGGTCACCAATCACTGGCCGGTAGCCAAGATCAGGGCCTTTGGCGGCAGCTGGCGACTGAGAGGCGTTAGACCAGGACATCATCGATTCATGGGGACTCGCCACCACATTCTCGGCGCTGGAGCCATTCGATGTTTCCTCAGGAGTTGAGGTCAGATTCTCCCGTCGGCTCGTATCTGCCGCGGGATACTCGCACAGAATTAAGCGCCTGTCGCAGGTTGAGCACGGGGTATCGCCGCTGCACTTTCTCCGCAACGCAGCGCAGGCAATGCAAGCTCGAGCGCCCTTCCCAAGTGCGCTGCGCTTGGGCTCGGAGTGGACCTTCTCATGGCGCTTCAGGGCGTCGCTGCGGTTCGCTGTCAGCGGACAATATCACGTGAAATAGATGAATCAGAACTGGAGCTGGCTCAACGTACAGTCTGTAGAAGCCCTTGCGACAGAAGCTGCATTCCAGGTATCGCTCCGTTCTGTGACTGCGCGCGTGGCGCGTGAGGTGCTCGACGCGTCGGAATGCATAGTGGCACTCGAGGCACTTGAAGGGCCGCTCCAGGTGGCTCCTCTGCGCCGCATCGAGGGCGTTTATGTTGGGTCTCGCGCCTCGATCTACCATGAGTGGACTAGTCAGTAATGGAGTTGGAGTTCAGAGGCGCGCCTCCAGAGCTTGCTTACCCATACCTGACAAGGTCTACTGGTCACAACCACCTATTACAAGGGCGATTGGTAGTCGTTTAGTCGTTTAGGTAGGGATTGGAGATGGAGCCTTTGGGTTCCTGTGGGGGAAGGGCCTAGCATATGTTGTCTCGAACTGCCTCTGTCTGTACTGTGTGTACTGCATGTCGATAAAACGACCTTTAGACTCTCGATGCTAGGGTTTACTGTCCAGAACACCTATGTCGGACCGGAGAAATGCTACGAACCCACGAACGAACGATGTTCTGCCAAGAGAGATGGGTCGCGCTTTGTCGTGTGCCCGGTATGGTTCGCGGGGTTGAGATCAAAGTGGTACTCAAATGGTATTGTTAGAGCTCCGTGTGTTTTTGCGGGGGGGGCATATTTGGTAGTATGCTTGGTAGCTAACCCACCGGAGTTACCCCGCATTCTAGTATTCTTGTCATACGGCATCCTTTATTTAAAGACGTCCCAGACCCTGGTTGGACCCTTCTTTATTTTTGGGAGAAGAGGTGACGCGAATATGCTAACGACGATTATTTTATCTTCAGTCACGATATATCGATATTTTATGAGTTTTGAGGACCGTAAGCAAGTTTATTCTATGTGCATTATGTACTCTACCATACATACATACTATACATTTATGCTACTATGTCTGCCTCCTCATCCCTACTCGCATATGGCCCTTTCCCCCACGATTGTCCCTCAGCGCGTAAGGAACAAAATTAAGTTTGTCGACCTTTCCATCACTCTCCTGGGTGATGGATTCACGAGGCAATTGCGGGGCGAGGCTTGTATCGATGCTGAGGAAAGAGGCAAAATTCTGCCCCGTCAATGCAATATATGGCTCTCCCGTCCCTGCAATTGACGCCTCACTCTCAGAAATGGCCGCCTTAGGATCAAAAACAAGGCTTTTGAAGTGGTCATTCACCCATGGGTTGTCGACGTCCTCAAGGCAGTACACCAGTGGCCCTCTTGCCAGCGCTATGATGTCCTGATTCGTGTATGGATGCGGAGATACAAATCTCGGCTTCAAAGGAATGTCGAGTGTGAAGCTTGGATTATCCCTGAGCCAGCCCGCAGGAAGCATTAAGTAACCTTTCACAACTTGAGGGCTAGGTAATTCTGGTGATATCTGGACACAAATTAGCACTGCCCGTTATATATTCTCAGAAACGCACCTTCCACCCAGTTGCCCAACCGGGAATCCGGAGGTTGATCGTCGTCGGCACATCGGATGCATTCTTAACAGCAAATTCCATTTTTCCTTCCCACGGCCAGTTCGACACCTGCTCGATTTCCACTGTGGCTCCCCCAACATCGACAGATAGCGTTGCCGAAGAGTACATGTGAACGTTCACGGATAGACGTGTATCATCCACTTTCGAGGTCCACAAATATCCACCAACGTACCCAAGCAGTCGAGTGACATTAGGGGGACAACAAGCGCAGGTGAACCACTCAGCTCTCTGCGACAAGTCAGCATCAGTCGATGCGAGCTGGTTGACATATGTGAATCGCTTCCCGTCGGCAGACATCCCTGTCATAACGGCGTTGTAGAAGCACAGCTCCATGATATCTGCGACTTTCCCGTCTAAATCGAGCTTCACAAAAGTCAGACGTCAATGATAATTCTCAGAAATATGAAGCCTACTTGAAGTAATCTCTCCGCGAGCATCATGACTCCAATTCCTGCACAGGTTTCGGCATAGCATCCGCCCTCATCAGATCCAGATGGGAGGAAGTAATCGATGCCGAAACCCTCCCATTGCTTATGTGCTCCGATCCCCCCCGTCAAATACATCTTCTTGTCAACCATGTTCGACCACAGTCGCTCCAGAGCGTCATGCTTAGGCTTATTATCTTTTAGACCCTGACCCTCGAGCCGGACGAGATCGGCGACAGCTGTGAGTAGATACATCGCCCGCACGCTGTGCCCTTCAATAGTAGACTGATCAACGATGGGTACATGCGCCTGGTAGTACTGGTAGGGCCTCTCGGCAGGCCAGTACGGTAGCCTGTCATGCGGGCTCTCTCCTCTCTCCTCTGCTTCGACGTCAAAATAATGCCGTCCACCCTGTCCAGTTGGATTCCCACGCTCGTCGATGAAATACCGAGCGAGATCGAGATGTCGAGGATCCCGTGTCCGTTCGAATAAGCGGAGAAGTGCCAGTTCAATTTCTGGATGTCCGGGGTACCCATGCCTCTGCTCCGGGCCTGGACCGAAGGTTTTGTGTAGCAAATCGACATACTTGAGGATTGGCTCCATGAGATCGTCCGTACCGTAGTGCTTGTTATGCGCAAGCGCAGCTTCGATGAGATGTCCAGCGTTGTACCTGCCCACAACCATGTCAGGAACCATACTTGCTAATGTGGCAATAGCTACAATAGCCAGGACAGGATAAGACTTCTTACAATTCATGAAAATCCCGCAAGCACATAAAGCGCTTCTCGGGTGCCACGACGGTAAAGTGGATGTTGAGATACCCATCTGGCTGCTGTGCTGAGCGGATCATGTCCACTAGCTCCCTCACGGCGCCGTCGATAGTCTCATTGTGTTTCCAGAGCAGGAAGTAGCAGGCGCCCTCGATCCACTTCGCGACGTCAGAGTCCCAGAACAGATGGTTTGGGACTGGCCATACGTTTGGCTCATCATTGTAGGAAGGGTGCCATTGCAACTTGAAGGCGTCGTAGCGGCCTGTCGACTTGAGGACGTCAAGTTGGTAGAGTAGTGTGTTTTGGTAAACTATTTCGCGGCGGCGGCTGATGAAGGATGTTTTAGGGAAGGCAGTATTCGAAAATGCCGTCTGTGGGTGCGCCTGTGCCATAGTTGAGGTAGGGGAAGGGACGCCTGTCTAAGGTTATGTACGGTACGAGAGAAGAATATATAAACTTGGGCGAATATTGCAGCTTCTCTATAGTAGCTTACGCTGATTACTCATGGGCCAATGACAAGGGGCCTGAGTAAAAACGTGCAGTCTTGATGTTTTATACTTACTCAGTAGATGGTGGATGACTGATGGAGCTATCTCCGTACAACAGTAACTATGCCATAGTACAAGTAAACCCCGCACATCGAACCCCACTATACATCCCACCGGAGCACTGACCAAGGGTGACCCCGCACCCCACACGCCATGCTCCACGCCAATGGTCCAGATAATGGTGCAGCTCCCCCCACAAAATCTTCACCCCACGAAATTCCGCCGTACCCCACAAACTCTGACGAGTCAAGGCTCTAAATAATGGGTCACACAGCAAAGCTTCATTACAGGTTTAGCTGTATTGCTGTTCCAACAGCTGGTAATAGCTTATCCTCCACGAGGTCTATGCGGGGTACATAAAAGTATATGATCATCTCGATGGAACCAAATTAAAAGGTATTCCACACCCCATACCTCAATAACCTATTGTCATACATCTTCTCACGTTCCTCATATCAGCTCAGCATTGACAGACAACTTATGCAAAACAAGGCGCTATGGCGATAGCAAAGGTCGTTCCGACTGAACATGAGCTTCAAGGACTTGACCTAAGCAACCCTGAGGTTATCGAACTCATCCACCATGCGCAAGAGAGCGATGCAGCCGACCGCCTGTTGACGGTGAGGGAGGCCTTAAAAAAATATAAGAGTGCCGTCTTCTGGGCTATGTTCTTGTCTACTAGTCTCATTATGGAGGGGTATGATCTTGTCATTGTTAGTAGCGCTTCCTGGATCTTTGAGTGATCTAGAATGGCCACCCTAACATCTCCCACAGATTACATCGTTTTACGCCCAGTCACAGTTCCAAAACCGATTTGGCTTATTTGACGAGGCATCGGGAACGAACCTTATCCCCCCCGCATGGCAGTCGGGTCTATCTAACTCAGCTGTTGTTGGTCAACTTGCTGGGTTGTTGGTCAACGCATACTGTCAAGACAGATTCGGTTGTCGAGTGACCATGATGGCTTTCATGGGGTGGATGACGGTGACGATCTTTATCCCTGTTTTTGCACCGTCACTGCCCGTCTTAGCCTTTGGAGAGGCGATGTGTGGTATTTCGTGGGGTGTTTTCCAGGTACGCCTCGACTTGGCTTGATAGAGCAAAGTAACTCAGCTAATATTGTTATTACCATCTAGACCCTCTCTACGGCATACGCTTCTGAAGTCGTCCCAACTGTCCTCCGGCCATATGTCACCGCCTATGTCTGCATGTGCTGGGGTGCCGGTATTCTCCTATCTTCTGGTGTCGTCCGAGCCGTAGCGGGCATCGAGGGCGACCTCGCTTGGCGCCTCCCATTCGCCCTCCAATGGGTCTGGCCCATCCCTCTAATGATTGGCGCGTACCTTGCCCCTGAGTCTCCTTGGAATTCGGTTCGGCGGGGCAACGTCGATGAGGCGCGAAAGAGCCTAATGCGTCTCCGGAAAGATTCGCCAGATAGGGAGCGGGAAGTGACCGCAACCCTGGCATATATCAGGCATACCACAGCCCTAGAAAAAGCCGAAACGGGCGATGCAAGCTTTTGGGAGTGTTTCCAAGGAACCAATCTTCGACGAACTGAAATAGTAATTATGCCCCCTTTCTATAATGCCGCCGCGTCGGAAATGTGTAACTGACTGTTTCTCTTTAACTTTAGAACTGTGTGGTCTGGGCTGCCCAGATTCTTTGCGGCAATGCCATCCTTGGCTACTCTGTCGTCTTTCTCCGATCTGCAGGGTTTTCTGAAATCCAGGCGTTCGATATCAACATCTCCCTTTCTGCATGCTACATCATTGGTGGCGTAATTTGTTGGTTTCTGTTCCCCCATCTTGGCCGAGCAACTATCTACATGGGTGGGCTAACATTCATGTTCTTCTGCCTTGTCACTATCGGGGCTCTCGGTTTCGCCAGTGGAAAAAACGTCGAGATGGCAATTGGTATTCTATTAGTCATCTCGACACTGTGCAATATGATTACAATCGGACCTGCTTGTTATCCCATCGTGGCTGAGACACCTTCAGGGAGATTAAGGTACAAGACGATAGCCATCGGGAGATTTGTATACAACCTCACGGGAATTTTCAGCAACTCCGTTACACCGCGCATGCTTTCCCCTGTTGGTAAGAGTCCCTAGTCTAGCTACCATAATCTCTTGAGTAATCACGAGCTATGCTGACGTATATTTTATAGCCTGGAATTGGGGCGCAAAATCCGGGCTATTTTATGCCGGAACCAATCTCCTCTGCAATATCTGGTGTTGGTTCCGCCTTCCCGAGACCAAAGACCGCTCCTTTGGCGAGATTGATTTGCTCTTTGATAATAAAGTTTCTGCAAGAAAGTTTAAGTGTACTAAAGTGGACCGTAAGTTGCTTAAACCCTGTATTTGTGGGAGCAAGGATGACTCAATGGCTAACACACAAATCGTAGAATTTGCCCGACCGAACGACTATGAAACGAAGGCAGCAGCTGTTGAACACTTAGAGAACCAACCTTAGTGATTGAGTAAGTTTAGGGGTAGCTCTGCAACTAGGATACACCCTCTTTTAAGCCTGGCAGATTATTTTGAATCTGTATTGCAATGTTAATAATATAAACATGTATACTGCAAGTCTTTGGATAGCTTGTGTGATTATGTATTCACATACCAGCAGAGGTGTGTTAGTGTCTCAGACAATTAGTCTGAAAATTAGCCTCTAAGTTTTATGTGAGATACTCTGTGGCCAGCACGGAGTACTTGCAGCGCGAGGCAGGCGCTGAAACTTAAGAGAGCAACAAGCAGCGGGATCTGCTGGGGGCTTCAAGCAGCCATATTTCAACTAGGGGACGCTGAGACGAGAGAAAAGTATAGTATAGATTTATTAGATTAAGATTCTACATAGTGCTTGTTAGCCCTGAGCGTAGGAGACTCTATACGCCAACTTATCTAAAGAAGCCTACGTTATTTTTATTGGATAGATTTTATGTCTATAATCTGCCTATAATCTAAGACATTTTTTTCCAGCCAAAGGCGTCATAGTCTTCTTATATCCATTTTCAGAGCAAAATATAACCACACTACACAGAAACTCAACTGGTTCGCGGGGCACTGTACTTTAAAGTAGACAAAAGCGTAGCTGAGATATGGTTGTTGACGGCAACAAAACTTCTATATCTAGCTCTGTCTACATTGCCTTCGCCTGACGTATGTAAGACCACTTTATAACAGTGTTCAGCAACCCGTATCCGAATCTGATCCTTAGCACTCTTGGCTTACTCTTGGCATTATCTGGATATATCCTCAGATCCTGCGGATAGATCATGAATATAGCAGATAGGATATATTAGGACCATGATCTAGATCAGCTTAGATCGTTGGCGATCTGTGCCGAACACTGCTTTATACCCTAAAACACAATATTAGAGAGTATTAGAACTATAGTTTAACTCTATAATAAAGCCTGTAGTAGAAACATATCTCTCCTACCCTATAAAGGAAAATAAAAATAAGACCAGTACTTCTTTAAGTAAGTAAATAGATTTAGAGTATGACTTCTTTTGTTTTCTAGTTTCTTACATTTAATAAAAAGATTAAAGAATAACAATCTAAGAAAGCTTCTTTTAATTCTTTAGTTTTGTATTTTAAAGTTTTTTACATTTGAAAAACTTAAAAATAAGAAAAGTAATAGTACTTAATGTCATCTACTACCTCTCTTCCTCTCCTTATCTTATAGCCACCTTTATATTATGTCTATTGTACATTAACTATAATAGGTACTCTTAGCTACCTCTATAGCTTTATATACTTATATTATCATGAGCCATTGCCTCCTCAACTTGTTGTAGGGCTTTATAGGCTTGTAATTCATTTATAATGACGCTATGAAGCTGTTTAGCCTCGTCTACATCATCTCTGCCTATTTTGAAATGTAAAGTTAGCAGATTACTCTCTGAAATAGATGGGTAGCTGCTCATTTCCATAGCGCGAGAGAAAAGGAGAGTCCTCTTCTACAAGAGCATGAATTATGCTATAGGAAGAAACTGTAGACCACAAGACTGTAATTAGGGTCTGTAATTACCTCCCATTAGACAATATGTACTATAGTCTATAAACAAGACTGATGTATATACTGTCTAATAGGAAGTAATTGTAAATGGTGAGGTTATAAATATAACAACCCTCCATTTCAAAACCAGCAACTACAAAGTACACCCACCCTTGCAGTCATCGTTAAAAGCAGGTAGGAACAGGCAAAAACAGATAGAAACAAGACAAGACTTACTAAGAAATACACCATCCCCGCCACATGGAGAATCATCTACCATGTCCACAGCGTCCTCTTCATCTTCACCTGCCTCTTCTGAGACACCAAGGTCAGGCTCATATTCATACAAGTGCTCGTCGTTGAATCTGAAATCCACTCCCGACTCCAGAAGCTCAGCGGTCGTCTGCGGATCAAGTTGTTCGGGTTGCAGGTCCATCATATAATTCTTCTGGTGCTGGGGCTCGGGACAAGGCTCAATATCGCGAGTCGTAGAGATGGCAAGGCTTTTCCCTTTGTACCTCATCTGCTGATTTCTGACAACCTCTTCCAAAGGCTCAGAAAGGGGATCTCCGTCCTGGTGGAGCTGTCGACAAAACAGTCCAGTGTCCAGGTAGTTGTTTCCCTGCACAGCTCCAATATATGGATCTGGATGGATGATGACCTGCCCAGCATCGATATACCTCTGCGCCATCTCCCTTGCAGTCGGCTCGGGGCTCGGCTCCACCAAATCCCCACTCTTATCTGCCGTAGACCTCGTTGCCTCGTAGTGCGGAATGATGGGCTGCTGACGGCGCCTCGGGGGGAACTCTTCAAATCCATCCAGATCCCCGCATTTCAGAACATTGAGCTTGCCCGTCGCATCACCAATCAGGAGGCGAGAATGATCGCTGGAGAATGCCCCAGCCGAGATCCCACCGGATAACGTGATAACATCCGCAACATGCACCTCGCGGGACGGAGCACGCACATTCCAGGCTTTGACGACTCCATCTGAGGAACCCGTGAAGAACCGATCCACCGTCCGTCCCCAGGCCGCGAATTTCACACCACTATCCACCTTCTCATGATCATCGTCCTTAGTCTCGGCATCATCCAGGGTCTGATCATCAATACTTTTTCCATGCTCCAAAACATGAATCGGCTTCTCCTCCTGCGCGCTGTCCCAGACATACGTATTCCCATCCGTACAGCTCGCAGTGACATAACAGTGCGAAGGGCTATTAGACATCAGCGTGATTTCATTTATATCCACCGCGCGACAGTCAAATGTCTTCGTGTGGCTGAAGGTGCCAATGTCCGTCCGGCAAAAGATCCTTAGCTGCGTCCGCACGCCGTCCTCATGCTCCCCCGTCGCTGAGGTCGCGGCTACGAAGATAGGCCAGGTGGGGTGCCAGACGACCTCGAACACGTTCTGGGTGCGCGCCGAAGTGATGAGGACCCGCGATCCGGTGGTGGTGTCCCAGAGACAGAGCTCGCCTGTGTCTTCGATGAGTTTCGGGACTTCTTCGTGGACATTGAAAGATCTTGGCGAGTATCCAGCGAGGAGGAGATGGGCCACGGATGGAGCTTTGCCCCACTGGAGAGTTGAAGGATAGTATACCCAGCTCTGGCGGCTTCGGAGCTGCTGAGCCGTCTGCTCGTCGGCGCGGGATCCGGAATATGACACGAATGAGGAATTGGAGACATCGTTCTCATCTAAGTCGTAGACGCGGATGGCATCGCTGAAGACATCGGAAGCGGTAGCGATTTTGCTGTGATGAGGCGATGTGACCACGAAGTTTATAACACCACCATGGTGCCAAGTTCCACAAAGTGTCATTCCAGAGCCATCCGGGTTGATGTCCCAGACCTTCACGGTTTTGTCGAAGCTCCCAGTCAGCGCCTTCTGAGATCCTTCATGGAACGCGGTAGCCGTCACCGAACAGTACAGGTAAGGGTCCTGCGTTTCCCTCATAGACTCCAAGGCATTGCTGCCCTTCTCGACAATGGGCCGTATGATTCGATGCCCAGAGACCGATCTCAGAGAGCTCTTCTGGACTGACCCCAGAGCCAAATTCCCGGGCTTGTTGTACTGCTGATTCGATTCATCAGAATGTGTAATTGCACCGCACACAAACTTGTCGGATGGCAGCCACGTGATTGTTGCAATATCCCCAGAACAGCCAGTAAACTCAATCTCCCGCACAATCGCATCATCCATAGACGAGAGAATGCGTGCTTTTGTTGATCTATGGGCCCGACCGACCGTCCCACGAGACAGCTCCCGGTCACGCAGGATGGCTGATACCGAGTCATGGTTGCTGCTTCTCGTGCCTGTGCCAAATTCCCTGGGTTTCGGCGCGACGCGCAGTACAGCAGAAGCTCCAGTTGAGAACTTGGACGCACCAGACAAATAACCCCTCCATATATCCATGCCAAAGTCCTCGAGGAAGCTCTGCACGCTCCCCTCGCTGCGCAGCTTAATAAGCCGGGAGCCCTTCTCCAAGTGCGAAAACTCGTGCGGAGGCTTCATTATCATCTGAAGGAGACTCGGAGAAATCTTCACGCTCCCATTGATCAGTCCGAGAGGCAGCCCTTGAGGCTTCGACTCGACTTGGTATCTGCGCCACACTGCCGCACTCGTACTCATTAGTCCGCCGAGCTGTTGCACAGGCTTTGACGCGTCGTGGTATCGGCGCCACGCATCCATGGCATCGCGCACATACTGCACCTCCTCGCTCACAAAATCCACATGAACAACATGATCCCTCAGCATCCGCTTCTCCTCCACCGTCATCCCCTCTCCCCCAACCTCAAGCCCCCTAGCGACGTCCCTGCGCGCCGATAAACTCAGATACGGCCTCTGTACCCCATTCCCAGCCATCCGCAAGACCTCGACCTCTCCAAGCAGCGCCTGCTTAGCCACCGAGTGCAGCCCCACCGCCCTCGTCCGTTTCTGGACGCGATTACCACCTCCCGTTCGCTTTCCGGGAGAGAGAGCGCCGGTACCTGCAGGTTTCCGAAGAGCCGGTGAGCGGCGCGAAGCGAAATCAAGCGTCCCCTGCCTCAAACCCTTTGCCTTCTGGCCCAGCTGCGGCGTTGGCTCCAGCACAGCATCCTTTCCGGGAGACTCAACAGTGTACGACGTGCTCGGGGACGAGGAATCGCGCATCTGCCCCGTGGCTCCCGCCTGCATCGTCTCAACAGCATCATGGAAATCATTCTCATCCTCCTCACTCTCGCTCTCCGTAATCACGATCGGCTCCTGCGGCAGTACGGTGGCTTGTTTCGCCTGTCGCTGGGCGGCGGTTTGCCTGCCGCGAGCCACCGGATGGGGTGCAGCGAGTTTGCTTTTCGGGCTGCTGTTGTTGCTGTTGCTGCTGCTACCCGATTTGTATTCAAAGACATAAAACCTAACCAGCACCGCACACTCCTCAACGAGCCACTTCCGCATCGCCTCAGACAGTTCGCCGTCATTCCCAGCTAGGTGTGTTTCCAACTCGCCACCACGCTCAGAAAGCTTCGTGGCTGTATCCCACCCGACTTTCTTCTTGGTAGCCCCATCAAGTCCTGCCCCCAACCTCTCAAGGCATATGTGTATCTGGGGGAATATAACTTTCCGCAAGACCCTTTTCATCGCCTTCGTCGTAGGACCCCTGCTCGCCACCCCTGGGCCCGCATTCGAGCCCCCCGCCTGTTGTTGTGTACCAGTATTTATCCCCGATGTGCCATTAGGAGATGTGCCATTAAGACCAGGCTGTGCCCTAGCTGCACCCGGCACCCCCGACAGCTGCGGCTCCGCATCCGACCGCGACATCACCACCGGCCTCGCCTGCGTCTGCAACATGTCATACACACTAACCTCCCTCTCCCTCCTCCTATCGATCGCCGTCGGCGCAGGCGCCTTGCCCCTCCCCCTCCCCGCCTGCGTCACCCCGGGCGGCAGTATACGCGTCTCCCTCACCTCCGGCGCAGGACTCGACGACGACGCCACCCACCCCCCCACAGCGACCTTCCTCCTCTTCGCCCCCGACTCAGCCGACCTTACCGCATTGGGCGACAAGCTCAACTCCCTCACCTGCGCCCTCCTCCTCCCCACCACCGGGACATGCAGTTTCGGCGGCGGCAGCGCGCCAGGGACCTCGATTGGGGCGGGGAGCGCGCCGGGGAGGAGGAGGCCGTTGTGGGAGTTGTGTGGGGCGTTGTGCGGATGGTGTAGGGCGTTGCGTGGGTAGGGCGGGAAAAAATCGAATGCATGCGAGTGCTTCCTCTGCGGTTTATGCGGGGAGGGGGAGTGGTATGGTAGGATCCTCGTGGTAGCCGTGGCCGTGGCTGTAGTTGTAGCCGTAGTTGTAGTAGTGGTGGTTGCATGGCCAGGGCCGGTGAAATCAGGCCCCGCAGCGTTGGGAGCGCGTAACTGCGTCGAGCTCACAGCGGACAGCTCGTCGTCGCTTGAGAGGGTGAGGTCGACGAAGGGTGCAGCGGGCGCCATGGCTGGTTTCTGTGGCGGGAGTAGGGGTTAGCGGTTATGCACTGTTGTCTCTTTGAATATAGTGTGAACTGGGTGTGAATTGGGCCTCCGAGGAGGGGAGGGAGGTGGGGTGGCGCGCGGGTTTCCTCCTCGTACATACCTTCTGCGTGACCTAGAGCGCGCTGAGTCGATGTGCACCTGCTGCTGTTGCGCGAGGCGTGCGGTGTCGGCTCATGGCATATAAGAAGTGGATTGCCGGGGGGGTGGAGGTATCTAGGTGAGTTTGTTTGCGAGGGAAGAGCAGGAGGGAGGGCGCTCGTGGGCCTTTTGAAAGAGAGTGCTTTGTTTGTGAGCTTTGTGACGCGGTGCGGCGCGGCCTTGACGGTCGCGGTTGCGGTGCTGGTGGTGCTGGGGTATAAAGAGATGCGCGGTTCAATGATGTTCCGTTGGGATGGGGAAGGCTGAGGGAAGGCTACCAAGCTCTACGATGGTGGAGGAAGCAAGGGGTGGTGAAGAAGAAAGGTAAACTTCACGTCCTTTTATGGGTAATAAGCAGGATGAATCAAGTCAATTGAAGTGCTTTAACTACAAATCTTTCTTCGCGATGCAGAATATGACCCTTTGAAAATATCACACAGTGACTACTCCTGCTCTAAGACAACTTGGGTGCAACCCTACACTTTGGTCTCACATGTAATTCGCAGCACAAACTATACACACCTTCCTAACAGCTATAGTCACTCCAACCTCACTTCACTCTCACCATCACCAAACCAATGCAGCTAAGAAACACTTCATCTTCTCTACAATATATGGCAGAATAACTTTCTAATGTAACAAAAACGGCATGTACAGCATGTCTCCATCCCATGCATCCTCAAGACCGCCTGCACGCACGCGTTTACAAACAAACGTATGTACCAACCGACGTTTTTCCAACCTACAACCCTTCCCTCTCCAAGAAAGAACCTCTCCGCGCGAGAACTGCTCTACAGTCTCGGCTTGCTCTTCAGCTTCTCCTCCTCCAGCGCCGCGGCGTACATCCTGTCCAGCTCTTCGCGGAACATCTTGACAGCCTTCGGTCTCTTCATCTTAAGCCTGTATCGCACCAAGGTCAGCACTCCACTCTACAGGATTACGCCGGTGGTGGGGAAAGGGGATAAACTCACGTAGGCGTCAAAGTCTCGTTATCAATCGAGAACGGCTCAAGCGCCAAATGCACCTTCCTAACCCTCTCCCAGTTATTAAACTTGGCCTTCCGTCCAATCTTCTCCAGCTCCGCCAAGAACGCCTTGTTAACCCTCTCATCCGCACACGCCGCCCTCACCGCCTCCGCATCCAGCGGATCGATGCTCTTCTTCAGGATGCCCCCAGCCCACGGCGCGAACGCCACAGGGTCGACGCTGAACACCGACACCAGGAAGGCCTCCGTGCTGTCGCCGTGCACGAACGCGATGTTGGCCAGGTTCGTGTTGGCGAGGTACACGTTCTCGAGGCGCTCGGGGGACACGTACTCGCCCTGCGCGAGCTTGAGCAGGTTCTTGACGCGGTCCACGATCTTGATGCGTCCGCGGCTGTCGATCTCCGCGATGTCGCCGGTGCGGAACCATCCGTCGGCTGTCATGGCCTTGGCCGTCTCGGCGGGGTCGCGGTAGTACTCGCGGAAGAGAGCGGTCGTCTTGACGAGCAGCTCGCCGCGAGGGTTAGGCTTGTCGGTCACGAGGTAATCCATGTCGGGGACGGAGGACAGGCAGACCTCGACGGAGGGGAGGACGCCGCCAGAGTTGCCGGTCGAGGTGTCAGAGTCCTCCTGGCACGAGCCGATGGCGTATGTCTCCGTCATGCCGTAGCCCTGCTTGATGGAGTTTCCAAACGCCGCGCGCAGCAGCGTGTGCAGCTGCGGGTCGATGGGCGCGGAGCCCGAGACCATGCGTTTGGAGTTCTGCAGGCCGAACGCAGAGCGCAGCTTGGGCGTGTAGATGCGGTCGTAGAGGGCGTGGTAGACGGTGGCCTGGCCCTCGGGGAGGCGCAGGTTCGCCAGCTTGGTGTTGACGACATGGCGGCCGAGGACACCCTTGAGGCCCTCGGCCTCGAGGGCCTGGGCGCGGATGGCACCGCCGAAGCGGTTGTAGAGGCGCGGCACGGAGACGAAGCCGGTGGGCTTGAGCTCTTTCATGTCGTCGACCAGGCCGAGGATGTCGCCGTGGAAGTACCCAATGGCGGAGCCGCAGAGCAGGGCACCTCCCTCGGTGACGCGCTCGTAGATGTGCGCGAGCGGGAGGTAGGATATCATGGTGTCGTTGGGGGTGCCGTGGGAGACGAATCTGCCAGTGGAGACGGCGGCTAGAGCGTTGGCCTGGGTGAGGACGACACCCTTGGGGTTACCGGTCGTGCCGGAAGTGTAGTTGATGGTGATGATATCCTCAGGGTTGGGCGGGTTCATCGGGATAGATGACCTAGCACCCAGCTCCTCGACGTCGCGAATGTAGTGAATGGTGACGCCAACATCCTTTGCGAGGGTGTTGAGGAGCTCGCCCATGGAGTTTCCGGGCTTATCGTTCCCAGTAAGCGGGTCCAAGCAGATAATCAGCTTCATGGACGGCACTCTGGGCGCGAGCTTCAGCAGCAGCGGGATATGCGGCAAGCTGGTAACGACGCACGCCAGGCTCGCGTGGTTGATGATGTACTCGGTCGTCTCCGGGCCCAGGGTATCGTAGATGGACACGGTGAAGAGGGACTGCGACATGCATCCCAGATCCGCAATCTGCCACTCGGGCCTGTTCTGGCACCACAAGCCCACACCATACCTATCCCCCGTAACCCCGATGCTCTTGTGCAGCTCGACGACTCCCGCGCCAAAGTTGCGTCTCCGCAGCGCAATCTGCGCATACGTCTCCCACGTGTACTTGCCCCACGTCTTCTTCGCGGCGTCGTAGCCGCGCTGGCCCAGACAGCGGCGGTTGGCGAATTTCTTGGCCGAGGACTCGAAGACGTCGTGCGCGGTGCGCAGAGACGGGTCGATGGTCGAGAAGAGCGGGCCGGACTGGAAACGCCAGTGACGGTACACGGCGCTGCGGCCTTCGGTGGCGGTGCCGGGGATGGCGACGGAGAAGGGCTTGTTGCCTGGGGGAGGGGAGGCCAGCTGCTTGTAGTTGGCTTCCGGGTCCTTGGTGAGGGTGAAGGCGGCCGGCATGGTGGCGGTTTAGTTGGTGAGCCTGGGGCGAGAGGAATGGTTAGCCTGGGGGGTTTCTTCTCATTGGAAAATGTCGAGGGCCATGTCCTGTCATGTCCTGTCTTTTGTCCTGGACCTTCGTTCTTTCCTTTTCTCCAATTCCGGAGATGGGGTTCGGACTTACAAAGCCAAGTGTATCGCAGCAACACGCAATGTACAAATGCCAAAAAGTGAGACAAAAGACAACAGCTTCAACAAAGCAGCACAGAAAGAAGAAGAGAGAGAGAGGTAGAGAGAATAGTAGTAGCAGTAGCAGTAGTAGTATATGCGAGAAGAAGGAGGAGAGATGGAGAGAGCAGAGCGCAAAGGATAAGGTGCTCTCGTCTGGCTTCTGATCCCAAGAAAGCACAGCCAGCCAGCCCTCCGCACGGCTGCATTTGGGGGCAATGCGGCCGCACGTACTATCTTTTTCCCAGGGACCGAGGCTCGGTGGTTTTGCTGAGGATTTATGGTGCGCTAATTGGACTAGATGGGCTTAAATGGCTACGGGGGGGTTGGTGGGGGATATTATTGGGTGGAGCAAACTAAAACACAAGGACCACAAGGACCACGCATGTAGATTGTTGCGCGTGTTAAGTACTGTACAAGCGCTGTAGGCGGGGATTTGTACGGGTGCGGTACAAAGTCATGTGGGTGGGTGTACGCGAGAAATTGTTATGCAGATTAATCTAGATGTAGGAGCGTGGAAGCTCGTGGTGTTCATGTGAAAGCGAAGCGACAAGTAGGGAGGAAGGATATTATGATATTATGATATTAGGATATATGATAGTAGGATATATGATATTAGGACATCACGGTGATAAGTGTAAGCACGCGTGTAAGACTGTCAATGTTAGTGCTAATGTTAAAATATTAACTGCTGACCAGAAATATATCTCCAGTCAGCAGCCATACAGCCCATACAGCCCCATACACTCCAGCACCGTCAGCCCATCCATCCCAAGCTGACGACGACACTCTCACTGCTCCCCCTCTCCAGTAATCACTTAATCTAATGATTATCCCCTACCATCAGCCAAACCCTCATCCCCCCTTCACCCCCATCTATCCCCTATCCCCTATCCCCTTCCCCTCATCCTCCCGTCCTCCTCCCCCTCAGCCCCACACCCACAGCCACGGCAAGCACCCCTTCCACCATGCAACACACGAAAACACTACTCCCAACACCCAGGTGCCCCGCGTTTCCCCAACATGGAGTTTTTTCGGGGTTTCCGGAGGTGCCGGGCTTGGCGTGCGATGTACATGTATTGTACACGCTGCTGACTGTAGGGACGTGCGTTGCGCTGAGCTGAGGAGTGTGCTATGCTGTTCCACGGCAGATGCGTGATGGGAGATAAGACACGTTTTGTGTGGTGTGTGAGAGGGGTTGGGAAGCACGTGGTGAGGGTTGGGAATGTGAGGGATGGGATGGGGTGTGGGAAGATGGTGGAGGGGAGGGGTTTGACAGCTCGCTGGGGGTACGGGGGGATGTGGTGGTGATGGATAGGATGGGTGAGATGGATGGGAGGCAGGAACGACGTTCCCATTGCCTTGTGAGGAGAGCGGCGTGTCGGAAGTAAGTAACAAGGTAGGCAGGCACGACTTATGATTCCTGTCAATAGCGCACACTCCCACTTTCTCAATCCGTGAACCGTTAAATTCATCCATTTGCTATCGCGACATCGCGACGCATCTATGTAGGCACCTCCCTAAACAGCATGCCTAAACCTCAGGCGTAACCTCGGCCTCCTTCGCCCCCTCCGCCGCAACCTCCTTATTCTTCTCCTCCCCCCCCTCCGTCTTCGCCGCCGCCGCCGCCGCAAACGACTGCTCAAAGTCGGCAATAATATCATCAATATGCTCCGTCCCGACCGAGATCCTAATCAGATCCTCCGTCGCCCCCGACGCGACCTTCTCCTCATCGCTCAGCTGCTCATGCGTAGTCGACCACGGATGAATCGCCAGCGTCTTCGAGTCCCCCACATTCGCCAGGTTCGAAATCAGCTTGAACCCATCCACGACCTGGCTCCCCGCCTCGCCCCCGCCCTTGACCCCAAAGCTCAGCACTCCGCCAAAGCCGCGCGTGAGGTACTTCTTCGCGTTCTCGTGCGACGGGTGGCTCTCGAGCCCGGGGTACGACACCCAGCTCACGTGCGCGTTCGTCTCGAGCCATTTCGCGAGCGCGAGCGCGTTCTGGCCGTGCCGCTCGGCGCGGAGGGACAGCGTCTCGACGCCCTGGATGAGCTGGAATGCCGCGAATGGGTTTAGGCATGCGCCGACGTCGCGGAGGACGTCAACGCGGGCGCGGATCGCGAAGGTGATGGGGCCGAAGGTCTCCCAGAACTTGAGGCCGTGGAAGCCGGGGGCCGGCTCGACCATCTCGGGGAACTTGGCCGCGGCCTTGCCCCAGTCGAATTTGCCGCTATCGACGATGACGCCGCCGATCGTGGTGCCGTGGCCGCCGATCCACTTGGTGGCGCTGTGCACGACGATGTCGGCGCCGTGGTCGATGGGACGGCAGAAGTAGCCTCCCGCGCCGAAGGTGTTGTCAACCACCAGCGGAATGCCCGCGTCGTGCGCGACCTTGGCCAGGGCCTCGAAGTCGGGGACGCTGTACTTTGGGTTGCCGATCGACTCGATGAAGACGGCCTTTGTCTTGTCGTCGATGGCGGCGGCGAAGTCGGCGGGGTCGTTGCCCACCACGAACTTGGTGGTTATGCCCAGGCGCGGGAGGAGCACCTTGAGCTGGTTGTAGGTACCTCCGTAGAGGGCGGAGGTGGACACGATGTTGTCGCCGGCCTTGGCCAGGGTGGCGAAGGCCATGAATTGCGCGGCGGCGCCTGAGGAGGAGGCGACGGCTGCGACACCGCCTTCGAGGGCTGCGATGCGCTTCTCGAAGACATCGACGGTAGGCTGGTGGGGGGTTAGCGGGGGGTCTTCGAAGGATGCAGAGAAGCTGGCCACAGTGACGTCTAATGGGTAGGATTGCAACGTACGTTACCGATACGGCTGTAAATGTTGCCAAACTCCTTCAGGCCAAACAGCCTCGCGCCGTGGGCGGAGTCATTGAAAGTAAAGCTCTGTAAAGCTCGTCAGTATTTTTATCACCTCACACAACACCTCCCCCCCCAAGTATCTCCTTACCGTAGTCGCATAAATCGGCACCGCGCGCGCATTCGTCGTTGGATCAGGCTCCTGGCTAAAATCATTCCGTCAGCACTCAGCTCAGCTCAAGCTCACGTCCCTGTCTGCATTTGCATTTGCTCTGCTCTGGGGCAGGGGAGTGACGGGCTGGTTCAGTAATCGGCGACGATAAGAGATGGGACCTACCCCGCATGCAACTGCAACGTCTCAAAGTTCTTGCTGAGTCCCTCTGCCATGTCTGCTTTTCTATTCTCTCTAAACGAAGATTTATAAGAGTGTAATAAGAACGGATGTAATATACTCGAGGGTATATATATTCTTCAAGGTCCTGGAGAGCTTTTTGTAGGGCTGGGGCAGAGGGGGTTTATGATCCAAGGGTAAAAGGCGATGTCGGCGGGGTAACTACTGGAGCTCGCGACACGACACGGCTGCTCCCCTCGATCACGCAATATCAGGGTCGCCCAACAGAAAGGCGAGGAGAGTGGGCTCTAGTGTCATCCATTCAGGGACGCGGGTGGGCGCCTTTTTGCTGTCCCCTGCCGCCATTATTGTGCTTTACGGCGTGCGCCTTTTTTTTTTGCTTCTGCGAGGGCGGATGGGGATTGGGTATCCTCCTCATGTTTTTTTTGCTCGATTGTGGTGACGTGACGCTGATCCCCTCTCCCCCTCGTTCTGGGATTGGAGGGGGTGGTGTTGAGATGGGGGGGGAACTGGAGGGGGAAGACGTGTGAGACTAGGGGATTGCGGTATTTGCTCTCTGGGGTTGAGGCGATGAGGTGATTCGGGATTTGGATATCTAATTATCTCCATCCCCACAAAACAAGCAAACTCCCTTCTCAGTATCCCCGCGCCTGGGCGTAAGGGTGTCAGTGTCACAATTCCCAGCATCCTTCACGTGACTAAACCTCAGTTTTTTTTTTTTGGAGGTGGAGTAAGAATCACGTGGTTCGTATGTTCTCTCTCTCTCTCTGTGACAGCTCCACAACTCCTTCCTTGCCCCCACGCTGATGCATCTACTTTTCTGCCACTTACCCAATATATTGCCTTAGTTTATTAAATTCTAATTCTTTCCTTTTTCGGAATGATGGTTGTGGGGTGGAGGGTGTATGGATGCGCCCTGAGGGAGGTAAGGTTGATGATAAATGCGATGACATGCGCGGGGGGTTTTGTGTGCATGCCGGGCGGGCAGCTTTCTTTTGAGGAAAGTTTAAAGGCCTCAATATATAATTTTGGAGGGGGGTGTTCTATAGAGAGATATCACGGCTTCGTGGAGATCTGTATATAGATATAGATACAGGCACAGCTAAACCGCAGGATATCACTCAAACTCACCACCGGCCTACTACCCCGTCATAAACCAAGCAGAAAACTCCCCTCACCACCTCAGCATCTCACACAAAAAACAAGACACTCCCAAAATCCAAACAGCGTCGCAATTCCCCTCCATCTCAATGACGCCTCCTCTAAGCTGAGCTGTCACCCGCCCCGCCACCCGTCCCATGTCGCCATGTCAATGCAGCACAGCATTGCGGCCAGCCACGCCGGCGATTGGGGCTGGTTTCGCAGCCATCATGCAAAGGCGCACTTGAGACAGGGTCGCCGGATGGAGGGTGGGTGACATACTGTCGCAGGTCGTTCGGCGAGGAGGGGAGGCGCTAGGTGTTTTATGGAGAGGGGGGGGTTTTCTTTTATGCTAAAGGTGAGTGGGAGTTACTTTTCTTTCTGGAGGGAGATTGCGGGTTAGATGGGTTTTGTGTAGTGAAGAGTTTTTGAGGGGATGGGGGAAGAGGGAAGGTGGGATTGGGGCCAAGTTGCCAAGATTAAGATTTGAAGTCATTTATCGCTTTTTATTGCTATAGGAGCGAGAGGAGTGGACACATGTCGATTCGAGGGAGAGATGTTGGTCTACGATTACTACAGATTTGAGGGTCCTAATTGGAATATTAGAGTCAAAGGTTGTAATGGCTGTAAAATGAAGACCAACCGCTAATCCGCGATAATTCTGTCCTACTGCCAACAGCATAATTTCGTTGGTTTCGACCTGAATCAAACCGGTCCCTGTCACCGCCAACAGGCTACTTGCCGCCTCCCCGACCGATCCGTTTTCAGCGCATCCAAGACACCCAGATCCCAGATCCCAGCCCCATCCCATCCATCCCTTCCCTAAAAAAAACCCCCCGATCCATAACTGCGAATAAATCCAGTTTCAACACCGTTGCAACCTGCGACAGATCCAAGCAGAACAATTATAGCTTGCTGGATATAATTCATATCAATATCAAATAATAGTAGCCATATAACACATATCAACCCTCCCTATCCCACCCCCCTCCCCTCTGTTCTCTCTCTATGCTCCTATAACCGACCTCGCTTTATCGATGTGTCCCACATCCCCAAGGCCCAGAACCTCATCTCCGCAGCCGCCGCCGGCAGCAAGTATCCGCAACCGCCCCAATCACTAAAACGAGAACGAATCGAGGGTCTGCGACTTTCTTCACCACAATCCCACAATTTCACTCAATTCACTCATTCACTTACTCTACTCAAACTCTTCCTACCCTCACTTCCACATTCCTCACCCATTCCCACCACCCCATCAATCCCTACTCCCAAATCTCCACCACATACCCACCCATCAACCGCACACCCCAGCCCAAAACCTCCCCAGGTACCCACAATACCCGCCGAGCCTCCACCTCCCTACCCATCCATCCCTCCATCCTACCCGTCTAAAAAAAAACCACCACCACCACCACCATCGCCGCCACAACCATCACCTCCCCATCCGCACCACCGCTGCAGCGCGACAACCACACCGACATAACCACGACCATGGGCAACGCACTCCTCTTTCCCCTCCGCATCCTGCAATTCCTCACCGCGAGCGCCGTCCTCGTGCTCTCTTCCTACGGTAAGCCCCCTTCCCCCCCCCTACGCGCGCATCCGCGGTTCGGCCGACGACCCTGAGTTTGGCGCGCGCGCGCGCGGGTGCTAGTTTGGCGCAACCATGAATCCAGCGCCTGGAGGGACTGGTGGTGTGATATGGATAGGGGGACGCAGAGGCTAACGAGGGGATAGTGGCGAATTGGTATGATGCGGATACGCTGACGGCGTCGCCGTCGCAGTTTAACTTCCTCATTTTCACGGGGGTGTGGAGTGTCTTGAGTATTTTCTACTTGGAGATTGTGCCGAGGAGGTGGCCTAGAGGTATGTCCCTCTCCCCCCCCCAACTGCCCTCCCACCAGCCCACCGCCGAACAGACCAGCTAACCTGACCCCCTACGCTCCAGGCTCGCACCCCTACGCCGCCTTCGCGCTCGAGTGCCTCACGACGATCTTCCACTTCTCCGGCTTCATCGCGCTCTCCGTCTTCCTCTCCAAGCTGCTCTTCTGCCGCGGCTCCGTGTGCCACGCCGCGCGCGCCGACGTCGGCGCCGCTACCTTTGGCTTCGTGCTGTGGCTCGCCTCGACGGTCGTTATGGGGATTGAGATCTTCAAGGGCGGGTTTAGGGGCGTGAGGGGGGTGGGGAAGGTGGAGATGAGGGGGGTGCCGAGCTCGGCGTAGCTCATATTGTTGGGGAAGAGGGGGAGGGAGAGGTGGAGGAGGGGAGAGGAGGGGGGGAATGGATGAGGATGGAGTTTTTTTTGATACCCCGCGAGAGCGGCACATAACACGCGGCGGGGGCTGCGATGGCCGATCGTAGTCTTGAGATGGGCATAACTACACTATACGAAACGGGCGAGAGCGAGACAAGACACAGAGGAGAACAGATGCATGTACGAAAAACCACGGCGCGAAATGGCGCCAATGGGATGGATTTTTTGGGGGGGCGGTTATAAGAATTTTGTTTGTACGATTCATATATACCTTTGGGGCGCTTTTTGATTTGCGTTTTTTATACTATACATGGTGGGAAGGAGGGAAGGAGGGGTTAACATAGCATGGGTGGATTCTTGTGGACGTTTTTTTTGAGCGATTTTGAGACGAAGATTTGGGGATTGGGAAGTGTAAATGTGGATGTTTGTTATAAAAACAATTATATATTTTCGTGATATACAATTTTTGTAACTGGATATTCTGTGATGACAGTTGTACTCGTCATGGCCTCTCAATATTTGAAAATCCTTGTTATAGCTCGATCAGTGGGCGTGGCTCCGTGGCGAGGGGGGGGTGAGACGTGGTGAAACTCCTCATGTCGGGGCGGCAGTATGCCTTCATTCCCAGAGATGTGCTGGTTGGAATAGCTTGATGCCGGCCGGCAGTGACTGCGGAACGAGTGCCTGCCGCTGTTTAAGAATAGCGGTATTGAAACTGGGCGAGCCAATTCTCGTGGGCTGTGTGGCTCTCACTGTAGCTTTTCTGGCCTGTTATATTTCATCGGTATGGATGACAGGGCATTTGGCTTGCTTGCATCATCCAACCGGTATGATGAGCGATCGAGAACTAGACGGTTCATGTCATGCCTCGGAAAATGAGCGACTCGACGTATCCTTTGATCTTCCGCCATAAATTGCCTTGTCTCAATTTCAATATTGGTAGTCAGTGGATTTAGACAGCCTATTTATCTTTCCTCTGGATGTCCGTCTTTGCAACCCTCGCTAGAAATCTGCTCAAGAACCGGGCCAGGAAGAAGCTTCCAATGGCAACTATAGTTATGTAACCTGCTGTTGGAACAAGCGACCGCGGGAACACATTGAGAATGAATGGGTCCAGGATGACATCGACAAATACCGGCGAAGGGTTTTCCATCAAATATGCATCCGTGGTATAATAGTCCGCAGCAACGGAGATGCTCAGAAGCAGCAACGACTGATCGGTCGTGCTAGTGGCTGGCTGAATGGCGGACTTGATGGAGTCCCCAACGGAGGCCGGGTTGCGTTGCTGCGTCTCAGAGTACTCCGCGAGAGACATGATCAGGCTCGGGGTTTTGAAGACGTCAGCTACTTCGTAAGTTTCGAGATGGAAAGAAGTCGGTTTCTGGAGTGTTCATGTTAGCTAAAGCTGGGGTGGGGAGAGGGAGGGGAGTTTGTTACGGTGGCTGGCCAGCAGATGCGAACCTCGTATCGCTGCCCTTCCGTCAGGTCGCTGAGGAGGAACCATGATGCTGGACCCCGAGGATAGGTGTCGGAAGGGAACTCGGAGCGCAGCTGTGTTCGGATCGTCGAGTTCTCTGGAGATAGAGTCTGGAGCTGTAGATTCTCGAATGTGGGGTGGTCTAGAGGAATTGTGAGGGCACTAGGAGCTATGAATATCGTCTTTTCCACATTTGCAATGGCAGTCTGCGTGCAAATTGTAAGGAACACGGAAATAATACTGTAGAGCTTCATCTTGATATAGATTTGTATAGCTGTATGCACAAGGACCCTGCGAAATGAAGCTCTGACGTCCGAAATATGATAGCTCCTCACCAAAAGTCGCGAGGTTCCCTGAAGCAAGTCGCGCTAGCCGTGGGACCCCTGCCTGTTTTGCGCGCTATCCCAATTAATAAACAAACCCACAAAGTGCTGAAGCGACAACAACTCCTCCTCCTGCACGGTGCCTTCTTCCCCACCAACGCTTCTGCTCTTCCCATACCTCAACAGACCAGCACCGGTGCCATCTTCGAGAGTTAATCCTCGAATCTTCACTCCATCACAACTACACACACACTTGCTACGCTCGTAACCTCTTTCAAAATGAGAGAAATTATCAGCATCAACGGTTCGTAGCCCCTGACGCGACGTTCACCGCTCCTGATAGGGTCAACATCAGGCCTCAAAATATACCCTTGCTGACAACTTTTTTCTACAGTTGGCCAGGCTGGTTGCCAGATTGCTAACTCGTGCTGGGAGGTGAGCTTCACCTTGAGCTCAGAGCTCGAGATGTAATCCCTTTGGTATGGACATTGAATACTGATGCCTGATGTGTAGCTTTACTGCCTTGAGCACGGTATCCAGGTATGTTACCGACCCCCTGACCTTCCGAGACTCCGGAAACAGAACACCCCTTTACTTGACTCACCTACTGACGCGTGATTCTTCTGCAGCCAGATGGATACTTGACCGAAGAACGCAAGGCCGCCGAGCCTGATCAGGGGTTCAGCACTTTCTTCTCCGAGACTGGTAAATAACGCCTTCGATCCACAACGAATTCATCGATAACGAACTGTGAACTGACACAATACCTTATAGGCCAGGGCAAGTACGTTCCCCGCACCATCTACTGTGATCTCGAGCCCAACGTGGTCGATGAGGTCCGCACCGGTACCTACCGCAGCCTTTTCCACCCGGAGCACATGATTACCGGAAAGGAGGATGCGTCCAACAACTACGCTCGTGGTCACTACACCGTCGGAAAGGAGCTGATCGACCAGGTCCTTGACACCGTCCGCCGCGTTGCCGACAACTGCTCGGGTCTCCAGGGTTTCCTCGTCTTCCACTCCTTCGGTGGTGGAACCGGATCTGGTTTCGGAGCTCTCCTCATGGAGCGTCTGTCCGTCGACTACGGTAAGAAGTGCAAGCTCGAGTTCTGCGTCTACCCAGCCCCACAAACCGCCACCTCGGTCGTCGAGCCATACAACTCCATCCTCACCACCCACACCACCCTCGAGCACTCTGACTGCTCCTTCATGGTCGACAACGAGGCCATCTACGACATCTGCAGACGTAACCTCGGACTCGAGAGGCCCAACTACGAGAACCTGAACCGCCTGATCGCCCAGGTCGTCTCCTCCATCACCGCCTCCCTCCGCTTCGACGGCTCCCTCAACGTCGATCTCAACGAGTTCCAGACCAACTTGGTGCCATACCCACGTATCCATTTCCCTCTCGTCGCATACGCCCCAGTTGTCTCCGCAGCCAAGGCATCCCACGAGGCCAACTCCGTCCAGGAGATCTCGATGTCCTGCTTCGAGCCCCACAACCAGATGGTCAAGTGCGACCCCCGCAACGGAAAGTACATGGCCACCTGCCTGCTCTACCGTGGTGACGTTGTCCCCAAGGACGCCCACAGCGCTGTTGCCACCCTCAAGACCAAGCGCACCATCCAGTTCGTCGACTGGTGCCCAACTGGTTTCAAGCTTGGTATCTGCTACCAGCCACCGCAGATGGTCCCCAACGGTGACCTCGCCAAGGTCAACCGTGCCGTCTGCATGTTGTCCAACACCACCGCCATCGCCGAGGCCTGGTCCGCTCTCTCCCACAAGTTCGATCTCATGTACTCCAAGCGTGCCTTCGTCCACTGGTACGTTGGTGAGGGTATGGAGGAGGGTGAGTTCTCTGAGGCCCGTGAGGATCTCGCTGCTCTCGAGCGCGATTACGAGGAGGTTGCTGCCGACTCCCTCGAGGGTGAGGAGCTCGAGGCTGAGTACTAGATGCTCTCTCGCTAGAATAATTGTTTTGTGCTAGTTATAATCTATGGAGTACACTGTGGCTGTGGATGGAGCTGGCGATGTTCTTTAGGGAGCGTTAGCGGCTTTTCTTCACGGTCAATTTGGTGTCTAGAATGTTTGCCTGGCGGTTTTTGCTAAATAGCGAAGCGCCCTCCTTTTCTCAACAGAATGAATGATACTCAATTGCTTTCGAATGCAATCATGCAGCTCCCGTTTTGTACCCGTGGTGACGTGATACCGTGTAGATGTGGTGTAGCAGAATCGTTGAAGAACAATGCCGCAAATAGTAAAACGAGGGTCTGAACGTCGTACATCATGAAAATTAAATATCTAAATGCATCCAAATCTAGAAATCCAGATCATGTGAGACCTGTCTCGTATTCGACGCAATGTAATTTAAATTGGGCGATACCAATTAGATTACCCCAGATTGGGCGAAGAATGACGCGGCGGCAATTGCCGCGGTTGCCGCTTGACAATCTACCGCAACAACCGTTGGCGACGTGGTTCAAGCTCCCTATCAACACCCAAACCCCTCTTTGTTTTTAGCCTTCCGGAATCAACTCCACCCGATCTAGCATCAGCAAGAGCAGTTGCAGCTTCTCGTTTAATAAAATCAACAGTTAGGGCCCTGTGCGCTGGTGGATTCAGTCCTCTGGCGAGCGCGATGGCGGACACCAATGTCGACTCTGGTAAGACCCTTGAATGCTCCTCCAGGGACGCTTGAAGCCCTTCCATCACGAACTTTTATCGACACGACAGAGATGATACATGCATTTTACTGTATGAATGCTGATGATATACAGGTGCTCCGAACTTGAATCTGACACCGGAGGAGGTACGAGTGTTTGGGCAGCTGTTCCGCGAGGCGGACTCTGAGAACATCGGTGTTGTTACCGGCGAGGTAGCCGTGACATTCTTTGAGAAGACAAGACTTGATCCACAGGTGCTGGGCGTGGTAAGTTCATACACCGAGAGATCCCGCCATTCCATCGAGGGATGGCGAAATCATGCATTGAATGGCTATGCTGACTGTTGTTATCCCAGATATGGAACATCGCCGACAAAGAAAACAGAGGACTGCTCACGCCTACCGGCTTCAGCATCGTATTGAGATTGATCGGTCATGCACAGGCAGGCCGAGACCCGACAGCAGAGCTCGCATTCCGACCAGGACCAATCCCTAAATTCGACGGCGGCTTACCGGCCGGCGCTGCACCACCTCCCCAAGGGCCACCCCCTGGAGCGCTACAACCGCAGACGAGTGGAAACCCCGTAAGAGTCCCTCCCTTGACTCCCGACAAGGTCCAGCAGTATGCCGCTTTATTCGAGAAGTCTGGCGCCCAGGACGGCATATTAGCTGGCGAACCAGCCAAACAAATCTTCGAACGGGCAGGGCTTCCAAACGAAGTTCTGGGGAAGATTTGGTACCTTGCAGATACCGAGCATCGCGGAGCGCTCACGGTTACGGAGTTCATCATCGCTATGCATCTGCTGGCATCGTCCAAGTCAGGAGCTCTCCGCACTCTACCGAATGTTCTCCCAGCAGGGCTTATAGAGGCTGCCGCAAGGCGCCCGCCTTTAAGGCAGCTGTCTGGTGTTGCCACTGGAACACCTGCTGTGCCGCCAATCCCAAGACAATTTACAGGCCACAATGTGGGAAGAACAGCGAGCCCTCTCAGCAAGCCAGCGTTTGGTCAAGTTCCTCCGTCGCCAGGTACTTGGGCTATCTCCCCTGCGGACAAGAATCGCTTTGATAGCATATACGCTACCATTGACAAGACGAACCGTGGTTTCATAACTGGTGATGAAGCCGTGCCATTCTTCAGCAACTCTAAATTGCCAGAGGAGGCGTTGGCACAGATTTGGGATTTGGCTGATATCAACTCGCAAGGCCATCTGACAAGAGACGAATTTGCCGTGGCTATGTATCTCATCCGCCAACAGAGAGGCAAGCGTGATGGGAGAGATGCGTTACCTTCTACCTTGCCGGCGGACCTAATTCCCCCAAGCATGCGATCACAAATCCGACAGCCCCAACAACCTACTGCGCCAGCATTCGAAACCGCTGCGCCTACCATTCCTAAATCTGCCGCAGACGATCTGTTCGGACTTGACGCGATGGCAACATCTACTCCACCACCAGCTCCTGCACAACAGGCTCTGTCCACTGGCGGATCCAACTTTGGAGACCCATTTGCAACCAGCAGAAGCCCCATGACACCAAGCAGCCCTGTTGCGAACAGTCCCCAGCATCTTCCGGCTCAGAATACAGGATTTAAGCAATTTGTGCCCACGTCGTCATTCGGCCAGTCGATAACCCATAATGCAACTGGCGGGTCGAATGCATCGACGCCGCTAGCTCGATCGGGAACAATGGACGACCTTTTGGGGGATAACGATCCGGAGATTAGCAAGAAGCTGACTAGTGAGACTAGTGAACTTGCTAACTTGTCAAACCAAGTTGGTACGCTGTCAAAGCAGATGCAAGAAGTCCAGGGCCAGCGCTCAACCTCGCAGAACGAGCTTACCCAAGCGACATCCCAGAAGAAGGAATTTGAGACTAGACTTTCTCAGCTCCGTGCCCTCTATGAAAAGGAAGCGAAGGATGTTAGAGCATTAGAAGAGCGTCTCACTGCCTCCAGGAATGAGACGAGGAAACTACAGCA
This sequence comes from Pseudogymnoascus sp. SDFLT0511, assembly GCA_030180035.1. NCBI lineage: Eukaryota > Fungi > Ascomycota > Leotiomycetes > Thelebolales > Thelebolaceae > Pseudogymnoascus > Pseudogymnoascus sp. SDFLT0511. The sequence goes on along the minus strand of JASCQD010000005.1, from coordinate 662,278 downwards.
AGATATTGCCATGGTTGAAGGTTCCCACCAAGACCTTCAAAATCAACATCACCAAGTCTCAGTTGCCCTACAATCCGACCAGCAAGAGAATGCTAGCCTCAAAGAGCGTATCAAGGCTTTAAATACGGAGATTTCGCAATTAAAGCCCCAGCTCGAGAAGTTAAGGTCCGAAGCCCGTCAGCAAAAGGGTCTGGTTGCAATCAACAAAAAGCAGCTGCTGACTAATGAAGGGGAACGCGATAAACTGAAGACCGAGGCTGTGGAGCTGAACCAGAGCATCGAGCAAGATACGAGGGCGCTCTCTGAGAGCTCAGCATCCAACTCGAAACCACAGAGCCCTGCTCCAGCAGCCGCAAGTCCAGCCCCGTCGACGATGAGCGCAAGCAACCCATTTTTCAGGCGACAAGGAAGCAGCTCCGATATTGCCTTCTCTCCATTCCCTTCTCCTCCTACAGCCCAGCAGCCAGGAAATTCTTTTGAGAATATCTTCGGACCCACATACGAGGCGCCTGCATCCGCGGCTGCTCCTCAAATGCCGCCGACAAGTTTCAAACAGTCTTCCGACGCTCAGGACAAGTCTGCCTCTCCTTCAGTAGACGCAGCTACGTTGCCAGCCCGTGAAGGCCTTACTCCGGAACCATCCCAATCGAGACAGATCAGTTCGAGCTTCCTGCCTTTCTCGCAGCAAGACAATGAGTCCATCAGTTCATCTCGTCAGGTGTCTGTACCAGGGAGCAGATTTGGCGATGGCGCAGGTGTGGAAACAGCTAAGAATGTGGTATCAACGCCCACGGGATCCTCTGTGGCAGATACGCAGGAGAACCGACCAGGATCGGCAGCGTTTGATCGTAATATCACCGCCTCTCCCGCAAGCGAGGCCCTGTCCACGGGTAGCCGAAAAGAATCCATGCCCGGTGCATTCCCAGATGCTCAGCCGGCTGGCGGTGCCTTTGGTGACTCCAGCGAGCTGTTCGCCTCGGGCAAAGGCGCGGCCTCATCCAAGGATGACTTCGACTCAGCATTTGCCAGCTTCGGTGGAGGTAGTAGCGCCGTCTCTCAAGGTTCCGAAAAAAGCATCGAGCCCCCTGCGAGCCGCTTCCACCAGGAATTTCCACCTCTAGAGGAAATTGGCGACGACGACGACTCGTCTGCCAGCGAGGGTGGGTTTGACGACGACTTCATCCCAGTATCAGCCAGCCAGCTCAAATCTGAGGCCTCTGACCCTGCTGCTTCATTGAAGGTACCTGATGAAAGACGTCCCAGCGTCTCGAAATCTTCTTCTGCAATGAGTGTTGGCAGCCAGCCTCCTGCTCCCACTGCTCAGTCCTCGCCGCCTACTTACGAGAAGACTGTATCCCCCAAGGATATTGCCCATGCTGAAGCTGCCGAGTACTCTGGCCTCCTACCATCTCGCCAGGATCTTCCACCCCCTGCGGTCCAAGCCGCTGCAACCTCAGGAACAAGCGGCCAAGCCCCTTTCGCAGCCCCAGCCACGACCACTGCGCAGCCCCCTCGCCCTCCTAAGACTGCCTTCGACGACTTCGATGATTTCGATGACCTTGAAGATGCCAAAGAGGGTGACTTAGATGATGACTTTGCGACCCTTTCCGTCCACGACCGTTCCGGGATCGACGAATTCAACCCTATGTTCGATAGCCCCGCCGACTCCAAGACCACCGGCCACGGAAGCGCTTTCGGATCCGCTAACGGATTTGGTGACTTCTCGCACTCACCATCGGCATCAACTTCGCAGGCTGCTGCCGCGCCCGCACCAACAAGCGCGAACCAGGACTGGGACGCGATATTCTCCGGGCTTGATGGAGCGCCGAATCCAGCCGTGACATCCGTTGGTGATGATATCAAGACTGGCACAGCGGCTGAAAATGGCGCAGCAAAGGCAACAGCCAAGGAGGAGAGACCAGAGATTGGGAGGGCGCTGACGGAGGGTGGAGAGCACGATGACCCCCTTTTGAAGAACCTGACCCTGATGGGCTATTCGCGCAAGGATGCATTGGCAGCGCTCGAGAAATACGACTATAATCTTGATAGGGTAAGTCTTTCTAGTTCCCCTTGGTCTGAAGAAGGATGCTAATGATTACAGGCTGCGGATTTCCTTGCGAGTGGAGGAACTGCTTGAGCAGTAATGGTTGTGTGCACATATTGAAGCTACTTTTCGCGTTGATTCCTTACGTTTTCCAGGGCTTCGTCTCTGCTGTTCCTGTGCTGCTCATGCGCACTCTACATATCATGTCGATAGTTGTATCATACCGAGCTAGCACCATCCTATTTAATGGAAACTTTTATCTTCTTTAATTCTTGATTTGATTTAATGGCTTATTTTCTGCCTATCTAAATGCCGTATATGTACTATACTTACTGATATGATGAAAAACGAAATATTTACAGAAGGATTGTTACATCTCGTGCAACACGGCGTGGCAGTACTACGACGCCTCCTTCGTTGAGCATTGGTACTCGGAAAGGCGTCCCCATGTTTTCCTGACGTGCTCTTGACCAGTCTATCCTCCACTACCCCCCGTCGACTATTTTTTACACTCCACGGCTGGTGGTGTCCCCCTCTGTTGGCCAATATTGCTCCTTTATTTGGCAATGGCCTTGAGAGCGGCCTTTTGGCGGAGAAGAACAGTCTGCGCGTATAATGCGTCCTTGAAGGCGAAGAGGAATGCAGCAGTCAACACGCTCTGGGTAACCTTTGGTCCGATTCCTGTAGTCATCAGTCAGTTTCTCTCCTTTCAAATTTACGCGCCGGACAGAGAGTACATACCGCGGTACAGACCAGCCCATCCCTCCTCCCTGATAATACGGCTCATCGCTTGTCCCATTCCCTCCTTACCACCTCCACGGCCTGCAACATGCATACGCGACTTGAGCGTGATATATGGGTATGTCACACTGGTAGCGACCAGCTTGCCGAGCGCGCCCAGCAGGAACGCGATAAACGGCGTCACCTTGCGCCTCCGCTCCACCACATTCCGTAGCTGTTCAAACAGCGTATACTGGAGGATCGGGTTGATGACCAGCACCAGCGCGGGCAGTACGCCCGAAAACAGGGCCAACGGCCCCTCTTCCTTCAGCAGCGCCAGCAGCGTGCCGACTGTGGAAGGCGCCTTGGGCTCTGGGGCGCCAGGCAGCGCGCCGACCGAGTTGGCGCGCTTGCGCGTCGTCATGCGCGTGTTGATCACCCAGATAGGATTTGTGAGGAGGACGGTAGCCGAGCCGGCGAGCGCGCCCGCGAGCATGGACTCGAGCGTTGAGAGGCGCGGGGTGGAGCGGGCCTTGAGGAAGGCAGCGCGCGACCACTCGTAGTAGTAGTAGTACACGAAGTTGGTGAGGGTGATGCCGACGAGCGCGGAGTCGAGGCCAGCGTAGAGGCCGGAGGGCCCGTCTCGGGCCAGCAGGGCGCGTGTGCTTTCGAGGAAGGTTGTGCGCTTTCGTGTGGATTCGACTTGGGCGCGCGTGGAGAGGGTGATGAGGGGGTACCTGGCAAGGGGGGTTAGTTGGGTTATGGAGTATGAGAGCATGGGAGGCATACGTGAGGGCCATGGAGAGGAGGCCGCCGCCTGCGCCGGAGAGGGCGTGAGCTACATTATCGGATTGCTGAGCTGCCATTGTGGTGATAGCTTCGACGAGTTCAGGAGGTGGGGTTCGTTGGTTAACGTGTAGCAAGTGATAAGCTTGTTTAGGATGGGTGAGGTTTGGAGTATTATACAAGGGAGATTTCGCAGCAGGTTATCACCGTCTGTTGAAGGAATGTGGGGAATAGTTAAGGGTGAATCTGAATAAATCTCGGGATATGAAGAGCGACGACCTGCGGAGGACCCGAGGAATAGCTGGAGACCGCGATAATAAACTCGGGAGCCGACGTCAGACATTCATGCCTCGGTAATTTAGAAGTCACGTGTGTTATTATGTTGCTGTGTTGCTATTGGTAGGCTACACCCATCACTTTAATTGGATTTATGCGGAGGTCACGTGGATCGATTTTGTGTAATTTCTAGCATGTGATTACAATTCTCACTTTGAATTGCACAAAAAGTATCATCTATTGTAATGTGTTTCAAAACTGATGTCTCATGGTTGAAGATACGCAACTGATTTATGCGACGAGTTAAATGATTTACATGGAAGAGTTCCCGTTCATCATCCATTCCCTCGACAGCCGCCACCATCACATGGACCTCCAGCGGCACACTGGACGTTGTTGTTGTCAAAACACCGACGGCGAGTTCCAATTGCAGTATGGAAAAAGGCGTGCCACTTCAAATTCATCAGTTTCTATTTGAGCCACAATGGCATTTGTACTTACCTCATATCCATCCTCATCCGGTTCGTCAAAATAGTCAAATGTCCAGCCGGTAAGACTGCCTGCGAAAATGTCAGTACTAATATAACCCCTGAATAAATTCCTTGAATAGTTATCTTACCAGAGCCACAACACGGATTTACTTCTTTCATTAGCGACTTCTGCCCGTAATCATATGTTGCCCATCCTGCACCCCACATATCGTAGGACTGAAATAAAAACTTGTACCACCCCTCGCAAGATTGTTTTGGCTCATCTGGCGGGGGCCATGGGCGATTCGTCCGGTAAATGTTGACTGCGTAAGTATACTCGCCCTCAACTCTCTTACCACCACCCTTCCAATTCATTGGATTATCCCCCCCGCTGGGTACATCACAGCCATTGATAATCGTTCCTATAGCATCCTTGCATTCATTCTCGTCAAACGAGTTGGCGTTGTCAGAGAGTGATACGACCATCGTGTACTCATCTAAAGTACCTTCATAATACTTTTTGCTCCGACTCCAACCGGACTCGTTTTCTGGCACATTATCCTTTACATAGCTGCAGAAATCGTCAATTTGGTTATTGAGTGACTCGGCACTGGCGTAAGCTTTGCTCCCCTGGCTTGAGTAGCATGTTGTCTTATCAACAATGGGACAAACGGGGTCTTGCCCAAGTATATCAGCCCGAGCATCTGCAATGGCATCGAGGGCAAATGCGGCAATGACTTCGTGGCCAAGGGCGTTGGGGTGGAATATTTTGCCGATCCAGTCAGGGAGGGAGATGGATGATGTCCCACATCCAGGGTCAGAAGGGTCGCGCTTTGTCATTTCTGTAAGATATGGCTCGGTGACGGCGGATGTTGCGTTGTCATATTGCATAGTGTTGAGACTGCGACTCTCTAATGGAGGGGTTTTGCCGGTGAACAGCTTGAAGAACATGACGTTTTCATTACTGTCGTCGTCAGGATCCTATGGCACTGTTAGTTCTTTTGTCGTTTGGGTTGAAATTGTTTGTACTTACTGGGCTTGCATCTGGCTCGCCTAGAATAATATTAGCTTTTTAATTCTGTGATAAATATTTGAGGTTCCGAAAGGGTTCGAAAGTAGAGATTTAGATCCTAAAATCCATTTGAATACATGAAACTTACAGAATTGTCCGCCAATGAGCGGTGCCCAAACATCCCAATCAGCAGTTACGAGGGTCATCGTGTTTGCGTCGGCCGCGACCTCTTCCACGACCTCTTTTATGGCTTTATTGGTGTCCTTTACTAGCGAATTGAACTGTGTTCGTCTTTCCTTGCTAAGTGATACACCAGGTCCAGCGTCAAGGTCGATGATCTGCCAGTCTTCGCTTGTGCAGGCATCCGTCTTATCGTTGAAGTATTGAGCATACAAGACTTGGACCACAATCCCATCTTTGGCCATTTTGGAACTGCAAGTGGTTAGTTTCAATTGAGACATGAGCATATAGAAAGACCAATAATAAATTCTTACTCTATGGCCGTAAGAACGTCCTTGATGTTCTTCTTGAAATATCCTTCTGACCCAAGTGCGTCTTTGGCGTGCTGTATGGCATCGTCACATGCATTATCTGACGTCGCTGCACCAGCTATACATTTATCTATGATCTTCGACTGTATTTTGGTCAGAAACCCAGCATCCTCAATCTTCAAAGTTTAACCAAGCTTAACTCACAAGGCAAAGATCATTTCCACCCGCGGTCAAGATGACAAGATCTTGGTCATCATCCAAAGCATTGACTTGGTCAAATATCCCCATAGATATAGCTCCCGAACATGCGGTATAGGTGAACTTTTCAATACTAGGTCCGAAAAAATGGTCCATTATCACAGGATAGGTATAAGAATATCGCGAGCAATCATAAGAGTTGTCGTCCTCGTCGTACAGATCGCCAGACCCAATGCCCGCTGTGAAGCTGTCGCCCACAGCGGCAAACTTTTTGATCCACGAGTAATCATCGGGCTCATCGAGGTCTCTAGAGCCGGTTGTAGCTGATATGGCAGAAGCCAGAGCAAGACTCAACGCCACCTGGAGTATGGGCAACATTATCGTGAGCAGCTAGAATACACGCCGCTGCTAACTGTGCTCATCGGCGCAAACAATAAAAAGATAATGAGCAGTGAAGGGAATTAGAGAGCGAGAATAATAGCAGAGTGAAAGGACTACACCCTCGCTCCAGTTCTGTCAAGATGAGACTCGGTGGCCAACAGGAATCGCCTAAAGAACACCCCCATCGCTAATGACATATCTTGGGCAGTTCCGAAGTAGCTAAAGAAGGATTATGTGTGGCGGGCAATTGTGTTGAAACGATCTGCAAACTTACATCAGCACTAGCAATGTTAACGGGTCATGGGGAAACAAGCTGTACTTGGTCGATTTCTTGATCTTCCATCACCGAGCAGCTCAGGTAGTACAGCACTAAAGCACACCCTAGCAGCGGGGTGGGGTAGCCAGGGTTATGATGGAATTGTGGAGCAGTGGCGTAGTGGAGATTTTAGGTGGAAAACTTAGTTGCCGCTGTTGGGGGCCGTTGGGGGCCGCTGCGGGTGCAGCCAGCTATTGGTATTCCGATGATTTGTGGTTACTATGGACGGGCCGAAACTGTGCGATCGACATAATTTATCAAAATATGTCTGTTCTGTCAGCAGGATGCGGGCGTCGGAACCAGGGGCGCCATCCTAATGTAAGCTTACATTCATGGTTTCTTGGTGGCGTTATGCGTCCCCTGCACCAAGATTCGCTGAATTGACCTTAAAAAGGTAAAATACGGCGCTGACTTCAAGTAGGGCTTACACAGTACAGCCCCCAAATCTTCTTAATCATCAAAGTACCTCAGCTTTTAAAATGCGTACTGCATACAACGTTACAACACTAAAGTCGAGATAATGCATTTTCAATCCTTCGGCATTCCATCACTATGGCCCATGTCGATACACATTGGCATGGAAACTGGATTGCGTGTTTGTAGGTCGAGCTGCACGTAGAATCTGCTTGCTCTTGCAAGCTCTGGCTCATAGGAAGTATGCCCGAGCTTGGGTGGATGACATTCGGCGGTGGCACGACCGCAACTGCCGAAATGCCACTTGCTACCCCCGAAGACTAAGAAACAGAAACAAATTATGTGTTTGAGCAGCAGCGTCAGGTCAGGCATTGATATCTCTGCTCATTTTATTAAGTCCCGACGTTTTATTTGAAGCATTATTATGAGTAGAGAATAAAATTGTGCGGAATCCTTAACTCTGTAGTCTAGCTATTGCCTATGTTCTTACACTTGGCCTTCGCGTTCATGAATATGGCCTTTTTCGGGCTGCAACCCTGATTGATCAAGCACGGGTTCGGGTATGGCGCATCTTTCGCATACATCGCATTGAACCTATTAACGTCCCTCTGACTCGGCGTCTTATTGTAGGGAATAACCTTTCCGTCCGAAGCCCTAGTCCAGACATTGGCAGGAACACCGTTTGTTACCTCACCACCAATCGGAGACGCATAAAGCATAACGGACTTCCAGTCGTACTCTCCATCATCAAGCTCCTCAGTGAACGGTAGCTTCATAGGAAGATACTCATGTGCCAAAAACCCCCAGTCTTTAGCTTTGAAGTTGCTGTGGCAAGCATCATCTTTGGTGCCATCTAATCGTCCAGAAACTTTATCATAGCCGGCCACATTTTCGCATTTGAAGTCGATTTGATTTTTGGACCCAGTCGCCTCGGCGTACTCTCCATATTTCCAGAAGCTAGTTCGTTGCTGCTCATGGTAGAAGCCCCAGGCGTGCCTATTAGTCCGTCAGTTCGGATGATCAAACCTGAGCGTAGCACCGTACCCTATTTCGTGGACCATATTGGCGACAGGATCTCGCATTGCAACCGCGGGACTAGGATCAAATCTCATAAGTGGTCCAAATCCAGCTGTATATACCTGAGTTCCAACACTGGTCAAAAGTTTACCGTCTGAAACAGCTTTGACGAGTAAGTATTTTGGACCCCTTGGAACTAATCCGTTGACGGGTTCAGGGCAATCGTTGTACTCTCCCATGTCGATACGATAATTGACACCACTGTTAACATTAGTCTCTAAGCTTTATATGAAATATAGGCTGTAAATCACTAACGATGCTTGCCATATTTTCCAAGCACTTTTGATGATATGTGCCAGTTGAGTCCTAGCATTATCATCCTCGAAGCAAAACGGCATGGTGCTGTCGGGCCAGGTAGTGGGATTATAGCTGCTTCCTTCGACCGGTATTACAGCGTAATATCTCTTCATCAGCTCATCGTGACTTAAATGAGTTCCATTTCTGGCGTTGTAAAATGGCAGCTCATCGTAGTCAGGACAGGCGATTACTCCAGTCGAGAAGACGAAGGCAGTGAAGACACAGCCCTGGATGACTTTACCCAGCTGCATGGTTATTCAATGCTTGTTATATCAATTAGCGGCGAGGTTTGGAAGGGAGTAGCATGACCAACATAATATTATCTTGAAATTTGGATGTTGGCAATGAAAGGCGACGATGAGGTCGTGCTGAGGAAACAAGAAGCAAGCTTGACAACGCACAATGGAACATTGGACAGAAACGACACCTTTCGTTTTACAAAAGCGCAATGCGTAATCAATAAACTGCCGCGTCCAAAAAATGCCCATCGTGGTTATCAATCCGTAATCGACACTTCATTTAGCTTTGCTCCCCGATCTGGCCGTGATCCTTCGCGCCACCTCAGCTGCCTCCCCTGTTGACTTGCACATAATCTTCCGTATCATCCCTGCACTCTCTACCCCTGACCTTGTCCCGACGATCTGTCGACGATCTACAACCGTTTTAGAGTTGTGTGCTACCGTAAGCTTACATGTCAATTAAGGCGCATGCGATGCGGTGGGTTTCCATGAGAGGGACCCACTTAGCATATGCCCGCAAGTACCTGGCGGATGTTCCTTGTCGATTGCGAGTTCATCGGATGCGACGGCCACTGATGAGTGTGTCACGTATTTCCAGTCTTAGAAAAGAGTATCATTATGAGTAATTCATACCGGAATGCCCGAACAAGGTAGATTTGGGGTGGCAACCCATCCCTAGAACGCGAGGAACCCGTATTGCCGAGGTGTGGCATCCAATTCAATGAATCCTTGTGCACTAGCCTTTGAAATGCGCTATCATATCAAGTGTGCTCTAAGGGTGAGTGGGGTTAGGGTGATATGGTTTTAGGCGTACACTAGTACACTTCATCTTCTACTCTCAACCTTTTCCCTCATTCAAGTCTCTGTAATTATTTTTGTTGCAAGAATCATATTTCAGCGATGAAGGCATTCAAATTTCTCCTGGCAGGCCTACTCTTTGCCGCCTCTATTGTTTGTGAGGAATATCATTGCACCAAGGACAAAAAATGTGAGAGTGGTTGTTGCAGGCTGGAACCTGATGGGTATGCTCTATCCAAATCAAGTGTGCATGATTAGGCTGCTAATATACTGTAGAACGGGAAACTGTGGACTTGGTATAATGTGTTATATTTGAACTTCACGAATGTTTTAGCTGACTGATATAAAGGACCTACATTCTGTGGCAAAGGCAACTGCACATCAACATGCGATGAAAAATCCGAATGTGATCCTGGCTGGGGATCAAAGTGGTCTGCAGCAGAAAAATGCCCTCTAAACGTCTGCTGCAGCGCCTATGGCTTCTGTGGTAAGTGCAATTTAGTAAATATGAGTATGCAAAGGCTGAACAGATGTAGGAACCACTCCCGACTTTTGTCAGGGCAACGTTCCAACTTCTCCTTCATGCAGCGGCTCAAGCTCTGATGCCCGCACTATTGGATATTATGAGGGTTGGAATCTAGAGCGAGACTGCCAAAGTAAGCTTCTTCTTAATTAGTCGGAAGTCATGTGCAGTACTGATTATTCTACTTAGCCATGACCCCCGAAAAAATACCCTTGGGATACTACACGCATATCAATTTTGCATTCGTGTTAATAGATCCCGATACCTTCACTCTCGCCCCTATGAAAGGTGATGTTGCATCACTCTATACCAGGGTCACAGCCCTCAAGGCTTTGCAGCCGGGTCTTAAAGTCTGGATATCCGTTGGGGGATGGGCCATGAATGACCCAGGGCCAACACAGACTACATTTTCGGACCTTGCAGCATCAGAAGATGCGCAGGATAGTTTTTCCAAATCTTTAATCGCCTTTATGAGGGCCAATAATTTTGACGGTGTTGACCTTGACTGGCAAGTTTTGACCAAATGTTAATAAAAGCCAAGGAATAATTACTGATGTCGCCTTTAGGGAATATCCGGTTGCGGATGATAGAGGAGGTAAACCTGCAGACAAAGAGAACTTTGTTAAATTCCTTCGGAACCTCCGTCACGCATTAGACCAGAGTGGCATGCCAGAGCGTCCTGGGTTATCAATTACAATTGTAAGTAAATCAAATTAACTCCACCCACAGTATGCAACAAGAAGAAATTCTGAAAATATCTAGCCATCTTCATACTGGTATATGCGTGGGTTTGACATCGTCGGGATCGACCCTATTATCGACTTTTTCAACATCATGACTTACGATATTCACGGAACTTGGGACTCTTCCGATAATTCAATTGGAGCTATTGCACAGGCGCATACAAATTTAACAGAGATTGATCTCGCTATGCAGCTACTCTGGAGGAACCATATTGACCCCGCAAGAGGTAAGTTCCTTAATGCGTCATGAATATTCATGGAAGTGCTGACAACTCTCCCAGTGGTTCTTGGCCTTGGATTCTATGGCCGTAGTAAGTTCACAATACTAATATCTGCCACTACATATACTAACATGACAAAGGCTTCACCATGAAAAGCACATCTTGTCTTGCACCAGGCTGCCCATTTAAGGAGGGTGGCAAGGCTGGGCCATGCACCAACACGAAAGGAATCCTTTCAGCCACTGAGATCAGACAGGTAGTGGCTGATGGCGCGACAGTCACGCTTGATTCAACTGCAGCTGTTAAGATTATCACTTGGGATGACGACCAATGGGTTTCCTACGATGACGGCGAAACCATGAAGACGAAGTAAGTCTCGAAAAACATCCTAACCTGGCAAAGCTAACCACTCCTCAGAATTCAATACGCCAATAACCATTGCCTTGGAGGGTTAGGACCATATATTGCTATACGTGCGTCTTTAGCTAACAGTAACTTTAGGACAATGGCATGGGCTATAGACTTGGACGATGGAACTACGATAGAGGAACTCGGGGCGGATCTTGACCGTCCGAAATTTCCAACATATAATCCGGATTATTTGGATCCAAATTCAGAGAACAATACAGATCTGGGAACAGGTTGAAGGGAAAATCTAAGTAGCATCCAGTGTACATGTCATCATCAACAATATACGACATGATTTTTACATGTAACATTACCGCGTATCCTGAATCTGAACCGCCAATGATGCTCACACCTTGAACTTTGAGCTCTCATCATGCCCCAGAGGCCATGACACTGCTGCCTGCATGTGCATCCCGACTATCTGCATGAGCTCGGACTTTTGGACAAAAAAGGCCATACCGCATCGATAGGCACGTCATTGATAATCACATTGTAGTATTCAGAGCTCACGTAAGATGTGGCGATGTTATCTTTCGGATCACCTTCCCTCTCAGTATCGGGCCTTCGCCAGTCGCGTCACTGTGATACTCATACGTTGCAGCAAAAGCCAATGAAAATCATTAAAGCTGAAGCGCGTCATTTCACCCAATATGGTAATTTGTGGTCTTTCGGCGCGACAGGGGTATCGCGTGAACTAACTAGGATTAATCGGCGCCCCATAATCTGACTTGCATTGCCGATCAGACAGGGGTCTCAGTCCTGGGGTCCAGGGGTATGATGTGGAGTCACTGATGGAATGGCGCAAACAAGGTTAATTGGCGGTATATCCTGTAGGGCCCATGACGGCAATTCACGGCAATTTAGTGATCGACGGATTACGGGCAACGAAGTGCAGACTGATGATGCTACGTTTTCAAGGGATATATGTTTGCAAGGTTTTTAGTTGCAAGGCGTTTTTACTTGCAGGGGGTTTCATTCGAGGGATCTTGTGGAACAATTCTGCTCACTTTACCCAAGAAATTGGGGTCTATCTTGAGAACCTGATATCATGTAAGATCTTTCAGGCTGAGCTGAATCCCTCTCATTCAAGGGTCTGTCTTAGCTACATTGCTGTTGCCCTCGTATCCTTCCTTCCCTTGACCGCGAGCCCTTGGCCCTGTTCCAGTCAGTTTTCCTGAAGGCCCCGTTGAGATCTCATTGCACTTGTGTATAGGAGATTTTCTCATTATCTTATGCCGCCAAACCGTTGCCGAAACTGTTCGTCTATCTAAACAACATTTCTAATTTTCACCACAAAGGGTTATTCCATGGCTGCAATGCGGTTGCTTTTTTGTATAGTCGCCCTGGTTGCGTCAATTGCACAGGGTGGTATCGTCGACGTGAACGCCGAGGCAGTTGTTCGACGAGCAGATGCGCCCCATACTACATACCACACTACTGCAGACAAACCAACACAGACAGGAATTGCCGCAAACTGCAATAAGTTCTACGATATAGTGAAAGGCGACGATTGTGAAACTGTGGCAGCTGCCTTCAAAATAACAAAAAAGCAGTTTCTGGCATGGAATGTGAGTCTTGAACGCTGTACAGTATGGATTCAGTATTGACACCTGTACAGCCTGCGGTTTCCTCGGACTGCGCTACCAATTTTTGGATTGGAGATTCCTACTGCGTTGGCACTGGTAAGGCAGGTGTTAGCAGCACCAAGAGCACCAAGAGCACCAAGAGCAACGCTCCTCACACGACTTTTCACACAAAACCGGATAAGCCTACGCAGACCGGTACCATCTGCAATTGCAACAAGTGGTATGATGTAGTCAAAGGTGATGACTGCGGGACCATCGCGACCGCGTTCAAGATAAAACTCGCGGACTTCCTGAAAATGAACGTAAGTTACTCCTGCCAATACAACCTCAACTCAGTCCTAACTGGGAAAAGCCAGCCATATCGTCTGACTGCTCCACCAACTTTTGGGTTGGAAACAGCTATTGCGTAGGGACATCAAAGGGCGCCTGTCCTACCTCAACATCGACCAAGCCTCATAACTCTACTACCATCTCTTCAAGCTACTCTATAATTCCGCAACCATCGAGCTCCTATGTGCAGGTTACAAGAACAACAGCCACATCCTGGCCGCCAACTCAAACTCAGGCTGGGCAAGTGCCGTATTGTGAGAAAGCTTCGATGGTTAACGTTGGCAAAGCTAACTGATGTAGGCAATAAATGGAAGCTGGTATATCCAGGCGACACATGTGTCGGTATACAAGCAAGATACTCAACCTCGATGTCAATGGACGACTTGTATGTATTCTCCAACTTTTTGAACATCGCATATGCTAACGCGGCTACCAAGCAAAAAATGGAATCCGGCTATTGGTGCTAATTGCACCTCCCTTTTTGTCAATTATTATGTCTGCGTTGGTAAGATTCAACGTAATTTGGGGTTAGAGCGGACTATGGCTAACGTTTTCCAGGCACCCAACCCCAGTCAAGTTATACAGACACAACCACTGCATCCTCGCAGTGGTATCCACCATACACTCCAACTGTTCACCCAACGCCTAATAGCACATTTGTGCCTTCGCCAACTCAGAGCGGCATTCCACCCAGTTGCATGGCGTTTTATCAAGCTACTGCTAATGATACTTGCGAGTCTATCATAAAAGAAGAGGGCTATGTCTCGCTAGATGAGTTCAAGGAGTATAATGTAAGTCGCAACCCATTATGGTATATGCGTCAACTGACAGGTTAGCCCGCACTTGGATCTGATTGCTCGGGGCTAATCCCAGGGGATTATTACTGTGTTATGAATGGCACGCTTCCGCTGCCGTCTGTGGCGACAGCTGCGCCATCAGCTACACAAATAGGAATCACACCAGACTGCGTTTCATGGTATCGGGCAGATAGCGGCGAGGATTGCGACCTGATTGTGAAAATATTTGGCACATTTGGTGTCAAAGACTTCCTGAAGTGGAATCCAGCTCTCAAGTCAGACTGCTCGGGACTGAAAACCGGTAATTATTACTGCGTTGCGATTCCATCAACGCCAACAACAAGGACTACCACCTACAGCTCTACGCCACTGCCCACAAATGGAGCTGGCCCACAACCCGAACAGCCTGGGATCCCGGAAGCTTGCACAGAATATTGGTTTGTTGGTGGGTATGTATCTTCATGGTGTTTCTTATATTGCGCAGATAGAATTTTTACTAAACTCAATGGTAGCTCGGATACGTGCGATTCCATTGCGACCAAAAATAATATTACAGTTTCACAACTGGAAAATTATAACGTAAGTAGAGGTTGAAAATTAAATAGTTTCAGACAATAATGCTTACTCTTACATAGCCTGCACTGAGCAGTGACTGCTCGGGTCTGACGCCTAACTACTACATATGTGTTGAGATGCCACGTAGCTCCGCGACCAGTGGTACAGCAACGGGAACAACTGGCAGTACTTCTAACACTGGCACTGAAAAGCCGACAGCAACAACTGATACTATTTCCACGGCTACAGCCCCAAGCACAACCTCGGGTGCTCCCTCGACAAAGACAGGGTCTCCAGAGACTATCAAACCGTCCCCTTCAACTTCAAAAACTTAGAGAGTTTAAAGTGCATGAGTTAAGTGCAGCTTGCTATATATAGCTTCATAAGTTTGATTTATAAAACATCCCATTGATAAGGTATGCAATTGATGAGTTAAGTGACTGCGGTAAGATGATTTGTATGGTGAACTATAGTCGTCATGAAATACCCCCGGGAGGACTACAATATATTGCAATTTAAGGCCAATAACAAACATGCCATTACGTCCCTTCATAATACACGCGCATGTGACAATCACATATCGTCATATTGCATAGTAAATATATCCGGGAACGACTCTAGCGTAAAATTTGAGCCTTCATCAACGCTGAAATTGAAACTTTTTGCATATGAAAGGGGAACCAGCACCTCAAAAACGTCCATTTCCCCTAACTTCTTTGGGGGGCCTAGCCACACTTCCTTTAAGTCAGACGGTGCTGGGCGAGGACATTCGTGGGCTGCCACCGCGATCTTGAGGTGCCGGAGGTTGGGCATAACGGCAAGCATGGCCCACATGTCCTGGTACAGTTGCGTCTGCTCCGTGTTGATAGGTGATAAACCCAGACCGATAAATTCCCATGTCATCTCAATAGCGCCAATGAGTGCAAAGCGCTGTGGGAGGACTAGAGACGGGAACTCGTGCAGAAGCTGGCGGGTGCCAAAGTCGAAGGTTGTGGTGCTGTAGAGGATGTCGATTGCTTCCGAGTACCTTGCATTTAGTTAGCAGTCGACTCGAAGATATGGAAGCCGGAGCAGCCAGAATGTCAATTATTTACATTTGTCGACATGTTAGCAGAATCGCGAACTCTAACTTCAGTTTGCCCATCATTCCGTTCGGAGGGCCTGAATTCCCCTTCATAACCCCATCTTTGCATCGATCAAACCAGATGCCTTGGAAGCGATCGTCTTTGGTTTGGTCCCAGGTGCAGATGCAATGCCACCACCGCCACTCTAAGATCTCTTTCTTATTCGTTCTGTCCTTACGGTACTTCCGTGGTGCGAATTCAAATAGCAAGTGGACCTTGTGATGGCCGAAGACTTCATCATAGATGTGACGACGAAGCTCGATTGGTAGTTTCAACAGGAATTCTGATGCCTGCTGGCCGGGTTCATACAGAGACAACGCTCGCTCGCGAGTCCTGGGCAGACGTGGTTGAACGGTTTTATCTTCATACTCTGGCCGTTTCGGGCGAACGGTCTTGTGATTCTGTAAGCCGGTCAGGATAGTTTCACATTAGTTAGAGGAGCATTGAGTAAAACCTTGCGATTAAACAGTTTCTTGAAGTCCACCATCATTTAATCTAATTGATAGCCGCCGGTCTTGATGATTCAGTGTCCTCGTTTGATGCTTTTTTTTTGGCATCGTTGGAAGCAACACAAACATAAGCGACCCTATCTGACTGTGGCAATATTTTGAAGATCGCCACCTCAGATGAGGCTGAGCAACCCCGCAATCTTTCAACAAAGCAAATTTCTGTTACGTCTCGGTCGTATATGAGAAGCCACAAGTAAGCACCATAGAGAAAAATTAACATACCAAGCCTTTCCTTCTGTCTTACCTCTTATAGGACATAGTTCCAGTCATAAATGGACTTTTCGGCACAGAGAGCGGCAGATGATAAAGAGGAAAGCTTGCCCAACGAGGATGATTTCTTGCTATATAGCGTAGGCAAGATTATAAAATCAAAGTAACTTTAAGCAACATATACAACAAGGAATTAGTAGGGGGAGTGATTTAATACGGTAGGCTAGGACGCAACAACGACACTTCAGAAAAGTGTGGCAAACGACGCAATGTACGCGCTCACAAAGAACGTATTGATTTGTTTGGAGAACAGTAATTAGGGATCTTCAATTAGTTTCTTTCATGCTGATAGTACTACTCAATTAAAGCGTCGCGTCGTCGTGTTTTCCAACTAAGTCGCTTGTCTGTTCCGACTGGCATACCACATATACACGTTGATAGGCTTTATATATTATGATATATATTGGCCAGCGGCGGTCAAAAAGTCGAAATCGGCTCCATCCTCGGACTGATTAACGTGACGTTCGTATAACGCCCTATATCCACGTCTTGCTTGCTGCCGCTTCGTCTTTGCCTCTGCGCTCGTATCCTGCCCCACTCTCTGTCGTTCAGATATCCGTTGTTGGATTTCTTCCGAGTCAACCTCAAGCCCAATATACCTCCTCTCAACGTCGCAGACAATAATATCGCCATCTCTTACAGCCCCAAGAACCGAAGTCGGTATCGCTGATTCAGGAGAAATATGTAAGACAATCGTACCACCAGCTGTCCCCGACATTCTCCCGTCGGAAAGCCGCAACATATCTGTCACGCCTGCTGCAGCTAGTTTCCTAGGAATGGGGATCAGTCCTGCCTCTGGCATTCCCGGGTTGCCAATTGGCCCAATTCCTTGTAGCACTAAGACGGAGTCTTTAGTGACGAGAAGATCTGGATCGTCAATGCGTTGTGCAAGATCTGTGGAGTTCTTGAAAACCACAGCAGGGCCGGAATGTCGCAAGAGCCGTCGGTCCTTCGACGCCGAGGCTTTCATGACTGCGCCTTTAGGGGCTAAATTGCCACGTAGAACCACCAATGATGAGCCGGGGTACAGAGGATTAGAGAGTGGTCGGATGATCTCGGAGGAAAAGGGAAAAGAGCGGAATGGTGACGCATCGAGAACTTCCCCTAGTGTCTGGCCGGTGATTGTCATGGCCTGAAGATGTAGCAAAGGCCGTAGCATTTGTAGCAAGGCTAGCATACCACCCGCATTATGAAAATCGGTCATGTAATTATCCCCACTGGGCTTTAAATCAATCAGCAAAGGTACCTTCCTTCCAATTTTGTCAAATGTATCCAACGTAATTTCACCATGAATTTCTGGATGTCGGTTCACGATCGCCATTAGGTGAACCACAGCGTTCGTTGAGCCACCGATGGCCTGAAGAACAGTAATAGCATTAAAAAAGGATTCCTTGGAGAGCATTTCCTGTGGGGTGCGTTTAGCTGCAGCAACTGAAACTGCATTCGCACCTGTTTCTTCTGCGATCCTGAGGCGTGTTGATGATACTGCAGGAGCTGAGGCCCCTCGAAGTGGCATGAAACCCAGTGCTGCAACAACACAGGCCATTGTACTTGCTGTCCCCATTACACCGCAGGTTCCACCCTGAGGTCTTTAGCTATGATTTAGACAATTTGATTAATCAACGTACCGTGGGTGCCAGCTCCTCATTGAGCATGCTAATGTCTTCAATATCGAGTGTCCCCGCTCTATAATTGGCCCAATTACTACGGCAATCCGTGCATGCGCCGAGACGTTTTCCTCTATGGCTCCCTGGCATCATGGGCCCAGTTACCAATGGTAGAACAGGTTTGTTTGCTGAGATTCCGCCCATCAGTTGGGCGGGCACGGTCTTGTCACAGCCTGCATCGTTGTTAGGAGCAGTAATCTCAACAAAGAAGGGGCAAACATTCCTCCGATCATGATACATGCGTCCAGCGGCTGAGCTTTGATCATTTCCTCGGTGTCCATGCTCATCAAATTCCTGAGAAACATGCTCGTGGGTGAAGAAAAGGACTCGGCAATGGAGATTGTGGGAAATTCAACCGCAAGTCCGCCATGAAGATGAACACCGCGTTTAACTGCTTCGATGAGCTGCGGAATATTTGAGTGGCATGGGTTCAGAGCGGAGTATGTGTTAATTATACCGACAATCGGCCTTGAAAGAGCATCTTCGCTATAGCCAAGTGCCTTAATAAACACCTTCCGGAGGAAAAGCGAGAAGTGAGCATCGCCGTAAGACGTTAGCCCTTGGCGGAGACCAGTGGCGGAGGCGATGGGTTTCGATAGATCATAGTCGCCATTGAGCGAATCTTTAACGGCGGTGGTAGACAATTGAGCCATGTTCGAAGCAGGTGTGGTCTTTATTCCAAACACAATGACGGCGAGAGGATGTGGGATAATCACGACATTAGGTACTTATCGTCGAGCGGCGATGCTGCGACAGCCGCGGGGAATAAAGAGCGGAGGTTCCGGAACTCTCACCAAGCAAGTAAACGGAGAATCCGCAGCAATTTTATGACATAAATAAGATCACGAAGCACCTAAAAAGGCACTTAGAGAGTCCAATTTCCCAAAACATACTGAATTCTATCAAAATCGAAATGTTGGGCCTTGAAGGGAAGATTGTTCTCATTACAGGCCTCGGCCAAACCCAGCCTGGGGGTTGGGGAATTGGCGCCGCTACGGCGGTTCTCCTAGCCAGGCAGGGAGCCAAGATTTTCGGGGGGAACCGTACTCTCGCATCTACAATCTCCACGAAGAGAACCATTGAGGAGGAGGGAGGAATTTGCGATATCTTGGAGACAGATGTGACGTCCTCAAAGTCGGTGGAAGCATTGGTAAAGGCCTGCATGGCAATGCATGGCCGAATCGATATACTGGTGAACAACGTTGGCCGTTCAGAGCCTGGATGCCCAGTAGTGATGTCTGAGGAGGTTTGGGACTCTCAGATCGAGATCAATCTCCGGAGCGTATTCTTGACTTGCCATCATGTCCTGCCGATTATGGAGAAGCAGGGAGCAGGGGCGGTTATCAGCGTCGCGAGCATTGCGGGCCTGCGGTATATTGGTAAACCTCAAGTCGGGTACTCAGCAACGAAAGCGGCAATCATGCAATTCATGAAGACAACAGCTGTCATTTACGCGCCGAAGGGAGTGAGGTTGAACACGGTGGTTCCAGGGTTAATGGATACACCGTACACCAAGGGTCTCGCAAGCCGGTTTGCGACGGACAGAGGACACGAAGAATATATGGAGATGAGGAATGCGCAGGTTCCGACGGGAACCATGGGAGACGCTTGGGATGTTGCCCACGCAACATTGTTTCTGGTTTCTGACGAGGCGAAGTACATAACCGGGCAGAAGATTGTTGTGGATGGTGGAATAACATCTTCTACGGGCAGGGTGTAAAGACATGAATCTATTTTCTACACTATAGACCTTCCAAGAGTGTGTTTTGTGACTACATTCCAATCGCTATCACTTCATTCAGTGGGTGACCTGTTCGTCATATCTTCCTGTAAGGTACTATTCCCGCCTCTTGCTCGCCTCGGTGAAGTCCCGACGGAGACTCCGCACCAATGTATCCATTTCCCGGCAGCCACCAAAGGGAACGGCAGAGCTCCTAAATTAATACGACGAATATTTTCCCACTCCATAGTATATAAAGGAAATACTGCCGTAGCTGAAATATAATAGACATCAATTTGCAATTCACACTTCAACAACTTCAAGTCCTTGCCCTCCCAATTGAATCTTCAATGGACCCCTCCCAGGACAACTCCAACTACGTGCGAGTCAGCGGCTCAAGCGCTCAATCATACGTAGAGGGTGTACTCACAGGAAACGGTGTTTTGAAAGAAAATGCATCGATTATTGCCAAATGCCTCGTTCAAGCTGATTTGCGCGGCGTGGATACCCATGGCATAAATCGTATCCCATCGTACATGACTCGAGTACGAGAGGGTGTGCTCGATGCAAAGGCTACGCCGACTCTAATTAAAGTTACTCCAGTTGTTGCCCAGGTAAGTTCCCAATTATTTTCCAGTACGTTATTCTAACACAAATTCAGGTAGATGGACACAATGGCTTCGGCTTTCTCGCAGGTCACCAAGGCATGGCATGCGCCATTGAGATGGCAAAAGAATTCGGCATTGGCATGGTATCCGTGAAACACTCAAATCACTTCGGCATGTCGGCGTGGCTCGTACAGCAAGCTCTCGATGAGGGGATGATGAGTTTAGTGTTTACCAACTCGTCGCCAGCTCTTCCCGTTTGGGGAGGGAAGTCGAAGCTCATGGGAGTTTCTCCAATTGCTTGTGGGGCTCCAGCTGGAAAACAACCACCATTTATCTTAGATATGGCCCCTTCCATAGCAGCACGAGGTAAGATATACAAAGCTAAACGACGGGGTGAAAAGATTCCTTTAGATTGGGCTCTAGATGGAGAAGGAATACCAACGGATGACCCTGGTGAGGCGTTGAAGGGAGTTATGATGCCAATGGGAGGACCCAAAGGGTCAGCCCTCTCGGTGATGATGGACGTCTTCTCAGGCGTCTTTTCTGGATCTGCCTTCGCAGGCAATGTGACTGGCCCCTATGATCCATCGAAACCGGCAGATGTTGGACACTTTCTCATTGCGATCAAGCCTGACCTGTTCATGACCTTGGAAGACTTCCGGGAGCGTATGGACTACCTATATCAACGCGTAGTTGGTTCGGATAAAATGCATGGAGTCGATCGGATTTATTTCCCTGGGGAGATTGAGCAGCTGAGACACGAAGAAAGGTCGCGCGATGGAATTCCTCTTGTGGATGCCGAAGTTGACGCACTGAATGTTGAAGCTGAACTTGTTGGCGCCAGTCCGATTGCCACGATGTGAAGATATGGGTTACGCACAATTTCCATATACGTATAATTACCGAGAATATAAAATTTGGGATATTTACTCTGCTATGATCCAAGAGCCGCTGTGACAGAGTTGGTGGTGTCGGCCTTGGTTGAGTAGCCGGGGATCTATCCAAGTCAAATCATTTCGTTGCCGCCACCATTTGAAGCATTGGAAGATTCTGACGAACAAGCACATCAATTGGCAGTTTATTTGATGACATTTATTCAAACCAGTAGAATTCAGATCTGTTACATATTTGCCCCATCTTCTGGAATCATTACGAAACCCTTCACGAGGTTGTTTCCAATTCCCTGACACATGTATTCATCCTCGCTGTCAACCTCAAAATCAAATCTAAATAAATCCTCCTTATAAGGAAACATATATGTACTAGTTATTCTACCTTTGGTCAGTATTTTTCTTTTTCGTAGGGAATATATAATAATTCACCGATGATGTTCCTTGCTCATTTGGTACTCCGTTAACGCCTCTCGATTGCGATGGTAGCTAAGTAAGGCATATTCAAACCCTTTGCTCCGTTCGACTGGATCCGTGATTGATGGCCCGCCAACTATCAGTCGGCCGTCTTGAACGCAGGGAAGTGATTTGAGAGTCTTAAGGTGGGAGACAAAGAGCGATTTGTGTGCCACGGAGACATCGGGGCGAAATTTAAAAAGAACTGTTAAGAGACGGTAAGTACGCTGTGGCTCGTAAATATTCGGATGATGATTTCAACCTACCAATATGAATAATAGTCATTTTGAACAGTTGAGCGTGAAGGTTGGACGAATTTTGAAGTCGTAGATTCAATAACAGGTGATGAAGCAAAATGAAATAAAGATATTAGTAGCAAGAGAAATCAAAAAGTGAACCCGAGAAAGTTGTTCACATCCTCGTCCACCCCTTTCCGTTCACATAGAGTCAAACACGTGATGTGCGGGTAAAACCCGTCACTGGCTCCGATTACGGGAAATATAAGTTATCCCTAACGGAGCCTCCGCCTCCCCATCTTTTGCACAATTTATGCTTCCCCACTGTCTCTCTATTTCTCATCTTCTCCCAACCCGAGTGTCGGTCCCTCTTTGATTCGGATCATCAAACAGATGATCCATGAGTCCTTCTACAGATTCGTTAACGGGGAGCCCTTCGACCAACGTACGGAACACTCCGAATCGGCCGACCCGAACCCGTCGGACTCTCCGTATTCGAGTTGCTTGTCTCCGTTGCCAGCGCCGCAAAATCAAGGTACTTTCTACCGTTTAAACGATGAGGTACCAGCTAACGCGGGGTTGAACAGTGTGATGGGATTACCCCGTCATGTGGGTCCTGCTCAAAGGCAGGAGTAGAATGTATGGACGGTGGAAAACTGGATGGCATTGATTCGCCCCGCGCGTAACCTTTACTCTTATCACTCACTTCATGCCTAGTTTAGATCTGACGGATTTATTAGGTACATTTCAAGCCTTAAAGGCCGCATCCAGTGGCTGGAGTCTACACTTCTGACGAATTGTCCCCATATTGATTTGTCGCAAGGTCCTAGGGTTCTGAACGAGTCAGGCCAGAATGATCTAGCAGCTCAAGGTGAAAACGCGGATAATAGCCTTTTACAGCCCACGTCCGAGAACTTTGCACAGATACATGATGATGACAGTGTTGTTCCACGTCTGGAATTGCCTACGGCAAGTCAGGGCGTGGAACGGCCCAGCGAAGCCCCTTCCCATCCAAATGAGCAACAGCGGGGACTGGCTCATGAGATTGGACTGGTTTCTTTATCCGCTGGAACGGACCCTAAGTACATTGGACCTTCGAGCGGGTACTTTTTTGCGAAACTACTGCTATCATGTGCGAGGCAAGGTAAACAGAGCTTCCCACCACAAGAGCAAGAGCAGAGTAGGGAAAGCCGCTTGGCGCGACTCT
The DNA here is from genome assembly GCA_030180035.1 of Pseudogymnoascus sp. SDFLT0511. NCBI lineage: Eukaryota > Fungi > Ascomycota > Leotiomycetes > Thelebolales > Thelebolaceae > Pseudogymnoascus > Pseudogymnoascus sp. SDFLT0511. The sequence goes on along the minus strand of JASCQD010000005.1, from coordinate 638,909 downwards.
TTCCCCGGGGAGAGTTATCCGTTCTTCCATCTGCATTGCCAGAAGATATAGAGTACACGATCAAGATTTCAAAAGCATACTTTGAGGCGGTCCATCCGCAGTATCCCTTTCTCCACCAGCCGTCGCATATGAAGCTCATTGACCATGTCTATGCAGAGTCGGAACCCATGCCAAACGCGGCATTCCAAGTTCATATGGTAATGGCTATTGGAGCTACAGTTCTTTCCAGGCGTCTAAAGCTTCCTTTATCGGGCGAAGGGTTCCGTGTTAGTGCCATGAAGTATTTTGACAAGATCTCCATCGAAAGTTCTCTTAAAGGGTTACAAAGCCTTCTTTTGCTACTTATTTACACATTGAATAGCCCTTCCATGGGCCTAAATATCTGGTATCTTAACTATCAGTGCATTGCAGCGTTGCTCGACCTTGGTCTGCAACGAGATGTTAGATCTGGAAAGGCATTATCGGTTCTTGACCAAGAGCTGAGGACAAGAACCTTCTGGGTGATATACAGCCTTGATAGGTCTGTTGCGACAATGATGGGGAGGCCGATTGGGCTGAGAGACGAAGCTTGCGAGCTACGAGTAAGTTATGTGCCTGCTTCAGCTTACTTTCTCTAACACTTTCAAGCTACCAGCAGACGTCGAAGATGTCAAATTGACCGCAACTGGTATTCAACTCCGTCACGAAACCGAGCCGCCAACCCATATGAGTAGCGCTATTCATTTTTTCAAGCTCGCGCAACTTAATTCTGAGATAAAGTACGTACTACACAGTATCTCTGCCGAGGCACCGCCATATACATACCCCAATATTCCAAATGTTCTCCAATGGCAAAGTGATATTGCCGTGCGACTAAAGACATGGTTTCATCAAATACCCCAATTCACGGGCGATCAGATGTATATGACCCATCTATGCCAGGTCAAGTATCACGGTATGATGATGCTTCTCATGCGCCCGAGCCCAGCAATACCAGGCCCATCGGTGGATTCACTCCGGTTATGCTACGAAAGTGCAGTTGCTAGCATTCGATTGTATGACCAGCTTTATAAGAGCGATCTATTAGTTTACAGCTGGGTCACTGTCCATTCTATATTCTTGAGTATGATCACTATGCTTCACGCAGTTTGGACAGTGCCAGAAGTAACTGCGCAAATCAAGTTAGATGTGCTAATGGCCGATTTGAAATCTGGATCGAATGTTCTCAGTGCAACTGGCGAGCACTGGCTGGAAGCAAAACGAAGTAGGGACGTCTTGGACGAACTTTCAGGAACCACAGTGCGCTGGATTATAGAATCAAGAGCACGGGGTACAGAACCCGTATCTCGTGTTGGACAAGTAAGAAGACGTGCTGGATCTTCTGCTAATAACATTGGCGCTCATGGCCGTACGGGCCGACTTGAAAATCAGCCAGTGCAATCTCCTAACGACCAGTCTCTGCTGAACTACGAAGAGGGTCTAGAAATGATGTTTGATCGGTCGCAAGGATTGGATGAGAGCGAAAATGGCCAGGGCCCTGGTGTACAACTCTATACGTCGCTGTTCGGAGAAGATAACCCAATAGATCAAGTTGATTTCACCAACCCCGCAACTGTTAATGCCTTTATGCACAGGGTATTCACAGATTTTGAACCCGTGTACGATTTTGGGCAGGATTTCGACATGGATCAAATTATGGCCGGACAGTTCTAATTCATCTAATATGGGGAACGAGAGTGTTTTATTTATTCTATTTCTATTACAAATCACGCTTTTTCTAGCGAACTGGGAGACGGAGACAGTTTTTCAGTGTCTCTCTCCCTCAGGTCAAATTGGTCATCTCTTTGCCCTCAAAGCTGATGGTTTTCGTCTCCGGCTCGCCATTGTGCACATATGCTACGGCCAGTATATCTGCGGCATGCAGAATGTGGCGAAGGCGGCCACCCTCTGGCGGTCTATCAAGTATGACGAGATTATCTCACTTAGCAAGGAAGTCGCAGATACAATGAAGAAAGAGGAGAATTAAAACAAGGAAGATAGAAACGACGTATGAATGCAGGCAGCGTTACGCTTGGTTTCTACCAATCATACTGTGGTGTTACTCAAAGGGACTCTGGGAGTCAACGTTGATCAAAAATCTACTGATGGGATGTTGGGAAAAATCACGAGACTAATAATTAGATTTAAACTATCATAGCACTGCGGTTTTTGTCATGTGCTGAGCGTAATATGTGAAATAATAGGAGATTTCCAATCAAGTGCTGGCACGTGCGCCTTCCCGTAAGCCTGCTGCATACGCTTCGAAGACCTTGCGAATCTCGTCCCGCACACGGCGAAATTCTGCCAGTATCTGCTCGTCGCTGCCTTGTGCATGTGCGGGGTCATCAAACCCCCAGTGGTGGCGGTTCAGTTGTCCGGGATAGAACGGGCAGACTTGATCAACATTTCCGCAGACAGTGATAACAGTCGCAATCTGGGAATCGAGGAATTCGTCCATATGCTTCGATGTGTGGGAGGAAATATCGACGCCGATTTCTTTCAGCACTTCGATTGCCTTTGGGTGGACGAAGCCGGAGGGTTTTGACCCTGCACTATGCACGTTGATGAGATCGCCGGCGGCGGCCTTGAGGATTCCTTCGGCCATATGGCTGCGGCAAGAATTTCCGGTGCAGAGGATGAGGACGCTGGGTTTCATGATAGACATGATAGATGTGCTATAAATTGTGTTAAATAAAATACCTGCAAAGCTAACAACCTTACTTACATAGTATGACAAGATGTGAGCCCGATATATTGATGTGTTGTAACTTGGAGAACGGTGATGATTTGGGCAGGTAGGTGTTGCGTTGAAATGTATTAGAAAGCTGGAGGCAAATAGGTACTATGCACTGGTAAATTAAATGCCAGCCTCGCTAAGATGTGTAATAGAAAGTTTAGAAACCAAAATCTAGAACTGGTATATTCTACTGTATTACAGTAGAGTTCAAAAGCTTGAATAAGTGACGCTGTGTGAGCTGTCATCTGAGGTCGAGTGCTCCTAAGGCCTTCTTGGGATCTGTCACTTGCAAATGTTGATTGGTGTAACACAATAAGGTTTTCATTAGCTCCCGCTCCCGCCATCGTAAACTCGAAGGCGCTTGAACCCCGTTAGTCATCCCAGTGTGAATGTCACTGCTTACTTTTGATTGGTTGCCTCGAACCCCTCGATAGGGATTGCCACTATTTCGGGTGTAATAATACCTCTATATCAATATTCACTTTGATAGGTTAATTTTTGTCAATCAACTTCAAATAATCCTTCCTTTCGTATAAATCCACCAGGCCTTGATTAGGCTCCAACTATGTCACCGCTATCCTCTGAGATGGCAGATCTTAAGGCGAGCTCAGCCAGTCCACTGGCCTCAAATCTGAATCCACCTACCGACCTTGGTCTGAACGGCGTTGCTCTAGATATCGAGAACAAGGCAGGCTCTACATGCATGGCAGATACTCAGCAAAATAAAGATTCGGCTTTCAAGTCTCTTGGCCTCCTCGACCGCTTCTTAGCTCTATGGATTTTCCTCGCGATGCTCATCGGAATTCTGCTCGGAAACTTTGTTGAGAATGTTGGCCCTGCACTGCAGAAAGGGAAGTTTGTAGGAGTGTCTGTTCCTATCGGTAAGGCCCAACCTCCAACATTTAGGCAATTAGGCTGATAGTCTTCGAAGCAATTGGGTTGCTTGTCATGATGTATCCCATCCTGTGCAAAGTCCAATACGAAGCTTTACACCATGTGTTTCGAAAGCGAGAAATCTGGATCCAGATCGGCTTCAGCATCATCGTCAATTGGATCGTTGCGCCCTTAGTTATGGTACGTCTGAGTTCATGCTCTGCTGCTTAACTGCTAACTAACCGCGCTAGCTGGCTCTTGCGTGGGCTTTCTTGCCAGATAAGCAAGGCCTGCGAGAAGGACTCATTCTTGTCGGTATAGCAAGATGTATAGCGATGGTGTTGATATGGACTGGGCTGGTAAGCTTCGAGTTATCTCATCCAACGATACATGCTAATTATCAACTGTTGTAGGCTGGAGGGGATAACGAATACTGCGCTATTCTGGTTGCAGTAAACTCCTTTCTCCAAATTGTCCTCTTCGCACCGCTCGCCCTTCTCTTCATCAAGGTTATTAGCCACGGCGGGCCAGGCGTCAGCGTATCATATTCCACAGTTGCAACCAGTGTAGGAGTCTTCCTTGGAATTCCACTTGGTGCTGCCATCCTCACCCGGTTTACACTCCTGAAGATTGGCGGAGAAAAGTTCTACAACCAGGTCTTCTTGAAATTCGCCGCACCCTGGTCCCTTATAGGCCTTCTCTTCACCATCCTGGTTCTCTTTGCGTCACAAGGCCACCAGGTTGTGCACCAGATCGTCTCCGTTGTGCGAGTTGCTGCTCCACTGATTGTGTACTTCACCGTTATCTTCTTCTTGACACTGCTGGTCACACACAAACTTGGCTTTGGATATAAGCTGGCGGCAACACAGAGTTTCACAGCTGCAAGCAACAACTTTGAACTAGCGATTGCGGTGGCTGTAGCAACTTTCGGCGCGGATAGTGACCAAGCACTAGCAGCAACCGTTGGCCCTCTGATCGAGGTCCCTGTCCTTCTTGGGCTTGTATACGTCGTGAAGTGGTATGCTAAGAAAAGGGCATGGAAGGATTGAAAATATGGCAATGAAGCTTGATGGATGGACTGTAAATAATACATATAGTGTCGGAGGTAATCAGCTTGTGCGATGGAGCAATACCCGTCGCTTCTATTTAGAGCAATTAATGTGTATTTAGAATTCCAAATATACCTTAAGTGCTGTTTTAAAATCGCCTATATCTTGCGTAAGGAAAAGGAGTATAAAAATTCAGGCTTATTACAATACAAATTCTAGTGATCAACGCACTTTGTTCTAATGGGGTGTTATCGTTATCAACTTTGCCAAGTCAACCAAACGACAGTGTTAATTTATTTAGAGAATCTCCGTACAGCACAATTGATGGGACACCGATTAGCCTTGGCAAGCTAGGATGGTCTGTGCAGCTATCCCCAAGGTCTCCCTCGGAGACTCGTCATTCACCTCCAAAATGCCGCCAACAACATCAAAGAAGGTAAGAAGCTCGCAATATTATCACATTCTTAACCCTAACATGAGATGCTATTGCTGACAGAGTTAAACACATACAGTCAGCTACGCTAGCTAGAGTTCGCGACAATCAAAGGCGCTGTCGGGCGCGCAAACGGGAGTATGTTGTTGAGCTTGAGCAGAAGATACAAGACCTCGAGGCTGCAGGACCTCAAGCGAATACAGAGAATTATCAAAATACAATACAGAGACTCGAGGCCGAGAATAGGACACTACGGTTGTTATTGAACCAGGCGGGGTTCAGTCAGAGTCAGGTGGAAGCGCAACTCCAAGAAGGTCATGATGTGGGGGACGGCGAAAGCACCTTTAAACATATTGAAAGGCAGGGACCTCTATATACGGTGGATAATGTGAATGAGTATACGGAACCAGCATCCCATGAAGCGGTGAGTTATGTCCCCTCCCCTTTGAATGCAACCCCGCTAGAGATGTACAGTCGACCATTAACTAATCTACACCAGCCGACAGGTTTGCTGCCAGATATATATGGCGTTGAAACTTTTGATGATCTGCTAAACATATCCCTCGAGTTACAAGAGGAAGAATTATTCAACTTCGGCCCGTCCGGATCAGCTCTGGGTACGTCGGCTTTAGGTACTCCTGTTGCATCGCGAATCTTCGATGGTACTGAGACCTTTCCGTATGTTTCACTCCTATCCGCCAGCCAGGCTGCTTGTCACCCAGGCGCTTCTGTATCTGCTGCTAGCACACCAGTTGTATCGCAAATTCCGAATGAAACCGTGGCCCTTCCCTGTGCTTCGCTTCTATCCGACAACCTGGCTGCTTATACGGAAAATGCTTCTTCTCTCATCACTGGCGACCTGGGGCATTTAAATCTAGCCGAAACCGACGGTGCTACAACTCTATGCTCTGTAGCATACGATCTTGTGCGCCAACATAATAAAAAAGGGGTTGACATGATGGAGATATGTATAAGGCTGTGGAATGGCCTCGTAAAGGGCACTGAAGGTGAAGGGTGTAAGGTAGAAAACAAATTGCTATTCAGCGTCCTAGAATACATTCGTGGCTAAGGACTTTAATCAAATAAATATATTACGAAGAATATCAAAAAGGAAACTGCGAGAAGAGGGAGGTGAATTGTATGGTACACAATACACAATGAAATCGTGGGTGACATATCGCATAAATTAAAACCGTATAATCCAGAGCTGTCGAATGTCACCTATGACAACGAGGGATCGCTACGGCGACGCGGGAATGTCACCATTCTGGCTGGAAAATATTATAGCCTTGCATCTAGCCATTATTAAAAGATCATAAAAAACAGTTCTGGAAGTGCAAGCTGTAGAACTTTCGATCATGAACTCACTAATTAATCCCCTGGACGTGATAATTATCGGAAGTGGATTTTCAGGTAAGCCGAACTTTGACCCAACTCACTCAGTGCAGCATTCGCACCTGTCCCCGCACCCTCTAATTCTAACACAAATATTAGGCATATGCGCGGGCCTTCAGTTGCAATTGAAGTTCAAGAACGTAGCATATGAAATTTTTGATAAAGCAGGGGATATTGGAGGGACGTGGTCTAAAAACACATATCCGAATCTCAGCTGCGACATCCCTTCCCAGGTGAGCCTCCTCTCTCTTACAAGGCGTTTGAAAATACCACCACAGTAATCTAAGCCTCGTCAATAGCTTTACTCGTTCTCCTTCTCTTTAAACCCTAACTGGTCTACTGAATACGCAACCCAGTCCGAAATACTGGATTATATTAAACGCATTGCCCACCGCCTTCAGCCACATACCAATTTGCGCCAACTATGCGTTTCGTCCCAATGGTCAGAGGAAGATTCTTTGTGGAGTGTTCAATTTGTTGACCTTGGCACCAACAAAGCCTATACGGAGTATAGTCGTTTTATTATCACGGCGGTCGGATTCCTTGACGTACCAAAAGGTCCCGAGAGCATTAGCGGTGTCCAGCAATTCAGGGGAAAGTTGTTCCACAGCTCTAACTGGGACCATGACATCGATTTTCAAGGCAAGGATGTTGTGGTCATTGGCAATGGTGCTTCTGCGAACCAGTTTGTGCCATGGATACTTCAGCACGCCGAAGTTAGGAGTTTGACCCAAGTCATCAGAAGTGAACAATGGGTTGCACCGAAAAAGAATACAGCTGTTGGGAACATTCAAAAATGGTATGAATAGCTTTCTACATATCCTTCCTATAAATTATGATCCTATCTGATACCTTTCTAGGATCTTTGGTAATCTACCCCTTGCAAATCGACTGTATCGTTCTTGGCTAGCCCTAAAGCTTGATCTCGCATTTATCGCTTTCAAGGACAACCTTTTGGGCCATCATATTAGATCTGTAGTTGAGGCATCCTTATCAGCCTATATAAGGCGCACGGCGCCTCCTCGATATCACTCTGTCCTTATACCGTCCTACCCATTCGGCGCAAAGCGGCCCATATTAGACCATGGATACCTTGCTTGTTTAGGCAATCCCAAGGTAAACTTGGTGAAGTCTAAGAGCACGACAGCGGTGGGAGACAATCAGCTTGCTGACGACAAGGGCAACGTGTATCCTGCTGACATTATAATCCTAGCCAATGGGTTTAAGACACAACAACTTCTCATGCCCATGAAAATCACAGGATTGGGCGGAGTAGAGATTGGTAAACTATGGGGGAACACTGGAAAAAGTGCATACATGGGGTACGTTTCATCCTCATTCGTAGTGTAGTGACGCGCAACATTCTAAGCTGGGCTTGAGGTACTAATCTGGGGCTATAGGGTCATGATGTCTGGGTTTCCGAATCTATTTTTGATCACGGGCCCCAACACGCTCCCTTCAGGGCATTCCACCCTTCTAAGTATTGAGAACTCCGTTGCATACATTTTGCGCCTTCTTGAGCCGCAGCTTGCTCCAAAACTGCCATTGTCTCAGACAATCTTGTCAACAATCGAAGTGAAGAGGAGTGCCGAGGAAGCCTTTAATCGAGACCTAGAAATTCGACTCAAGAAACTTGTGTACACTCGAGGCGTTAGTTCCTGGTATATAGATGAGCGAACGGGGAGAAACAGCCTCATTTGGCCAGGAAGTCAGCTGGAATTCTGGTGGTCGAGATGTATCAAGAAAATTGTATGGACTGATTTCATACTTCGAAACTAGAAGTCGCGTGGGATGGGTGGAGTTTAATTTTTGTAGCCGCAAACTTTATAATTCTTCCCACTCGAATAATTAATTCCATGCTATGTAGTCTATACCTTGAACGACCCCAACTATTACTCCACGCGGTCCACAATAGCGTCATCTACATCCACCTTCTGCTCTTCTGCATCTTTTTTTGCCTTCTCCGCTTCCTTGAGCTCCTTTGCCGCCCGCTCTTCTCTCTCACTGTATCGATCGCCAAACAGGGCGAAATGAGGTTTCATCATGATCGTATACTTGACAAACTCTTCCATACAATCCACAATGCGCATGCGATTCCCGCTCGGAATCATCCGATTGCTGCCCTCGATGGGATCTGCGGCGTTCTCGTCGGTAAATTGCGTATAAGCCATCGGCACGGAAGACTGGTTCGGTATGACAAACATGCGCATCCAGCGCCCTAGAATCCGCAGTGAATTTACCGCGTTGAACGACTGTGAGCCGCCCGAAACTTGGGCGATCGCCAGCGTCCTACCTTGCGTGGGGCGCACTGAGCCTACGGAGAGGGGAATCCAGTCAATCTGGTTTTTGAACACGGCGGTCTGCGAGATCCGTTAATATTCACCGCCTTACGTCAATGCAAGTACGAGATGGTGAGTCTTACCAAATTCCCATGTTGCTCGGCCGAGATCCAAACATGGCCGTCGCTCCAGCGGCTGAGATCGCGGAGCTCTTGTACCTTGGGGTGATCGTGCTGGACGTCGTCTTTTACAGGAAGGCCGGTAGGATCGAAGACGCGGACGTCGCAGCCAAGTCGAAATAGGATACGGGAGGCTTCGAAGGCAAGCAAACGAGAGAACGAACTAAGTATCGCACAAAGGTCAATATTCAGGAAACAGAAAGCAACAAATAACACAACAAGAGGAAGTTGAGTGGTCACAAAGCAATACACTTACCGTTTACGAAGACTTCCATAGAGTACTAGAACCTTGAGACGCTCGCCATTCTTTTGAATGTCATCCTCCGCTAGTTTCACTGCGGTGCTAAGCTCGAGTTTACTGATCCAGTCCGTAGAAGTGATCTCTGGGCTGAGAAGGAATGGACGATACTCCTTTCGTATCGTTTCGTCGTCTTCCGTTTCGCTCAAGGCGAGGGACCGATATGAGTATGCTGGATCGACATCAATTCGCGTGACTTCTCGCGCTGCCGAGGTGTTATTCAAATCCCCATTTACAGGCATAGTTCCTGGCAAGGAACCAATTAAACGGTGTCTTTGTAGCTTATGGGAAAATGTAGACGTTATCGGAATACTGGCGCCCACGAATCGCTTTTGGAATAATAGCTATGACGAAATAGATAGTCAGACTTATCTACTTCACAAAACCAGGGATAGTTTCGACTCACCAGTGACCGCGAAACTGCTACGTACGACATATAAGTGACTGAGTAGTAAAACGTATATATGAGATACTGGTTGACTTGATATATGGATATACATAACAGGTAGCTTAGTTGCGTACATATGGTCGACTATGGAAAGTATTAAACTTTCATCGAGAAATGTCACTCTTTATTGCTGATTGGTTAGTATGAAATAAGCTTAAATTATCGCGATTAAATCCACGAATCTAAGGCTCACATGCGTCGTTTAGCTTAGTAATCTGGTGTTCTGCGTTATTGAAACGTGACATCCTGGCGGGTGACATACCAACGACAATAACATACTGATGGGTGACATATCGATATAAACTTATCCTTACTCATAGAATCTCTGCATTGCCCGCCTCACCTCTAGTCTACGTTTAATTTACAATGCCCGATGAGAAGCGTGGACGCAATGCATTTGAACCTAGCCACGATAAGGAACGGAGCCCCTGCAATAAACATGTAAACTATTTTCCTTCGAATAATAATGCTGAACTTCCTCCTGGCAGTGAATTTACATTGCCACCTTCTTCAGCATCAATTGTTTCGCCTCGGGTGTTGTCGTTATATGACCCGGAAAACCCAACGCTGCATCCAAATGAAGTGTGGTGCGCCCTATTATTGTATTTGGGTATTTTTTTGAGAATGACATTTACCCGAATGCCTCAAAATGTTGACTACGACTTCACTGGCGGCCTTCAAATATTTTCGATGGCAATGGTGTTTTCACCGATCCTAATGGTCATCGCCCGTAGGTATGGGATTCACAATCCGATGCTAACGTCACTTTCAAGACCGCAGGATTCATCGCAGCTTCATTTGCAACACTCATTTGGCACCTCTGCCATGTTAATCTTTCTCCACATAACTTCTTTGGAGGCAGCCCCTATTATCTCCAACAGCATGAGCACATGAGGTTTATCGCCTGAAGTAAATAAATTAAAGGAAAAAATGGGGATATTTGTAGGTTCAAGCCATCATACCCCATGTCTTCATGCCGAGAATGAACTGCTTACCTAAATTAACTTACTATTGCTTATCTGAACCGGGCGCTGCTTGAGTATTTGATCGACAAATACTCCAGATTACCCCGCAGCAGTACCTTGGGAAACATTACGAGCTAAATGTCCACAAACTATGATATTTTCAGGGGGGTCGTGAACCCCCTCCCCTCTTGTAAAACCAGAGTCCTCAAAGCGCCCAGTGCACCCATACGCCTGGTTCATGAACCAGACCAATGAAGGTTGGCGCCGACATCAAAAATCCCGTCATTATCAATCAGCCGCGCTATGGCCAGGCTCCTTGTCCTGTAATCCGCGGTCAGCGCCCAAAATCCAGTGTTTTGCTCGACGGGAGCCTAGGCCGCGCGCAGGCAGGGGCTCTTATGTAAATTTTAGTGATGCCCCATCCTTGACACACCCATCCCACTTAATCCCACCCTGGGGTGGTGGAGCTTATCATCGTTTAAGGTATGCGTAGGAACGCGCGTTTGTTGGGGACAATCTCCAATGGAGTGGAGTTGATTTGGTATAGGAGATGATGGGGTGGTCCAGAATCTTGAGGGAATTTCTGGGCTTTGCGGGATTTCTTAGCGCCGCCGTGATGCCGTGACCCGCAAATTTAAGAATAGAATGAGACTTTTGAATGTCAGACCGTTACGTTGACGAAGAGGAGGAGGAGTCCTGCAATGGCTGTAACGTGGCATTTTCAAGGGTCTGCTGTCTGAGCATGTTTGCTTTTTGAGTCAAGCTTATCAGTTGCTATGTCCAACTTGGACATAGCTTTTGGCAATATGAGAGCCTTCCTTCAGGAAGAAGGATTTCGCGCAATTAGGCCAATCTGATCGACATCATCTCTAAACCCCACATAAAAATAGAGCGGTAGCGGCGAGAGTCCAATATGTATGGAAGGATTTTCGGCTGCTGCAAACCTTCTGGGACACCGCGAGGCTACGATTAGCGGGCACCCCGCGGCGCACCAAGCATAATATTCTGACGAGCGGAGATCAGATTGAGTAAGAAAAAGGAGATCAGTGTGGGTATGGGGTAGGGGTTCTTGGACGCCCAGAACAGATGCCGAGCTAAGTTAATTCCTGAATATCGAGGAAAAATCAAGTAAGAATTCAGACGGCATGACCCGCGAGGAATTTTCGACATACCCTTGTTTCCAGCCACAGATCGAGATAAGATGCTGACGGGGCGGCTTTGGGTTTGGACGAGGCAGGTTTAGACGAGGATGAAGCAGCGGTCGCCAACATGCTAGACATGGCGGCACCAACCAGAACAATTTATCCGTGATAGACGGTAGCCACTGTGAATTTTTACTCCTCACGGCAGACGCTGCCCTCTAATGCGTTTCCTTCCTTGATTTCTGTTAACGCGCTATGCACACGCCGCCCATCGTCTGCGCTTGGTGGTTCCTCCCCGCTTTCAGTCAGATTTTTGTGGTTCTTGTGGAGGAAATAGCGCTCTTTTCCGCGCTAGCCTGGCGCTCCCCAGACCCCGGACACGGCAGAGGTCAAGATTTTGTGGTCTTGGACTCTCCTTGGACTTTTCTTGGAGTCTTGGACTCTGCGATGAGCAGAGACTCCATAGGCGTTGGCGCAGTCTCACCGAAATGTGGCCGGAAAAAATGGATTGCGATCGACGCCATGTGCGGCATCGCCGGTTATGTGGCGTTCAAGGTGTCTTGGCCTCTGAGCACTGATTATACGAAACCGGAAGGTGGTCCGACGTCGCTGCGTGAATTGATCATATTGAGGATGTTGGAATGAGGATGTTGAGCTGTGAATAGGTACAATTGAAACGAGTGGGCGTCTTTACGGATTGCATGTACAGGATCTCTGTTCCTGCATGATGGTGATGGGTAGTCGCGTTCGCTCCTCGTGGAATATCTAAGACACGACATAACATACAGAACAAGACGGCATTGTATGTACTACTGACTCGTGATTACTGTCAGCGATAAATATTGGGTACCCCGCAATAAAGATCTCACAAAATTATGAGCTGTGAATAGTCGTACCGAGCGAGTACTCTAAACTCCTGCATTCCGCTGATCGAAGTTAACAGACAAACTACCAATCAAAACCCTAGCTACTTTAGGCTAACTGACACTCAGCAGCCTTCCCCGCACACGGCCTGTGACAATTAAGTGCCTAGAGTTGACTAAGGTTGACAAGCCGAAGGATCAATTTGTGTGTATTGGGATGTTTGATAAGAGTGGGCACTCTATTGAACGGTACTGGTCGAGTAGTAGCGGTACGTGAGATTTAACGCGCCGGGATGTGGTTATGGGCGTTGTGTGGCGCATGAGGCTCACGCCAGGGCTGGTTCACATTGCTATTCCCCAACGACCCGCAAGCATCAATCCATCTGTCTGCCTTAGCATGGCCGTTGACGACCGCTGTGACTCTCCGAACTTATTATCGGTTTATTTTGAATATAGTAAATAACCAATCCTATGCACCCATTATGCAATAGGTTGATTTTGTCACCAGCCAAGAGAGGAGACCAACCGCCAAGTGTCAGCTTTCGAACCTCTTCGAGTCAAACAGCGAAGGGATGAGAACGCCAACATAATATGGCACGAGTGGCCCATATACAACGTTGAAAGACCCACTGGTACAAGCTGTCATGACTACAGTTGCCATGAAGCCACAGGAATAACGGCACCTACATGAACGCCCGACCCTTGCAATGGGAGGCTGGGCGCACCACTGTACCAAAAGGGAAGCAGCCGATCAGGCAAGGAGTGTTGGTGCAAAGGAACCCCCTTTCTCCACATCCCCAATCCCCAGCATGAGCGAGTGGCCCGATGCCTCGCCGCTCTCCACCCCGTCCCCTCTCTCACTATCGCTGGCGTCCTTTGATACTACCTGTCCACGAGGCAGCGTTACAGATGTGCCATTCTTTACCACAAGGGGTATCCCGGTTTGTTTATCTCTCGTGCAGCAGATGACGATGGGGCGCGCTTGGTGATGCAGTGCCCAGGAACGCAATATGGCTAGCCTACTTGATTCGTTGAGTACGACAGTTCGTACATCCATGGCTGGCCCAGTCAGGGACTTCTTAGCCATACCACCCACCCATCATACCTTGCGGGGTGTGGGGTGCGGAGTACAGACTGTGCGGAGGTCTCAGTGATAGCTTCCGCCAAGAATTCCTGTCGACCGCATGGAGGAAAATCTTTATATACCCCAGACATCTGCCAGCTTTTCCAGGACCTCACATGCAACCTCCCCCGCCTTCACATTGCCCTCCCAGCCGATCAACTGAGAGAAAATATGGCGCCCGAAATCGCAACGTCGAGGACCATCCAGGACACACCTGATGGGCCAACTTCCGAGTATGAGTGTCTTAGAATTCCTGATGTTATGTTTACTGACACGTCGTCACAGAGAGTATAAGCGCACATCCTCTGAAGAGGGTCACCACACTGATCATATCAACTTAAATGCGAATCTTGAGGCGAGGTAAGCATTTTTCTTGTGATTTCCGCGTCCGAAGCTATTCTCACATGAGGCTGGCGCATTTAGCACGTGAACGTGCTAATATTTGCACAATGCCTTCGAATCTTCACTATGTTCCGATGTAGGTACTGACGATTAATCTAGGATCCAAAATCCCCTCGCGTCAATTCCTAGGGAAACCCTTTTGCGCCAAGTCGACGCTTTCGCTGAGGAGAAAGGGCTTAGTGAGCACTCTGCTCTTATCCGTAAGGGCGCTCTTGTGGCGCAAGACCCGACCAACTATGAGGACATCGAAGGCGAATACGCCCTCACCCCCTTGGAAATTGAAGAACTCCGCAATGAAGTCCTCCACAAATGGCGTCAGCCAAGAGCCCTCTACTTCACCATCATCACTTGTTCTATCGGTGCTGCTGTGCAGGGCTGGGATCAAACTGGCTCCAACGGCGCAAATTTGGCTTTCCACGAAGTCTTCGGCATCAATGATAACTCGCTTCGCGACACATTCATCGTTGGTGTCGTGAACGCTGCGCCATATATTGCCAGTTCCTTCATTGGCTGCTGGATGTCTGACCCGCTGAACTACTACTTTGGTCGTCGAGGCGCAATCTTCTTCTCTGCTATCTTCTGTCTCTTCCCGGTCATCGGCTCTGCATTCACACAAACCTGGGAAGAGCTATTGGCTTGCCGCCTGCTCATGGGAATTGGTATGGGTGCCAAGGCATCCACTGTCCCCATCTACGCTGCCGAAAACAGTCCCGCCTCAATTCGTGGCGCCCTCGTCATGACATGGCAGTTGTGGACAGCCTTTGGTATCTTTGTCGGATTCGCCGCCAACCTCGCTGTGGCTGGGACCGGCGCCATCTCATGGCGCCTACAGCTCGGGTCTGCCTTCATTCCAGCTGTGCCTCTGCTCGTTCTCATCTACTACTGCCCGGAATCACCGCGTTGGCTGATGAAGAAGAATCGATATCAGAAGGCGTACGACTCGCTGCTGAAACTACGAAATAATCCGCTCCAGGCCGCTCGCGATCTGTACTACATCCACAGCCAGCTCGAGATCGAGCAAATGATCATTGGCGAGAGCAACTACGTTACGCGCTTTATTCAGCTCTTCACAATCCCGCGAGTCCGCCGGGCGACCCTCGCATCCTTCACAGTTATGATTGCTCAGCAGATGTGCGGTATTAACATCATCGCATTCTACTCGTCGTCTGTATTTGAGGAGAACGGTGCTTCTAACTTCCAGGCGCTCCTCGCCTCCTTCGGCTTCGGTCTCGTTAACTTCGTCTTCGCCTGGCCCGCTATCTGGACCATCGACACCTTCGGTCGCCGCACTCTCCTCCTCTTCACGTTCCCGAACATGGCTTGGTGTCTACTCGCCGCGGGACTCTGCAGTCTCATCCCCCTCTCGAACATCGCCCATCTTGCTACCGTGGCCATGTTCATCTACATCTTCGCCGCCTTCTACAGCCCTGGTGAGGGTCCCGTTCCCTTCGCCTACAGCGCTGAGGTCTTCCCATTGTCCCACCGCGAAGTCGGCATGGGCTGGGCCGTCGCTACCTGCTTTTTCTGGGCTGCCGTCCTGGGTATCACATGGCCCACCATGGTCAATGCCATGACCACCACCGTAAGCCACATCCAATCCTCCTCCAATTTGTGAACACCTAGCTAACCTATCCTCAGGGCGCATTCTGCTTCTACGCCGGTCTTAACATGATTGCATTTGTCATGATCTTCTTGTGGGTCCCCGAGACGAAGCAGCGCACACTCGAGGAGCTGGACTACATCTTCGCCGTACCGACTCGCACGCACATGCACTACCAGGTCACCAAGGCGCTGCCATGGTTTTTCAACAAGTACATCATGCGCCGCGACGTGGTGCTCGAGCCGCTCTACAAGTTCGATACCAACAGCCACAATGATCGCCTTGACGAGATGAAGGCCAATGACGCAGCGAGGAAGGAGAGGAGGGAGAAGGCTGAGGAGGGCGGGATTAACACATCCCCGTCAGCGTCCGCGGACCAGGTGGAGGTGGTTACCAAGGAGTAGATGTGTGGTGAAGGTTGAAGGAGGGATAGACTGGGGATAGAGTGTTAGGGCCGGATGGCGTGGGGGGTTTTAATTCACGATACCACTTTTATTAAATGACATTTGTTTCCTGCATTGTTTGTTCCTAGTGACTTCGTAGCCTTATACATACTAAATAAATAAAGAGTAGAAGCATATCAGTTGCAAAGCCGAGCCAACAGGGAGAGAGAATATGAGATGAGAGCAAAGTTGGGATGAGTTAGATGGTACTGCTCAAGTATGACAACCCTGATTGTGTCGTAATACCCAGGGCAAGGCCAAATATGATAACCCGAAGGTCAGTCTATATATATAGTAACAGTACCGAGACTGCTAGGAGAAGTCTAGTACACCACAACGGAAAAGATCAGATAATCCCACATACCTTCAGCCAACCTTGGCACCACACGGGCATCAAAGTAGGCCGATCGTCGTTTTGGCCGCTGTGTATGCCTGTTGCTTCCCTCCTTGCTGCCACGCAGTTTTCTTGCTACCGCGCAATATTTCTTGTCACCGCGTAGCTTTTCTTGTCGCCGCGCAATATTGCCGCCGCCACCCAGCCTTTCGTTTCTGGCATGGCGTCCCATCCGACGAGGCATACAGGGCCGATCCCTTCCTGGCGTGGTTTCTGGTGGACCCATGAGGGCCCCTGAGAAACTAGGGACGGCGAAGGGGATGGCTGGGCCGGCAGCTTTCGTAGTCGCTACTGTAGGTCCAAGAGCCTGACCTTTCATTATTGGTATTAGTTTATTTTCCGTGTTAGCCGTCTTTATTTTGTATAGATGAGGAGGGGGGAGAAGACCGAGAGGAAAGTGTGAGGGCATGATATACACATAACCAGGTTTGACGACACGAAACGGAGCTCACTAGTAATTCAAACGCTCCTTGCTATCTATGCAGATGATATACACAACTCCCCTCATTTTTTCCCCACAATACTCCCATACCCCAAACCTATGTCGGCGCAGGAAACTCATCCTCCAGCTTCAACCGTACAAGCACATTCATACTCAACAACTCCTGCACCAGCAACTTCGCCGCATACGGCATCACCATCCTTGCCACCCCTCCACGCCTACACGTCTGACACCACCCCTGATACCCCATCAACCCACACCTCTCACAAACATCCACCTCATGGGCATCAGAACTCAACATTAGCCGCTCCAACAGCAACTGACTCGCACCATACGCAATCAAACAATCACGTTCCATCTCCCCCAATCTCAGTCCACCCTGCCTCGACCTTCCCTCCGTCGGTTGCCTCGTCAGAATAGCACGCGGACCACGCGACCGCGAGTGCAACTTATCCTGCACCATATGCTTAAGCTTCTGATAGTAAATAGGCCCCATAAACACATACGCCGGCAGCGGCTCCCCTGTAATCCCACTCGTCAGGTACTCCTTCCCCGCATACGCGTACCCGGCGTCAACGAGCCCCTGCCCCATCTCCTCGACCTTCGACCCGCCAAAACACGTCCCGTACTCGTAGGAGCCGCGGATGATGCCGGATTTGCCGGAGAGAAGCTCAAGCATCTTGCCGACTGTCATGCGGGAGGGGAAACCGTGGGGGTTCATGATGATGTCGGGGGTTATGCCGGAGTCGGCGAATGGGAGGTCCTGGGCGGGAGCGATGAGCCCGACGACACCCTTTTGCCCGTGGCGGGAGGAGAACTTGTCGCCGAGCTCAGGGCGGCGGGTTTGTCTTGTTTGCACTTTGATGACTGTGCTTTCGTTTTCGGTTTGCGAGATGAGGATTTTGTCGATGTAGGCGGGGTCAGGAAGGCGGTACGACATGGATGCGTCTTTCATGTCTGAGCTGCGCCCCGAATCGGAACCGATACCTGTTGAGGAGGTATTGAGGGGAGTCTCCTTCTTTACGTACACGTCGCCGTTGCGGGCAATCTCACCGACGTGTGCGAGCCCGTCGGCGCCGAGGAGCTGATGCTTCTCGATAGGCACTGTAGCGCCGTCGGATGCACGAACCTCGAAGTCGCGGTCGCCGATGCGGTCTGCGCTGCGGTTCGCGTACTTGAGAAGCTTGGTGGCGTACTTGCGGAGGACCTGGCAACGACCGAAGCCACGGTCGAGGGAGGCGCGATTTAGCACCAAGGCATCCTCAATATCGTATCCGGAATACGACATGACAGCCACGATGGCGTTTTGGCCAGCGGGCAGTTTGTCATAGCGGATTAGCTCGATGGTGCGAGTCTTGACGAGAGGAGCCTGTGGGTAAACCATCAGGTAGAGGAGGGTGTCGATACGTGCGAATTGGTTGTAGGCGATTGCACCGATGGCTTGCTTACCCATAGCGCATTGGTAGGTATTACGTGGGGATTGGTTGTGGTGGGGGTAGGGAATGAGACCGGCGACAGCGCCGAGGATGGTGAAGGGCTCGATCTCGAGATGCGTGGTAGCGGGGGTGATGGCGGGTTCGTAGAGGGCAATCATCGCGTCGTTCTCTTCGTTACAGTCGATGTACTCGACGAGGCCGCGGTAGAGAAAGTCGTCGAACTCCATGGTGCCATCGCGCAGGGCCGCGAGGTGGTGGTCCTTTATCCGCGGCACGCCGTTTGTAACAATGATAAGGGGGCGACAGATGCGGCCTTCGTCGGTGGCGATGTGAACTGAGCTCGTGTGGTGGTTGATGTAGCAACTTACGAACTCAGACACGCGGCCCGTACGACGGAAAGTCTTGAAGCCCGCGAGGAAGGCCTTTGGTTTCCTTGTCAAGGCCAGGGGCGTACCGTTGATGAAGATAACATATGCACCATCGTCGTAGATCTCCTTTCCACTCATGGACACGATGTCCTCAGCGCCGAGAACAAAGACCAGCTTGCGCACCGGCTCCTCATCATCGTTGGTCGTAATATGGGTCATGAGCGCCAAGTTCTTGACGAGACCGCAAGCCTCACCTTCGGGCGTATCGGAGGGACACAGCATACCAAATTGCGAAGGCTGCAGCGCACGAGGACCGGACACCTTACGAGTCTTCTCGAACTGCGAACTAATACGCGTCATCATACCCAAGGCGGCGATATAACTCAACCGACTCAGCACATGCGTGACACCAGCGCGCTCCATCTTGAAACGCTTCAAACTCCAGTTTCCGGTCGAGATGGCGCGGTTCATGCCCTGCGTGATGTAGTTGCCGTGCGACTGCATGTGCTGGTAGGCGTCGAACTCATTGGTGCGGTTCGGCTTCTTGAGCACCTTGTCAATGTTCATCTTGAGGTCCGAGTTGAACTTCTTAAACAGATCCTCAAAGAGGAGAGAGAGCAGCTGACCTGCCAACTCTAGACGCTTGTTACCAACGTAATCTCGATCGTCGACCAGTTTCGGGTCATGCATCGCCATCAGCACACGCCGAACCATGAAGCACACATACAGCGCCTTTGGTCTGAAATCCAGTCCCACGACGGGGACATGCGTGATAACAATATTCGCCAGCGCTTCGAGCCCATCCTGTGCAAAGTTCCGCCGTTGCGGCTGCCCGAATCTGCTCTTCCCCATCTTGACCCTCCCTCCGATCCACTCCAGCGCCTGCTGCTGCGAGAAGATGCCCAGCTTGGCCGCCTCCTCGAAATTGACAGCGAAGTCATCCTGATACGTCGCATCCGTTCCGGCAACCAGCAGCAACATCTCGTGGTCTGATTGCACACCCATAGCCTTGAGAGCAATGACAATCGGCACCGCCTCCGTGAGGACGTTGTGCTGGAGATATATCCTCTCCTTCTTCATCACCACATAACTCTTCGATTTCCGCTCATGGGTCGAACTCGTCACCGATGCCGAGACCATCGACTTCTTCGCATCCGTCTCCACAATAACACGATTCTTGCTCAGTTGCTCCTGCACGAGAATCACCTTCTCCGTCCCGTTGACGATAAAATATCCTCCGGGATCCAAGGCGCACTCGTTCATGTATGCAAGCTGGCCATCGTTGCGCCCTGTCAGCCGACACTTGGAACTCTTCAACATGATGGGCATGCGGCCAATGGGAATGCCGCGGCGAGCGACGATGCGCTTCCCGCGCACATATTTGATGTCCACGAAGATGGGAGCGGCGTAGGTGAGGTCGCGCAACCGACACTCGTTCGGAGTGACATCGTTCAGGGGTTTGCGGTCGTCATAGTCGAGGCGTTCTGGAGCTCCGACTCGGATGTCTGTATATCTGTGAGGGTTTAAGGTTAGTGGTCTGCGATGGCGTTTTCTAGTAAGTCTTAGGGGGAGAGACGTACTCAAGCCAGAAGGTATTATCAACGTCACTCCGGACGAACTTATTCGCCTTCAGAATATCCTTAATCTCATGGTCGACAAAATAATTGAACGAGTCAATATGCTGCTTAACCAGTCCCTTCACCTTAAGAAAGGCGGGTAGGAGATTCCATTTATCCTGTAAAACAACCCGTCATCAGTACCGTGGTCGCATTGAAAAGTTTTCGAGAAATCCCATACCTTCGCTGTATCAATGGGATCTGTCAAGCTTTTCCCGCCATAAAACGGCTCTAGAAGCGCCTCAAACCCCTATATTTCGTCACTTGTCAGCCACCCATTCTCTCTTCGTTTGGAGGGGCAACACCCATCGTCCCAGAGCAGTGCACATACATCATTCCCGACCGGCCGTTGCGCCGCCGCTCTCTCCCTCCTCGCCGCTTGCGCAGGTGTCTCTTCCGTATTTATATCAGCACCCCTTGTCGCCGCCTCAGACTTTGAATTCGTCAGTCCCAGCCATGACTCCTCGCGCGGGGCACCCACCTTAGTCGCTGGTACAGCCGCTGCAGCCGGCGCAGCAGCAGCGCGTTTCCTCGGAGGCATAGAACCTTATGTATTCGTCTCTCGTGAGGGTATGTGCTACCTTTCGTCACGGCGCATGGTCGGTGGTTGGGGTGCGTGGATTGCGGATATGCGGGCAATGAGTGTTTTGTCGCCCACCATTGGGAAAAGTTGAGGTGAAGCTTGCTGATGGGGCTAAGATAAGATAAGAAATGGAAGATAGGAACGCCTCTGGGTGGTGCAAGGAAAAGGTACGGAGGTACAAGGGGGCGGAACGGAGAATATTTGTTCAGGGACGAGCACCAGATTAAGGCTGTAAGGCAGCAGGGAGGAGTTGAGTTGAGGGTGGGATGAGAAGGCTAACGGGATACAGACTAGCGCCGGTGGGCATTGAGAGGAGGCACTGGCGGCTATGGGATTGGCTGGATGGTCTTGCTCACCGCCTCTGTGATTCTCCGCTCGGGGCTGGGAAGGGAGTGGGATGAGAGACAGAGCACGACCAACCCCACGTCGACGGCGGCTTGGCTGCTCGGGTGTATGGTTGCTCGATGAGGGAGGTGGGATGGATGGAGGGGTGGGATGCATATGGTATCGGAGCGGGGTACGAGATACGACAGGAGCTGCGAATTGCCGTCGGTGAGAGGAGAGAGGGAGGAGGGAGGGAGTGGTAATGAGGAGAGAGAGCGAGCTGACAATTCTCTGATGCTCAAAGTGCTGGCTGTAATGTGGTGGGAGACGGGTGCGAGACATTGAGGAGGGGTAGTACAACAGACATCATCGCGGCACGGCATCCAACTCGTCCACGCCTTAACCTGCGGCTCTGGCTGCAACGCACGTACTGATCCCCCTCCCACTCTCTCCATCGGGACAGACGTGCTGTGTGCGCGCGCGCGAAGCAAGGAAAGCTAAGTGTGCGGAGCGGTGCGGAGCTGCACAGCGCACCGCGGGGTCCATCCATGTCTGAGTCTGCGCCGACGTGCAGCACGCATGAGTCCACATAGGGTAGGGCAGGGCAAGGCGAGGCAAGGAATCAGACGTCTCGTGTTCTGCGAGGGCGATCTTCCACGTCAGTCTCGACTGAGAATCTTACTCTGAGTAACACAAGGATATGAGAGAGCGACAGCTAGGTTAAGTAAGCACCGTCCGCGCTTTCTGTGTGTCTTGCATCATCACGGCGCTGATTGCGTCCGTCACAGGGGCGCGGCGGCTGCGGCGTGGCGGAACGGAAAGGGTTGCGTAGGGTTCTGGCGTGGGTGGTTGATGATTGGACGTGTGTCCGTTTCGGGGTATGGTTCGGTGGAAGGGGTTCGTGAGTGCTCCGCGGGTGCATCTGGGACAGACTGGCAAGACAGGTCTCTGGGTAAGCAGACAAGGAAAAACGTACGAGGGGCGTTTAGAGTTGCTGAGGCGTTTCATCTGCACCGCTATCGCTCAGGTCGCCGCGGGTGCAGCGTCTTCGTCGATGGGGGCGGGGGTGATTCGGCCCAAGTGCGAAGGTAGAGTGCTCTAGTGCGTTGGGTAAATGGATCAATCCCTCGTCTCATCGCCCAAGCGAACAATGGGCTGTCCCGCGCCGTTCCTACTCAGGTTCGCTCGTGGCCAGAGGGCGCAGTGGGTAAGCCTTGGACCGGAGGAAACGTGGGATGGACGGGCACAGTCGAGGTAATATATGTGTCGAGGTAATATAGATGAGTGAGTTGACACGGAGGTTGAGAGCGCGCGAGTCAGAAGCGTGGAGATGGCGTGGGTGACAGCTTGGCTGGGCGGCGGTTGTATCCGTGGTGTACCTGATTCTGCACACGGAGAGGATACCTCGAAGCCAGAGACGGAGAGGGTGAGGACACCTTTGACCGATATCCTAGGGACTGTAGGCGGATTATATCTGGTCTGAAAGTGAAAGATGTGTATTTGTATGGCGCAGGCCGGATGGTTCTGTTTTGTGGATGTGGTGGAACCTCACAACAAAGCAAAAGCACAGAGCGAGTACTTGCAGTCTCGTACTCGCCCAATTGGCGCCGCTGAGATGATGGATCCCCTGCAGCCCCTGACGGGTCGGCGCCTGTTGCCCACCCACCACTGTGTGCCCACCGCTCAATTCAACCATTCAACTTTTGTCAGCCATAGAGTACAGAACGGCTTACAGCCAATGCAGGTGGAGTCACCGAGGAACCTAGGGAATGGCCGGGGGGCGGCTGGAGAAAGTATTTGCGTGCAAAGCAGGTGCTCTGAACGATATAAAGAGAGGGCATACCGAGCCTGCAATACATATAGTATAGGCCGCCAGGACGAGAGGTTTAAGACACTATACTGTTGGAGTATATATGCTTGCCGCTCTAACCTCCCATGTCTCGCAGTTTGGGCGTGGGCGTGGGCGTGGGTGCGGGCATGGAAGAGTGCCCGACGGCGCTGGGCATATACTAGAGTATAGTATCTCCAGAGTACCACAGAAGGCAACTTTAGTGTGCGCGGTGTGGTGCGGGTGGTGTGGCCGGCGTGTGTTGAGCTGCTCGTCGAGGTACCGCCTATGATACTTCCAGGATTGTAGTTTTCGTTGTTCGCGCAGTGCTGTCGAGACACCATCCCCTAGTACCCTCATTATTCCACCTGCGTACTCCCATACCTCGTCGGCCATACCCTACACATAGTTACTGCACAATCCCACATAAAATCATACCCTCAATATAACCTCAATTCTCAATTCTCACAGCCTCTCTCCTAGGCTTCTTTAGGACTTCCATTTTGTGCGTCGACAACCCCCCAAAAGCCACTCGAGCCCGTCCCCTTCCCATTCCGTGGCCCACTACTGGAGCTTTGCCGAAGGCGGATCCCCAGAAACAGGGGTCCACGATCAACGACCTCTGCACCACACCCAACGTCCACACACGCACAACCTCTCGACTCGATCCTCTTCGCTCTCTACCTCTACCTCCCACCTCCCACCTCTCTCTCTCTTATCCCCGCCTTCTTCACCTCTATCTCTCGTTGTTTTATTTCCTTGGGCAGAGATTGGACGTCTTCCGTTTGCGACGCCTGGCTCTCCAGGTTGTAAGGGCTCGCGGCGAGACAGTGTAGGAGCATTTTTGTATAACTGTGAGTTGTCCCCTCCCCCAAAGCCGCCAGCGTTCCCCAGCGCCAGTGAGCCTTCTCCTCCCTTCCGTGTTGCGTCTGGTCCCCTCGCAGCGCGCCCCAGTCGCAGCGCGCCTCTCTCCCTGAACACGAAACTGACGCCCTTTCCCACGGCAGTATTGTAGCAATTCCCAGCATGGCATTTTCGAACAGCACGAGCGAGCGGATGGACGAGCTACGCTTCCGACAATCGGTGCGCGGTAGCATCAGCGGCGGCGTCAGTGGCAGTGAACAACAGGTCCTGGGCCTTGTGTCACCGCCGCGCAATGGCGGGAGCCGTCTGCCTCCGCCTCTGTCGGCCTCGGCCTCGGCGCAGGACGGTCGCGGGTTCACGCTCACGAGGCGATTCACGACGGATTCGGGGAGAGTGCCCACTCTTCATTCCATTACCGGGCAGAGAGGAGTGCAGGATGGGCAGGAGTATGTGCCTTCGGTAAGCTGGCCCTTGTCCCCTGGACGTGAGAGAACGTGAAGAGTAGTGCGTGGATGCGTGGTGTTTCTTTGTCCGATAAGGGCCTGCGGCTGAGGATTCTGCGGCTGGTGATGGGCCCCGTCGCGGCTTCAATCGATTCCTGAGGCGCTGTTTTGCTAACTTCTGTGATTTAGAACTACCATAAAGTCCAGCTCGTAAGCTTCACCCACCGCGTTTTTTCCTTCAAAATCCCACACAACAACACATCCACGTCCCATCCATACCCTCACAAACACATTAGCTTTCGCATCCTTGCTACGAACATCAATCTAGACTCACCACGTCTGTGCCGAGCTCTCCAACTGACCCTCACGTAGCTAGAGAAGAAGAAACTAGAATACGAGCGTCTCCGTGAACAGAAACGCCGTTTTGAGGCTGAGATGCAAATCTTGGACCTCCAGCAGCGCCAAGAAGAACAAGAACTCCGACAGATGCAAGAGGACCTCGGGCGCCACCACAACTCGAACAACACCAACGGCGGCCACCAGTCCGAACCCACTACTCCTCCGGAATATCGCGAGACCAGCTCTGGCTTCCCGACAGTCTTCTCCCGCCCCAATCGTTACTCAACATCTAGCTTGACCTCGCCCCTTGGACTGTACAACCGCCCCGGTCGCTCAGCTAGCCAGCTTACTTCGCCGCAGCACGGCTTGATTTCTTCGCGCTACACCATGGACGAGAACGCCATAATCATGTCCAATTCCGGGTCGGCATCCAGACGCAATAGCGAGGATGATGATAAAGAGCAGGCTGTGAGACAGGATCCGAGCAGCCACAGGTCTTCGAACCAGTAAGTTCACTTTCTTCTTACTTTAGATGCTGCTTGTTGTGTTGTTGTGTCAGTTAAATTTTTTGTGATTCACTGTTGGCGTAGAGGTGGAACCTTAACATTGTGGCTCTTTTGTTGAGAACGGATTCATATTGTGCTTGTTCTTCGACCTTTCTTAAGGCTCTTAGGCAGTCATTCGCCGACCTAGCTATATAACCCCCCCTTCCACCCTCTTTCAACTTTTTACATACTTGCTCGATCTTCAACCCAATTCCAACTTTCTACAATTGCTTTGGCTTTCTGTTGCAGTACAACAGACAGCTACAGCACAACTTCACATAGACAATTATAGATCGCCAATTGTTCTTTGATTTGCTGCTATCGATCTTACTTTTAACACGACAGTTACAAAGAACCAAGAAGCTAACAACATGGCTAGCCTCAACAGATACTCAATGCCTGTGACCAAGTCGCGCAATGGCGTTCAGGATATGCTATCGCTGGACCAGACCAACACCACTCGTTTCCTTTTCGGTGATGAGGATGCTGGAGGTCCAATGGATTCCAAGAACTACCTGCAGATGCATGCAACTGATGAGAATTTCCCTATCCTTGTTCGTGGAGAGCACCCCCAGAATGTAAGTCCCCAGATCGATCTACCACTACAAACGGTGCTCACCGCCACCTGCAGTTATCCACCTCATCCGCTGCTCTTGACCTGGCCTCTGGCCAATCCTCCACTACAGAGTCTACTGGCTGGTCGTCGTTTGGACGTCACCGTGCTGGCCAACAGAGCCTGCCTGCCAACCATATAACCCAGAGCTCCTCCAGCCAGAACGGCAACTCCAGCACCATGAACGGCTCGGCCGCGCAGCAGAACTCGACCCCTCTTGAGTCGCCACTCAAGGTTCGCACCCCCAACCGTTATTCGCAGGACCTTAAGTACTTCGCCGAACAGGACAAGTCTCAGGTCACTTCACCCACGAGCCAGGTCCAGATGACGCCTCCGAAGTTGCAGACGTCGTATTCTGCCAACGATGTGCCAACGATGAAGTCAAACGGCGGCAACGCTGTTGGCAATACACCACAGAAGACCCAGTCTCATGCGCAGCAACACTTCCACAACCACAATGCTAGTCTGGGCCGCATCCCACCCAACGCAGTCAACAATAGACAGGGTCGTGAGGTCAACAGTGGTGAATCTACCCCAGTCCGCGAGGCCACAAACGGCGGCTACCAGTCCATCCAGTCTGCGCTCCAGGCCAGCGCTCCTCCATTCGGGCCTTCTGTCACCCAGAGCTCTGTCCCAAACAACCAGCCGGCCGTCACCCAGGCAGGTGCCAACCCATACGGAATGCAGAACTACTACAACCAGTATAACATGCCTATGATGACCATGACAATGCAGAACATGCAGTTGGCTCAGCAGGCATACCCACAGAGCGCCTATGGCGACTACGGTGTACCACCAGTCTACCAGAACAATGCGCCGCGCGATAGCCAGGCTAGAGTTATCCAGCAGCGCCGCCAGAATGACGGTGAAGCCATGAACAGATTTGCCAATGTTGCCCTGGAGTCCCTTGGCGGCGAGATCTACAGCCTGTGCAAGGACCAGCATGGATGCCGCTTCCTCCAGAAGAAGCTCGAGGAGCGCAACGCCGAGCAAATTCACATGATCTGGCTGGAGACCAACCAGCACGTCGTGGAGCTGATGACTGACCCCTTCGGCAACTACCTCTGCCAGAAGCTGCTGGAGTTCTGCAACGATGAAGAGCGCACCGTGCTCATCGAGAACGCCTCCCAGGATCTCGTTCGCATTGCGCTGAACCAGCACGGCACACGCGCCCTCCAGAAGATGATCGAGTTCATCTCGACCGCTGGCCAGATCCAGACAATCATCGAGGCTCTCCGCTACCAGGTGGTGGAGCTGATCCAGGACCTCAACGGCAACCACGTCATCCAGAAGTGCTTGAACAAGCTCTCGCCGCTCGATGCGCAGTTCATCTTTGATGCCGTTGGACGTCACTGCGTTGATGTCGGTACGCACCGACACGGCTGCTGTGTTCTCCAGCGCTGCATTGACCATGCGAGCGGCGAGCAGAAGGCCTGGTTGATCCGCCAGATCTCCAACAACGCGTTCACTCTCGTCCAGGACCCCTTCGGAAACTATGTTGTGCAGTACATCCTCGATCTCAACGAGCCAGTCTTCACCGAGCCCCTCGTTGCCATGTTCGCCGGCCGCGTCGGACAGCTTTCCCGCCAGAAGTTCAGCAGCAACGTCATCGAGAAGTGCCTGCGCTGCGCCCAGGAGCCAAGCAAGGATATGCTCATTGAAGAGATGTTGGCCACGCCCGCCGATCTTGAGCGCCTCCTCCGCGACTCTTTTGCCAACTACGTTGTCCAGACTGCCCTCGACTACGCCAACCCGGCTATGAAGACCCGTCTTGTCGACGCTATCCGTCCTATCCTCCCGCAGATCCGCACCACACCCTACGGCCGCCGTATCCAAGCCAAGCTCCAGGGCGCTGAGGGCCGTCCGGCGATTGCCACCAACGGTGCTGCTGGCACCGCGCAAGCCACCGAGACCACCTCCCAGCAGCAGCAACTCCCGCTGCGCCAGCTCCACGCGCGCTCTCTGTCCAATGCTAGCACGACGGCCTTCCCCAACGGAAATGCGGTTGGTGCCTATGGCGCAGGCGGCTTTGCACCCTCCACTCGTGCCCCAGTCACCGTGTTCCCAAGCAGCACGCAGATTGCCACGGCTGGCATCTCCGCGCAGGGATATGCGGGACCACCACCCCCACCTCAGCAGCCAGCTAATGGGTATCCATTTGGCCGCGGCAATGGCGCGCAGGGTGCTCAGGGTGTGCAGTCCCCCCAGCAGCCACAGCAGCAGCAAGGAGGTCAGCAGCAGGCCCAGCAGGGGAACTACTTCTAAAGGTGCCGATCTGGTAACTCAATCAAGATATCGACGATTTTCTTCTTTTCAGCAAAAACACTAAACTTGTAACGGTACGAGCGCATGCATGCACAGAGACTCCCCGCCGCCGCCGCCACCACGACTTCGGTCATTTTTTCTTCATTCTCGGCGACCAGCGTAACGGGGGGGATTTTTACATTATCACGATTTTCACGAACGAACGGACGCACGAAAAAGACATTGTTACACTAGTTCCCCCACCTCTTTTACCTTACCACCAAAACACACCAGCGCGCACGTTTCTCCTCGGAAAGATCAGAGCGCATATTTTTCTTCTCTTTCTTGCTACCAACAAAAACGTACCGGACAGAGCGGATAGATGGCTGGATCAACTCCCCGGGAGCCGCACTTCTTCGAGCTCACGTCTCCTCATTCTTCTGTACCATAGCGATGCCGCCGCACCCCTCGAGGAGAATACGCACCAGCGCGCGCGCAAGCACACCTACCTTACTACCAGGCTCTCACAACCCTTACTGTACAACGGGTGACATACTTGGCCCTTACTTCGGTTCGAGACGAAATTAGAAACGGACAAGGGGCAAAGATGGGGATTGTGGCTGATGGGCGTCCCGTTTAACCACCACCCCAAAAAATTATTTCTTTGGTCCTCGTTTTTTTGTCATCTTGTTTTCCCACACTTTTTTTTTTGAGATATTTTCCGGCGCGCGCAGAAGCTGCGGAATCTTTTTCTTTCTGGAGGAGACATTTTACAGCTATTACTACTCGTTTTTTTTCTTCTACTCTGTTATTTGTTTTCTGCATCGTGGTTTCGGTGATGGTGTGGTGGGGGATGGACGGATGGATATGCGGCGTGTACGTAGAGAGAGAATTGAGAGTGATTATGAACTTGTGCGTCTTGGGGAGTGAGTGAGTGATTTGTATATTTGCCAAACGTGTGGTTCTATATAATGAATTCCCATAATACCTCCAGCACACCTCCTGC
Organism: Pseudogymnoascus sp. SDFLT0511; assembly: GCA_030180035.1. Taxonomy (NCBI): domain Eukaryota; kingdom Fungi; phylum Ascomycota; class Leotiomycetes; order Thelebolales; family Thelebolaceae; genus Pseudogymnoascus; species Pseudogymnoascus sp. SDFLT0511. The sequence goes on along the minus strand of JASCQD010000005.1, from coordinate 609,617 downwards.
CTTCCCTTGTAATCACCTTGTAGGCTTCAGTTAACCCCTCTTCTACTGTTAACTTTAGCATAATTATTATTGAGGATATTTAGGACTTATTAATTACAGTATTCTCTAGTAAATGCCTATTAGTTTGCATATTTGTTTGTTATTCCTCTAGACTCATACTTATATACTATAGGTCTCTATTTTAAAACACAAATTAGGTAGTTCTTAAGTTAATGGCTTGTTATACATAACACTGGGAGGTGAGAAAAATCATGACGAGACCGTGAACAATATTAGCTTAATATTAAGACTCTTTAAAGGGAGATAAGTCCATAGCTAAGCGCCTAGTCAAGACCTTTACTCGTATATCCTATGGCATTGCACGTATCGCACGTATCGGAATGGATATACGCTAACTATACGTGTATAGATAAATTCCATTTGTGCGCTAGCGCCTCACTGAATTGAGGGGGCCGCGTATCCACGGAACAACCCTATACGTAAGGTTAGTACAAACGGTGAACAGCGGACTACATAGTAGGAAGGCCCAGCTTCATCGATCATGTTTTCACATCACTTCCCCATGGAGCCGCTGGGTAACGCAAAGGGATATTTCAGTGAATGGAGGTTGAATGTCCAATGCCGTTGCCAAGGAGCGAATTGAAGAGACACTGTACGTACAATAAAGGCCGCTGAGGACTTGGAAAAACATCCTCAATGGTTGTCACCGTAGTATCAGATAGCAAGGGTTTCCGCAAAATCTAAAATCTTGGAGACTAGAATAACAACAAAGTATCAGGTAGGAAGAATTTCCGCGAGGTCTAAAACCTTGATGACTAAAAATCAAATGGTATCAGATAGGAACAGTTTCCGCAAGGTTTAAAGCATTATCTACTTGGGTACAAACCCAATCTCACTCAGTCTTGGTACCAGCATATCTTTCGGCCGCGATGTCAGCCAATTCTACATCCGAAAGCGTCCTTGAATATTCGACACTAATAGCTCTCACTGGACCATTAGAACCTAGATAGATTCTCCCAACTATTCTAGCATCTTTCATTCTATCTATGATCTCTATCTTACCTTGATAAAGTATGATTCTTATTCTACTATCTCGCCTCCTAGATTTGTGAGATAACTGTTCCAGCCCAACCGTGAGCTATGCCCGCTCATTCATGCCGAAGACCAGGACTAGATTAAACAGCAAACAGGCTATGGAGCATAAGCAAACTGAGAGCTCAACTAGAACTCCCTCGTTGCTCTTGTCTGTAATCTATTTATCTATACAGCACACTCGCAGGCCTTTGACCGCTTATATACCCCTCATCATCCTCGAAATAATTCCCCCAAACAAAAGAAACAGTGTCATCCACCGAAACTCTCGGAATACTGGGTTCTCTTTCAACGCCGAGCCGTATATATTTTTTGTTGTTGTTGTTGTTGTTGTTGTTGTTGTTGCTGCTGCTGGTAGTGTTGTTGTTGGTTATGACTATAATGCTGGCTTTGCACCTGTGGTGGTGTGACAAACCCATTATGAGAAGAGTTCTGTTGTTGAGGAGACGAAGATCCATAGCTTGAAACTGCCGCTGGCTGTCTCGTCGAGTCCCTTCCCTGATAAATTGAAACGCCGTCGGTGTTGAACGCTTTGTTGCTGTCTGCGCTGCCCACGACTTCCAATTGCATGTCTCCTGGCTTTTGGCCAGTGGCTTTGTAAACTTTATGTTCTTTGATAGAGATATAGGCTGAGAAGCCAGAGATGAAGCTAGTCGGACGTCATTAGATAGATGCTTGAGAGAAGGGAGAAGGGGGGCTGACATACGTTAAAACAACAGCCAGGCCAATCATGACGTAACTCAGCGTACATCCAATTCCAATGCAGAACTGCATAATACCATATACAGTTACACCAGCAGCAGCCGGCCAAGCGATCGTTTCGATATAGTTCAAGATCATGTTGGCTTTTGTGCTTGCGAATCTCCTGCAGGAGCGAACGTTCTCCGTAAGGAGTTGGTAGGCGAGAAAGCAGATGCCTTTACCACCCTGTATAGAAAGAGATATGATCAGCAAGAGAGCGAGATAGATGCTTAGGAGGATAATTATAGGATACTTTACCATGCTCAATCCAATTCTAGAAGCCATGGGAGTGCGCGGCGCTCCTCCTATGTTAACAGGGTTCAACATCATTATAACCGCACAACCAAGAGCGCCAATCATGAGGACAAATGCGGAGATGTGTAGCCAGAGCTTAGTTTTGTGGTGCGAAGTTGGTGCCATTTCAGAGGATTCTTTGGATTGAGTTGGGTTGGGTTTGGTGTATGGGGGGGTTCGATAGTCGTATTTGAAAATGGCTTTGCTGATTATCAGGTGTAGGAAGAGAGAAGAGAGCTCTGAAGCGATTGCAGAGTAGACAAGATGAGATAAATAGGAGGCTTGGGAATAATCAAAACGAAATGGTTATATAGCAGTAAAGGAGAACTCCAAACCTTCGCAACTACAAAGTCTCTCACAGACTGTCAATTAACTAAAGCGCCAAACCGGGTCCTAGCAAGTATTGACCCAAAACCCCATCGTTTTAGATGGCATTGTCTCAAAGTCTCGAAATGTAGCCTATCATTTCGGTGTTTGATCACCCCGTACTCAAAGCGAGCTCTTTGTAGGTAACAGGGGCCTATACGCGTATAGCCCTGATTGACATAGTCCACTTTGCAAACACGTCAATAGTTGTAGAAAGCGGGTAGAAAGCGGGTTGAGTTCGCATATCAGCAGATGAGCTAGTATTAGCAAATGAGCGAGTGGTTGCGTTTACGATATCGGCCATTTTGTACTGGCTCATTTGATGATATGCGCATTCAACCCGCTTATTCCTCCTTCTCCGAACGCAATCCGCTTACTACCACCATTAGTTCCCACGGTTAGCATGAGCTTAACTTCTCTACCAATACGACAACGTACACGCAAGCTAATTCCAGAGTCTAGGCGCGTTCTTTGTACAGTCAGATACGCTACTCTGCAGATTTTATCTTGCTGCGGCGAGTTCCTAGAGCTCTGAAGGCATCCCCAGTAATGTCCATGTATCGAGAAGATAGTAAGCTGCTCTCCATTCTCATGCTGGTTTGAAATTATAAGCTCTACTCTATCTTTATCCAATCTTTGCGAGCCTTCCATTGCTTTTCCTTCTCTTTTTGCGTTTCTTCCATGAGGCATCTTTGCATCAGGTATAACATAGATCGCCACAATGGCGTGGACTCAAGCCCCACAATGGCTAATATCTGTGTCATTACCGTCCCTCAATCCCTGCGGCCGTTATATTGTATTTTGCTACAACTGGACCACCTTTGATATCGTAGGTGATATCTTGTTTGGAGAGCCCTTTGACTGCCTTGAATACTCAGGCTATTATCCATAGGCACACATAATATTTGACAGCGTCAAGGCCGCCACCATCTACAGCACCGCAGCACTGTTTCCCGGAGCACAACAATCATCAGTGATTTGCGCCTAGGAAACTCAAATATACAAGAGACTATCACCAAAATTTTACTATACAAAAGGTCAAGGCGAGCATCTAGACGAAGTTAAACCGTACGCCCCTCACGCCGGCCTCATGTAGCTGGGCCGGCCAGCTCGGCATCGGAGACGCTACGCTTCACGGTATCGATGCTCCTGGCGAACCCGTTGCTGGAAACACAGGCATCGATGAGGGCGCTGTTGTTGGCGCCGCGGCAGGTCGCTTGCACGATGACGTTTCGAGAGAAGCCCAGGTAATCGCGTAGCGCGAAGAGCTGATCTTTCGATGCGTAGCAAGGCGTGTACTTGCGCTCAGAGGCATATGGGCCGAAACGTGGCAATGGGCGTCGACGGCTCCGGCGGGAAGTTTGAATGAGGGAGTGGTCGGGCCTTCGTACCAGTCAAGCCAGGTTGAGGTTTTGCTGAAGCCTCCCGAAGTTGGTTTGGAGTTGGCCATCGCACTGGAAGTTTGGCGATCCCTCTCCACGGATTGTAGCGGCCGCGTCGTGTAATGAAGCTTCGATCATCTCTGGGCTTTCAGCACCCGAAGCTAGGCATTGGGGTACAGCGGACGTGGTAGTGGTTTGCCCAACTTTCTGGAGGGCGATCTCGGAAAGATTCCGACCCCGCTAAGGATATACGAAATTTTTCAGGACCAGCTCTGACAGAACTACAGCCCAATAGCTAATACAGGAGTGGCATCGTCCACTCTAGACAGGAGATCTATACAGCGAGAGAGACTTTTCTCAATGGAATTTGGCTAATGGTTATCATTGGGGTCTAGGTTTATGGGTTTCGGAGTCTTTCAGTCCGTCGCACGTGGGGTGGGAAAAGGCGGGGTACTAAAAGGTGGGGTAGCAATAGTCAAAGCCTGTCTATGAACCCTGAAGACTTATGTATTCCCCAACACGTAGGTATAGGTATTTTCTGGAAGCTGCAATCCAAACTTATTGGGCACACAAGTTATGGTCGACGTGTCAGTTAGAAAGACTGCTGTTTGTCATATGACTGGCAAGAGGCAGCTTACCTCAATCGCATCCTGTCCCTCCGACAGTGTGTATAGGCTTAGTGAGAAACATGACGGAGCCAAAGATTCTCGCCCGGGCGTGTCGCATATGCCGGCACCGCAAGACCAAGTGCGATATCCAGAAGCCCCGGTGTGGGTCCTGCATGGCTCATAACCGCCAGTGTATCTATTCTATAGAACCTCCTAAAAGAAGGCAAGGGACCTGAGTCTCCGAGATTATCTGATCTTTGCTAATCATGGCACATGTAGGCCCTCGACCATGCTGATGAATGCCCTATCGGAGGAAAAGTCGATACTAGAAAGGTGCCTAGTGCAACTCAAATCAGCAACCCCGGAGGAGCGTGAAAAGAGGCTTAGGGCTATCGTGGTTACCAACGGAAAGGTAGACCTGTCTAGTTGCACCATCCCGGAAGCACAAGGTGATGAAGTAGATGTTGAGCAGCTCCAGGACCCCGACTCAGGGGGTGCGAAGGAGAGCGAGGGAAATCGCGAGGCAATTGGGTCAGAAGATGACGGCTACCAACCCTCTAATTACCTCTCCCTCGACGAACGTGGACAGGTCAAGGTCTACGGGGCCACGTCGGCATTGCACGGATTGAATCCAGACAGCTCCATGCATCAGGGGAGCAGCCAGTCCAACGAGCCACTCCGCCATCAACTCATCGCCAACTCTGTGTTGCAGCGGCAGAAGGAGTACCGCCTATTGCAAATGACAATCATTGGGGACGAGCCAGCGGAACTTGCACTACATCTCCTCGACCTGCACTGGAACCGGCAACATCACACCTTCCTCCTAACATATCGACCGGCTATCATGCGGGATTTGGTAACTGGCGGCCCATATTGCTCGCCCTTTCTCCTCAACGCCATCTTTGCCTGCGTGAGCAAGTTTTCCGACCGCCTCGAGGTGAGAGATATTCCATCTGACCCCGAGACCATCGGTCGGCGCTTCTTTAATCGGTGCGAAGATTTGCTGGCGAGCGAATCCCTCCTTAGCACCTCAAGCATTCCCACCATTGTTGGACTTCTCCTTCTTGGCTCAACATTCAACGCCCGGGGTATGGCCTCAAAGGGCTGGTTGTATACGGGCTATGCGTTGCGGATGGTGTACGACCTCGGTCTACATCTCGATTGCAAGGCCGCGGGTGGAAACGCCGAAGATGTCGAAATCCGCCGCCGCGTCTTCTGGGGCGCCTTCATTTGCGACAAGCTGCAGAGCCTGTATCTCGGTCGTCCCGTTACCTTTCAGTCGTGCGATGCACGTGTCCCGCGCGACTTATTGGACACGATGGAGGAGAACGAGCTGTGGACGCCATATGTAGACCCGAAATCCCCTCTCAACCACAATATGTGCCTGCCCCCGGCCGTGCCGACACCGATTCACTCCATCTCCACCTTTCAGCAGCTTTGTCTGCTTTCTAAGATAGTGGCCAAAATTATCAACCTTTTCTATGTCATCGGCGCCACCGCCGAAAACGCGCGCGCCCACCTACAAGGCATTGACGAGGCCCTCTCGGCCTGGTACGCCGCCCTTCCGCCACATCTGGTATTCGAGCCCTGGGGCAAAGACGCACCTTCATCCCCTCCTCCCACGCCAAATATCATGATCCTACTCACTACGTACAACTCGCTAGTGATCCTTCTTCACCGGCCCTTCGTCTTCGGCCACCTACGGCAGTCGGCGATCCCGGCAATGTCCTGGAAGCGCTGCACCACGGCTGCACGCAACATAACCTCTATCGCGTCGGCTTACCAGGCGAGTTATACACTGCGGCGTGCGCCATATCTGCTGAGCTATACTGTGTATGTGGCATGCACGATCCATACGCGGAATGCGATCGCATCTGAAGGGCCACGAAGCGAGGAAAATTTGAGTGCACTATCTGCAAGTTTGCGGTGCTTAGATGAGTTGACGGTGCCAAATTCTGGGGTATTGAACCCAGTGGGTAATATTAGAAGGCTGATGGCGGCGAATGGCATCCCGAATATTCTTGGTGAGTTGCCTTCTAAATGCCTGGCCCTATTGCACGAGACTTGCCTGTCTGCTCCTAAATTTATTATTTTCCTATCATTACCTAGGCTAACAACGTCTTTAGATAACACGTGGGACGTACAAACGCCTAACTCTCAAGAGCTAGAAGCGCTCTGCCAGATGTTTCCGCCCATCTCGCCTAATGAAGCCGAGAATGTTATGGGGCAGGCAGGAAACATGTACCTACCACACGGCTATGATGACTTTAATGGCCTGATGGATATGTATATGCCTACTTTTAATGGTGTGCTACTAGATGTCGAGAATAGTGGCCGAAATGGGCGTGACGCTGGAGATGGGGTGTCGGGTTGAACCATAGATATTTTTCCTGTTTCGATTAGAAACTATTATAATATATACCCCTTTCAAGAAACTTCTAAATCCCCGCTAAATCAAAACATCCGGCTCATTCTTCACCACCTGATCATAATACGGCTGAAACGCAAGCCACATCTTACTTGAATTCCCGCTCTTCTTATGCGCCATCTCGGCCTCCTCCTTGCCAATAACAATCCGCTCCCAGCCAGGCCCACTTGCCGCATTCGCCAGCAACTGCGCATGGCAACAGCGATCTAGAGCAATGTACAAGAACGCTGCCTCATCCACTGTCGCTCCGCAGGTAATCATGCCATGGTTCTGCAGAATAATACTGCGGCAACTTCCCAGCGAACGCGCAATACGTTCGCCCTCCTCGGTCGAGATGACGGTTCCACCATAGCGCGGATACACGGCCAGGTCATTGTAAAAGCGCAACGCATCTTGGTAGATCATCTCGATAGGCCGACCGAAGCATGAGAAGGTCTTGCCATATACCGAGTGCGCGTGGCACGCTGCATTCAGGTCAGGACGCGCCTTGTGGATCTCGCTGTGGATCGCGAAAGCTGGACCGTTGATGGCCGCTTGTGCTCCTTCAGCCTGCACTTCGCCATGCTCATTGACAAGAACTAAGTCACTGACGCGAATCTGCGAGAAGTGCGTGCTGAGTGGGTTAATCCAAAAGTGCTCGGGGTTGAGAGGATCGCGGACGGCTAGCGAGAGGTCAGTTTCCGTAGGCGTCCATGTAATGTTAAAATTGCATGACTTACAGATGTGGCCAGCAACACCTTCGTCAAAGCCCTGGCGGGCGAAAACGCGGAATGCGACGGCAAGGTGCTACTTCTGGTATGTGCGTTGATCCTCGATGTTGTCGAAGCGTGGCGGCGAGCGGATGGTGACCTTGCCGGCTTTGTCACCTAAAAAATACACCTCCTTAAAGAAGCTGCTGCCATTGGCGGCTACTGTATTCACCGAGCTTGGAGAAATGGCCTGCATTGCTATCGGCTTCTCGCTGATGTTCCCGTGGGCGTTAGTCACGGTGGAGGTAACAGTAGATGCTTCCATAATGGGCTGTGGTTTTGGTAAGTTGACTCAAGGCGAAGTGATGTGTGTGGCAGGATATGTTGAACTTTATGCTCTTACTCTGAGTTTCTCAGGCTGCATGGCAAACGCCCTGAGAATTCTACATTGATATACGTCTCCGATTACAACAAACACGGATAACACTGCCGTCCTTGTTTCCCGTCAGTCTGTCATCGGACTGAAACTCTCCGTCGAACAAGCTCCGACCCCTCGCCTGGATCGACCCAGTGACGCGGTACCCCTGTACCATCATGGCCCCGCGCCCCGCGCCCTTGGTGTTTTATTACTGGGAAATTTCTTGTCGCGGGCGGCTTTTTCGAAACGAAATGAACGTGGGGATGTGAGGAGGGACCCGCTTCCCGATAAAAGCGGGGCTCCCCGCAAGCCCGTCATCCATCGGCCTCAAAACCCCCGTCTCCTCTTATGTGGTAGGAAGAAACGTAAAATCTCGCAGTCAGTCAGTCCATCCCCATAATAACCTCAAGTATATAGATACTGTCGCCTGCAATGTAGGTACCATTCTTCTAAACCAGCATTCACTCCCATCTCTCATTATCTCATCTCTCTGTACGATGCCTTCTCAATCATCGGTCAGCAGCGCCGCCGATGTCCTCGTTATCGGCGGCGGCAATGCAGGCTTCACGGCAGCGATACAAGCGGCCGAGGCCGGGGCGGGGCGCGTCGTGATCATTGACAAGTGCCCTGAGGAGTGGGCGGGTGGCAACAGCTTCTTTACAGCTGGTGCCTTTCGCACTGTGCACAATGGCACAGCAGATCTGCTGCCCATCGTCAACAATGTCACGGCTGAAATGGCCAAGCTCGTCGATCTTGAGCCCTATACGCCCGCAGAGTTTCGCAAGGATATTGACCGGGTGACTTCGGGGCGGACTGATCCTGAGCTGAGCCAGGCCCTGATCGAGGAGTCTAATGCGGCCGTTAAGTGGCTAGCGAAGCAGGGCATCCGCTTCCAACTCTCCTTCAACAGACAGGCATACAAGGTCAATGGCCGCTTCAAGTTCTGGGGCGGCATGTCCCTGAAGACCGACGAGGGGGGAAAGGGCCTGATCCAGGACCACCAAAATGCCGCGCGCCGCCACGGCGTCGAGGTCTACTACTCAACTGCCGCAAAACGCATTATCACGGACCGAATTACGGGCGCTGTGTCAGGCGTTATCGTCGAGGCCCATGGAATCGACAAAATCATTAAGACCAAAGCCGTGATCCTTGCCGCGGGCGGTTTCGAAGCCAACCCCCGCATGCGCTCCCAATATCTTGGTCCTGGCTGGGACCTGGCACGCGTACGCGGCACCCCATACAATACCGGCGACGCTCTCGAATTCGCAATGCGCGATGTGAACGCCAAGCAGGCCGGAAACTGGTCCGGGTGCCATAGTACATGCTGGGACGCCAATGCACCGGCCAACAGCGGCGACCGCGCCATCTCAAACGAGTTCACTAAGAGCGGATACCCGCTAGGCCTAATGCTCAACAACGGTGGTGAGCGCTTCGTCGATGAGGGTGTTGACATGCGAAATTTCACTTACGCACGCTTTGGCCGCGCGATCCATGGGCAGCCTGACGGTGTGGCATTCCAGGTCTGGGACCAGCGCATGATTCCGTGGCTGCGAGACGAGGAATACCGTGACGCGGTAGTGGAAAAAATCTGGGGTTCGACGGTTGAAGAGTTGGCGGAAAATTGTGCGCAGCGTGGGCTGAACGATCCAGCGACTTTTATCTCGACTATCAAGGAATATAACTCGGCTGTCTACGCCTCCCAGAAAGAGAATCCAAGCTTGGTTTGGGACCCCGCTGTCAAAGACGGCCTCTCGACGCAGAGTTCTGCGGTGAAGTTGGCGCTACCCAAGTCGAACTGGGCACTCCCTGTTGACCAAGGCCCATTCATGGCGGTTAAGGTATGCTGCGGTATTACATTCACGTTTGGGGGGCTGTCGGTCAACCCAGCTACCACGGCTGTCATCTCGCAATCGGGGCGTGAGGTCGAGGGACTCTTCTGCGTAGGCGAGATGTTGGGAGGCCTGTTTTATGGCAATTATCCTGGTGGCAGTGGTTTGACGAGCGGTGCTGTGTTTGGACGGAGGGCGGGTGCTGCGGCAGCTAGGATAGCTGGTGCGAAGGGGGTGGTGGCGACTGAGGTGAGTTTGTCGTCGCGGTTATAGGTTGGTAGACTCTTGCACGCGGTAAATATATATATATTTCAGCTAAATCTTATACCATTTGGATAATTCGTGGTCAATGTTTAATATCTTACTAGCATATAGCTGCAAATCGGATAAATAAACGCCGCTATTACATTACAGGTAGACTGGTGCCTAATCCAACCGATCCCACACTCAATGTTGCTCACAAACAATAGTTTCCTCGTGTTCGTTTGAGCCGTACTGTATTTTCCCGCAGTGTTCGGCACAGATCGTAGATGACCCGACCCGATCCGGATCATGATCCGGATCTATCCTATCCGTCATAATTTTGGTGTATCCGTGAGATCCGGATCATGATCCGGATCATACGGATATTGCCAAGGATGCCAAGGATGCCAAGGCCACAGCAGACGTAGTATAATTGAATCTGTAATAGCAGTCTAATTACCATATTGTGACGATTACCGCTATAATAATGAGCGACTCTGAGTTATCAGATTTGCCGTCAGATCATGAGAGCTATTCTCAAATAGAAGAGCTGTCGTTACCACATCTTATACCTCAATCTACCCCTATTCTGCCATCAGTCGAAGTAGTCAATGGATCACTGAGTAATATACTCCAACGTCCAAGGGTAGTACTACCACCAACGACTTCGAAGCTATTCACAAAGGGCTTATATCGTCGGGAACTGCTTGATACTCGGCCGCCAACCATAAAGATGGTATGCCTACAGCCAGACTGCGGATTTTCAATAGCGCCACAAGGGCTAAAGCAGTCGTCGACGGGTAATTTATGGAGGCATTACTCTTTGAAGCATCCAACAGTATCATATGCCCTTAAAAATGAGAATAGACAGTCGTCTAGTACGTCAAGTAGTACATCATCGTTCTTCAACCCACGCCCATTAGCTATATCAAAGCAGTCTAGTAATCCTTCGAAATATAAGGAGTTATTACTACAGTTCATTGTGTCAAATAATCTATCGATACGCCTTGTTGAAAGCCGTTCGTTCCGTGAATTAGTTCAATTCTTAAGCCCAACGACTATATCAATATCAGCTCGTACGCTACACCGAGAACTTCAGCGTCAGTTCTCATACCACCGAGGCCAGCTACAACTCGAGCTTAATTCTCATATTAGGAGAGGAGGCCGGATTTCAATAACGACGGATGCATGGTCTGCACGGAATTATACAGACTACGCTGCTATTACAGCACACTGGATCAACGATAAATGGCAACAGAAGTCTAAAGTACTCGACGTTATACATCTTCAAGAGCCTATCCACAGCGGCGAATATCTAGCTCAACAATTGGCACTCGTAACAGATGATATGGGTATTACAGGAGCTGTCTTTACCTGTACAAGAGACAACGCTTCAGCTAATACTGTTATGCTTGCGGAATATGAGAAAATAGCCAAAGACCAGGAAGTGACGACGCAACAGCCATGGACGTTTAGAGTCAAGGAAGGAGACGTACGATGTATAGCCCATATCATCAATATTGCTGTTCAAGATGCTCTTAAGACTTTGAAAGCTGCTCCTGCTGAGCAAGCTGAAAGTTATCGGTGTGAGCAAGGAGCTGCGCGGATTCCAACAAGCTCGTCCGAAAGCAATATTGAAGTCAAGAATACCCTTGGTAAGCTACGAAGGCATATCTACGTATTTAGGAATCGAAGGCAATGGAAAGATGCTCTTCAAAAGCAGACTATTGCTGCTGGTCTAAAGAAGCTACAATTATCACTTGATATGCCAGTCCGGTGGAACTCAACGTACGAAATGGTTTCAGCTGTCATTAAGCTACAGACCCCGATTACAGCAATCTGTGCTACTCAGCAAATGGATCTAAGTATGAGAGATATTGCTCTTACACCAGAGGATTGGATAACACTTCACGCTCTTCAGAACTTCTTCTATATATTCGTTAAGCCGTCGCAGAAGCTTCAAGCAAGTGTATATCTAACGCTCAACTTTGCAATTCCTTAGTATCTAAAGATGATAAAGAAGCTCGAGGCTCTACAGAAAGAGGTTGGTATATCATCAACAATTGGTCTAGCTTGTATCGCTGCTTCTAAGAAGCTTAATGAGTATTATACGCTTGCTACAAATCATCGATGGAGTCATTCAGGGGTAGCTACAATTTGTGATCCGCGCATGAATCTCAACGTATTCAATAGTCTTTGGCCAAGTAATACTGAAGAAGTCAAACGGAATAGAGTAAAGCAGCAGTTCCATGACGTTTTTATTCAGTACAGAGACCGCCAATACTTCCTCGAAGAAGAGCAGAGGGATGCTGAAGCCAATTTACCACAATTACCTACAGAACCTGACTCCGACGACGATTTATATATTTCTCATAGTATCTACCAAGAACCAGAATGGAAGCGCTGGCTTGTTGAGCCCCGGCCAGGTCCAGCAACAGATATTCTCAAATATTGGGCGGCAAAGCAGTATCAGTATCCAATTATTGCTGCAATTGCTCGAGACCACTTGGCAATTCCCGCAACATCAGCTCCGTCAGAGCGGGTCTTTAGTAATGGAGCTGATATTCTAACGAAGAAGAGGAATAGGCTCTCTCCTGAAACACTACGATATTTACTCTGCTTAAGAGACTGGGGTCACATAGTAGATACCGAAGAGAGCGAAGCCGAAGACGCCGATGACGAAAGGGAGGAGTAATTAGATCTATTATTATACTATTCTATTTTAAGCCTCATTTTTTAAGAGATCCGGATCTGATCCGGATATATCCGCCAGATATTAGACGGATCATGATCTGACCCGTGAGGGCTACGGATCAGATCCGGATCACGATCTGCCGAACACTGTTTTCCCGTCACTCGTTGAACAATAATATCGGAGGACCATGTCGCCTCCATCATCAGACCTCACCCACTTCCTTGCCATCCCTTGGTGCGCCGCCCTCCTCACGTCGCCGTCTACCACAATGCTCTCGTCCCCCGTCCCCAGCCGCATCCCTAATCCCAATACTGAAGGCGCTCTATTCGCTCAAACTCTTCAGACCCCCGATACAATCTCCGCCCTGCTATCCTTCTACCGCAACTCTCCAAACACGCCAACCAGGGAGATCCACACGTTGATTACCCTCGGATACCTCCTCAACGGCTACCCGAACACCGCCCACGGCGGCATCATTACCGCCATTATAGACGAGGCGATGAGCTTCGTCCTAAAGCGCAATAAGGAGCTTGGCACGCTATCTGGCTTGGGTGATTTAGTGACGGCAGATTTGCGGGTTAAGTTTATAAGGCCGGTAAAGACACCGCAGACTGTGGTTGTTGAGGCGAGGCTGAGGGAGGTCAAGGGAAGGAAGTATGTTGTGGAAGCTGATTTAAAGGATAGTGCTGGCACAGTTCTGGCACAAGGTGAAGCACTGTGGATAGCGTTGACCGCGTCTTTATGATGTCGTGTGAGAACAAGCACAGGAGAATATAGGAATAATTTACTACCCCCTTATATCTAAACAACCGTCAGATTATCACTCGTAATAAATTCAAAATCACTGGGTTTGCTGTGGGATAATGATGGCATCGACGGCGCCGTTATAGACTGGGAGTGAGTGATCTGTATAATGCTGAACCTGGTTCCATGTGAGGAAGGCCCGATAATACCGGAAGTCCCCGTAATACCTCAACTAAGTAATGACGTATAACCGCGTTCTATACTTTCGTACATACTGAGTACTGTACGTCCTATAGATATTATCTAGTACGGGTGTATTTTTCGGCGGATCATTTAACGCAAGATCTCCAGACTCAAGAATGTGGGGGACTCTACATCTCCACAAGTGGGGTTCCCCACTCGCAAGCAACCGAAGTATCGCCGTCCTAACCCTCGTAATCATTCTGCCGTGAGAACTCCCTAGACATAGAAAAATATATAAAGACATTGGATTATCCGATGGAAGCCTGTGAAATACTCCGTATAGCCCATCAGCATGAAGCTCTCTTTGGTTGTTGCAGTTGTTGCTGCAGCTGGCTCTACAGCTAGTTCAGTTGTCTCACAACGGACCAAAGGCCATCACCACTCCATCAACTACAACCACGCACCACCCAATCTCTCAACACTTGCCAATGGCAGCTTGTTTGACACTTGGAGACCTCGAGCCCACGTTCTTCCGCCATCTGGCCAAATTGGTGACCCGTGTATGCACTACACTGATCCTAATACGGGACTATTCCATGTTGGTTGGTTGCATGGCGGTGCTTCTGGGGCCACAACTGATGACCTTGTCACCTACCGCGACCTAAATCCTGATGGACGACAATTCATAGTTGCAGGTGGAGTTAACGATCCCATCGCCGTCTTTGATGGCTCCGTGATTCCGAAGGGAATTGATGGCAAGCCAACTCTGCTGTACACTTCCGTCTCCTATCTGCCAATCCAATGGACTATTCCTTATACAAGAGGAAGCGAGACGCAGTCTCTGGCAGTGTCCTATGATGGCGGACGTAACTTCACCAAGCTGCGTCAAGGGCCAGTTATCCCCTCCCCACCCTTCGCTGTTAACGTTACGGCTTTTCGCGACCCCTTCGTCTTTCAGAACACCAAACTAGACTCTCTCCTCGAAAGCAGCCCACAGACATGGTACACCGTCATTTCAGGAGGCGTGCACGGAGACGGCCCCTCCCAATTTCTCTACCGCCAACACGATCCCGACTTCCAATATTGGGAGTATCTCGGCGAGTGGTGGCATGAGGCAGCGAACTCAACTTGGGGAAATGGTGACTGGGCAGGCCAATGGGGTTTTAACTTTGAAGTTGGTAATATATTTAGCCTTGACAAGAATGGCTATAACGCCGAGGGCGAAGTCTTCACTACAATTGGCGCAGAATGGTCGTTTGAGCCCATTGTACCAGAGGTCTCGGACTCGCGGCAAATGCTCTGGGCAGCAGGCAACGTGACGCTCCAAGACGGGGCGGTCAAGTTCACGCCGAACATGGCGGGCTTTTTGGACTGGGGTTCATCGGCGTATGCTGCCGCCGGGAAAGAATTGCCTGCGAATTCGCAAGCGTCAATCAAAAGCAACTCGCCAGATCGGTTCATAACATATCTGTGGCTTACTGGTGACTTTTATGCCACGCACAACTTTCCCACTCTGCAGCAGAACTGGACCGGCGCGCTTTTACTTCCCCGGGAGCTAAGTGTTGGAACGATATCTAATGTGGTAGACAACGAGCTCTCTCGCGAGACAGGTTCATGGCGAGTTGCAAGCAGCAACCTGGGAGTCCTTGAGCTCACTACTCTAAAGCAAGAGATTGCACGAGAGACCATGGATCAATTGACGAGCGGTGCATCATTTACTGAGGCTGGTCAGACTCTGAGCTCTCCAGGACCAGTGACCTTCCAACACTGCCCAAAATCGAAATTCTACGTCCTAACCGCTTCAATCTCCTTCCCAACATCAGCCCGCGGATCCGACCTTAAGGCTGGCTTCGAAGTCCTGTCCTCAGAGTTCGAGACGACCAAGATCTACTACCAATTTTCTAACGAGTCAATCATCATAGACCGCACCAATTCTAGTGCAGCGTCCTGGACGACAGACGGGATCGATGCCCGCAACGAGAGCGGTAAATTGCGTTTGTTTGATATCATGGAGCACGGCGAGGAGCGGATAGAAACACTGGAACTGACTATTGTCGTCGACAATTCGATCGTGGAAGTCCACGCTAACGGCAGATTTGCCGTAAGCACTTGGGCCCGGTTAGTAACGCCTTGTCTTATCTGCTATTTGCTAAATACTGACCTCGATAGATCATGGTATGCGGCCTCGAAAGAGATTCGGTTTATTCACGATGGGGAAGGCGAGGTGGAGTTCGGAAACGTAACGATTCACGAAGGACTATTCAATGCCTGGCCAGAACGGAGTAAGTAGTATCACAGGACCAGGGTGCAAAGCGGGTTGTAAATGGAAAATATAATTTGTTCTGCTCGGGACATACATTTCCATGTGCCAGTAATTATCACACCGTGAGTGAAGATAATTGCAATCCCCTCTGCTGTACACAACCTTGCAATCCATAGCGTTGATCTATGCCGCTTCCGCCTAAGGGATGGTATTGGGGCCAGGCAAAGGTCGGCAAGGTGAGGCGAAGGGGCTTTCTGGTTAATCAGAATTCGGAAATCGCGATGTTACGATCGCGTTCGTTCATGCATATCGGCATCACTTCTTGGTATTTGTTCGGACGGACTAGTGGAGTGAGAGCTTGCGCTCAATGGCGGGGACGGATATTGGGACGGAGACTAGAATGAAAAGGGGGAATTCTAAGTTATCTATATGTAGAACAAAATCATAAAAGTCAGCAACTGAAGGCGCCTTTTGTTTCTACTGAAACCACATTCCGTTCCCATTTACATCCACGCCAACTCAGGCCCATGCACCAATTAAACTCATCCCGAATGCGCCCGCAAAAACTAACAAACAAGCCCAGACCCTCCTCCTCCCCTTCAAAACAGTCCAACTCTCATCACTCAAGAAATCCTCGCTCACCAAATCCACCAAGCTCGTAAATGTCAACAACCCAGATGAAATAGCATTCATGATGCCAACCATAAGGAGGCCAACTTGTGACCCGGGTGCGTAAAGGTTGTGTGTTCCTAGGCCTATGGCTTGGCCTATTGGCGTTCTACAGGTATATTAGCGGGTCAAAAGGGGATATGGGAGGGATGGGAGAGCGCACGTGCAGCCGTAGGCGAGCGCCATGAGCCAAGGTTGTAAAGCATGTTTTCTCCAGCTTAGGGCCGCAATTCTAGACCCAAGTGCGAGACCCTCGAAGGTTTCTATTCGCGAGCCATCAGTTAGGGGGGCTTTCACACCATATGGGTCAGATGGAAACTTACGATGGAAAGTAATCGCAATCAAAAGCACTACAAAATCATTCCCAACAGCAACGCTGAGCGCCATCCCAATAAACACACTATGGAACAGAATCCCCATCTCTAATAGCAAACATTGCATCAGTGCTTTCTTCTGATTCTGTTTCTCGATGAGTGTCATAGTTGTATCGTTCTTAGACGACGAAGCAATATATTGATCAGACTCCCCTTCAGTTTGAGGGGGTGTATTGCACTCTGCCGTATTTGGAGCTGCGCCGTTGTTCGTCATTCTTTGGAGTTCTCTTCCTGTGCTCCTATTTCGGCCATGTATGAGCCCCTGTTCCGGCCCTGTTTGGCTGTCAGTCATGTGTTCGTGTCCTTCCCTTCCACTCTTTTCCTCCAATGGACCAGAATAGAGCAAACAAATATTACTTACGCCTATCTCCCTCTTGATTTCTAACAACAGCACCCTCTTTGGAATTCTCATTCCCATGCCTCTTCCCAACACTCTCCTCCATCATTCCCACTGGCATCGCACACCCATTCTTCCCCGGACTGAACACCATCTCCACCACAGCAATCATGAATACCGCAGCCAGAGCCAACGCCCCCGCCATAGCGGGATAATCCTGATTCCAAAAATCGGGCAAGCACGGATCTGTGAGGGAAATAAACGCCGTAGGCAACAAATGAACGAACGCCGTAGCGATTAGGACACCTGTTCCGAAATGACGCACGACGAAGAGGAAGGTGGGCGGGATGCGGAGACATGGTGCTTTTACCACGATGAGAGGGAAAGCGCAGGCTGATGATGACACGAAGAGGATAATGAACACAGCGGCAATGTGGAGGTTGAGGTTATAGTCCTCCCCATTTGAGGCCGCCTCACACGATGGTTTTACATCTGCGGCTGCTTGGCGAGCGACTTGCATTCTCCTCATTAGTGAGGACCCCATATTAAATTGATGGGTGGTTAACGGTGAATAATGAGCGTGTATTTTATATCTGATCTAGTGGTAAGTTAGAATAATTTATTTTGTGAGCAGGTTTGCCTTTGGATAGTCATGGTCTATGTGGGGAGCTTGGCAGTCTCAGGTGGACGTCAGCTCACGTACCGATCACACCGCTTTCATTTATATCATAAGGCGTAATGCATCCCTCAAATTCCCCTATAATATCAAAATTCCAAAAAATAATATTGTTTGAGGTCCACACTACGTTAGATAAACGCGGGGTCAGCCTCACCTTAATACTTCCCCCAAAAAATTCAGACTCCAATTTTAGTTCCGGGAAGTGTTCGTTGGGCTCGGCAAGTGGCGCTTCTCGGGTGCTAAAGATGCCGACAATCTACATCATAGCATGTTGCCCACGTTGCCAAGAGACAAGTACCCTAGTTAAGAGTCCAGTCAGGTTGACTTGGTTATGTAATACGAAAATTCAGGGTTGCACGTGAGGCGACATGGGGCTTTGAGAAGATATCGTCGAGACTTCTTTGCTTGGCGAAAATTAGTTTTGAGGCATTAACTTTCAGCCTCTGTAAATATCATTATAGACTATCCATCGTCGTGTTCGATAGTTAAAGCTATTGGAGTTCTTTATCCACCGACTGAGCCGATTCGGTACTTGTCCTAGTACCTATACAACTTCTCACTAATATCCCCTTTCTTTAAAATCCTCTGGTTCAGCATTCTGTAGTAAAGCGCAAGGGCCACACACCCCGCTGCAACAAAGAACAACATCCCAGCATTTACCCAGTGACCAGTTGGATATCCCCTTTCCGCTTCGTCAGCAGTATAGATCCAGACACCGGTGATCTGGCCAGGAGCACCAAATGAGATGTTGAGAGCAATGGCCAGACCAGCGGCGGCAGTGGTGTGTACATTTGAGGAGAGCCAGCCAAGCAGAGGCGGAATGCAGGCAAATGCACCCGAGCAAGCGACGATCAGACAGCCGTAACGTTGCTAGTGGAGAGGTTAGATAATGGTACTGGGGCATATACTTCACATGGTACATACTTGATAGGAGGTGGCAGGGAGGAGGGCACTGGCCATGAAAGCGCATGCGCCAATGGTTGCTGCGACTGCGGAGTGTATGGCGCGGGCGTTGAAGTGATCGGCGGACCATGAGACGAGAATCGTCACAACATCTAAGTCTAAAGTCAGGCATATTTTTCTTGAGTGAAGTGCTAGATATATAAGACACTTACAAGCAACAGCGTACGGCGACACAGTCATCAGCTGTGCCTCAAGGTTGGCATATCCTAGTCCGGCGGTAATACTTGGCGTAAACAGAGACAGCGACGAGAATGGAACAGAGATGCCAAAGTAGATCTAAATCTGGTCAGAGGGGATTCCAGCAGATGCGGGTTAAGATGCTTACCGCGTAATGAGCGTACAGGCGCCAGTCGGTCAATGTCTCCTTGGCTTGAGCCCAAGTCAAGCTTTGGCCGTGACCGTGAGAGCCTTGGATCCGGAGACGCTCGACAGCAAGGGCACGTTCTTCAACCGAGAGCCATTTGACGGTCTCGGGATAGTCGGGTAGATAGAAGAAGACAGCCACAGAGGACAAAACACTTGGAATGCCTTCAATGATAAACAGCCACCGCCAAGCAGAGAGACCGCTAGCCTGATCCATGTGACCAATGGCAAACGCCAATGCGCCACCAAAGGCTCCAGCCAGGGTTGCCGATGCCAGAATAAAAGCAACTCTAATCGATCTTTCCTCAGTTCGATACCAGAATGTCAGATAATAAACCAATCCAGGGAAGAGACCTGCTTCGAAGACGCCGAGTAGAAATCGCACAGCAGTGACGGAGGCAAACGACTGGGCGCCACCAAGACCAATAGTGATGGCTCCCCAGGAGAACATTAAGAAGGCGATCCATTTGCTAGGGCTAAACTTTTTTAAGAAGTAGTTGGATGGGACTTCAAAAACGGCATAGGCGACGAGAAAGACCATGAGTGCAACCCTTTTATCTTGTTAGTGGTAGGCCATTGAATTGAAGAACATTCAGCTACTCACGTAAACTCATATGAAGTCATTCCCGTGTCCGAAAGAAGGTCGTGGTTGACGTTTGCATTTAATGTTTTGGCATTGCCTTTTCAGTCAACATGGGATCAGAGAATAAAAATAAGGGCCTTTCACCAATATTTGACCTGTCAAGGTAACAGAGCAGGTAAATCCCCGCACATAGAGGTACAATGCGCAAGTCTTGCTTGAAAACGAGTGATTTATCTTCCGCCGTTCTTGCGACAGGAGCTTCGATGGCCCCAGTGGTGGCCTTCTCCTGACCATCTTCGAGACACGTGACGGTAGACTTAGGTGGGATCTCTTCCTCAACATGTGTGGCCATCCTGATAGTACTCCTCGTAAAGAGAATAAAATAAAAAGTTGGAATTTAGATCAGGAAGCCCCGACGATACTAAAATGGAGGGAGTTTTGTGTTGTAATTTATCGTTCGAGGAGCTATAAGTGATGGGGGCGATCTATTACTATTCGCGGCATGACTATGTGGGGTTTGGAAAGGGACCTCCTCCGGGGTTCTTCCGTGTGGTACATCCGCTCCCTCGTCGCTTCGGACTGTTCGCCGTAATTCGGCGCCAAAGCCCGCATCAACTGCAACAGCAAGTTTCTCTTTCATTCTGACCATCAGACTACTGACGACAAGGCGATCGCAAATCTTCAATTAGTGACTCGTAGCGATTGGATAGAGCAATGGAATTTTAATAGCGAAAGTGCGGGGATTATAGGTTACCCCGCACTCTGGGCAGCTAGATCTCCACAGAGGCTGGATATGTCGGCACGACCGCCGTGCTTCCCAGGACCCATAAAGGGCAAACGGCAGTCGCACCGACGTACACGCCGACATACTTGCGCCGTTTCTCCGCAATACTCTAGCAATGCAGGCGTGCGACCGATGCCACCGTCGAAAGTCCCGATGCGACAAGCAGCGGCCGGAATGTTCCAATTGTAAGAAGGCCAGTGTGCCTTGCGCCTATACAGACCGTAGTAGAGAGTACGGCAGAGAGCGCCTTGAGGCTATTGAGCAGCGGTTGAGACAGGCCGACGCGAAAAATAAAGCATTATCCCGTGAGCTGGTGCAACTGCGGGCTTCACAAAGCTTGTCAGAGTCAGCAGCTCCAATTTCTCTTGACAGCTCGTCAGTCAACGCATCAGAAACTCCAGATCATAATGGATGCTCTAGTAGAGACGACGGGCGAAACACAGTAAATAAATCCTACTTCTATCACCCCGCCGCCTTCAGTAATTTACAGTATTATACCGTACCATATCAAGCTTGGACAGGGCTAAGTATATGATGGGTGGTAGTTTATTCTTCCTATCTTCATTTGTTTTTTGCTCGCGATTTGTGGCAACTGACTAACTTACTGCCTCAAGTCAAATAAAACTACCCTTCCGGCTAGCGATCTCATCAACGAAGTCTCTTTCCTAGCATCAAACGCAGCAGGAGACCGACATTTCCTTGGGTCAACAAGCGGAGTACTTTTCGCTGACCTAGTACGGGCAAGTGTGAATGTTACCGAATCGCAATCAAAATCCCGCTACTCGAGTGGAAGAGCTGCTGATTGTGGCATATTCGAGATCCCAAGTACGCCCAAGGGCAAGGATGCAAGCCAAGTTCTCGTGCCTGAGGATCTTACTCGAAGGCTCGTCCAAAGCTATCTTGCTCATGACCACATACAGTATCCATTTTTGCTGCCTTCTTATCTATTCAGTATCATTGATTTAATATACTCGGATACTTCATATTATGCCGAAAATGCCTATGATGCCTTCGTCTTCGACATGGTCTTGGCCATTGCAAATGCCAATGTGTACAAATATGACTGGCAAATGCTCCCTAGTGCAGAAAGTCACCATTCGAGAGCCATGACTCGAATTGGGGACGTTTTTCAGGTTGGCGGACTCAAAAGTCTGCAGGCTATCTTATTGCTCTGTCAATATCGGACTGGGAGCTCGTTCCAGGACACGTCAGCTAGCATGTGGCATTTGGTTGGAATTGCCGTGAGAATGGCATATGAACTTGGCCTCCACCACGAGTCTGCATATTCAATCAAGAACAGAGATTCTGATACATCATCTTCATCCTGCTTTAAAGAACAAGAGATCAGAAGACGATGCTTCTGGTCCGTCTTAGCATTGGATCGAGTTGTCAGTTTCACACTAGGAAGACCACTCGCAATCAACACAGACGATATCAACATCGAACTCCCCTCTACCGAACTTGATTATGTCGTAAGAAGCGGCCTATCTGACATTTCGTTCAATCGCACCGCCGTCTTCGTACACATCGTCCGCTATCGTCTCCTCTGCGGCAAAATCATGCGCTCCCTCCATGGCCTCAAACAACCACAACACAACGAACGCGATATCTATCTCCTCCGCGACACCCTCGCCTCCCAGCTCGACGAGTGGTACCGTGATACTAGCACCCTCGAGCTCCTTGACGCCGACTCTAACAGCCCCCTCCCTCAACACCGCTCTTCCTTCCTTTCTCAAGAATGGTATGAAATCATCTACAACAACGCAATTCTCATGCTCTTCCGCCCATCCCCCATGCTCTCCGATATCTCCAAGGAAACCACAACCCTGCAAAAAATCTTTGGCTCCTCCAAACAAGCCGTTCTAGGCTATGCTTCTCTCCATCGCTCACGGAAAATAAATTATTCCTGGATAACACTACATTCGGTCTTCATGGCTGGCCTCGCATATATCTACGCCGTGTCCTGCCACTTCCGCGAGCGCCGCCGCCAGTCGCCCACAGGTGCAATGCTTACCGCCGACCCGACCACGATTGAAATCGTAAACGACACGCGTGCATGTTCAAATGTTCTCGTTGCGGTTAGCGAACGCTGGAATGCTCTCCGACACTGTCACGAAGTCTTTGATCGCCTCTCCGATGCCGTCCTCGAAGACGCGATCAAATTGCAAACAGGAGTGGCGCGCCCTACTGCGCCTATCCACTCCGTGCCAACTCCACAATCAAACACAGCCCTTGAGTCGGGGAATGGGTCGTATGTCGACAGCCAGCATTCCTACTCTAAAAATATAGGACCATCAAGCAACAGCGACAGTACTACATGGTACGACCCAGTTGACCAAGGTCAAATTTTCCACACGCAAACGTCGCCGCTAGCAGTTGACAACGAATTCCGCAATTGCTTTAGTGATCTACAGCATTTGTATCATCAGCAGTATAACGGTGACCCAGTCATGCAGTTGTCGCAAGATTGGTTGGGGTATTTGGACACGTTTGATAACCTATTGCCGATGGGGGAACAGGCTGTGTTTCCTTCTGAGCAGTAAACACTACTCAGTGATTAGTTTCTGAGATTGATAATGTCGTACACCATGTATTATATAAATATGAGAGTGCACAATCAGAAGCTACCTAGTCTATCCTTCCCTTCTCCAAAAACTGAACCGGCACATCCACAACGCGACTGCGCAGGAACTCACCAATTCCTTTTCCCAGCCCGTCTACTCTCGAGCTACTCGCAATCCCACCATCGAGGAAATCTAACATCCGGCTACACATTCACCATATTAGCAAAAAACCACCCCAACTACCACCACCCCTCACACCATATCAACTAAAACTATAAAAGGGAACTTACAAATGCACTGCTAAAATATTCGGAAACTCGACCCTCTCTACCCTCCTCTCCTCGTTCGTATTATCATTCCGCCAGTCCGCTCCAAATAGCTCTTTCAGTGTTTTTACCGTTAGCAGCGCCTGTAACCAAGGATACTCATCCTCGCTCCGCACGAAGAATCCGACGTTGGAGTTATCAGCCTTGTCACCTGAGCGGGCATGGACAATACTGCCGAGAGGTTCACGGCGGGTTGGGCCGAATGAGGATAGGGGGAGTGTAGAGGTGGTTTCGTAGGAAGGTCGAAGAGTCGGGTATGTTGCTGTCTTTGTGGGGGGTGCAATGGCATAGGTGTGCGAAGAGAGGGTAAAGCAGTGCGAGATGGAGGAAATGGGAAGAAGGACGGGGAAGATCTCCATGAAGGGCTTGGGGTCCATGGTGCGGAAGTCGAGGTTCATATGGTATCCTTTATACCTTAGTTCTGAGCTTTAAAAATTGCACTATGGGAAATATCTTTGCAGGGGGGGGGGGGGGGGGGCGCGGCAAGGGTGAGGTGGGGAGAGGAAAGGCAGGGAATTAAGATCACGTACCTGGGTAACTTTGCATTCGTAATGCATAAACAATATCTCTAAACTTTGGCGCAGCAATATCCTCCCTCCTCCTCGCCTGTGCAAAGACCCGCAAAAACACTGTCCCAGCCTGTTGACTCTTCGGATCCACAGTCTGCGTCCCATAAAGCTCAATCGACAACTTGCTAAACTTCGCACCTCGGAACATAAACTCCAGCTGCTGCTTCATCATTTGCGCCTTTTCGGCCACATTTAGTCCGTTAATATAAAACGTTGTTTCGGCCTGGTATCCGCCATTGGCAGTAATCATGGCCTTTGTGGTGGGAGGTGGAGGGTAGCCTTTGAGACCGGACACAAAGACGTGGCCAGGGGAGGAGTCGGTTATGGTGACGAGAGAAAGATCGGCGACAACGTCTGGGTTGAGATATAGGTGCCCTTGCAGCTCATAGAGGAATTGGGCACGTATGTTGAATTGATTGATGACGCCGGAGGTGTTTTCAGGTTTGGTGATGAAGCATTCGCCGGTAGAGAGGATTTCCGCGATGCCGAAGGGGAGGTCGATTAAAGAGGGAAGGAAGTCTTTGAAGCCCGAAAAGTTGGCACCGGTAGCGTAGGGACCGCATTCGATGAGATCTAGGGTTTATATGTTAGTGATGCAGTCGAGATTAAAACCTTGGATCTGGGCTTCGGGAAAGCGTACGGCCAGCAACTAAAGCCCCAGCAAGCTTATCATAATCCTCTTCCTTCCACCCATACCACCATGCCGCAGCCCCAATAACCGGACTCGCATCCGTGACTCTCCCACAGATAACAATATCTGCACCCGCGTCCAACGCTGCAGTGATGCCCCATGCACCAATGTACGCAACCCCGCAGGTAATCTCCTCCGCCCTCTCCCAATCCTTTAAATTCCACTCGGAATGATCTAAATGACTTAATTCTGTCGCAGCACCGCCCTTTGCCAACAATGCTGAAATATCATCACCATACACTCCCGCAACTTTAAGATCCAGCCCTCGTTCCGCACAGAGCGCCTCGACTTCGTCTTTCAGCGCAGCGGTATTTAAGGCGCCGGCATTGGTGACAACCTTGAGTTTTTTCTCGGCGATAGACTCAATGCAAGTTGACAGTTGGGCTAGGAAACCGGCCTCGTATCCCAGTGAGGGATTGGAGGCTTTGGTGATGGCGTTCCAGGCAATGTTCATTTCTGAGAGCCAGTCGCCGGTGATGATGTCGACGGAGCCGGTATCGACCATTCGGCGCATGGCGCTAGACTCATCGCCGGTGCTAGTTATGTTGTCAGTTATGGGGTTGAGATGGGGAGCCTGGAGTTAGTAAACTTACGCGCCAGAGACGTTGCCAATCCGCACATTGCGTTTGGAACGCATTATAAGTGTTGTGACGATGGAAGACTCAAATTTTAATGGTCAACTCTGCAAGTTCCGTCACAGGAGTAGTAGACTTCGAGCAACTGGTCGCAGATATACACGAGCAACCGTCATAAGAACACCCAAGTATAAGACAAGCAGTCACGGGAGCGGTCGGACACGCACCATGGAAAGATAATAAAGTGCTGTATCTGAGAAGACTAGGGCTTTGAAGCTAATATCGGCACATTGTGCGTGTGACGGAGGAAAGTGGAAGTGCGGAAGGCGGATTCTGTATCCAAGCAAAAAATCAATTAACTCAAAATATTGCGGTCAAATCAAATCATTCCATTCCAGCCGGGCGACGACCCAGACGGAGAAGTTATGGAACCAAAATGTTCGGCCCGTTGTTGAGTGAGGGACAAGCACCTATCTCGGCGTCGACGTCGGCGTCGGCGTCGGCGCCGGTTTCCGACTCGTTAGTAGTCAGAGAGTGCATGTGTACCGGGGGTCACAGAAAAATGGAGCTGCAGTCGGGGCAGGACCTGCTACAGTAGGCATGTTTCACCCGTTTTTACTGTGTATTCTCTCCCGCCTGTCCGTTCCATCATGCATTCTTTTCGTCCAGACATTTTTCTATTCTTCGCGTTTGCGCGCTTAGCTGCTCACATGAGCCTACTTCCTTATGATAATGCACTGTACTAATTTTAATGGGATTGAAATAGAGTGACAATAGTTTTATCTTTACATGAATTGCCATTTTATTCCTAGAAAAGGTGAATTGGATTCTCTTATGACTATGACTTCCTTCTATTGCTAAATTAGATGTAGACTCCTTCGCGATATGTCTTATATGCCTCGTAATCGCCCCCCATCTGTTTGTTGCCCTATAATCCGTCGTCAATTTAAGTGCAATTCATGCTAGAAATTCCTGTTAGCAGGTATTTGGATGGTAGATATGAGGATACATACTTGATTAGAACAGTCTTTGGCTCCGTGAAAGCCCTCAGTGCCTATGATCCGTGAGCATAGTTACATTTTGCCCCAGGAGCTTCTGTATCAAAACTCACATATTCGCCAAACTCCCTTCCAGTTCCGGAAGCCTTCTTCCCACCAAACGGAACCTGAATATTCATCTGCATCACCGTTAACCTCTGTTACCTCAGTCACTGCGAGATAAATCATCACTCACAACACTAACACAGTTGATCCCAACGACTCCGGACTCAATCCTTGACGAAACTCTCATCGCCCTAGTAATATCCCTTGTAAACACCCCAGCCATCAGCCCGTACTCGGTATCGTTCGCCAAATCCACGACCTCATCTTCAGTATCAAACGTGTTTATTACCGCAACTGGGCCAAAAACCTCTTCAGTTAAAATCTGCGATCCAGGTTTCGGGTTGAGGAAAACCGTGGGTTCCAAGAAGCAACCACTATCTCCGTACTGCACACCACCGACGATGAGTTCGGCGTCATTTTTGCCTTGCTCTATCATTGCTTTGACTTTGTTGAAGGAGATGCGGTCGGCAAGTGGACCCATGGCTACGGAGGGATCTTGGGGGTCGCCGAGTCTAGAAACGGCTTCTTTCATCTTGGTGATGTAGGCGGAGATAAATTGCTGGGCAATGGCACGTTGCACATAGATTCTAGAGGCTGCAACACATACTTGGCCAGAACGGGCGAGGATGCCGTTGATTGTCCTGCACAGTTGAGTAAATTGCATACACATGGAGTGACAAAGAATTTACCATGTAAGCGCATTGTCAATATTCGCATCCTCGAAGACTATAGCTGGACTCTTGCCACCTAGTGATGATTATTAGTGGCCGTTATATTCTAGAAATGGTGATTAGAGCACTGAAAGCTTTACCAAGTTCTAATGTGACCCGTTTTAAATTGCTTTGCGCTGCTGCGACTTGGATTTTCTTTCCTGTCGAAATACTTCCAGTGAAGCTGATCTTCCTAACACGCATATGTGCAGAAAGAAGAGCGCCTGTCTCGCCAGCACCGGTCAAGACTTGTAAAACACCCTTTGGAAAGCCAGCCTTTTCAAAGAGTGGTGCAACCGCTAAAGATCCGAGCGGGCTCTTTTCCGAAGGTTTGACGATTAGAACATTACCAGTTGCAAGACAAGGCGCGGCTTTGATAAAGAGAGAGGCCACGGGAGAGTTGTAGGGATTTATGGCTGCGCAGACACTTCGTTGCAATGGAGGGTTAGACACCTGTTCTCATCTCATGGTCTTGATTAGACCACTCACCCAAGAGGTTCATGTCGCACAATCTTCACTAATCCATCGTCGTCTGGAAAATAATCTCCTCTTTGCTTATCCGTCCATCCCGCTGTCATTAATTCAGCCCTCATTCCCTATTTATGTAGGAGAAACTAACCATAATACAGTAAGCAATTCTTGATATAGTTCTTCTCCCGCGTTGGAATCAACGACACGGGGTTTCCAGTGGTTAGGGAGTCCAGAGTCAAGATATCTAATAAGCTATCTTCTAGCAGGTCCACCAGCTTGTACAAGCAAGCACTGCGTTGCATGGCTGTAAATGTGCTCCACTCCCCGTGGAAAGCCTTCTCTGCATTTGCAACTGCGATATTGACATCTGCCTCCTCCGCAATAGGCACTTTGTCTGCTACCACCGAGTCGTCTTTGGGGTTGAGTAATGTGAAAGTTTTTGATGAGATGGGAACAACATATTCGCCGTCGATGTAGAACTTGTCAAAGCTTTTTGGCTCTAGAGAGGTAGACATGGTGAATTGGGTAATGCGACGATTGTGGTCCTTGATGGATGCTCAAATAAATCAACATGCAGGAGCAGAACTACATGATGCAGAAAGGGCTCAAGCTATAATTATTATTCTCTCCCGTTTCACGTAGGTACCCCATACTTCACCCCACAGTGGCTTCCACTCTCGATCCCTTGATCTGGGCAGACAAAGGTGTGGAGTTACAACTACGACGTTCGGAGTCACTTTGCTGTACAAATTTCCATCGGCTTTAACGGCCGACGTCGTTCGGCATTTGGCGTCACAACCACCCCCGCATTCTGGTACAAGTCCTCGTCGTCGGCATCAGCGGCCGACACAATTCGGCGCCCATCCGAAGCCCTAAGATTAATACAGCGTCTGCCGGACACCCGGCTATCCAAGAACCCCCTCCATTATTCGCAACAGCCGAACATATTCTATTACCACTTGCTTTTCTCCGTCCACCAATAATCTCGCGTCGTGACCAGCGATTCCGCGATTCCGATGGGCTTGATACTGACAAGTTTGTCTTAACGGCCTTCCCCATTTACCCCACCTTCTGTCCCTCACCCCACCTTCCCCACGTTCTCCACCTAGTACCAAGTTACCCTGACCCAAATTTGTGGAGGGGCAGATTCGTGTAGCTTGGGAAGAGAGAGACATATCATCGTAGCTTAATTGCGTGCAAATAGGCATGTCACGCCGTGGAGGAGGCCGGCGCCAGTAAATGGGGGCTGAACATAGTATATGGAGGCCAAGACACGAGGAAGAGGGCGGAAGGGAAAGCGTCATTTGTATTGATAACTCCCTAGAATTTATTTGTCGAAAGCGGCTTGTGTTCTTGTCCCCCTTTGATGATATATATCTATACTTTACCCTACTCCATTTCTTTGGTTTTAATATACTGTTTTATTCTTGGATATTTTTTATTTTATTTTTAAATTTCTCTTACAACACACGCAAAAGCTCAAAAGATGGACATGAACGCGGTAGTCTTTAATGGCGCATTCAATATTGCCATTGAACGGCGCCCAAAGCCTGTTATTCAGAAGCCCACAGATGCGATCGTGAAGGTGGCCATGGCTGGAATTTGTGGAAGGTAAACAATTTACCACCATACTTTGCGGCTTAGAAGCCTAACCACTCTTAACAGCGAGCTTCACATGTACCGAGGATATCAGAAAACAAATACTGGCCATATTATGGTAATAGCACCATATATGTCTTCTTGATGATCATAGCTAACAAAAGTGTTAAGGGCCATGAGTTTACGGGTACGGTAGAAGCTGTTGGGGAAGGTGTGAAAGGTATCAAAGTTGGTGATCGGATCGTGACAACATTTTCAGCTGTCTGGTAAATCGCCCCGAAGACATTTTGCCAGGTGCTCACCAAGAAGAAAAAGACCATTTGACTAACAGAGGTTCGCCATTCAGCATGTCCTGCTGGTTCTGCCTTCATGGCTTCACCAACCGCTGCATCGAAGGCATGGCCTTCGGCACCCAGCAACTTAGTGGCGGGCAGGCAGAATACGTCCGCGTTCCCTTTGCGGACGGCACTTTACAGCTCGCTCCCAAAGTCGTCAGCGATGATCTTCTAATAATGATGTGCGATATTTTCCCCACCGGCTTCTATGGCGCCACAAGAGCTACAGATGCTTTTTCCAAATCACCGCAGGGACTTACAAATGGGCATTCGAATGGAGAATTGAACGGTGTTGGTTCGGGAGGAGTTGTCAAGTCGCATAATAATTTTCTGTTACAGTCATTGTATGAGAGCGTGTTTGTGTGTTTGGGCTGTGGACCTGTGGGTCTTTGTGCGATTATTACGGCACTGTCGCGAGGTGTGAAGACGATTTACTGTGTGGATAGTGTGGATGAGCGATTGGAGGAGGCGAGGAAAATGGGTGGGATTCCGTTGAAACTTGGGCAGGATAATATTAAGCAGATTATTCTGGATGCGACGCAGCAGCGAGGGGCTGACGCGGTGATTGAGGTTGTCGGTAACCAGGCTGCCTTGAAATCGGCATTCGATCTGTTACGACCCTGTGGTGTGCTATCGTCAATTGGTTTCCACCAGGGCGATTTACCGTTTACTGGATTGGAC
Source organism: Pseudogymnoascus sp. SDFLT0511 (assembly GCA_030180035.1). Lineage (NCBI taxonomy): Eukaryota > Fungi > Ascomycota > Leotiomycetes > Thelebolales > Thelebolaceae > Pseudogymnoascus > Pseudogymnoascus sp. SDFLT0511. The sequence continues at coordinate 579,266 of JASCQD010000005.1, read as the reverse complement.
TGTTATTCGAAGAATCTGAAGTAAGTTCCTAGCTTATACTTGATACTTGTTTACTAACCCACACAGTGTCAATTTCGGACGCGCTCCAGTACGGGCGGTTTTTGGAGAAGCATTAGAATGTCTACTGGCAAATCAAGATAAACTTAAAGGTTTCGTCACTCATCATCTATCCATGCTAGAGGCAGCATCGGGGTACGCAATGTTTGAGAAGCAGGAAGCACGGAAGGTAGTGTTAAAGCCGTAGGCAATATCTTAGGCTATTAGGAGGTTATTTTGTCCTTTTAGGTCAGCATATGGACGTCTCTGGCGGCCAAAATAGCCGGCAGTGCGGAATATAAAACGGAACTATACGCCTTGCGGTAATCTCTGCATCAATAATTTCAGGTCATCCATGCCACTCCATAATTCCGTGCCATCCTCTGAATAGATTGCTTAGGACATCCTGTTGACGTTTTTGCTCAGGCCTTCTGTGACAGTCTGGAAGCATGCGACCATTGTTACCCTGGAAGCATGCGACCATTGTTACCTGGGGAAGACCTATGGTATCGCTAGGCACGAATACCAACACATTCGAAAGTCAGAAAAGTGAAGGCTTCCTGTTAAGAGCCAGAAATAGCACACGAATATGATATCTGTGTGACCGTCGCAGTTGTAAGATTTTGAACACTAATGACCGCCAGAGCCTTCCCAGCGCCTCCTTTCGATGTTGTTGTAGCCAAAATCGCGGCGCGTCACATCCACCACGCACTTCGCATCTCAACGCGAGATTAGCGCCTGATGTCGAGATACTCGCTATAATGTTGTTGATGTGGCTACTTAGCAATCCGCAAACATCGCAAGAGTATCAAAGACACCCACAACCGAACAGAAACAGCTGAAACGAGTAAACCATACCTCCTCCTCTCCAGCCCCCACCGCTGCGCACCACTTATCCCGCACCAGGCCTGTATAGCTGAACCCTTCCCATGCGCCATTTAAACCTCCCTGCCATAAAGCTAATGGCTTCCCTTGCTGGCTACAGTTGCGCCGTGATACCGGCCTTGGCATCATCCGTGGCGCAAGCGATGAGGCTGTGCACCGCTTCCTTCCCCTCTTACGTGGGCGCCACACTGGCGGGGCTCCGACCGCTCCCACTCAACCAGATAACAACCGGGAACTCGAACTACGTTCCCATCCTTATAGGCTGCCCACTCGCCGGATCTAGTCTTAGAGTCTTGGGAATTTGTGGGTTTATTTGAAGAAGAGGTTCTTTGCGCATTTTCGACTTGCTTCGGAGAATCTATCGGGTTTGAGGGATATAGCACAGATAGGCCTTGTGAAGTGCGACGGATAAGATCAAGACCCTGACAAGACCCGAGTTTACGAATCTCTACCCAACAGACCCAACTGAACGAACAAACTCAACGTCGACGGAAAAAAAACCCCGAAACAATGAACGAAGGACCGTCGCACGAGCCGCCGGCCCTGCCAGCTGGATGGATTGCCCAGTGGGACGCCGAAAGCGGCAAATACTACTTCGTCGAGCTCTCGACACGGCAGACGCGCTGGGAGGTCCCTACTGCCAGCTCCACGAGCACCCCGTATGAGGATCGCCCCAATTCGGGCTTTGGACAGCAGCAGCAGCCCGGGGAGGGTGAGCGAGGCGTTGGCGGAGATGGACCCCAGGGAGACAGATCATTGGGGGTATGTATTTGTGTGATTTAATCGCGCTGGATAACAAGCGGTGTGAGTGAGGCTAACGAATAGCAGAGCATGGCGATGAAATACGCGATGGGATCCGGGTCGGGGAACCAGAACCATAGTGGTGGTAGCGGCGGACTCGTCGGGATGGCGGGGTCATTGCTGGGAGGTGGGAAACAGAGCCACAGTGGCGGCAGCGGCGGTAGCAGCGGTCTTGCTGGCCTCGCTGGGTCATTACTGGGAGGCGGAAAGCAGAGCAGCAGCGGCGGCAGTGGAGCTGGAGCAGGCGGCCTAGCTGGGATGGCAAGCAGTTTCTTGGGAGGTGGAAAGCAGAGCAGCCAGAACCAGAACCAGCACCAGGGACAGGGACAGTATGGGTCGTCGCAACAGCAGAGCGGGAATTACAGTAGCGACCAGAGTGGCAACTACAGTGGTGCCCATCAGCAACAGGGAAGCAGCGGCGGTGGAGGACTGATGGGGATGGTTAGTGGGTATTTGCCCGGACACGTGAGTTTTTATCCGTCAATCGCAGGAACCAGCGCTGATAGTCTCGTAGCATGGACAGCAAGGACAGGGCGGGTATGGATACTCTGGCAGCGACCAACAGGGCAGCTACCAAGGACAGCCACCGCCTCCTTCGTACAACCCTGGCGGTTCATCGTCGTCGACACCCTCGTACGGCGCCCAGGGACAAGACTCGAAATACGGCAGTGACAACAAATACAACAGCGGCCAGCAGCAGCAGCCTTCCTACGGCGGACCCCCACAAAACACAAACTACAACTCCCAGCAGCAGCAGTTCCCGCCACCACCACAGCAGCCCTACGGCCAGGACCAGCACCAGTACGGGGCCCCGCCTCCAGTCCCTGGCGCTTACGGACAGCAGCCACCGCACCAGCAGTACGGACAACAAACCCCGGGAGGATACCCAGGAGCACAGCAGGGCGGGACCGCGCCAGGGAACCTGCCGAAGCCAGAGGGAGGTATTCACTTTGGCAGGACGCATGAGGGCGGGTTGTATGGCGGCAACCAGGGTGGAAATAAACATGATGGCGGCCACCAGGCTCAGCAACCGGGCGGACAGGGTCAGTACCCGCCGCCGCCTCAGGGAGGGTATCCTCCACCGCCGCCTGGTGGGGGGGGTTATCAGCAGCAGGGAGGGTATCCGCCACCACCACAGTACCCACCGCAGTATTAAGGGGTTGTGGGGGGGGGAGCAGAGATGGTATATATGGAAAGAGAAAGGTCAAACATTTGATGACTGGTAAAGTGTGTTATGTGATGATTTGGCAGAGGGCCTAGGCTATGACGTGGATGGGTGAGTTTGACACCAGCGAGGAATTAGATATGATGGTGAGGGTGCCTGATTTCCTAGAGTAGGATCGGATGGATATTCGGATGATAACTTGCAATGAAAAAGCCTTGAATTAATGAATACTACCATACTGTCATCTTGTCATCATTATTTCCGTTCTTGGTACTTTCTTTGGTGCGTAATGGCTGTTATCGGCGATATTTTTGATGTTTCGTGAGTAGCGACATGTGCCAAAGGTGCCACTAAACTTAGCGCCTAAAGTGCCCCCACGCCGCAGCAGTCACCGCCTCGCCAGGTACCCTCGTACCTCTGAATGACCAAATCGATCTCCGGACCTGTATCGTGTGTACGTGAGCTCTTGGAATCATAGCACCATCCAAGGCCGCCCAACCCTCCAACAACTCCAAAACCAACAACACCAACATTTCAACCGTTTATACCCTATACCCGCTGCTCTCCCTCAGACAAGAAGGAGCAGATATATTGAATTGTTTTTTTCTGCTGCGTTGCTGTCGCTGAGGCTTCGAGACCCGAACCCGGCGTGGTAGTGTTGCCGCCTTTGTCAGACCAGGCAAACGGATCATCACTTCACCAGGTCGACGATAACACCCACGCCCTGGGCCAAGTGGCCCAAACTACACCATCCCAGGCAGCAAGGGGCTGACCTGAAGCGGCCATAGTCGACAACACCCAACGACCCATCACAACCAACACACACCTCCAAGATGTTCTCGGAATGTGAGTTACCTCCCACCCAAGCTCACTCTTCCCCCTCACCACAAACAACTTCCTAATTCTACCCCACCTACAGATGCCTCCCGCTTTCTTGCCCAGTCTCAGACCCGCATCTCCAGCTTTGTCCAACCCCCCGAAAGCGACGCCGGGTCCGTCGCCCCCTCTCGCTCGCGCCGCTCTTCGCGCCCTCTCGCCAGCACAGGACGTGCTTATGCCGGACGCTCGGCGCTGGGGAACCCGTATCAAGGCGGTGGCGGGGGACATATGAGCGGGTTTCCGTTTGCTTCGCGGTTATCAGCGGCGCCAGACGCGCCGCTGTTTCATAGTGCCTTGGATGAGTTTAGGGAAGAGGATGACGAGGAGGAGAGGGAGAGGGATTTAGCGGATTTCTATGCGCTGCAGAGGTCGAGGAGGGTAGTAGGGGCGCGGATGGAGGAGAGTGAGGAGACGGAACGGGAGGGGGGAAGTACGGTGGAGGGGAGTAGGGAGGACGAGAGGGGGGTGGGAAGGGGGAGGGGCATCAAGAGTAGTTGGCATGGAGGGAGGGGGAGCGTGAGGGAGCGTGGGCCGGAGCCGGAGACGCTGAGGGAGGTTCCGGAGGGGATACGTTATGAGGACAGCCAGAGACGGACGAATAGCGAGGCAAGCAGCAATGGTCGGGACCATATGACGGATATCGGGCTGGAATCAGCCATCGACGATAACGAGCCGCCGGATGACCTGACCTACGAAGCCGCTGATGACTCTCCGCCGGCGTTCCAGCAGTTCCGATCTACGCCCGAGAGCGGCCCTGGGAGGTTGCCGAATTCGAAGGTCTTCCACGGAAATAGGGATTTGGAGGCTGCCATGATGGATAGCACGCGGCCTCCCAGCGTTGTGTCGACGGTTCCTGTGACAATGGGACCGATGACAATCGGTGAATTACCAAAACACGACGTCTTCTGGGGATCACTCTATCTTATCGGACTTGCGGCGCTCTTTTCGACCTTCTTCCTCGTGTTCTTGCACACGTCGACGCCGAGCTCGAAGGTTCCGCTTGGCGATACTATATACACAGCACTTCGGGCGTCATCTCACCTATTGGCAGTCGATACCGTCGTCGCGGTGATCATTTCACTGCTCTGGCTAGCGCTTCTCCGCTCATTTGTACGGCCGCTAGTCTACATCCTCGTCGTCGCCGTTCCTGTCATCCTCTTCTCATTCTCTCTCTACCCACTCATATCATCCTACAAAGGAGTCGAGCACGGCAACTCAATCCAAGACCGCGCCATGCGCTGGCTATCCTTTGTTCCCTTCATTTCCGCCATAATCTGGTCCTACACCGTCTTCCAAGGCCGACACTCCCTCCACAAAGCCGTTGGGATACTCGAATTCTCCTCGCGCATCCTCGCTGCCAACCCCGCACTCCTCACCCTCGGCTTTGCGACCCTCGCCTCCGTGATCCTCTGGACCTGGCTCTGGCTCGCCATGTTCACGCGCGTCTTCCTCGGAGGTCACCTTGTCTCCTCCATCTTCATCATCGACTTCGCTACCTGGTGGCTCGGAGCCTTCTTCGTCCTCATGTACCTCTGGACGCTCTCCGTTCTCAGCGGCCTCCAGCGCGTCGCCACCGCCGCCACAGTAAGCCAGTGGTATTTCCACCGCAACGCAGCGCCTGCCCCGTCATCGCGCGACATCGTCCTCGCCGGCCTCACGCACGCGTCGACCACACAATTCGGCACCATCTGCCTAGCAACCCTCCTCGCACTCGCTATCCGATTGCCCGTACTCCTTCTCCCACGCCGCCTTCTCGCATGTGCCTCCCTCTTCGCATATAATCTTATCCCCTCACCTATCGCCTCCCTCACGAATCCGCTCACTCTCACCTATGCGGGTATCCAGTCGCAGCCACTCGCACCATCTGCGCGCGCCCTGAGCCACATGACATATCTCGGTCTTCAAGGCCCGACGAGCACACTAGCGCCGCGATCATTTGGGGCGAGGAACCAGGGGAACGCTCCATTGCTACCGTATAGGCTCGCGAAGCTGCTACTGCACGCGACGCGCTGTATTATGGCGGTCTCGCTGGGATTTGGCGGCTGGGTCGCTACGGCGAGGCAATTAGAGGTTGCAGGAAACAAGGGGGTAAGGGGGAGCGTGTATGCTTATGTGGTTGGGATGGTGGCGGGGTTTATTGGATGGGGTGTGCTAGGGGCGATGGAGGGGGTGTTGGCGGGGATTGTGGATGGGACGGTTGTGTGCTGGGGGATTGAGAGGGGGACTGTTGGGGGTGGGAGGTATTGTCTTGAAGCTGGGTGGCTGTTTGGGGATGGGAGGGAGGAGGAGAGGGAGTAATGGATTGGGCTGCTTATTCTGCAGGAAACCTTAGGTGTCGTATGCATGGCGCGAACGAGAGTTGTATATTGAGTCTGGAGTCTGGCGTAGAAAACGCCACGCATATGGCATTTTCATTTGGAGATAGAACGGAGTTGGGAAGGGAAGATTGGCATAGCTCGACTGAATATTGATTACTGAACCCCGAGTTATGCAAGTGTACAAAAAAGGCCGTATAACACATTATTCCTTATTCTCTATTCGAATTTGAGATATCGGTGCCTGTGTGCTCGTTTCGGGAAGGCAACATCGGATTTATGGGTGAGACAATGGCGAATGACGATGGAAGTGTGGCGCAGTGGGTATTAGGTTATCAGTTCCACACGCCGCCACAACCATGGCGGGGTTGCGTCGTCCAACTTGGCACGAGGTGGGCTAGCTCAACCTGTGACAGTCCGCGCCGCCGAGCAGACTACTATAACAGGATCTGTCATCAACCTCGAAGGAGACTGTCTATCTATCTCTGGACGACAATTTGTTCTTCATCTCGAATTTCCGTTTCACGAACTACACCGCGCTTTGATCTTTGATTGCACTACCAGGCCTACAAGACCCTGAGATAAGAGTGTGGGGTAGATAACGACCAGACAAAGAGTGAAGATGGCGGATTTCGAAGCGCCCCCAGGGCCACCACCGCCTAAGGTGCCAGAGGGATGGAAAGCCCAATGGAATGAGCAATATAAAGAATGGTTTGTCGCATTCCCACATCCCAATCTCCCACTCTCCCAAAACCAACGTCACTAACCCCCCACAGGTTCTACGTAAACATCTACACCAAAAAATCCCAATGGGAAAAGCCCACCGTCCCCGTCTATCCCCCCGACTCCTCTGCGCCTCCCATCGGCGCACCGCCCTCCTACGGCGGCGCCATCCAACCCACATCCGACGCAAAGGTGAACCCCTACGACACCCCCGACGCGACCAAAAGCACCGTCGACGAAGACGCCCGTCTCGCTGCCCAACTCCAAGCTGAAGAAGACCAGCGCATGCGCGGCCAGAACCCGAATTACGGCGGCGGCGCCGCACCCGGTGGCGGATATCCCGGTAGCAGCAGCAGCAGCAGTCCCTTCCCAGATGACCAGCAGCGCGGGGGCGAGAAGAAGAAGGGCGGACTCCTCGGCAAGCTGATGGGCGTCGCGAGCTCCAAGGTTAGCGGCGGAAGTAGCCATGGGTACCAACAGCAACAATATGGGTACGGCCAGCAGCAGCAGCAGCAGATGGGGTATCCCCAGCAAGGCTACGGACACCAGCAGCAGATGGGATACCCGCCACAGGGCTACGGACAGCCGATGGGGTACGGGCAGCAGATGGGATACGGACATCAGCCGATGTATGGGCATGGTGGTGGGTATGGAGGGTATCCGCAGCAGCAGAGGCGGCAGGGGGGTGGGGGGATGGGAATGGCGGGCGGTGCGGCGCTAGGAGTGGGAGGAGGGTTGATAGGAGGGATGTTGCTTGCGGATGCGATTTCGGATAATAATGAGGATCATTATAATGAGGGATATGAGGATGGTGGGGGTGGAGATGATGGGGGTGGTGATGGTGGTGAGTAGGTGTCTTCGACGTGTGGCTGGGAAATATGGGCGGCTGGCTTGTTTTTTGACTGGGAGGTTTCGTGCATTCTGATGTATTTCGTCGTTGTGGTTCTGTGGATAAATACGCAAATGAATTCGTAGATAGCTGTGGAGGATTCTTTGGATATCCTGATTAATACGAGTAACCCGTAATCTCTTCATCCCATCAATCCCTATGCAGTGACGCCCATATTTTCTCGTCGAAACCGAAGAACAGCGCCGATTCTTTCTCTGAGCATGGAAGAATCCTGTCAGATGTGAGGGAGATTCTGACAGTGTTAATCTACAGCTTCATACATAGCTACGCTGCTACAGGCTGGTTGGACTTGTACTCGGAGAATAACAGACACACTGGTTTTATATATGAGCTGCTAAGAGCACATAATGGAAAATCATTTCAGTTGGACTCAAATTTCAGCGAGTATTCAGGCGCTCGTGCAGTTCTAAGATGGGAGATGAAAGGAGCCGTGGTGAGGCGAGACGTGTAGTTCGACAGTGAAAAGCTGATGGCGGTGAGAATTTATTGGTAGCAACAAGTAGGAGTGCATTTCATTATAAAATCTAAATCGCACAACCAACACCAACACCAACTCCAACACCTCACCCCGAGAAAGTTGTATCATATAAACCATACTTCGAGAGACATCCCTCCCCAGTATGTTATTTGAAGCATCGTCTACTTATTAGAGTTCTGTATTGATTATTGTCGTAGCATATAAGCCTAAGATCCTTCGGTATCTGACACTGAAAGCATTGTACATCAGCTCTCACCTTTTCCACTCAGTACTGCCCGCTTCAACCTCAAGGCGAGCTCATCTGCTAGAATGGATTCATTCCAAAATATGACCCATACTGTCATTGACAGCCACTTCGAACTCGACAGCTCATGGGTCACCGTCATGTGTCGAGCCACGCGATTTCACATTACTGTTTCGTACAAAGACCTTCACAGAAGTCGCTTTGCGACAGAGTACTCCGAAATGGTGGCCAAAGTCATGGAGGACGACGATGAGGATGACCATGATGAATTGTGTGAATGGATTGTGGACCAATGCCTTACTTACTTCCAAGAGAGTACAGTGAATGTCCCAAAAGAAATCACCTTTGAAGACTTCTACTACCCACCGACGCATCACATGAAGCTCTTGGTTTTGGGATCCTCACTCTATCCGAAGGCCACCCGAGGTCGTGGGACTATGGACGCTTTCCATCTGATGATACCGTCCGGAGACCTTCCACCTTTCTCCGAAGTCCCTCGTTCGAAGGCATCGGATCTTCGAATTATTTCAGATATAAAATGGGATGATTATATGTCCGAGATACCCCAGAAAGCTATTATTAGTGATGGCACCTCTAAATTCTTCAAGCCTGCGGATGATAAGAAGCAACTCTTAAGAGAAGTTAATATGCATTTGCGTATTCGCGATGCTGGATTGCAGGATAAAATCAGAGTAGCTCATCTACACAGTATTGTGGTATCCAACGACGCTAAGATGACGATCGGTCTTCTATTCGACCTCATACCCTCAACTGGCGACTCCTTATATAGCCACAAAGAAAGCGCGTTAGCTCTTGAATATCATGCGAGATGGAAGCAGCAAATTACAGCTATCGTCGAGCAGTTGCATTCTCATAATCTCGTGTGGGGTGACGTTCATCCGGGGAACATTGTCATCGATACTAGCTTCGACGCCTGGGTTGTAGACTTCGGCGGCGGGTCTATTGTGGAGTTCGTTCCTCGCAAGGTAGCAGGGACGAAGGATGGTGACTGGCAAGGAGTCAAAAAAATCTTCGATGAATGGATACTTGGAAATAATAATAATTGAATAAGTGTCGTTAGAGTAAGAAGCGAAATCTGTTAGCTATCTTAATCATAAAACTCAAGCCCATTAATCAGCCGGATATCTATATTGTGTTCCTCAATAACACGAAGGATTACATGGGTAAAGTGCCAGTCTTCGGGTTAATTATGGCAACTTCATTATGATCACAGTCAAATATCATAAATAAAAGGGATGCGCTGTCCACATAAGAGGTATTGTTCCTAGTCGTGTGTGCCTGCGTAGCATGATGGTCAGGAAATAGATATGAACTTTGTTCATTGCCGAGGGTCCGAATAAATGTTTTGGACCAGCAGGTAAATGGGACGGTCTTGATGATACTGCAGACATTCAAGAGGATCCTAATAAAGGACAAGAATATGGAACTTCTCCTAGAATACCTCCAGTCTCACCCTCGCTTTGGGAGCTTCTTAGTTGATGCCATGGGCCTGGACAAAACATTTATATCGTTGATTTATGTATCTTATGTGCCAGTGTACTGCCTTGACATAATGGAAAGCCTCAAACCAGCAATTATTGTAGCATTAGCTGGCCCGGTATGTGGACAATAGAAGAAGGCAGTTATAGGGTAGTTGACACTGGTATATGTTTTGGAATGTGACACTATCACCGTTGGGAAGCATGAGTGTAGGTGCGGTGGTGAGAAGTGACGGCGGCGAGAAAAGACGACGGTGAGAATGATGGGTGGCACAGGTAGGAGTGCCTCATTTGTCGTACACGAAATAAACAAACCCGAAAATCATACCCTCACGTTTACAGTCACGGCTGTAAGTCTTTTCTCGAATGTATTTTTTAGCTATGTCTACTTCCTCATTTTCCACTTTGTCTCCTTTCTTTTAGCCACTTACCCGCATTTGCTTCCCGCCATCTTCCCCCACTAATACCCTTCAAATGAGAGCAACAATCTCACGATGCTCTTCCATTCTCAGATGCCTGTTCCGTAGCTAATCGTCAAACTTCTGGGAGGGGAAGGCGTTGCTGTGAGTTTCATCTCCCACCGACGCCCTCCCCTCCCCAAGTCCCCAGCCGTGCGGCTACGGGCAAGCTGCGCTGATATAAAGCCGCTGCGACGAGGTGCAACAGCTTAGCAGGACAGCATATATAACACTCATAGCACAGAAGAGAGGCCATCTCAATGCGTGCGTGCATGTGTAGCGTGATGGTCAGGAGATGGAGTGGGTCACATTTGGGCGTTTGGGATATGGCACTGTCACCGCCGAGAGACAGGAGAGTAGGTGCGGTGGCGAGAATGCAACGGCAGCAAGTGAGATAATGACAGTGAGAAACAACAACACTAGCAACGGCCCATACTTTCCAAATCCAAACGCCCAACAACTCCATATTCAACACCATAGTTTCCAAATCCAAACGTTCAGCGACTCCATATTCACCCATACTATTCGCGACGTATGCCGGATCCAATTACGGATGATTGCCTGCAATACTCTCTGGTTTTCGAGGATTCAGGTCCTAAGACCGCAGGGTGGGCATTTTTATAATAAAAGCAGAGACAGGATCGTTGGGCTGGAAATTCAGGTTGTTTCTCTCCCCTCTCCTGCGTAACTTCTCACTGAGACCCCGTCCTGCAAATCACAGCCGGTGAAATACAATAGCACCACTACGCTCAATATCATACTTGTATTACAACTCCTTCCCCAAATCTATAACCCCAACTCTCGACACTGTATCATCACCTCGTAACACCCTTCTCCGCCGCTCCTCCAGCCTTCTTCGCCGGCGCACCCGCCAACCAAGCCGCGGCATCGAAACTCGCCGCGCCCCCTTGCGCCGCCTGTCCGTTCAGTAGTCCGTTCATCGGGCTGCTCTTCTGGCGTTCCTCAAATTCGGCGCGGGTTTCTGGGTCCACTGGTGTACGTTAGTATACTTTGTTTGGTTGGGTATGGGGAGGGAAAGTAGAAGTAAAGGACGTACTGTTCTCCATAAGTTTGGGCATCCCAAACATCATCAGCATCCCCACACCAGCCATGAGTATCATCGGGTTCTTGAGGATCGATAATGGTGAAACTGTCCCCGCATTATTAGCATCAATCAAATCACTCCCAGCACCCTGAGGATAGGCAACTCACATCCGGTCCTCTCAATCAAAAACTCCTTCAACCCCACCGCCTTAACCTCCACCACCCGTCCTTCCCGTCCCCAAACCCCCACCTCAACAACCTCCCCCTTATTCTCCCACTCATTCCCCCTCCACGTCCCCCACGCCTTCACCTCCTCCACCCCTCCCTCGCCCGCATCGCTAATATCCACCCTCAACGGCGCAAACACATGCGTCCCCCCCGTCACATCCAGCAGATAGCTTCCTGCGCTCACATTCCGGAAATCGAAGGTGCTCAAGACGCCTAGCGGGGCGGTGTAGACGTGGCCTTGCGAAGTAAGGGAGGCGGTTGTGGAGGGCGGGAGGAGGGAGGGGGAGGGGAGGGAGGGCGTCGCGGGGAGGACAACGCGGAGGTGAAGGGCGAGGGAGAGGGGGAGGAGGGGGAGGAGGAGTGGTAGTGAGAGGTGCATTTTCGTGGTGGTGGGTGCGTATGTGGTGTGAAGTGTGAAGTGCTTGGTTGGAGATGCGCGGATTGGGAATTTGAGGTTGTGAGGTTGATGTGGCTGGAGCTGGTGGTTAGCGTGTGGCTAATGGGTTTGATGGGCGTTGATGGGTGTGGCTGAAAGTGGGTGTGGCTGGTGCGGATGCGGAGTCCCGACTGTCGTCACTTCTCGGCCTTATGGAGTCTAAAATCTCTCACCGGGGACTGGATAGATTCTTCATAAGCTGCTCTACTCAATCATACACAGGCGTACAGTATAATAGAATAAGAAACATGGAAAGTTCCAAGCTTTTGTGGCTTTTAGGCCAAGCATAGCTCTTTATTTTATCGTTATTGCCTGATGGTAAGGTGGCTACGGCTTCTGCTTTGCGGAGTGGCCATATGAAATCATATATACTCAACTTGGATAAGAAATCCACACAAGTCACGGGACCAGACCTCAGTCTCCATATGCAATCTTCATATGATATTGTAGCCTTGAAGGCTGACGACAGGATTATCGCGCGCTGACTAACAAGGCGGCAGATGTTGGATGCTGCCCGTGGGGTTGGAGGTGGAGAGTGCGGAGATTGTGGAGAGTTGTGGGGAGGAGAGGAGTTGTTGTTTCCGCTCGACCGCATCCGCCATTACTCCATCCGCCATACCGGCTTACGACATTTCGACTGACTGGCCTGCCAAGTTCCGAGTCGGCGCCACGGAATAATGGAGTTGTAGCACTAGCATTACCGTAGTGCGAGAGAGGGAGCAGTAACACATAGTATGGCACCATAGTTGGATGGCTGTAGGGTGCTCGAGGAGCGGTGCCGCAGCATTAGATGGGCATGTCTGATACTGTATAGCTTCACTCTCACTTTAATAACTCTCTACTATATAACTGTTATAATCCGCGTTCAGGTTCACCTGGGATGGTACGGGGTCTCGTAGTCTATTTTGGCTTTGTGGCGATGTACCATCCCCAAGATCTCGCTAAATTGCCCACGAGATCCACTTTGACCCCCATCCCCATACCCTCGCATAGCCGTACTGGACCACTGTATGGAGAGAAAAGCGTGAAAAGGTCATGATCCTCTCTCTTTTCCTCTCTGGGATAAATTGGAATATTGTCACCGGCCACACATTGCACATCACTACCCTAAACCACGTGCCCTGTCTGCACCTCAGCAAGAGACACATCTTGCTGAAAATCTCGTCCAGTGCAACGTCTCTCTGACCTTCTCTACCTACCCTACCCTACTACCTTCGTCATCACATGTGATATCTGATTTATATTGTCGCATCTCCTCATACCTTGCAGCTGCATTTACGCTGCACAAACCATCGAGCGATCTCCCTTCAAACTAACTGCGCCTTAACTTCTTTGTCGTCGATTTCGACGCTCCGATAGGACCACTGGTGTGTCCCAAACGTCCCGACGCACTAGGCGAGTCACCCTGCTTCCTCTGGTCCGGAGTGGGTCAGTGTGCCAGTACCTGCCAGGACGTGCCAGGACGCGGGGAGTTACGAAGCATCCATACTACAGCGAGAGTACTCGGGCTGGAAAGGGAAAGTGCTGTGCTTGAGTGAGGCAATATAGTTCCTGGCGCTGACCGACGAAACGGCTGGTAGAGCGGCAGTTATCGGGCTAGGAGGAAACGCATCGCAACCTGCCAGTGGTTACCTGGTGTCCCAGCTGGTCGAAGAAGCGTGTGCTACCCCAGAGTACCAGGTATGTTCTTTCTTAATATACACGGTATCGAAATCTCGGAGTAACTGATGGAGGGCTAGAAGCAAGGCGCTGAAACGTCCATCAGATCCGGCCATTCCAGGTGCCACTAATCCACGGACACCAACCCACCCACCGGTTTGGGTTACGGATATCTCAGCTTTTGCCACCACTCAGGCGTTGGTGCGATCAACTAGGTATGTGCTATGTTATGCTCTCACTTTTACCCATGTGTCTCGGTAAAAACCTGAGATGGCGCGAACCCGATTGCTTGTTTCATTGCATACCCGCGGTCCGGGTGGGTCTCTGGCGGCCTCTCGGTGGTGCGGAACGGATGGCTTGGAAGTTTCCTCGCATACGCCCACACTATGGGGATCTGCCATGGAGTCATGGAGTACCCTATCGGAGCTAAGGTGGCGTAAGATAAGCTGCGGGGGGGTATTGCCGAGTTAGAGCTTGATATAATCATATTCATCCCGACATTTACTCCCTCATTTAAAACACTCACTCGCAAGAGGAGAATACCTACCCATGTCTTCCTTCTCGACATTGATCTAATGCCGTCATACTGTCTGCAAGACTGTCATTATTTCTACCGCACTGCTCTGCGCGGTCTCAATATCTCAACCTCTGTTTCTCCATTGTATACCTAAACGCACCACACTGACAAAATGCCTATCGCAACACCAGGTGTCAGACATTTCGCTATGCCTAAGCCACTCAACGAGAGATTAGCAGAGGGTCAGGCAGCAGCGAACGCAGCGGTAAAGCCAGACGCTCCAAAGCAGTACACGGAGGAGCAACGCAAGCCGCTAGCCTCTCACGGACCTGATATCCAGCAAGGCATCACATTTGCGGCCCAGGATTCGCTGCCCAAGCTCCCTATCCCCGATCTCGAGAACTCAATCGCCAAGTATCTGAAGGCACTGAAGCCGCTGCAGCCTCCAAGGGAGCATGCCGAGACGCAGCAGGCAGCAGAGGAGTTTTTGAAGGGGGATGGGCCGGAGCTGAATGAGAAGTTAAAGAAGTATGCTAATGGAAAGACGAGCTATATTGAGCAATTTTGTGAGTTATCTCATCATTCTGTTTCAGTGTTATGCTAATCTACCAGGGTATGATTCGTATCTGAACTACGACAACCCAGTCGTACTTAACCTCAATCCGTTCTTCCTGTTGGAGGACGATCCGACTCCGGCACGTAACAATCAGGTTACGAGGGCTGCATCATTGGTAGTCTCGGCATTATCATTCGTGAGAGCCGTTAGGAGAGAAGAGCTGCCGCCTGATACTTTCAAGGGCCAGCCGCTATGCATGTACCAGTATTCGAGGTTGTTCGGTACAGCTCGAATCCCAACCGAGAATGGCTGCCACATCGGCCAGGATCCTGACTCCCAGCACATTGTGGTGCTCTGCCATGGCCAATTCTACTGGTTCGATGTTCTAGACGAGAACTCTGATCATGTGATGAGCGAGAAGGACCTTGCCATCAATCTTCAAACCATCGTCGATGACGCTCAGCAGACGCCGATCCAGGAAGCCGCCAAAAGCGCAATTGGCGTCCTAAGCACCGAGAACCGCAAGGTCTGGGCTGGACTGAGAGAAGTCCTCACCCGCGATGAGGGCTCCAATAACGCCGATTGCCTTGGTATCGTGGACTCTGCCCTATTCGTCGTCTGCCTCGACTATGCTGCACCTACCAACGCCCCAGATCTTTGTGGTAACATGCTTTGCGGAACTTCCAAAATCGAGAAGGGCATCCAAATAGGAACCTGCACGAACCGCTGGTACGACAAACTGCAGATCATTGTCTGCGCCAACGGCTCAGCGGGTATCAACTTCGAGCACACGGGTGTGGATGGCCACACAGTCCTCCGCTTTGCCTCAGACGTCTACACCGACACCATCCTCCGCTTCGCGCGGACTATCAACGGCCAAGCCCCTTCCCTTTGGGCCTCCACGTCCCCCGACCCCTCCAAGCGGGACCCCAAATCCTTCGGCCCCGTTTCCACCACCCCCCGCAAACTCGAATGGGTCATGACCTCCGAACTAAGCGTCGCCGTTCGCTTCGCTGAAACGCGCCTCGCGGACCTAATCCAGCAAAACGAGTTCCAGACCCTCGACTTCGCCGCCTATGGAAAGAACTTCATGACAGCCATGGGCTTCTCCCCGGACGCCTTCGTCCAGATGGCCTTCCAAGCCGCCTACTATGGTCTCTATGGTCGCTCAGAATGCACCTACGAACCTGCAATGACCAAGGTCTACCTCCATGGCCGCACAGAGGCCATCCGCTCGGTCACCCCCGAATCCCTCGCCTTCGTCCAGGAATTCTGGAGCGAGCTCGAGCCAGCCCGCAAGGTCGAGACGCTCCGTCGCGCTTGCCAGGCCCACACGGCGCAGACGCGCGAGTGCGCCAAAGCCCAGGGATGTGACAGGCATCTCTACGCGCTCTTCAGCGTGTGGCAGCGCGGCCTGGACGAGGATGGCGCGGAAGCCGCATCGAGTAATGGAGATACCTACTCGAGCCAGGGAGCAAGCAGTCCGGATCCGCTTTCTAGCCCGGCACTAAGCGCACAGAGCGATGATGGCTTCCCCCAGCGCATCCGCTCGAGTAGTTCTCCCAGCCCGAGCCCGGCGCGTCTACAGGCCCTGCCCAGCCTGTTCGCGGACCACGGCTGGGATAGGTTGAATAGCACCATCCTGTCGACATCCAACTGCGGCAACCCGTCTCTTCGACACTTTGGCTTCGGCCCGACTAGTGGGGATGGATTTGGCATCGGGTATATTATCAAAGATGAGGGGATCAGCATCTGTGCGTCCTCGAAGCATCGGCAGACGAAGCGGTTCGTGGATGCGCTTGAGAGCTACTTGGTGGAGATTAGACGGATGTTGAGGGCTGTTGGGGAGAGGGACGGGAGTCCGGCGTCGAATCGGGCGAGGGAGAGGGATAGGGGTGTTGGGGAGGGGAAGATGAAGAGGGGGAGGCCAATTCGCAGTGAGGGCGTGGCGAAGGCGGCGAGTGTGGACAGTAGGGTTGGGAGTGATGACGATGATTTGGGAGGATGTGAGTATTTTTTATTTTCCACCCTTGTCCCCTTGTCTGTATTCTTATTTGTGGACACCGTACTAACGGTTTTAGATGGCTTTTTCGATGCGGGTATGCTACTCCAGGCGCTACAGGCACGAACAGGCAGCCTTGAGAATACAGTCCTGGCTGCTGTTGATAAAGCGATCCCGCGACGGAGGGAGGTGGGGAAGAAGTTGCGGTTGAGCGAGTACTAGATGGGATGAAGTGATTCATGAGATAACGGCTATGGCGGTTAGCGCGTGGGGTGGATACTAGGTGATTTGTGGACGAGGATATATTTGAGAGGTTAGAAGGTGTGTGGGACTGGATATGGATACACGCTCTCTTTGCGGTTTTTGCGTAGCATTTGCGTTTATTAGCGGTTATATTTAGTTGGATCTTGCATTTATGAATTTTACACAGAGTTTGTAGCCAGAGTTTAGCTAAACTTGATATATAGTATATAACTTGGCAAACTACACCTTGCAAGAGTGTTAGTATTCCATTGTGTGCCCTACGACCATATTTTCGGACGGTTTCGACAATTAACTGCTGCACGAAAGACGTCCCACCTTACGGCCAGGAATTTTTCCATCCTCATTACACGTCTGAACGAACCTTCGAATATCACCCTAAACTACGAAATTCACTATGCAATCTCCTCTATCGCAATTACCATAATGCTACAGCTTGTAGGTGCTGATTTACTTTGATGTCATATTCAGACGCTGAACTGACCAAACAAGACTGAGGATACCATGAGACCACCATCACTGAGCTCTTGATCGCCTTGGGCTCTCTGATCAATGAGATTGGCTGCATTGCAGGCGTGCCTGGCCTTTCATTCGGTGTCTTATACGAAGGAGAAACTATTCGTCACCTCAACTATGCCTACGAGGACGTTGAAAAGCAACAACCAGCAGAGACCGGTATAGTATATGGCATTGTTTTAATAAGAAAGTGCTTCACCGCTACAGCTGTCAATTAGGTAATTGATGAGAGAAAATTTGAAATCAATACTTCCATTAAGGATATATTGCCGGATTTCGAAAGCAGTGATTCCACAGCCACCCAGCAGATGACAGTGGTTGATCTTCTTACCCACAGAGTCGGACTGGCGAAAGCGAACAACTGGTAGTATAGAGCGGAGGGTGACTTGTCACTAAGCAAAACTCAAACGATTTCGACTTTTGGTGATTTAAAAGCCTAATCCACGGGTTCTTTTTTCAGTTAGACTACATCAACTGGTGATACACGGTCGCAGGTAAGCTTATAGAAAAGTACAGTGATTTATCATATGAGTGCTATTTACAAAATACACATTTGGCCCTCTTCGGCTCACGAGAATTACTGCTGCTCACGCCTGCATTCATTCCGGTTTTAATATAAAGCCACATCCTGTTCTCGATGATGATCCTTTTATCCGTTGCCTCAACCACAGGCCCAGGATGGGGAAATGATGGGCCCTACGTAAGGAATAATTAGCACTGTCAATAACATGCTGAGATATTCCAAATCGCTCCTCCAAGGGTTGGGTGACGAGAAATCCTCACTGTTAAAGAATTTCAAATCGCAGTTGTCAGGCAACATATTCACAGCGAAGTCAATAAAGTCAATATGAAGTCAATAAAGTCAATACTGGAGTCATCTTATAGTTTGGGTTTCTTCCCACACTGATTAGCTAGCGCAATTGCTGGCACCGGTATTAACGGCGCCTCTGTGAAGAAACTACCAGTTAAACATATGCCTTCACAAGCTTTCCCTGTGCCACCAAGTTGTCTTGCAGGTCTTGTTTCGCCTCCTTAGTCCGCTGATGATCTGCTCCCAACACCCCTTTGATCCACTCGTAGACCCGTTCATATAAAGGCTCAGCTTCCTCAAATCGCTTGTGCTCAGAATATGCGATTGCTAGCTGGCTCATGAGTGTAACGCTCAGCTTAGTGTCATCACGACCACCCAGCTGCCGAAAGGCAGCCAATGCGTCTTCCATCAACTTTAGCGCCTTATCTGGGTGGCCCTGATGAGTATATGTTTTTAATAGGTTAAGGATGCAGGCGATGGTGGTGTTATCGCCGTCACCGAGGTTTGCCTGTGCCAACCTAGTAACCTCCTCTTGAAGCTGTTGCGCCTTATTCCAATCTCCAAGGGCGGTGAAGTCCCTCGCCAGCATGTCCATGGCGATAATCGACTCGCGGTCACTCTTGCCTAGTTTTTGTACGCGAATGCCGACGACTTTCTGGTGAAGCGCGGCAGCCTCGACGTGTCTGCCGACGTTGAAATAGCTATTGGCAAGATTTTGCATAGCTACGTGTGTAGCATCTGCGTCGTCCCCTTCGACGCGCTGTAGCATTTCGAGGGACTCCTCGTCCAGACGAAGCCCTTCGTCTACTCGGCCCAGGGCCTTGATGGTGATTGCCAGACTATTCATAGCGCTCGCTGTGTCCGCATGATCACCGAGTATCTTTCGACGCCGTTCGACAACATCGTTAGCAACGGATTCGGCCCCCGGGAAGTTTCCCTGGGCGCGATAATTGTAGGCGAGGTTCATCTTGTAGTCTAGCGGTACTCTGTGGTCTGGCCCGAACATCTGTTCAAAGAGCTGGATGCTCTGAAGCCGGAGCGCATTGTATTCCTCCCACTGTCTTGATTTTTCACACTCCTCGGCGCGGTGTAGAATGTCGTCAAGTAGGTCTTCAAGCTCTTCGTCACGCTCTACGTCATCTTCGTCAAGCTCTTCGTCAAGCTCTTCGTCATACGGGTCTGAAGAGTCGTTTGTCGCCATGGTTTGTGCACAGTTTAATAATTGCTTTCCGAGTGAGGTGTTCTTGTTTCGTTCATTATGCTTTACACCATTACCGAAACCCTTACCGAAGAACAATGCAAGACTCGGGCAGATGCAGACATCTCTCTGCTTACTTCTCCCCTGACTCCTCTCGGCATTGATCATCTAGGCTTGTTCAGCTGGGTTTAACTTTTGTGTACTAGGACCAGATCGCCAGGACTAGATCGCCAAGAGAGCCTTTCTCCGTCTAAGCACGGTGTATTATTCTCCGAGTGGTTTTGGCGCCAAACTCGGCAGGCTGAATCATATATCGGTGGCATCACATTCTCTAGACCTAGCTAAATATAAAAATGGGATATATCCGTATTTGTAAATTCATATATAGCTATATTATCCTAATCCTATTCGATTTCTCCGTCCCTAGTATCGCATCTCGATCTTTTTCCAGAAATGTCAACCGCTAATTTTCGAGATAATATGTCGTCAAGGTCGTCGTTATCATCAGTTGTCGATATAAATATACCAACAATCCGTATCCAGGTCCAAAACTATCATACCGTCCTGTTCCTGCCTGTATCATCTTCCCCTCATGCCCACCTTACAACGTTAATCTATCCAACTCATATTTACTCGGTTCTCTTCACAATTCTTGGCAGACAAAGCCACGCCACCACCATGGCGCAGTACAAAATAATCGCTACCGGATTCAGCACCACCGTCCCCAGCTTCTGCGCCAACAGTCCGGTAATAAACGGCGCAAACGCGCCCCCACTGCTTCCCATCGCTGAAATAAGACTAAAGCTCGACACCTGCAAGTCGCGCGGCAGCAATTTGCTAAACACGGCCGCGGCACACGGATACACCGGCCCCAGCAGCAGTCCAACCAGCGAAATCGCAACCGCGTTTCCAATGATGTTAGGCACGGACCAGAACACCACCTGCAGCACCAGCGAGCATGCGATTAACAGCACGACAGACGTCTTTTCTCCGAGTCGTGCGGCCTGCGGTGACAGGAAAATTCGGCCCAGCGTGATGCCCAACCAGAAACCAGAGCTGACATACCCGACTTGTCCAGCCTCGCCGTGGCGGTAGCTGATAAGGAAGGAGACGAGCCAAGAAGCAATGCTCACTTCAGCCCCTTGGTAGGCGAAGATGAAAAGGGCGCCGAGAATAGTTGTTTTGTTTCGCGCTGCGAGCTTGAGGGTCTGCATGCGCGTTGGTGTATTAATTTGCTGTCGCGAGGCTGTCTGCTCGAGCGCGGTCATGAGCTGTGCCGCGGGAACATCGGCTTCGTAGGCGCGGTAGGCAAAGGTTGCGGCGGCAATGTTTGAGAGAGCAAAGAAGAGAGGGATGCTGTAGAAGTAACTCCATCTCACGCCATTAGAGGCGAGGGCTGTAGCGATGAGCGGGCCGATCGTACCACCTACGCCGTAGGCGCCGTGTAGGAAACCGAGGGCTGCGGTGGCGTTAGAGAGACCGACGCAGAATACGTTATTGAGGGAGAGGCTGACGGCCATGCCGAAACCGAGGAAGAAGAAGGAGACTACGATGACGGGGAAAGGGGGCGCGCAGAGCAAGGCCACGTAGGCGATAGCCAGGATGGAAAGGGCGGCCTGATGGGTGCGCGCGCGACCAAGGCGGGCCTCGATGGCATGAGTAAGGGGGGCGGCGACGATGAAGCCGAGGGCGTTGGAGATAAAAATGAGGGAGACGACAGCGTAGTTGACGGAATATGCGGCCTCGAGGTATGGAATCAGGGCGCCAGGAGCGCTGTCATTTACGCCGTTGGCAAAGTTCATGAAGGTGGAGCTTGCCATGCGGTACTTGTTCATGGGGGGGTTGGTAAATGTCTGAAGGAGGTCGACGCCAGTGGGGGTTGTGGGTGTCGGGGGGGTGCTGCGCTCGACGTCGTTAGGGGGGACATCGCGAGCGGAAGGTAGGGGCACAGAGGAGGATGGTCGGATTTCATTGAGTTCGAATTCTGAGGGGGGGATTGGAATTCCCTGCTTATCTCTCCGCACTGTGGCGGGGGGGTTCGCGAGGCTGGGCGACCCCTCCATGCGAATAAATGAATCGAACCCGCTGTTTGACAGCTGGAGGGATGACAGTGCCATGATTACTGTGGGGGCATCTGTTTGAATTTTGTTTTTGATAGAAACATCAGAGAAATAATGTTAGGTGGGAGTCAAAGGACGTCGTGGGAAAGTTATACGAAATCGTTCCATATAAAAATCCGACTTAAAATCTGTGGGCTAGCGGGGTACTCTGCCCCACCGGGACAAGCTCCAGTGGGGTGGAGGGGCGGAAATAGCTTCCGCCATCACCGCACGATTAGAAATCAAAATGCCCTATTTTGAACCCGTTTTACCCCAGTAGGCCTCTCGACGTCTGTTTACCAGATTTAAATATAAAGATAAGATATCAATTAGTTTACCAGTACTTTTATATACCAAAATATCTATAAAGGTATTAGACGGCCTGCTATAATATCTAACTATGTATAGGACGCTATTGCACTAACAACAGTCGCGAATAAATCAATACATGCCATGTAATGTCCGCCTGTTGCTGAAGCACGATGCCGTAACGCGGATGCGGCGCAAACGTATCGCAGCACAGCATCACACACGTCTCCTCCTATTTGTCTGTTCGATGAGGATAACATATCGAAATGACATCAGCACCTTGCAGTTTTGCTTCAACAGTCTACCGTGATAGCGTATCTCACCACCCACATCAACAGTGCAGTATTCGACTGCCTGAACCATTGTTTTACTACCTAACTATTAACCCCCCAATACCAGCATTCTACAATCCTAACCATGCATCGAAGGCCCTCATCGCCAATGGCGGCCCCTTCATGGTCTCCTACCCCGGAAAAGTTATCGTTTTCTGTGAACATGCGGCCATGTACGGCAAGCCCGCTATCACCGCCGCAATCTCCCTCCATACCTCCTCGTCACCACACTCTCCAAATCGTGGCGCCCCGTCACTCTAAATACTGGCTTAAGTCAAGCTTAAAAAAATAGACACCCTGCCTCTTCCAGCAGCCTAGTAAAGAGGATTCCACTACTCACTTGTCGACTTACTCGATCCCGAACTCTAGGCAATTATATCGGACCCCGAGGCCCGTCTCGAAGGACCTTGTAGAGAGGCAGCGCAAAACCCACATGCCGATATCAGGTGGACAAAACTGACTGGTGCTGGCGGTGGCGAGTGCGCCATTACGCTCTTCCGACCGGATGTCAAAGTAGAAACGATTAAGGAGCTCGAAGGGATGTTTACTGTTAGTAGTGAGGGCGTCAGGGTGCTTTGACCGGCTGTAATTCGGAATGGTGCCGATGGAGAAAATGCAGAATATATTGACCAAGGAAATTTTGAGGGTTCTGTTGGTGTGAGTGGCATCGAACAGCTGGTTGTGGTGAGAGCCTGATCTAGAAGATATGCCGCTGCCCCGTTGATAAAGCCCGATAATACGAATTGCAGGCTAGATCTTACAATTTACCATTTGAGCTTATTGTACCTACAAGGATAGTATTTGTTTAAATCAGTAGAAGTGATTGCTTCTGGAATGTAGCATTCTTAGTAGGCTTCTAATAAGATGACCAGCTTCTTATTCTTGCGATCCTTCTCGTATATCTATTCCATAAATGCTACCAGCGGCGACGGAGCTATCAAGTAGGTTCTAGTCGTCAAATTATTTCAGTACGATATGGCGCTAGGACTGATCTTTCATATAGTTCGATAAAGCTTTCGGAGAACAACATGGCTGTCTTCCTATGGAGTCACGGCTACCTTATAGATGGCCTTTTGCTCTAGATATTCTGAAAATGCAATACGATGCAATTCCGTCGCAGCGCCTGCTCGCTTTCCAGTCACAATACTTTGCGAAAGTTGGCCAAAATATGACTTTCGATCTCTTTGGTAAAACAGGGTACATGACGACGGATCCAAAGAACATTGAGGCGATCCTGTGTACAAATTTTGAAGGTTCAACCTCGACCTTTGCGTGTCGAATTTAAAATGATAGCTGAAGGTTGCCACAGATTATGGTATGGGTTCACGGCGGCCCGGTCTCTTCCCTTCTTGGGGAAGGAATATTTACTCAAGATGGCCGTCGCTGGAAACACTCGAGAGAAATGCTTCGCCGCCAGTTTGCCAGAATAAACTACCAGACCATGTCAGCCTTTGACGACCCCATCAATAGACTCGTTGCCGAACTCTCGGCAGCGAATGGAGTTGTCGACCTGCAGCCAGCCTTTTTCCGATTCACGCTCGCCACTGCAACGGCACTCATCTTCGGCGAAGCGGTTGGGGACCTAGATCATGACGATCAGGATACATTTTCAAAAAGTTTTGACTATGCATCATATATATGCGCGATCCGCCTCCGCCTCGCAGACTTCTGCTGGGCGTACTCGCCGTCTGAGTTCAGGAGGTCGTGTGCGACGGTCAAACGATATGCAAACTACTTTGTGCAACGGGCGCTAAAAGAAGTCGAGAAAAATGGGGAGGACGTGGCGCTGAAACGCCACCTATTTATCCCTGATCTCTACAAGGAACTACAGAACCCGGAGCTGATGTGTGATCAACTGGTAATGTTTTGATAGCTGGGATGGATACAACAGCATGCCTGCTGTCTTGGGCTTTGTAAGTCTAAGCTCCCTCATTGATGCATTTATACCTTAACAACTCAGCTACTGTCTCGTACAACACCCCGATGCTCAGCAGAGTCTTCGTCGAGAAATCCAATATATGGCCGAAACCCCTCAGGGGCTGACACGGGCTCATATTCCGAAACTGCCATATCTCAAATGTGTCCTAAACGAAAGTAAGTAATCCTCCATCAGCGTCTACGCTTCCCACAACTCACGTAAAACCACAGCGCTGCGATTATACCCACAGCTCCCTGTCAACGTCCGCGTTGCCACCAGAACCACCATGCTCCACCGGGGTGGTGGGCCTGATGGTCAATCGCCCGTCCTCATACCCCGTGGCACAGGTATCGGCTACTCAGTCTACCATATGCACCGACACACCAACCTCTACGGTGCCGACGCCGCCGACTTTAACCCTGCGCGCTGGGAGGACTCCAAGCTGGCCAAGATCGGCCCAGGCTTCATGCCGTTCCATGCCGGGCCGCGGATCTGTCTCGGGAGTAAGTTGATATATCCCCTCCCCATTTCCACTTCCCGTGAGATACTAAACGACAAAAAATAGAGGATTTTGCGCTCACAGAAGCCTCATTTGCTATCGTCCGCCTCATACAGGCCTTTCCCAATCTTAGGCTGCTTCCTGGCGCCTCCACGGATCCGCTTGGACAAGAGAGACAGTCGCTCACCATTGTCGTGTCGAGCGCGGATTGCTGCAAAGTACTCCTCTAGTTACAAGGTTGGGACATTGGGGTATGCCTTTTTAACCTTTATTCGTATCCAAAATTGCGGGCCTAGGTTGTGCTCCGATCATGAGCTATAGCTCTAGCTGTGATATATTTAGTTCTACGTTATACGCGAATGAACCCAGATCTAGCCGGTCGATTCTACGAGCAAGATTGGATATTATGTCTCGAATTGAGTATTTACTTTATATACAAATTCCCCACTCCTCAGCTTCCATTTATGCACCTCCTGGTCCCCTCATCAACGCCCTCCCCTCCCCAAAACCACCCAGAGCCCACTCGCGATTCTCGCATCCCTCGCATCAAGCGTGGGTAAAACTCCATTTGCCCATCTCTGCGGATGCTTCCGGTAATATGTCTGGTGCTTGATTTCGCACACGTCCTTCCCGCCTACCTCATTCGCGGATGCAGCATGCATGCTGCAGTACTGCCGCACGCACAGGACGCACATTTTGGACGGCCCGGGCTGTTCCCACGCGGGTCGTCGAATAGACATGCATACACAGATATGGCAGTCTATTATTGACACTTCGGGGAGGGCGAGTTTGGTTGAATCAGGTATTTGCGCCATCGTAGGTGTAGGTGTGTTGGCAGGGAGATCAATCGTCGTGGGCGTGGCGCTGGTCGCTAGCGCATCCATTATAACGGGTATAACTGGCGAAGTTTGAAGTCGAAAGTTTAAGTTTTAGGTGCGTGATTATTATATATTTGTTAATTGGTGAGATTGTTGTTTGGTGAGAGTGAGTTGGGCGAAGGTCTATTCTGCGATGTTAAGTTGGCTGGATATGAGGATATTTATAAAAGATGGGACGGGCTGTGTAGGGGAGGCGCCTCACGAGTCTTGCTGTTACCTGGACGGTTGGTCAACCTTGATATGTGCCTGGCCATTTTGAAGAGGCCGGGCGGATTTGAAAATCAAATTACAGGGATGGAGTGGTGGTGTCGTAGTGGCCTTCCCAAACGCTGGCCCAACAGTGGCCTTTGGTCGCTAAAACTTGTCTCAGCAGCATCTGACACGAACATACATCCATATAGCCTTGGCTAACTTGTTAAACGTTGTTTCTATATCATATATGCCATTAATTTAATTGCTAGATACTGATTAAATTTGCGATTAGATGTTTATTTTTGGTGGTGATAATTTCACGGTAGCTACTAGAGACGCAACAGTAATAATCTCGATACAAACGACGCCAACAAACAATAAACTGAATAAACAATCCAAGTCTAACTTACAAATCCTCTCACATATCCATCCCCATCAAGCTGTCTCCGCCGGCATCTCCCACTTTTCCACATCCCCCAACCGGTCAGCCGTCAATCCCGCACTCCCCGGGTTCCTCAGTCCCGCCTTCCTCTGCTTCTCGTAACTCACAACCCTCAGTCTCTCCCCCTCCGCCGCTGTCAATCTCAAATAAATCTCCACACCCACAGCATGCATCGCAATTGCAACCCACCACGCCATTCCAAAAGTTAGCACCATGCTTGCCTTTTTCTCTTCTCTAAATCCACTATTGATATCCGCCTTCACAACCACATCTGTGCTGTTACCTCCCACACACGCCGGGTACCTGCTCTCCAACGTAGCAGAGGAGCTAGCGTACAGAAACGCAATCTCCCCACAGTTCATGACGGCGGAATAAGACCCAATGGATGAGATGATACCAGAAGCAAGCGGCATGGTAATGCGAAGCGTGATGATCGTGCCGAGCGCAAACATAGCACGCAGCATCCACGCACGGTGCTCGTCGATCTGCAATCGCTTGATATTGTAGTATGCCAGCGCCATAGAGATTGTGGTAGAAATGATGAGATAACCAACTGCAGATTGAGTAGCGAGGGTTCCGCCAAAAGCGCGGCGGGCAATCATGGCAGCGCCGATGTTACCAAGGGTTGCGAGGAGGATGATCAGGTAGCCGTTGATGCGGTGGAAGAGGATGGCTTTGTGGCGGATTACGGGGAGGAATTGGAAGACCATAAGAAAGCCAGCAGGGACTATTGTGGCAAGGTGGAGGGTGATACCGATGCGGTGGATGCCGTGCTGAAACCAGAACCATTCCCCGGGGACGGCGCCGGATTTGAAGGAGGATGGGGCGTCGCCGCTGATGTTGAGGTAGGAGAGGGTCGCGAGGGAGAAACCGAGCATGGCGCCGCCAAAGATGAAGACTGTGGCCGTTAGTAAGTGGGTATATAGAGAATTTTTGCCGACTCACAAAGGGGGAAGTTGTAGCCTTTCTTGAAGCCGAGTGGGTTGTAAACCTTCCTCCAGAACCGCACGAACCAGTTATCGTAGTGTGTCATTGCTATGTTGTCAGTGGAAGCGGTGTTGATTAAGATGAGATGCACTAAATATATAGACATAACCTTCTCTGAACAACCCTTTCCTGCGACTCTGTTCAGGGACACGGCTTGGTATTTGTATGCTTCTGTCGGCGAAGCATTGGCCCGGGGTACGAGCAATGTGACCATGTAGAGAGAGATTCTCGATTACGGCCTTTACACGTCATGGCCCTGTCCCACATAGCTCAGCCATCGCGAATTACTGCGTTTCTCACCTCTCCATGGCGTTCTCACCGAAATTAGGTTATATCATGGCGAGTGCCAATCACTGGAGCAGTTAGACTATCCACTCACAACCCACAAAGTCAGCTGGGAGGCATCGTGGAGGCATCGTGGAGGCATCGTGGAGGCATCGTGGAGGCATCGTGGAGGCATCGTGGAGGCATATAATTAGTTTTCTCTAGGGGAGTCGTAGATACAATTTGTAGGCTATACGAGAGTCATCTAAATCCTATTTTCAACAATACTGTCTTATACCAAAGCGGTATCATTTCGCTCGATGCCAGTGGGGTCACAGACATGGCAAACCATCAAGATACGCGTACCCTGTAGATCCCTCGTCTCTCGTTGGCCGGCTCGTAAACGATCGGCGCTGTCCAGACTAACACCCGTACGACTCAGCCCTGCGTCGTATCTACCATACGACCAGTACGGCGATGATGTCTCATCCAACCTCCACTCCCTCATATATCGTGCATCTGGAAAAATGCCCCCCAAACTCTTCCTCCCTCCACTTCTATTCCTTCGCATGATTGCTCTGCTCGTACCCCTCATGCATCTATAGAATCAACACCATCTAGACTACAAACTCCCTCCAAACCGTCGTCCCCGCTTGCGCGTCGCCACCATGCCTCGTAAACCCTCATCCACTCCCCCCAAGAGACTAAGAGCCTCAAAATCAAAAGTCACAACAGGCTGTCTCACCTGCAAGTAAGAACCTCCCAGCCCACTCTTCCTCCTACCACTATTAAATCACATCTCTTGCTAACCCCCCATAGAATAAGACACGTCAAATGCGACGAAGCTAAACCACACTGCCGCCGCTGCCTCTCCACCGGCCGCACCTGTGATGGCTACTCATCTCCTCCTCGTCGCCACTGCACTATTACCCATTCCCCCGCCGACTCCCACGTCTTGACAACCCTCCCCGGCACCCCATCAGAGCAACACTCTTTCAACTTCTTCCAATCGCACACCTCGCCCCAACTCCGCGGCTTCTTCTCCTCCCCCTTCTGGTCCCAACATGTCCTGCAAGCCAGTCTAAGGGAAGAAGCTATCTGGCACGCCGCTGTGGCGCTAGGGGCGCTACACGGGGGCTTCGAAGACGCCAAAACAGGAGAGGGATTTGCAATCAAGCAGTACATCAAAGCCATCAGCTGCCTAACACGCCCCGGTGCAGAGAGACGGCTAGATGTAGCCCTAATAACCTGCCTCCTCTTCACCTGCTTCGAGTCCCTCCTCCGTTCCCCCTCGGCACTATATGTTTACCTCCCTAGAGGAGGCACAGAGCGCATCGGATGAGCTGTGGAATTACTGTCTCTACACTCTCCAGCCATTCTCTCCCTCGACGGCGTCACAATACCCATCCGCGCACCACCATCAACATCAACATCAACACCCGTCCCCGCACCCAACGCGCGCCGACCTCGCACACCTCCAATCCCGCTACGCAACCGCCCTATCCACCTTCCTGCGCACCAACCCCAGCCGCACACCCCGCGAGCGCAAAGCAAGCGCCCTACTCCGCCTCCACGCCCTCGTCGCAGCCCTCTCCCTCAGCCCCGCATCCGTGTCCCCCTCCGAGGACGCCTGGTCCGCCCACACGGCAGACTTCGCGGGTATACTCGCCCTCGCGCGGGCGATCGTGGATGATGATGACAGCACCGCGGGGGATGTGGGGAGGGTGTGTCTTGATACTGGGGTGCTGGGGCCATTGTATCTTGTTGCGTTGAGGTGTAGGGAGGGGGTGGTGAGGAGGGGGGCGGTGGAGTTGCTGCGGAGGGGTGGGAGGGAAGGGTTGTGGGATAGTGGGCTTTTGGCGAGGGTAGCTGGGAGGGTTGTCGGAATTGAGGAGGATGGCGGGGGGGTGTGTGGAGGTGGGAATAGGGGGAGAGAGAGGGTGGCGGATGTGGATGTAGTGTTTGACCCCGAGGGATGCAGGGCAGGCGTACGGTTTTTGATGGAGGGTAGTGGTGTTGCTGTGTAAGCCGCTCGATCTAGTATAAGCGGAAGAGTATGTTATTTTACAACTGCCGAAATCCATAAACCACCCTTATTTAACCCTTCGAACCCTTTTACGACTTTACAGAAGTTATCACCAACCTCTTAGCTATCTTGTGACGCAAAGTTATGTAGCATCTTAAATCATTGTACATATGCTAATATATATGTTTTCTTCATATACGTTGAGTTCAATAGCCACTGCTACATATCTAGCTATCTTCTTATTAGAAAGCTGTACTTAGATGCGCCTGTTTTGGAAAGAGCCCCCCGCGATCATGATAAAGTTCCCTAACTATTGCTCTACTCTTAACTTCTTACTACTCTAGATACTCATAATAGGATCTTTTGCAAAGACACTTGGATCTCACGCCTACATATCCAATGTGAAATCATTACTTAACTCTACAGCTACAGTGGCGGGCAAATTCATCAGGGTTAAGTAGATTTGATTGCCGGTCGATGGTCGCGGCTATCGCGAAATGAAAAACCAATTTATCCAGCGAGGCCCAGGCCTAAACCCTAACAAACTCCCAAACAATCCCCTCCCCCCTAGTCCTATCCAGCATCTCCACACCCTGCTCCACATAGCCCCCAACTCTCCAAAGCTCCCCCCAATGCGTCACAAGCAAGACATAACCTCCCCCTAGCATCATCCTAGCACAGAAATACTCCCACCCCTGCTGACGCCCCGCCGAGCAGCACAACCTCCCCTTCAGATTATGACCCAGAAATTTCCCCGACGCGAGGTTCTGGAACCCGAGCCACCCCTTGGTCTCGCCGCAGACCCAGTGGATGGATCCGCGGCCGCCGGGGGCGGCTAGCACAACCTGGCCGTCGAGGAGGGTGAGGACGCGCCCGGACGCGGTGGAGCGGATGATGAAGGTGGAGCCGGGGCAGGGGATCGAGGACGTGGAGGCCGAGGTTGGAATGTCAGCCGCGACCGAGGATGGGGGTGTTGTTGCCGCTACAGAAGCGGTAGAGTTGTCGCCGCTGTCCTGGGTTGGGTTGTAGCCTGCTTTATATAAGACCATGATTGCGGAGTTGTGTCTGTGGTGTTGGTGGGACGAGAGGAGTTGGATGGTTGCGTGCTGACTGACTACCTCTGAGCGTGTTGATTCGCGTAGCCGCCTCGCGCCGTAAGTGGGCTACATAGCCAGGATCATCGACCACCTCAAGCAGATGCATTAAATACTAATGGATGTGCCTGCCGCAGCAACCGCAGGCGTCGATGTAACCGGACGGGCGTTCACGACAAGCAAACGTAGAAGGTACCTTTACTAGTAAATTATATGCAAGGTAACAAAGAACGTTTAAAATTTAATATACTACGAAAACGATGAATTCTATTAGATTTTAGTGTGTTATAAGAGCCTATTGACATTTGCACCTATTATAACTATACATTAAATAATTAGAGGCTAGCTATGCTCTTAATATAAGTAGAAGAGAATAGTTATCTAGTTAAAAGAGATTAATAGCAGAGCTATACTAAAAAACTTCATAATAATACAAATAACAGACCCCCTTTCTTAAATTGGGCGTGTGTAGAAGCAGTAGAAACATAGCTTGTATAAACAAATATATATGTTCCAACCCAACCACCAACTATATTGAAATCCCTCGTGCTTTTGGGGTTGAGAGGAAAATGGGGATAAGCGGACCATGTATATCCTGTGGGGTGAAAGTACATCAAATAAGCAGATGCGATGACTGCATGATATGTACGATATATAGGCAGCAGATGTCTCGGGATGGAAAATGCAAATTGTGTGAAAATTCAGGATTTGAAGAATGACTTACACAAATGGGTGGTCTTCAAAAGGATACGGATGATCACAGTGAGCAGTAGAGGTGGCTTGGTATCGCTCTCAGGAGCAGAAGGTAAAGCAGTGCATCTTTGATGTCAAGGCGAGGATATACTAATTATGAACTAGATCAATGCTGGATATTGAGAATCGTACACCAGACTCACAGAAGTTAGCGACGAGTAATCGGTCATTGAAACGGATGATAGATGATCAAAATATATAGATTTCGACAATAAAGGTTAGGATAGTGTTCGGGAGTGTTACGTTTCATAAACAGAAGTAAAGTAGCCAAAATAAGGTTAAAAGCGACAGAGTCAATTCAATACCATAGAAAGTAGTTATCAACATGCTCCCAAGATCAGTAGCTACCGACACTTGGGAGGAACTTGCTACGGAGGGCTAAGTGTCAGTCACAGTAATCTAACCGATCTGTGCTTTAAGCCAACCCAACAAGTTTGAGCGAGTCGTTCCAAATCCGACCCTCCGTCTCTAGATCGTACGCGCGTTTGGAGTACCCCGTAGCAAAAAACCAGCCGCGACTCTCATCTGCAGGCTCTGCCTCAGCGACATTGTTCAAGTACTTCCCTCCCCTTCCCTCCCACTCCTTGCCAATCGCCGCCCAGACAGTTGTTGCAGCCCCCTGCTCGGGACTCTTGATAAGCTTCAGGAGCGCCTCGTTGGATGACATGCTCTCCACGAACTCCGCGGGAACATGAACTGAGAGACCAGTGTTGATCTCACCAGGGTGCAGGCTTAGTCTATGAAGGCCTTGAGAGCCGTATCGCCGCTCGAGCTCATTGGCGAAGTAAATATTGGCCATCTTAGACTGCGAATAGGCAACAAAGGGCTCGTACCCACCCTTCTGGAAGTTGTAGTTATCCGAGTCATTGATGCCGTGGATGCCATGTGCGGCGGAAGAAACGCTGATAACTCGAGAGTTGAACTCGGGCGTGGAACCTGCAAGCAACGCCGGCTTGAGCAGCTGGAAGAAAAGGAAGTGGGATAAGTGATTGACTCCAAATTGCAGCTCATGGCCATCCTTGGTAAATTCAAGAGTCTGAACCGCCATAATCCCGGCATTGTTGATTAAGATATTGATCTTAGCCGTCCGGGACAGAATCTGTTTGGCGGCACCACGGACGCTTTCCAGAGACTCCTGGTCCATCTCAACAATCTCCATGCGGTCAGGGTTGAAGAAACCAGCCAAGGCAGTCTTAGCTTTGGAAAGGTTGCGAGCCGTTAGAAAGAGCCTTGCTCCGGTAGTTGCGAGAGCACGGGCTGTTTCGATGCCAATACCTGACGAGGTGCCAGTGATGATAATGACCGTATCCACTAGTTTGCCCTCTAAGCCTTCATCGTGAACAATCTGTAGCGCGGTTGGTCGGGCATCCCCAGCACCTTGAGGGCTGATGTGGGCTTCTGTGTAGCCAGACATACTCGTTGATTTATCAAGTGAGGCTTGTTATTGAAAGGTAGGCGATCGTAGTTGAAGAATGGTAGAAAGTAGATTGGCTGGGGAAGAGATAATAGATTCTTGAATGCGAGCTCCCTGGGTCTTTTATATCTGGTTTGGATTTATCTTGTCTACTTACAAACGAGCTGTTCGTCACTGTCTTTTAATACTACTAGTTAGTATGTCCGTACGTAGCCCGCAGTTACCCCTTACCTCCGTGCCAGCAATGCCTTTTGCAGCGGTTTGCTCTCTAAATGTTACGAACTATGTCTCCATACATACTCGGCGGTTAAGTCAATTCTCTCCGATCCGAAGTCTTCATCGGAAACTCTTCGACACATCCTGGTTTATGGCTGACTCGCTTTTGCCAATCTCGTCCTACCGTCGGAGTTAAGCCGTGACCTAGTCCCGGTAGTTTCAATTTTGCTGGCTGACAGCTTCTGCCTTTCTAGTCCTAGCGGCAGACGCTACAGTATCAACACAACTCTATTTCAGCTGGCTGATGGCTTTTATTATTCTAGTCCTAGCGTCAGACTGTTTCAACTCCCGCTGGCTGACAGCGTTTTACTATTCTAGTCCTAGCATCAGACTGCATCAACAATTGTCTTGCGACAGGGTGCGTCTCTAGACAGAGTGCGTGCGCGTCTAGAGACGCACCCTGTCACACAAATATATGATTTAGGTTACTATGCAACTGGTGGTGCCGCCAGACTAGAGCTCGCGTCAGTGGGGCCAAGTTCATGAGAAAAAAGTTGTCTAGGAGGTCCTTACCATGACAATGTTGCCGTACAGGTCTTTTCGTACGTCGACGTCACATTTTATGATGGAGTTGTATTGAAGTCATAATCCGCGCTAGCTATAAAAGGCCAGGCAATAGAATAGGACTCATTAGGCGGGTTAACTCAGAAGTTACACTGGTTCCAATCAAACCAAGTATTATAAAGGAGTTATTATCAAGTGTGCTGTTGCCCGAGTTCAGGAAGTGGGGATCAAGAGAGGATCTTCACCTCTCATTATTCTCCATCTGTTCGAAATGTCGACAAGTTCACGGCATCCCTCGATAACCCATGACCATTTTGTCAGAAATAGCGGCGTAGCCTCCCAGCTCTCCTTCAAATAAGGCTCTCCCCACAAAATTAACCCCTCTCTGTCACTCCCAGGCAGGCTGCCATCCTGCTGCCGATGCCGCGGTAGACTTGGTATTGACACTGGGCCTACCTGATATTGTCCAGCCGGTGACATCACGTATACCAGATCTCCAAAAAGAGATTTCAGAAAATACTTATGATTAAAACTGTTCTGCCTCCGGATGAGATTGTCTCTAATTTCTGGAAACGGAAACATATCCATCCACATGGGATGCGGACAATTCATTTGAAGCTGGGTTGGCAAGAGGCACTGTGGCATTATTTGGCGAGTCGGCCGAACTATTGCAACTTCACACCCTGCTGCTATGTCGGAATGTAGGGGTGGATCGTGAGCGACGTTACTGAAGCTGGCCATCGATTTTAGCAGACTCATATTTTGTAAGAATCCTCGGGTTAGATTATGGATGATTAGATGGATCAAGGCGTGATCAGCAGATAGAGAAGGGCCGGAGTCATGAGTTGGATCGAGCTCGAGGCCAGGCGTTGCTTCACCTGGTACCCTGCAGATCTCTGCTGCGTGGTATTGAAGTGGCTGGCTATCTCCATGCTCAAGAACCTGTTGATCGTTGGCAGTGTGCTCTGAGTCGAGGACTGCTGGCCGAGAAGTCTGGATTGAAAGGCAAGGACGTTGGACCAATCGCCAACTTTCGATACGATACGGAGTCTTGTGAGCCGTGCGAGTCTTGGGGTTTTCGTCGGCTTGATCCTTAATCCGTTGCCCTAATGGCGCTGTGAGCTACACGAAGACAGGAAAGGGTTGCAGGCACCTAGCAATCGGGCTTACTGTGCGCTCTCTGGTTCAGCCGGTTCTGCAGCCTCTTCCGTTCTTTCCGCTCCTCAACAGCGACATTGTGGTTAGTGACCTTCATGTTTGCAAAAAGACAAGGGAGCGCAGTAAAACAATCCGGTCGGTATAAACGGGAATGAAAATGTTTTCGACAGAGGGAAACCACCTGGCCACCATGACGACGGAAATAAAGTTGTGGTACGCAAGTGGCGCGCTAAGCCCAAAGAGGTGAGGTTGTCAGCCAGCTGACAAAGAGAGTGGCCAAAGCCTAACTTTAATGATAGGACCAGAAGAGCAGAGACTAATCTAGGCGTAGGACTAGAACAGTAAGTTCTGTTAGCTAGCGGAAGTGGAGTCTGATGCTAGGACTAGAATAGTAAAATTCTGTCAGCCATAGACGTTAATAAGTGGATACCGAATTAACGTAGCTTTTCGCTTTTAACGGATTTAACCTTGAAGCTCCGTTGTAATCGTCCGTTTGCGGTTTTCTAAGCCTACTTTCATTTTGACCACTGCGTACATATACGTAGGCTCTCTCCAAAGAAGTCTGATCATCCTTCGTCCTTCAACAGAACATTTATCCACAATGACGCCAAATTTCACTGCGGCTGATGTCCCCGATCTCTCGGGAAAAGTTATTATTGTGACCGGGGGCAATATAGGATTAGGGAAAGAAAGCATCCTCCAGTTCAGCAAGCACAACCCGTCCAAGATTTACATGGCAGCACGAAGCGAGGCCAAAGCTCGCGCCGCGATCAACGACATCCAACAGATTGTTCCAAAGGCTCCAGTGGAATTTCTGGAACTTGACCTCGCGTCACTCGCTTCAGTCAAGGCCGCAGCCGCACAAGTACTTGCTACTACGAGCCGTCTTGACATTCTGATGAACAATGCCGGACTCATAACGCCCGTTCACAATGTCACCAAGGACGGGTATGAGATACAGTTTGGGACGAATCATATGGGTCATGCTCTCTTCACCAAACTCTTGATTCCTCTCCTCCAAAAAACTGCCGCCAAACCGAACAGTGACGTCCGTATTGTCAACATGAGCTCTTCCGAACATACTGTTGCACCGAAGGAGGGCCTTCTACTCGATCAAGTCAAAACCAGTATGACGTCTACAGGATTTCGAACCCTTTATGGACACTCGAAGCTTTGCAACATCTACTTTACCAAAGGCTTAGCTAAGAGGTATCCTGAGATAAAGTCTATCGCAGTACATCCAGGTGCTGTGCAGACCAACCTCATGTCTGGGTCTAAGGAAGAATACAAGCTTTTTGCTCCACTCTTGACTCTTATGAGTAAGCTCTTCTTTAACAAGGTCGAAGACGGCGCTTTGAATCAGCTTTGGGCGGCAGTGGGGAATAGGGACGACATTGAACAAGGAGGATTTTACTACCCTGTGGGTAAAAAGTTTCGTGGTGGCCCGCTCGTGAATGACGCAAATTTAGCAGACAAATTATGGGAATTTACAGAGGCGGAGCTGGTGGATTGGTCATAGGGTTGTTATTGTATGATGTAATAACATAGAACGTTTATAGCATAAGCCAATGTACCTTCTAGCCATAGCTGTCCGACCAGAGCGTTGAAGCGCTAAGCTACTAGTGTTTTATTCATAGTTTAAGATCGTCATAATCATTAGATTTAATTGAAATATTTTAGTTGTGAGAAAACGTTTATAACTGACCATTTTTAAACGATCCAAATCATAAGAGAATAAGGTGCAGACCGTGTCTTCTCGCACCTAAGATTGCGCTGTCTAGCTCACTAAATACAAATGTCCCCTCCTTAGGCTCAATCATTTCTCACGACACACACCCTAAGACCGTGTTTACACTTGCTGCTGCAAGCTTTGGCCAGACTTCGTCCATGTAATCAGTTGAACTCATGGACGAGTTCTGCAACTCAGCACCGCGGACGAGGAAAGGCCTGCCATTTACGACTAGCTCTTTCCCGGGCGGAGAGTCTCGGAGGGATGGAATTGTCAATTGCACCTTTGCAAATTTCAGGACAAGGCATTGGTGAGTTTGGTCGACTTGACGGTTTTAGGGTTATACAACGCAGCGACAAACAGGTTTGGGGATGGTGGGAATGACGTGGGAGGGAAGAATCTCCCTCGGGGAAGAAAGAAATCCTAAGTAAACGAAATATATCGGTAGAGGTAGACTATGCTGGTTCTGTTGACGACTTGATGCTTGATGATAGTGCATACCATGTCAAAGAGCGGGGTTCCGGAAACTGTTATCTAGTAGATTATCCAGTAGACAGAAGTGTCGATTATGGGGAAGTATTGATCATGATCATGGGGTTTGTTTTTCCTATATTCCCTGGGGTTACCAGCTCCATCTGCGGATTAAGAGAGCGATGATTGGCTAAAACCCCGACAGGATAGTCGATCAGAACCATGCATGCTGCGGGAACACAAATAAACTCCTAACACAAACACAAACATAGTGGACCTTCCATTCAACTTTTGCGCTAATTACTTCCAAATTACCGATAGGTAGCAAAGGCGGATCTTGTGCTTTTTTCCACTTCCTACACTCTAATTCCCCGCTTCTCTCCGCAATCCAGGTACTGTTGGCTTTAACCTCTCTAAGTGCCGGAATTATGGTTAAGCTACTGGCCCAGATTCCGGCGAGTGGGAGGCGACTAGGATCACATCCCCACATACTGTCATGCGTCCTCTTCATGGGCAATCAAGCCTAGGAAAATAAAGTCCCGAAAAGATGGCTACCAACATATTCAAAGCAATGTAGTGTCTACTTGTCTGTTTAGCTGAGACTGAGCTTTGATTGGAGTAAAAACTGGGTAGAGTAAGTGATTTTGGCAACTGGTCATTGATGTCCGACTCTCACACATCTCTTGGATATATAAAGACGCATGGGGATCATATGAAACCTCTCTTTCTCCAGCCAGCGCAACAATCTTTACGCCTCATCTGATTCAAGCTGAACCTACGTCATCTACTTGACTTCCTTATTTCATTGCATCGCAATGTTGCTCGCTAAAGCTCTTGCCGTATTTCACGCGGCTCAGTTCCTTCTAGGAGTTGAAGCACATAGCATGGGGCGCTGGGCCCGAGACCGTTGGCAACGGTAACGATGCCATATGGGAACCCTTTCTGCTGCAAGATGGCAACACTATGGTGGTCTATTACTCTGATCAACGCGACCCAGCACACGCGCAGAAACTCGTTCACGTCACGAGCACAGACTTGCGAAACTGGTCTAACCCTGTCAACGACGTCACTTATTCCGACTTTGATGCGCGTCCCGGCATGGCTGTCGTTGCAAAAATTGGAAACACTGGGAGATATATCATGGTTTATGAGTTCTGTGGTTTGCCAGGTTGTCAGGTATACTACAAAGTGGCTACATCACCTTATAGCTTTGGTGCAGTGGCCGGAAACCCCGTCATTGCCAACGACGGTTCGGGACTCTACGCCGCACCATATGTTATCTGGACCCCGCACCAACAGCGGAATGATGGGTCGGGCCTTATTATGATTAGTGGAGCTAGCCGGGAGCAGCTCTTCGTCAACGACGACAATGCCAGTACCACAGCGTTCAGACTAGTTGATATCGGCCAGTGGACATCCCACACGCGCCAATTGTCGATTATTAGCTCAGATAATCAAAACCGGCTAATGGTTTCTAATGGCAGACAGATGAACTCAGCAAGCATTCCCTGCAACTTTGTTGCTACTGGTATTGTGAATATCCCAACTTAAGTCTCGATTAGCTCTGCTAGAATCGGACAACTTGAAGGCTCATTATCAGGACAAGTGAACATTATGTTTATGGTTTTTAAGATAGGAAAATCTACTTCTGCAACGATACGGGTAGTTAGTAACTCTAAGTCTTTTTTAACTAGTAGTTAGAGAAAAACATACTTTACTGCCAAGCTAGCCGCACCCCGAAACCGGCGACATTTCTTCGTGTACATCAACTGTAATCTGATTTATCTAGAAAACATATAAAAATATCTATTTCGCCGTTGATAAATGTCAACTCTGAATCCTCACTGTGAATCATCGCACTAATCTCGCAATATGGCTGGTCTGAAATCCTGGGTTCAACGAAAGCTGAAGAAGCTACGGCGCCGCACTCTATATCCAAATCCACAGGATAATGATCCATACATTCCCCAAGGCCTCCCCTTCTTCCCAAAATCTCTCCAACGCCTGTCTCTCAATCCATGGCCGTCTTCAAGCTCTTTCTTCCAATTGTGGTGTATCAGCAAAAGTATGGCCCATTAGTTCCTGAACTCGGCCTCCCATAACACCTTTAGCTAACTTGCGGACTAGCTTCTCCTCCTCTAAGGACACAGAAATCGACACACTACCAAAGTTTTGTGCTAGGCGATGGATCTTGGTTGTGCCTGGAACAGCAAAGATGTCATCTCCCTGTGTAAGAACCCAAGCTAAAGCCAACTGCGCAGTGGTGATGCTTTTTTTCTTGGCGATTTCAGATAACTTGTCGACAATCGCCACGTTGTTTTCTAGGTTCTCGGCCTTAAGCCACGGTAGGGCTGCTCACAAGTCGCCCTCCTTAGTGAAGTCCTCGACATTGCGGAGCCCGCCAGTTAGAAGACCGTTTCCCATTGGGCTATAGGCCACCACAGCAACGCCAAGCTCGCGAGCCGCCTCCAAGAGGCGGATATTAGGGTCTTCAATTGCAATACAGAAGGCGCTGTACTCGACTTGCACAGCTGTAATTGGGTGCACAGCATGGGCCCGGCGTAAGGAGTCTGCACTACACTCGCTCAAACCAATATGCTTAATCTTCCCAGCTTCCTTAAGCTCGACTAACGCCTCAATGGTCTTCTCAACTGGTGTGACCTTGTCAAGACGGTGAACGTAGTACAGATCAACATATGGCAGTCCTAGCCGCTTGAGTGACGTCTCTAGAGCTTTGCGGCAATATTCTGGGGAGGAATCAATGATCATTCTTTTATCCAGAGCATCTGCAGGAGGTGACCTCAGGCCGAATTTAGTAGCTAGAAAGATATTCTCGCGCTTCGCGGGGTTGGCGGCAATCCATTTTCCGATAAGGTCTTCGGAGTCGCCGTATTCGTCAGCTACAGAGGTCAGTTTGGATTCGATTTAATGCTAAGCGGTGGCTGCGCAACTTACCAGTGTCCCAGAATCTTTCGCCCATCTCGTATGCTGCGTCTAGGAACTTCAGTCGCTCTGCATCCGGCCCTGGCACGCTATACACGCCGCTTAGATTCATCAAGCCTAAACCGAGACGTGGTACTAGCGGACCAAGTTTTCCCAGCTGGCGGAGTACGACTTCTGGAGAGGTGGCCATAGTTTCTTTCTAGCTGATGTAAGGTGCAGAGTTGCCAGTGGTGATGATGATGGTAGTGGTATGAGTATTGACATCTTAAAAACGACGAAATGGGGCAGTTGATATACTTTGGGTAGCTGGACCCTGGATTTTACGGTGGAATGAAGCTTAAATGGCAGTTATTCGGTGGAATTAGAGGTTTATAGGAGCATCAACTCCTTGTGCAACATGAGTTTAAAGCCTAGTATTTACCTCCGCCGTTAGCTCCGCCGTTAGCTCCGATGTTAGATCCGCCGTTAGATCCGCCAGTAAATCCACCTGTTACGGATTTAATTTATATTTATCGGTACCTTTGGTAATAGTTTTAGTTATTCTTTTCAACTGACTTTAACTTTCGTATTTGAAAGGATTGGTTCGTTGATTAGTTCACATTATTATTCTACACCGAAGGCCGGTCCCTGGTTCAGCCTTGCTGACACCGGATTTAAGCAACAGCCCCGACATCCAAGTTACAAGACCGAACCGTAACAAGCTTAATTCGTCTATTCTCCAACTCAACAAATTAAACAATGTCAAGACCACTCAAGAGGTTAAAGGTGCGAAAGGGGACATTCAGCTGCTGGGAGTGCAAACACCGCAAGATACGTTGTGAAGTAACGCCGCCAGGCTCCATGTGCCTGTTCTGTCAGCGGCGAGGGCTCTCGTGCGTAAGTCAGGAGTTTGCCGTGGAGAACGAAAGCGAAAGCGAAATCCGCGAACAGACGGAGAATAATCTCGACCGTGTCGAGACGCTTGTTGATCAGCTACTACGACAGCGCGGTCAACAGGCACAGAGAAATGAATCGCCGAATCGCACTATGCTACTTAGCATACCACAATCAATCTCTAGTTTCTCCGTGGGCAGGTATCTGTACTCAATTCTCCCAGCGCCGGCGACTGCTGCAGTAATCATAGAGCGTGGAAAGTTTGCTCTGATGCCCACACCCGCAGGACGAGCGGTGGGTGCTGTACAGCTGGAACCACCACCTCCGTCTGCTCATCCAGTGCACTTCGCCCGTAGATTGATACAGTTCGCAATTTGTTTGCAACAATCAAAAATTCAGGTGGACGAAGCTACACGCTATGTTGAAATTGCATCACAGCATGTCACAACTAAAGACGACTTAATGGACTCATTAGACGGGTTGGAAACGCTGACTCTGGAAGCAACCTATCATATCAACAGCGGAAACCCGCGTGTTGCTTGGCTGAGATTTCGTCGAGCCCTGGCCATCGCCCAGCTACTAGGGCTCGGTGTGACCGAGATGACGGAACGCGAGGAGGGCATATGGTTTCTTCTAATCATGGCTGACCGCCACATGTCGTTGAGATTAGGCCTTCCCATTGCCGTGGAAGACAATAACTTTTCGGATCCTCGAAACGACGGACAGTCGATATTAAATCACATTCACGTTGTGGTCTCGGGACGCATAATTTCTCGAAATCTACGCATGCAGCGGCACTGGGAACCCGAGTACAACGAGACTCAGAAGATTGACTACTTGTTGAAACAAGTAGCGCGATCCCTACCAGCAGAATGGTGGACATTTAGCTCTCTACAGGCTCTAGCTGAAGCCGATGTTCTAGAGAAGACGTTGGAACTCTGCGCACAACTAACGCATCACTACCTCATAGTAGTCCTCCACCAACCCTATATCGTCCAATCGCTCGTCCTTCCTACGACAAACGAACATGTGTCGTATAGCAAACTGGTCATTTGCTCGGCGAGTCGCGAGGTTCTCTTGCGCTTTCTTTCAATCTGCAATTTTCACCGGGGGGGCTCGTATTTCGGACTTGGAGAGAAGGCCTGTACGGCCATCTGCGTATTACTCCTTGCACATATCGAAGGACACCGACTAGACCAAGCAAACGCTCTAGAGCACCAGCGGCCCCAAGACCTGACCATTATCAATAATGTGCTTAATTTATTCGAAGAGATGCCTGTACCAAACTTGGAAGTAGAGACTCTGAAGAAGTTAGTAAGGATTGAGGCGCAGGTTGCTAACGGCGCCAACTATATGTGGACGAAGG
Source organism: Pseudogymnoascus sp. SDFLT0511 (assembly GCA_030180035.1). Lineage (NCBI taxonomy): Eukaryota > Fungi > Ascomycota > Leotiomycetes > Thelebolales > Thelebolaceae > Pseudogymnoascus > Pseudogymnoascus sp. SDFLT0511. Next base: position 537,118 of record JASCQD010000005.1, on the reverse strand, counting down.
AAGCGGGTGTTGGTCTGAAACTAACGATTCCGTATTTTGGAACAGTACGATGCGTGTTCACGAGTTCCCGGGAACAAGTTCTCCACCAAGAACCCTCTCTACTCCTGCCATCAGACACAGCTGGCTTACTGGATTTACTAGACATGTTCGAAGACTCGCCTCTACGTGAGTAAGTTTAGCAAAGCTGTACATAAACTTATACTATTTAATAAGGGTAAATAAATCATTATAATGTTCTATAGGGCAGATGAGATGCGTAAACGCTATATGCCATTAGTTAAATAAGCAAGACAAGATCTAACCTATAACTCTAACTCTATAACTACATTCTTCATCCTTAACCTATGCACGTTAGCCTTTATAATACCGCGAGCTTGTAATGGCCAATGATATTAAGAGAACATATTACAGAACATATCTGCAAGATCTAACGTCTTATAACAGCCTCTAAAGGTAAGACTTTTCATAAGCTAAACGAGTGAGTGTGTAGAACAGATGAGTAAGTTTGAGCTCTAATGTATGAGAAATGTACACGCTACAGTTATAATGGCGCCATCCGTCCAAGTGAGTAAGCCTCGTCGCACTTATTTTGCAATCGCGACCACCTCGGCCACCTCGACCACACAAATCTCATGTTTGCGACGCGTTATACCGCGACAGTAGAGTCACATGGGCGAGCAGGGTGAGCTCGATGGGTGAGGAAGGTGAGTACTGAGCTAAGGAAACACTCGATAGCCATGGACAACCGAGCATAGGGTTCAGGACATCCTTGATAACTTGGAACCGCTTTACAAAGCTGCGCGGAAGCTCTTTGTGGACTCTTGCATGCATGCACGGTAGCGACCCACCCCTACCTCCTGACTACAGCCGATTCGCCATTGCGGATCTTTGGCACGGCGTTCGTAGGCGAGTTATCTGCGATGCAGCTGGAGATGGTCGCAATGGAGATGCTTGGTCGAAACAGTTGCGGAAAAGCTTAACCACAGAGATAATTACCCTTGAGATGGGTGAGAAGCTCGCTCCTCAGGCTCTAAAGCAGGAGTGCTTACCTGAAGAGCGAAGTACTCCAGAACGCTTGCCTCTCGCTGTCCTAATATAGCGGTTTTATACCAGTCTCAGTCTATTGAAACAGTTGAGAATAACCATGGTTTAACTTGTACGTAGTAGCTCAACTTGTTGGGAAAGTCAGGTGGGTTACATGGCATATCATGCCCATCCAACTAAGCAAATTCTTCAATCCGATCAGTGAGCATACCCAACAAGGTTTTCTGACGAGCAACCCCCGCCTATATTAATCGGCATGCTGCAAAGACGACCATGGAAGCTTGCCCAGGCCAAATATCGCTAGGCTGGAGCATGTAAAAGACGAAGCGGGCATCGGTGACGGCGACCAGGATGGTCCCATCCAGTAAGACCCATAGACTAGACCCAGGTTGCCGTCGCCTTGCACGGTTTTATAAGCCGCTGGTCTCATTACATGTTCTCGATCCAAATGGCTGGCGGAGAAATCCCTCGTGCCGTGAAAGAAGCGGATACTCTCCACACATATCCACGGGAGCTGAGGCAGACCTTCTTAGACCAGCTTGCCTACGTGTGTGACAATATCAATGGCGGAGATACTGTCACAGCAATAGCACTCGAGGCGCAACCGTCAGGCGTTACGTTCTGGGCAGCATCCAATAACAACGTCCCTGGGCGTACGATTTCGTTCCTCCAAGTAATTCTAAGCGCCCTCTAGAAACTTGCATCTTGTAAATAATATCAGTTATGATCAGCGGTCATGACTGATATTATTTCGCCTGGATCGTAGCCCCAAGCCCGCTCGAGATCTTTAAGTCTCCATATGGCGCCCCATCCGGTAGTCTTGTCGATGATCTTAAAGAGCCTGGCCACAGCGAGATGCTCGCTTCGATGACTAAGAAGCTTGCCCGCGATGTATAAAGGCTGGATTGCATTGATAAGGTTGGCACTATGTGGGTTGGTCAATGAAATTCCACAGACCCTTCTGGCGTGCCAAACAGCTGACCATTGTGGCGTCGATGGCTGTGGTAGTCTTTCCGAAGGTCTGATCTCCAGCATTATGATACACGCAGTGTGGTACAATTGATTGCTCGAGATTGCAGCCCAATGAGCAAACAAAATTTCCGGGAAGATCTGGCCACTGCCAGTTCCTGTTGTCTTAATCGGTAGTATTGCCGGGGGGCGCTGTTCATTCCAATACTGTAGCTCGTCCCATAACCGATTCCACTGCTCAATATATGGCCGAGTGTCATATACATCCAGTTCGCCCAACTCCAGGTGCCTCGTTCGCCTGCACGCTAGATCACAAGTCTTAGCGCACAAGTACACAGCCCAATTTGCGTGCATGTCAGGAACCAGACGGCTTTTCTGTAAGAACGTGTCTTTGATTAACTCCTCCTCACTCTCTTTTGAGCTTGGACTGTCAGACATTGTAGGGGTCCATTTATCAATATGAAGCACGGTACTCTCCGCTCCGTCGGAAACAATTGCTCCACACAACTCCATGCGGGCATAGCACCAGAAAACGGCCTGTAAAAGCCCCCCGGAAAACCCGTTAATATTAAAAGAATCAAATAGAGTAGCACAGCCTTCAATATGACGTCTCCAATCCCTCGGGCTCACAGACATCAACTCAAGGCAGGCGAGAATGCAGACTGTGACAAGTACATTCGGATCTTTGGCTTGCAGAGATGGGGCCAAGAGTCTGATGGACTCTTGGTACAGTTCAAGACTATCATAGGACTTTTCAAGGCCAGTTTTTCTTTCAGTTTGTCGAGCTGAAAATGCTAAAATTGCGTAAAATAACGCTGGCGAGCCATGTGCTACAATTGGGACCTGGACGCCGAAATGTCGTGCCTCGTCGAACTTGTCGAGGTACGGGGCGCATTCGGAAATCCAATTTTTTAGATAGTTGATTAATCTGGCCTTTGGAATTGATACTCTTGTAAAATCCAAGCTTTGCTTCGACAGTTCTGGAGCAGGTACATTGACGGGCTCGGAATGTGCAGGAGAATTGTACCTGCTTGGAGCGATACTGGCAACACCAGTGAAAACGACGGCTCGTAGTTCTTCTTGAAGATCGAGGAAGCGGGGGTTTGCGGCATACTCATCAACGCTTGACAGCTTACCTGGCGAAAAAAAGGCATCTTCCTCGATCACAGGAGTTGCACCTTCATAGAGCGGCGCTGTTGGGGCTCTTTCGCCATCGGCTGAGTGAACCATTAGGGTGGCCGAATCTGTCATCTCAAGCATACCTCTAGGGCGATGTTTGAACTTGGTCACATTTTACAGCCAGACGTTCAAACTGTGGAGTCCTGTAACATATTCAAACTTCTGTGCGTAGTGTGAACGGGTTGTGGAGAAAATACAGTCGAGACGACATAACTTTGCGAGGGCATCAGCCACGTATCGAGGTTTTTCCGTTCCGTTGAGCTTTTCCGCTTTGGTGGGTCAGAGACGAGACTTCAAGTCGACGTATCATACGGTTAATACGTTACCATCGATGCCTCGAGAGTAGGAGATAGAAGTGGGAGCCAATTGCAACCGCGACATGCCACGGAAACAATTAAGGAAGAAATAGAACTAGTGCCTTTAGGGCTTAAAGGTAGACATAACAAAATCTATAAAGCGGACGTATTTCTAGGCAATTTCATTTGATGGACAACTGGAAGCTAAAATACTTTAAGCGACTTATTATAATACTCGGCAATACGCATACATTCCTCCTTCAGATCATCACCCCTACCTTACCTCCGCCTTATATCTATTCCACGTATTGGAACAGTACAGGATCGGCTTTAGCTACTTAAAAGTTCGATTATTATATCTTCTCAACGTAATTCTCTTGGGCCATGCTTTTGGTCTCATTACCATCGATGTTTCCCTCTAAGAATGACGTCAAGCCAACATCTCTTTGCGCCTCCAGTAGTAGCTCAGCGTCTCGTTCACCAGTGTGACTCTTGAACACTCTGTCCATTTCCTCCAAGGTCGCATTCTTTGTCTCCGGAAGGAAGAGGTATACCCAGATGATACCGACGAAAAGGAAGGCGGCGAAAAATATGTACGTCCCCCATGCCCATGCCTCGAGCATGGGAGGCACGAAAAAGGCAATCGCGAAATTGTTGATCCAGTTGCTAGAAGCGCCGATGGACGCTCCTTTAGCACGAATGGAGAGTGGAAAAATCTCGGACACGAGTGTCCACGAAACTGGACCCCAAGTAGCCCCAAAACCGCTGATGTAGACCCAGATCAAAGCTACAGACTTACTTAGACAATTTCATGTAACAAATATGGGACGGAATCCTTACCAACGGCAATCCATCCAGCGGTAGCATGGGCTGGCCAGTCATGGCGGAATTTCGCGACGATAATACCAACTGATACCATGCTCACAAACATGACCACGGAGCCGACCAGAAGCATGGGCTTTCGACCAACCTTATCAATGATCAACTGCAAAGGTTAGTATATCTTCTCACTTTATCGAGTATTCATCAACTTACCATAGCAGGTATAGTGCTGACTATGAAGACGACGCCAGTGACACCAGTTGCCAATAGAGCGATTGTGCCACCAGTCAACCCAAGGCTGACAAATACATTGGAGGCGTAATAAATGACTGGATTTAGGTTAACACCCTGTGCTTTCCTAAATGGACTGAACAGCTTACTGGCGTCGATACCACTCCACTGTTGGAAAAACATGACCAACCACGCTGTACACACCCTCTTGAAGTTGTCCATAGTCCTGAAACAATTAGCGTATTGTGCAACTTGATTCATAAAGATGCTTCTATGCTCCTTCTCGGCCAGCTTTGGGAATGCCTTGGCAAAAGCTCTCTCTTCGAATACTGCTTCGGCCTTAATCTCCAAATATTCCACCTGGACCAGCTCATGGTCAATCGGCAACTTCGCCAACCACGCTAGCGTCGATTTTGCCTCATCATCTCTTCCAACTTTAACAAGCCACCTTGGAGAGAATGGCATCCACCAGATTCCTATCGCGAGAAATACAGCGGGGATTCCTTGAATGATGGAGGGCAGGCGCCATGCCAAATCTGATTGCGTCTCGCCAGTACCGCCAATATAGTTGCTACCATAGCCGACCCAAAAGGAGATCATAATGCCGAGGATGGTCGCAAATTGGTAGAAGGACACGAGAAGGCCTCGCATTTCGGGTGCGGCGAGTTCGGCATTGTATAGAGGCCCTACGCCACTGAAAAGGCCGACGCCAACACCCGTGAAAAATCGCCCGGCATAGAGAAGTGATGGATTGCCTGCCTGGGCTCCAATGTAAAGGTAACTGCCCAATATGACCCAACAGCATGCGAAGAACATGGTGTACTTTCGAGAAAAAATTTCACCTAAGATTCCAGCAGCAAGAGATCCCAGAATACCGCCTAGCTGGAGCACAGAGGTGAGCCACCCCGTCGCAGAGGACGATTGAGTAACTGACGGGAAACTGTGGGTGAAACGGGTCATGACCAGGGATTGTCCTAGAACCCCCTGCTGGTAGCCATATTCCAGGCCGCCGAATCTTCACATTCACAAATGTCAGTAGGGAAGCTTGATGATGTAGGAGGAGCTTACGAGGCAAAGAAGGCAATAAGGAGAACCTTTGGGTTGTGCCTCAAAGACTGCCACATTGTCTTTTTGGCGAGCTGGACTCGTTGCCGAGGGTGCACTATCGGCCCAGGGGCGGTGGTTTCAACATCTGACGACATGCGGTCGGCCATGTTTAATGTTTGTTACTTCGAGGGCAACGCTGAAGTAAAGGCTATCAAGAATGGGTGAGACATATTATAGAGGAGGAGACATATATATATGCTCTCTCAAACACAGCCAAACATGCAGCCCCAAACCCGACATCTCCTTCCCCACGTCTAAAAAATAATGCGGAGAAATCAACATGCGGGGAACACTAGACCCAAATCAATCTTCTATAGGCTCTGCTCCTTTATTTGGGCAAATTTGTGGCCAGATGTGGGTTTGCAACAACATTGGACAAGATTTGGAAACCGGAGCCTATGAGTTTGTTGTCGAACCTCGCCCTTGACCTTGGCAATATCCACTCATGTGCCTTGTAACTTGCAGAGATATAATTTATAGCAAGAGTCCTGATGTTTGAGGTGTATAGCCTACAAAACACGGCTGAGGAGCTTTCGAGAGCTAACTTACAATAGCGATGGGACAACGCCAACGAGTGGCAAGAAGTGCTGTATTAGGAAACAATAGGCACCGGCGACCGTCCATCGGTCGGAACCGGGCGATGTTGCGCCCCAACTAACCATAAGCTTTTCCAGTGTTCCCCGCACCCAATGTCATCCCATTTCGATTTTCAAAGGACCCACAACTAATTTAGTTGGAGAAGACACAAAGAAAAAATTCTGGGGCGATTCCCCAGATGCTTGGCGTCCTAGACTCAATGGTGGGAAAAGCGATATGTCGAGCCATGCCTTCATACGCACCCCACAGGACAATAAAGCCCGTGTTTGGTGCGCGGTCGAGTTGGACAGATAGAACGTTGGTTGGTCAGTAGGTAGTGAAGCAGTCGAATCGAAATCTGCCGTCCTCGTATTGTTTAGCCTACTGATGTAACAGGCGCATGCCCGCTAGACGACCATGCTGTTCCTGACAGGGAAAACCCCCCACCCCCCACTTTGACGAGTCGAGAATGCCCTATCTGTGCACGTAGGCTCCCTCCGTAGGCTCGGCAAACTCTTTTCGACAAAATCCTTTCGACTGACGCGCATTCGCACGATTTTGGGTTGTCAGAGCCACGCAAGACTTTGCATCGTAGGCGTGTCTTCTCTCGGGTCGCGAGAGATCGTAATGTCTGCTAGACGAGTGACGCCTGCGGGAAAACAGCGCGTCCGGACTGGCTGCTTGACATGTCGTAGACGCAGAAGAAAATGTAAGTCATCGTCACGGGCCATTCTGCAACATTCTAGTAATACTGGCTTGTTTGCTCAGGATAAGCTCTATTCAAATGGGAAAGACTCAGTTCGCTGACAGAGGGGCCCGCAAGGCGACGAACAAAAACCTCGCTGCGAGAATTGTGAAGCTAAGGGCTTTTCTTGCAGATATGGTGCCGACCTGTCTTTTGTATCGGTCTCTAACCCTAGACCACAACAGTCTAATGGGCCATTGAATGCCACTGTTCAAGGGTACAGCACTATCACTGTAAGCTTGTCTAATATGTTCATGTCTAATCACGCAGTAGTCTTTGTAATATTGCTTATTCTGTGCGTCCCAATAGTTTGTTGATGATGATGATGCGCCCCTGGTATCAACCCCTCCGGAGAGGGATGAGGGTATCCTGTGCCAGCATACACCAGCACGAGAAGTTGAGAATGATACTTCCACGGCATTAGAAGTGGGTATCGCTCAAAGGTCGATTGATGGACCAGCTCCTCAGGAGGGCAACAACTCAAGAACAACCAGCACTGCTCCAATCGATGTCACATCACACCCTATTAGATGCCCCCAAGTGCACAGTGATTCTCTTGAACAATCGATTCCGCTCAATACATTAAATCACCTCATTCATGACAGCCGAAGGGCTCTAACGTGCCGCACTCTCAACAACTCTCACAACAGGACCTACTCAGACTCCACGTTTATCAACCGCCCAGTTGACGGACAAGGACTGACTAATGGCGTTCAAGAAACTGGATTATTACGCCATTTTCGTTACAATTTGGCCCCTTGGATAGACATTGGTGACCCAGGGTGTTTCTTTGGAATCAAGGTCATGCTTCTCGCAACGGCACACAGGTCACTTCTCGCGGCCCTCCTTGCACTTGCCGCTCGTCACAGATCACTCATCTCCCCACCGCAGAATAGTGATGACCTCGAGAGTAGCCTGAAGTTTCGAGAGGAGGCCGAGCGTGGTCTTGTATTTGAAGATGATCATGTATGCCGTATTATAAAGGTACTTTTGATGTTAGAAGTCTTGTTTTGTTCAAGCCCACTACAGTGGAGGACCTTGCAATTTCATCAGATGGGTATTCGGGACGGCCTCACGTCTCTTGCAGCTCTAAGAGGAGAGCCTAGTGAGCCGTTGTTTTGGCTCCAATTCAAAATCGGTAGTTATGCACCCCCCAACTGGTTAATAGAGACTGACAATTGACCCGAAGATCTCGCTGCATCTATTGTGAGTGCACAACCACCGCTCATGCCTTCATATTCATATCTTCTGAATGATGGATTAACATCACCTTCCCAACGGCAATCCCCTAAACAGGCCTACCAACACTCTCTGTTTTTATTGGCCAATTGTCTATCCTTAATTTTTGGTGATCAAGAACCGTCCTCATCAAGGCCTTACCATACACAATTGGCAAGTCCTCACACATTGCGAAATTCCAATTTTCCATCTAGATGGGCCTCTTTGTGGAGTGATTGCCAGAAATGGTACAATAACCGTCCTGCGGAAGTGCAGCAGATCTTGGAAATCAGAGGTGTCGAGGCAGATCAAATTGGCACCCACAATCCCCATTCATTCCCAATCCTCATATACACTACACCTCTAGCCCTCGCATCGAACGCAGCATATCACATTACGTCGCTATTAATGCTCGCTCATAAACCACGGCTCTTAAAGCGTCTGGCTGGCCCCGGGTGCTTCACGTCCCACATTTGGCATGCGCAGTCCATTGCCGGGATTGCTACAAGCAACGACTCTTTAGAACAATGGGACCCGATTCTAGTCGCCGGGCTTCTTTTGATGGCCAAAGAAATGACCCATGAATCGCAGCAGTCGGTTTTGTTAAATCAGCTTGGAAGAGTCACCTCGATGATTGGGATAAAGCTGGAGCGCGAGATCGAGGCCCTCAAATCCGGATGGAACGTCTCACGGTACAATCAAGATACATGGCATCGTCAGGAAACAGCCATTTGATACAAGAACTTTATTAGTTAAATCTAACATCGCTCGTACGCAAATGGGATACTCTGCATCGCGCCCTTTCTTTGCACACAGATCGCAGCTGCGGCATTCGCCTCCTGGACCGCTTTCTCGATCTCGACGTCAAACTTATCAAGAGTAGCTCCCGTTGCGACGAACTTTGAAAACGTTGTAGCAAAGTAGCCAACAAACGTGTCTCCCGCCGCCGTCGTATCTACCACTTTGTCAACGGCGACACCGCAAACGAAGCCCTGCTTGCCGCTGCTTGTAGAGAAGAAAACACCCTTTGCGCCAAGTGTTATCAAGACTATCTTGACTTTGGCGATTTTATGGAAGTAGGGGGCAATTTCTTCCGGCTTCAGACCTGCCTCGGTTGGGACAGAGACCGGGAATCCCGAAATTGATCCAGTCATTTGCACAGCTTCGGTTTCGTTCATGATGAGCACGGATGTGTCCGCAAGTGCCGCGAGCGGTACACCGTCTGGGAATACGGGCGCAGGGTTGAAGATAACGTGAGCATCGCTTGCAGGTCCATTGAAATGTTGCAGAAGGGCCAGCACCGTCAATCTCGGAATCTCGCCTTGCATGACCACGACTCCAAGTGGTTGGGCTTGACTCTTGGTTATTGTGAGGATCTTGTCAACATCATCCATGCCGGAATGATTCGCCCCCGGCACGACTAAAATCCTATTCTCTCCACCCGCCCCGTTCTCGACGATGATTGTGGCTGAACCAGTCTGGCTCTCCTTCGTCTCCTCGATGCCTCTCGTGCTAACACCTGAATCCTCCAGCATCGGCCTCAGAAGAGTCAAGTAATTGGGGTCGTTGGAGCCGACGGCTCCAATCATGCTCACAATGACATCCTGATGCGCTTTTGAGACGAACGAAGCTCGACCGCAGGCGACAGCTTGATTTGCACCTTTCCCTCCTGCAGTGACCAAGAGAGAGGTGGCTGTCAGTGTCTCTCCTGGTGCAGGGCAACGTGGTGTAAAGGTGACAAAGTCGATGTTAAGGGACCCAATAACACATATATGAGGGATGGTTGACATGTTGGTTAAGTCTAGTCGACACCGTCGGCCACGATTCGCTCTCAAATGCGAACCTGGCAATAAACAAAACTGGTTGAGATATGTAATAAAAGAAGTTGCTTGGATGGTTGCCGAATAGCGTTGGCACAGCTTCAGTGCCTGATCTTTTAAGAACAATGTACAACCGCGCAATAGGCTTTGCTATTAAAGATTCAATTTAGTTTCTTGAAATCCGAGGGCGAACTTGAATTTTCAAATTTAATGCAAGTTTTTGCAACAATATTTCCGCTAGAACCTATACTATGTACTCTCAATCTCATTATATTTATATGATCTGTAGTGAGATTTCGTTCAGATAAGCTACTAGTCTTGGCAAGTCCCAGTGATTATGGTCGATGCTTCAGCTGAAGCCATTCGCTACGTGCTGTGGACCTTGCCTCTACGATGCCACTTTGCGGCCTCTGATCTAGGACGGATATGAAGTTGGGGACCATGGGTCGGCACTAAAAGTGATGTAGCGGGGCTATGGGCTGGCTTTCTCGAGGTTGATGCCACTTAGTGACTAAGTGTGCTGCCGAATACGGCAACCGTAGCCTACAGGATGGCCAGATTTCTGTCTATTGAAACTCGTGACTGCGTGTATCCACTAACGCTACACCCTACCCCCGGCCCCTTATAACTAAAACCAATCGAACTTGAATCTAGGCGGGAACAGTAATAGCTAAGAGAGAAAGAAGCGAGACCGTAACAGTTGTTAAGGATTTCCAGAGAATAGAATCAGCTGTAAGGATGCAAATGGCTAATATCATTAAACAAAGGCGGCGCTGTTCGACGCCGATAAGGAAGGGAGATGATGTTGGTAATGCATATATTCTTATAAAGCATCCTAGTATCATAGTAATTATGCCATTAACTTAGCCTGTTGTTGTTTCGATGTAGAACCTCTGCACTTTAGGGGCTTGGATACATGGCTCACAAATGGCGAATCGCCTGGAAAATAAGAGCAAAGCACCCTTAATATGTATGGCTTACTAGACTTACTAGACATATTTACCTCTATATAAGTAGGTTTAGTAAAGATAAGATATATAAACACTATATATTATTAATTAAATAAGTAAGATAAGATTTAACTTATAACTCTACTTTATAACTTTATATCTATAACTACATTCTTTATCCTAAACTTATATACATTAGCCTTTATAATACTATAAGCTTTAATCTATGAGAACTATACACAATATAGTTATAATGATTTAAAACTATCATGCTAAGATAGGCTAAGGGGAAGGCTTTTCCCTTCCTATTTGCGTTGAATTCAAACACCCCCGCAGATCACGTAGACTACCTGCAGAGAAAAGAAAGTGCGAGACGATGCGAGGAGCTGGCAGACTAGCCAAAAGAACGAAACTTTTAAACGATAAATGTTCTACTAATACCCTTCCTACAGATGTTTCTTTAGATCTGCCCGTCAAACGATGTTGAGAAATCTCAACGGAAACGCGAGCTAAAAATTAAAGAACAAGCAGAAAGTAAAGAGGAAAATGCAGATACATCAATCCATAAATAGAGATCGGTAATACGATTAATTTTCTAGTATTTCTAATTCTGTAGGAAGAGTAACGTAGTTGATAGTGCAATAGTTGAACGTCTCTGAAGACTTGTGACCCGTACTTCGCTAAGTCCATCCACAAAAGCTTAGATCTCTAGATCAGGTTCCGAATGTTATTGGCTTGTATCTGTAGTGGTTGTGTTCTGCCTCATATTCTGTTTCTGGTTTTCTGATGGATGTCCTGCATGATCGCTGCAGATCCCTAGGAGAGATTTTTGTCGTAGAAGTTATCTCGATTTTCTCGTTCAATCACAGATTGTGCTCCTATTTTTTGTTTATATTTCTATCTTCTCATGCTTACTGAAGACTAATTATATTCTAAGTTGGATGACCGTGGCCACCCAGCTCAATCCTATCCCCGACGACTTCAGCTGATCTAAACCGTTGCCCTCCTCCGTTGAGGCCGCTTTGTCTCTCCGAGGGCAAAACAGCCCGCCATTCATGTTGGACGAACTCTAGCAGTTGTGTATAGTTTCCATCTTTGTCTCTCACAACAAATGGTCTCCTCATAACATCTAACGCTTTCTTCTGATGTCGTTGGATGGCTTCCAAACCTAACCACCAGATGACTCCCCACGAGAGGCTACAAAGACCAATTGAAGGTACCAGGAACCACCAATAACCCATCACAGTTTTTGTGAAAGGGGAGGTTGACGGAGGTGGTACGAATGGTGCAATGAGAAAAAATCCCATTGCTAGGAAGTATACTATTGCATGCACAGGGTCGATCCAAGGAGGCGTAAATTTAACCTTGCCAGCCCAATTCCGGCCCCTATCACCCCGTATCCATGAATCGATTTTGAGATACAGCAACCCTCCAGAAACCAGAAATCCGACCACCGCAACGTCGACGTAGCTGAATAGGGAAACAAGAAATGAGTAAGCGACAGCGGGTTTCAACATCGATGTCACCAAAATCAAAATTATCGACGTAATCCAATGTAGTGTGAGTGCTGCCACAGGGCTCTGCTCAAGATGGCTTTCAACCTCTATCCCTCCTGGCAGACGTGGAAGACTGGAAGCTGTGTTTTGGGCAGTCCTCGCTCGCTTGCGTGATCTTAACCATGCCAATGGGGTAGTCATTCCTGATGCAATGATGAGGGAATAAGGAAGAATGGCCTCCTTAGCAATTTCTTGCTTCACTCGCGCAGCCGTGAAGGTTATCGCAAGTATGTTGCCGAAGATGGAGAATGCGATCAATCCGGATGCTATTCTCTTCCCTCTCTGCGCGCCGTCTGTTGAGTCGAAGAGGTCGTAAAAGAAAGAGCCCGCCATATCGATGGTATTCGTGGTCGACGAGGTATACGTTTCTTTGGGAACAACGCAGAAGTAGCTGACGTTGACTAACATATATAGGAGGACGGCAGTGCCCATACCCAGAAGTGTGTACTTTGGGAACCTTTTTCGCGGTTTCTCGACCTCGCTCAAAACATAGAATGGCTGTTCGTAACCCGTGTACGAGTAAAGCACGTACAGAAATGAGTTCACATAACTGGCAACGTCCCCGCGTGGAGAAGAAAAACTCGTATGAATATCCAAGTTATTATTAGCAGCCGTGTTGATCATAGGGCTGTCAATGTTTACCATGGTTCCATTGCTAGAGGTGACATGGTCGGTGATGCCGTTGCTCTGTAGATATTTCTTTCCGGCATGAACGAATCCGAGTATAGCGATTGCCAGTAGCATGGAAATCTTGACTACCCCAAAAAAGTTATTAATCCAGATACCACTCCTGCGAGAGAAGATGTGGAGGAATGCGCACAACGTTAGCACTGCTACAGCTAGACCTAGCACAGGTCCTTTCTGATGATGATTAGTATGATCATTGACAGGATCCCGACCGGCAGCGATCATAACGTAAATTCCGAACGCTATGGCGTTGCCGGATATATTGCCCAGAACGATGTACATGATACCATAGATGCAGGGCATAAGGAACTTGGGCCGATTGTAGATATATTCCAACTTATAGAGGTTAGCACTTAGTAGAAGCCGAAAGATGGAAGTGTCAAGCATACGAAGTTCTTCTCGCCACCAGACCGTGGCGCTGACACCTCCGTATCATCCCCAGTCGTCCCGTTTTTAATCGTCACAAGTGGAATGGTCAATCCAAGTTCGAGCCAGCACAGCGTACCGCAGAGCACAACTATGCCGCAGGAGAACCATATAAGCAGCGAGCCACCGACGCTCCCAGTTCCAGCAAGTACTTTTGGAGGGACAGTAAAGATCCCAGCCCCTATGGTGCGGTTCAGCACCAAAAGATAAATTGTGGACCGTCCGAGGAGCTGTTTTTTAGTGGGAGCAACATCGAAACGCTATAGTGGCCGGTCAATCGCTAGTCGTTATGCCACTTTGCGAAAGGAAGTCTCCTCACCTCATTTCCGCTTTTGTATCTCTGGATTGCATCTTTAAGGTCTGCGTCGGAAAGTGCGGCAAAGTTAGCCATCCTGGGGTTTTAAAAGCGACCCAGCCAAACCCGCGGCAGAACAAAGTACGAAGTGCTTCGTCTAAGTGTGGAAGTATAGATCTTCTGAAGAACTTTGTAACAGATCCGCGAAGAATTATTCGCAATCTGTTGGTGCGTTTGAGGCTGGCCTTATGAGGACTATTTAGATAACCTCCACTGTCTTCCGTGTACATAGCTCCATATATACATACACCAAGTCCCGTGCTGCATAACCAATGCTCCTCGATTGGTGGGCGAATATTGCCATCTAATATGTGGCGAGAAAAAACAAAGCACACAAACAACGCACCTTGGCGCAATTAATAGGCAGAATCACAACCACTAAAGATAAAAAGGATGCCAGCCAATACGCCTCTGTTACACTAGCGGAAATCAATTCGTTGGCTTCCATATGACATCGGCAAGGCTGGAGCCTTCTCCACGTTTGATAATTAGATAGCCAGTAACAGACAATCTGGGGGCGCCTTCCTGGCTGTGACAGGGAGAGCTGAACGAGCAGCCTCGCAAGGCACATTTTCTAATGCCACAAGGCATTTTCAATAGGGAGTCATTTACTAGTGCCACTTTGCTCCTCCAAAAGCACATCAGAAAGTTAGTAGCTGGAGATCTGCAAACGCAGAGCATGATGGGGAGAATGGGTGTGCTCGCTTGGGGAAACGCTGATTTTGGCCAAATCCCAAGTGACGCAACCCGTCTCCGGATTGGCTCTCAGTACGGCTGGTGGTCTCAGCCACAGGTGTGGCCACTAAGGATGCTCCCCGCGGCCAACTAATAGTATACATAGGCCCGTAGGTAGTGTAGCAATTCGATTTGATCTAATTACCCCATATACTGTAATCTTACTTACCATGGCTTCTCTGTTCCGTGGTGCCAAAGTCAGAAGTTCCGCCGGCCACTAAGGACGTCATACAGTATATGTACAGTCCCCGTATTCTGGTACTTCTTCCAACAGAGCAAGTTCCCTGCCGCAGCGCACGCGCCGCCCCGACCCGACCCGACGACCCATGGCTTCTCCATTTGGCGACATTGTTAAAGCTATCGAGCTCTGTATCGATATTCAAGAGAAATGGTTCAACCCCATCCAAAACGCCGGTACGAAGTATGCCGAATTCAAGCAGGATATTTTCAGCCTAGAGTCCCACCTCAAGCAATTTCGTAGCGCCTTCGACAGAGCATCTGCTCACCTTGATGACGAACAGTCGGTTCTAGCTCCCAATCAAGCAGGAAGTGTAGCTGCTGCCATTAAACGGGAGGCAGTTGAGCTAGTTGGGGATTTCAAATCGACTCTCGAGGAATGCGATGCGCTCCTGAAGAAGCATGTTAAGCTTGGCAGTCGAGGTGCCAAACTCCTCGACAACGCGTTTTGGCACGCCACAACCCAAGGCAAAGTCGACAATCTTCGAGCCCGTTTACAGTCCCATACTCATAAGATTTGGCTTATTGTCGTACCAGTTGATTTGCACCTGCAGTCTCATGCACTTGACACTATTTACGAGATACGAGCGCTCCTCACGAGCCAATTTGGAAATGTCGATGTCCCAGGCTTGCCAAATATCCAGCTCTCGATTGAGAACAGATTTCGAGATGCATTGCGCAGGAACCCCCCCGTTCCATTTTCGGAAGCAGCTCAGATTCCGCTGAAGGAGGGCATTGACATTTTGGTTATACTTTTCCGTGAAAGCACCTTTGAACGTACTATGTCAGGGATCACCGCGGGGGTCGAGCAGTATCTCAACCTCCTGAAGGCACACTGGCTTGTGAATATTCTCAGTGATTCCGAAGCTTTGCGCCAAACTCGACAAGGCCACCTGAGTCGGCGAATTATTAATAAAATCAAACAGAACATCGCGAAGGAATATGCGAGAGAAGAAGTCAAGCAATGGATCAGGGACTGCGAGATAAATCTAGAGAACTTGGATGACTCGCCTTTTGCTATATGGCCTGAGACAAGGATCGAGCTGCCCCCATCAGAGACAGAGCCAAATATGGGCGAAGAGAAACTCGTCCAGCTCGCTCTTGTTCCTCAATGCCAATACCAAAAGGAGGAACTGTTGGTGTTCGGGGACAACGATTGCACACTACGGATAGTGCAATCCCAAACGTACTACACGTCCGAAAACCAGCAAAGGACAAGGTTGCCAGAAACAACCTTCAACTTGAAAACCGATAGATTGGTACCACTGTATACAATTGCATCTTCTCCGGACAGGAAATGGTGCTTGCAGATAAGTAGCGGGTTAGGAGCCAGAATAATAACCCTCGAACTTCAAAACAGAGCAGATGCATTTAAGCTTCAAATGGCGTTCACCGGATATCAAGTAGCATCGCATTGCGAGAATGTGTCCTGTGGTTTAACTTATCGGGTGAGACGTTTCAACATCCGTAAAGTGCAATCTGAAGTTCATGGAGAGGTTCAACTGTGGGAGTGGCCAGAGCCAAAACGGACACCAGTTGCGCCTCCCGAAGTAGACAGTCAGCCCAGCGCTCAATCTCTGTCTAGTGGTTCGGTTGCGACAAGTTTCTTTGGGGAAATTGACCCTAGCATCCTAACCATGACGGAGAAGACGATAGTGGTTGCAATGCCTCGTCCTCCGCTACTCATGGTATTCACAAAGGATGATAAAAAATACACCATGTGCGAGATAGATGGTATGTTAAGCAGAGCATTTGAATTACCCAAAAGCTTACGGGGACTCTAGTTTCGGATCTTGAGGTAACACAATCAGATGCAGAGAGATTTCGCATCGTCCTAGAGCACAGGAAGAAATCAATCTTCACCACCCGCAAGCTGTCCGTGCCAGTAACGGAGACCCAAACCGAACTAGGGTCCTGGAATCTGTGTGCTCTCGCAATCCCAGGGTATTCTGCGGACAAGAACAAAGAGAACCTGGCCGTCGAGTCACTCCAATGCACATACATGGTCCTCGACTTCAAAACCTCTGCAGCCTACGCAAGATTCGAAATGGAGCTAGAATATCTGCTCGGGCGGCATAGGCGACAGAGTCTTCAATTCGAATATAGCCAAGTAGGCGCAGAGAGCCTACAAGCACAAAGGTCAGGAAGCGTGCCTTCCATTGAGGGGCAGAATCGAAGATCCTCGAACGCGAGCTCAACCTTGACCGGCACCTCGGGGAGGAGCGCACCGGTGTTACCTCCCATACAGTCCATGTCCTCACTTACATTGAGCCAAGAGCATTCGGAACACCGTTCCAGGTCCGCGGAGGACTGGGATCGAGAGCGGGATAAGGAGAGCTAGAGCAGAACACCGCCCTGTATGGTATTAGACGTCGCCCATCGCGGTTGTTACGGAATTGGGCAACTCATGATCAGTCCGTAGAGTTTCTCCGACACGCTTAAAGAGAGAGCTGCGATGCCGCGAGCGGTCACGATGAGGACGTGGAGACGCACGAGGCGACTTCATACCTGCGAGCGATAGGCCATTCGGTAACGTCTTCAGGGGGCGAAGCAAAGCTAATGAGACGAGGGGTATTCGCTCCTTCGTTCAGCTCGTGGAAGTGTTTTGTGAACTGCCCCTAGTTCCCTCGGCGTGCTGGTGAAGATTGGATAAATATCAACTCACTCGTCCGTCCAACAAGCGTGTTCAAGTTTGTTGATAGACTAAGTGTTTATTCATCAACACTCTAAGAGTCTAGAGGCGGGGATCTTAGATATCTGCATTAGATATTTTCTATTACATGATATTAGCTACACTAATCTATTCTTAGAAGAGCAAATGGTAATAGAAGAGCTACTCTAATATTTAATCTATATAATAACAATAAGTAATAAAGAGGTAAAATGTATCATTAGTAATGAGTTTTAATCTATTTTTTTTTATTTTAGTCTATATTTATCTATATCTTTAGAAAAGTAATGTTAATAATTCTTTATTCTCTTTTATCCTTAAGAATAGATTAGTATAGCTAATATCATGTAATAGTACTTTTCTAATATACTATAAGCTAGGGCTACCCTATTTCCCTATAGCACGCATAGTTTAAAATCCAACAGAGGGTCAGACTCGCAGCAGACGCAGAAAATAGGTTATGGGAAGGAAGGGAAGCTAGCCAGCCTACTAACAGACAGACAGACGTCTTGAATTCTAAAGTTTACTTGAGTATTTCCTCAGCTCATTAAGCTCCTCACCACCACCATACCGAGGGACGTTTGTGGTAAGAACACGCTCACTCACTCACTCACGCACTCACTCAACCTATTAAGAAACGAACGAGCGAGCATAGTATAGATTTAAAATATTTCAATTCCCCCTCCGACCCCTCCTTAGCCGCCATTTTTCTAAAATACCCAAGTTGCTAAATCCCTACCCAAGATCCCTTTATATAAAGTCTGTCCGACCAAAAAAAAAAATGAAAATCCAGAAGAAAACAAATGAGTGCAAACAAAAACGCCGGGTAACGGCGATTTGATGATAAAATGGCAATAAATACACCCATCCCTCCCTCCCTGTCTCCCTCCTACATCAGGACGTGTTGGATTTCGTCATGAATGCAGTTTCCAGTTCAGTCCATATTACAACCTCCCCCCCCCCCTCTTCACCCTCTCCCCATCACCTCCCCCCCCCAACCCTCCCCCCCTCCAACTCAGTAAACCCCCCCCCACCCCCCGCCGGCGCCCCAACAACCGGTCTACTCCCCTCAACCTCAAAAGTCCCCTCATGCTGATCCGTCGGAAACGCCACCGGCGCACCCCCCGCGCTCATCTCACTAAACCCCGGTCGAGGACTCGTATACCCCGTCGCGCTGCTATCCCTCACCCCACCGATAATGTCATTAGTCTGCCCCGACACGGCGGTCGTGGTCGGGCTGGTCGGGTTAGGCGACCCCTGCTGCTGCGGGACGGGCGCGTAGTAGGCGCCCGTGTTGGGGTCGTAGTAGCCGCCCTGCTGAGGCTGCTGCGCGTACTGCTGCTGCTGCTGCATCTCCGGCCCCGCATACCCGGCAGCACCAAAGCCGCCATTCTGCGGCGCTGGAGGACCATAGTAGGAGTTCGTATTCGGGTCTAGAGGCGGCTTGTTCGCGTCGGGGATGTATGCCGGAGGGCCCTGTGGGCTCTGTGGTCCTTGTGGTCCTTGTTGCGGTGCGGCGGCGGCGGCGGTTGGGGCAGCGGCTGCGGCAGCGGCGGCGGCGGCGCGCTTGCGGCGGAGGAGGAAGAAGATTAGGATCCCGAGGATGAGGAGGACGGCGACGCCGCCGATTACGCCGCCTACGATGGGGCCGATGGGGGTTTTCTTCTTCTTGGAGGTGGAGTGGTCTGTCGAGCCATCCGAGTCGGCGTCGTTGTCGCTGTCGCCGTCGTTGCTGTTGTCGGAGCCGGAGGTGGGGTTAGCGTCCAGGTCTGTCGGCTGCGGGGCGTTGGAGCCGTTGTCGTCGCTGAAGGAGGTGCGGGAGCTGGTGAGCGAGTCGTCGGAGACGGTCGTGGTGAACCAGTCGTGGTCGGTCTGGCCGCGGTAGGTGGTGTAGAGCGTTTGCGTGGTGAGGACTTGGTCGTTGTCGCAGAAGTAGTCGGCCACGCCGTTCATGGGCCAGGTGCCGATGGCGCAGTAGGGGGCGGTTGACGCAGTGCTGGGGGGGTTAGCTGTGTGTTAGGGGACGAAATGGGGGGGAAGAAGAGGGGGCGGCAATACCATTTCAGAGTGTAGGTGTCGTGCAGACATCCACTATCACATAATGTCCCATTCTTCATATCCGCTGCATCAATACAGCTCGTTCTAAACCCGCATTGCTCGAAAGGGCCATCAATCGGACAACAGCCAATATACCCATTCCCCCCCGCCGACGTAAACATAAAACACGTATCCGCCGTTCCGCAATACAGCGGTGCGCCTATCCGAGTCAGTTTCACAATTCCATCTTTCCCCATCCCCACCTCGAACGTTGCATCACGTATGCTAACTCGTCATGAAATTATCACTCACCAGGCCTCGCGTCAAAATACCCACACGTCGCATCCGGCGCCGCATACGCCGTGATGGCGCCCGACGAGCTCTCAGCCCGCTTCGCGGCGCCGTGGCGGCTCAGCAGATCATATGGCGCGTCGGGGGCCTGCGTCGGTTTCGGCGGCTTGAAGCGCGGGGCGATGGTCGGGAGGGGTGCGGCGGCGGGGGTTGCCCGCGCGGGACTCCATTTGAACGCCGTGGAGGGGGTGAGGGAGGCGGCGGCGAGGAGGGCGAGGAGGGAGAGGCGGACCATTTTGGTGGTTGTTGGGTTTGTGGAGAGGAAGAGAGAGGGAGGAGGAGGGCTGGAGGCTCTTCGGGGCCTCGCTCGTCCCTCGTGGTGGGAGGGGGTGGCAGAGGTGGAGGTGGGTGGTGGATGTGAGAATGGCCGGATGGGGAGAGAGTGAAGGCAGCGAGCGAGCGACGATGAGGTGTGATGAGGGAGGAAGGAGAGGAGGAGGAGGAGGAGGAGGAGGAGGGAGAATGAGGCTATGAGAGTCGGCGGCAGTCGGGCAGTCTGGAAAGAGCGAGGCCAAGAAAATTGGGGACGAGGGAGGGAGGGAGGTGGAGATTTAATGGCTGAAAGGGGAAAGGTGGGAGCACAACACAGCAGAGCACAGCCCTGACAGCTGAATTGGAGGAGGAGGGGAGAAGAGAAGGGATGGGATGTACTCAGTAACTGCTAGGAGGAGTATCTTGTACAAAGCCATCGTATTAAGATCGTCGACTATGGCCGCCAAGGGAGCGAGTACCCTGTACATTCCCCGGTACATTTTCATCTTCAATGATCCCATAGCTTGGGGAGAGCTCCATCTCCCAAATTTGTAGCAAAGACACAATCATCCTTCTATCCTTCAGTGGACTGTGGACTGTCTGACAGGTCTGCGGGAGAATTAAGGCCCGATCCCCATTAGAGTGGCATTGGGATTGGCCCAGGGGTGCCAGGGGTGCTGGTAGTGGCGTTACCGAGGATGTGATTGGCTGGGAGGAGGATTGAGTGGAGTGTCACGTCACGGGATATTTAGCCTTCTTACCCTTCTTACCCTTGATTAACCTTCTTGATACCTGTTTAGGCGTAGTGTGGGTGCTAGCGTGATGTGGTCTTCGTGTGTGTGGGGTGCGGCTGAAGAGGGAAGAGAAAGGCGAGAAGAGAGAGAAAAGGCGAGAACGGGAGAGGGAAGGAGCGACGGAGAGCCAGTCTCGCCCCGTTTAGCCCAGTATTGGATTGTTGGGTTGCATTGTATTGTTTATTGGATGCTACTTGTTTATGGCTGTATGTGCAGTGCAGTCGAAAGTATACTCTACATCGCCCTCTAAACATGCCTTGCCCAGACTCTTGCCAGACCCTTGCCGGGCCTTGCCGGACCCTTGCCAGTCCGTCCCGAATATTACCCTCCCTCCACTAACTTTCTGCACCAACCTCCATTCCCACACCGCGCCCACGTTCTTGTCCTCTCAGTCTCACATCCACAGATATCCACAGTAACACACACCACAGGTACGGTATACGGAGAGTCTGCATACACCCCCGTCTGTATACTACTATAATCTGCACATAGTCTATACGCACCCCCTCTTCCCTCCCTCTTCCCTCCCTCTTCCCTCCCTCTTCCCTCCCCATCTTCCCTCCCCATCTTCCCACCACCATCTACACACAAATTCACACACACATACACAACACAACCAACTGCACTTACACTATACACACACCCGCATCTTCACATCTACTCCCCCCACCCCCTCCAATCCATCATCCCCCGATCTCGCCCTCACTCCCCTACAAACACCTCCAAACCCACAAACACTCACAAACAAAACCATCCCAACCAATAACATCCCCCCCTCCCTTATAACGATCAGCGCCTGCACCCATACTAGCCTACGGCACAGCCAAAAACCCAAGAACCTCATAAAGGTACCTCCTACCTCTGTATTACAATACAATGCTTATGTCCCTCTCTCTCTCTCACCTCAGAACCTTTTTTACACTCCTCTGCACTCTCTACTCCGGACTCCGGACTCGGGAGTCTGCATTCCCCCCCAAGCCGCCCTCCCACGCGCCGCCCACAACCACACGACAAACCACGAAGAAATCACCCGCGCCGCACTACATACATACATATTACAGCCGCATTATCGAATCGTGCATATGTACACACCCATCCCATCCCATCACCCGTATCCCGTATCCCGTATCCCCTACCACCGTACCGCCAGCGCCAGTGCCAGCGCTACACACCACCCACAAACCGGAGCCTTGTTCCCCGCCACCACACCACACCACACACACTGCCACGCCCCTAGAAGCGATCATCGCACGGCTGATCCGCCTTACGAGTCTTGTGGCACGGGGTGGGGTGGGGGTAGCGAGGGTTTTATAATCGCAGGTTATCTAATTGCTGGACTTTGTGGGCTGGGGGTTGTTGGGGGGGTTATTAAAGGTCGTGTCTGCTGCTGTTGTTGGGTTTGGTTTTCTTCGGAGTTGCTGGAGGTGGTTGTGGGGGATCTGTGGTGATCTTTAGGGGGGAGAGTCGGGGGTTTGTTGTGAGGAGGGTGAGTGGTGTGGTGAGGATTGTTGGTGGTTCCTTCTACGGTTGGTATCGTTTTCATCGCTGTCTTGCAGTGGTGCAGGATGGATGCAGATAAGTAATCCCCGATCCCCCAATTCCTCTTCTTCATTAAATTTCATGCCATCAAGGTAATCATCGTAACCAAACTCCGCGGCACTTTTACATATAAAATCACAGGGCGCACATCAATCACTTCCTCGGAACACACATCCACTGCCACAAAAAAACAGCTAGAAAGCTAATCTCGCTTTCTTCTTCCTACATTTAGCAAAGAGGGTTTGGTTATACGACGGTTAGATGGAGGGAGGGGGAAGTAGAGATGTCCATTTCGTGGGTAGTGCTGAGGACGATGAGAGCGCACCGGCGACAGCAGGAGAGTCTACGTGGGATAGGAATAAACTGACGACAGCAATACAATGACGACAACACCACCTAACCGACATCATCCTCCGTCGCCGCCGTTTGTGGGGGGGGGGCAGTAACTCATAAGAGAGGACCTTCATCTGATAAGTTAGGGCCGTTTTCATGATGGTTGTCAGGTCTGCTCGGCCGGCCACAAAGAAGTGCGTCCACACAGTATTGGCAACGCATCATGGCGTTTTGTCGCACGCGAGCAACGCTGCGGCGGTCCTGGTAAACACGCTCGGAACAGTTGACGAGATGTTCGGTGTCTGATATGCACTATGAGTCTGGCATAGAGGGATTTGGAGGTGCGATACACAGCACCCTGACGACAACTTCCAGCAGATTGTAAACCATCGTAATACTCACCCGCCCACCACCGCCTCACCCATCGGTAGCGAATGGCTTCATTCATCCCCAGAGGATGCTCGGTGAGGTTCTTGTGCTGCTGATAGGCATCGGTCAGGTGGTAGCATGAAGTAGAAAACCCGTTGCTGTCTATCAGTTGCTCGCTCGGCATCGTTGTTATAATCACCCTGAGCTATTGTGCTGGTATCAGAATTTCTCACCTCGTTGTCTAAAGACGACGTTCTAAAACCTACTTCTCTCGGATAAGAGTGAGGTGGCTATATGAGGGAGATATATATGAGTAGAAGATGGAGATCTATAGGTGCATTTTGTGACGTCTTCTCAAAAACTGCAAACCTTCTCCTTGTCCCTAAATATCACCCGCACATTAAACATGAATCGATCGAATTACTATAGATAATGCACCTTTCTCACTCTGTAATGTGATCTTCATCCCCGAAAATGGCCCTGGCATGTCATAATCACCGCCCACCGCCCACTGCCATCTCGCTCATGATCCCGTCACCGTTAACTCAGAATAGCCCATAAAAGTAAGGCTGAGCCTGATTTCATAATACATCGACCCTCAAAAGAGCCAGCAACATGCATGTGAAATCGAGCCAAAGTCACGTTCTTCACATCAGGTGACCGACAGTCACCCACCAGATGAATACATCACATGACCATCAAAACCACAAGTCCCTCCATCACGTGGCATCCTCTCACACATCGTCCTCCCTCCTTCCTTCCGCCCGCCCTCCCGATCCCCTCATTCCTTCCCCACAATCCGTAGGCAGTGCAAATCCCCCATCCCCCATCCCCCAACATCACCGATGCGTTGCCTCCCCATGGATGGGATCCAACAAAACAGGCAGGCATCGCGGAACAGACGGCTCCCTGCCATATGAGGTGATGTTCTGGGGTGGACGTTATTCCATAGAAAAGGGGCGGAGGGGGATGATCTGTGCTGTGATGGGGGTTGGCGGGTTTTGGCGAGGCTGTGGGACGTCATTGTGGGGTGGGGGGCGAGGGGGCGAGGCTGGGGGAATCCTTCGCGGGGATTGGGGGTGGGGGGGGGGAGGATGGATGGATGGGGATGGGAGGATGGGTTTGGGATTGGGGATTGGGAATGGGGGTATAAGGGGAGGAGTGTTTCTGTTGATGAAGGGGATATCACTTAGGAATTGAGAGGATTACGAGGAGTGATTTTATATACACAAATACCACGAAATCACGCATATACCCAAACATTATTATCCAGCAACCCGAGTCAACCCTCCCCCCCCCCCAAAATTACCCCCGAGTCGAGAAAATCGCCCTACGAATCGCGAATTTTAATTTCTTATTTTTCTATACACACACCACAAGAACGACAAAGAGGAGAAAAAAGAATGTGTTTCGGCTTCCAACACAGCAGCGCCAGAGGCGACATCGAGAACGGCACCACCGACGACGGCGTCCCCGCGCGCAAGGTCGCGACTAGTCTGCGGACTTCCGACGACGGCGGCGGCGGGGGGGAGAAGCTCGATATCTCCGAGCTGCCGTCCGCGAAGCCCGAGAAGAAGAAGAAGTGGAATGACGACGAGTATGGCGATTCCGTTAGGTGAGCTAGCTCCTTCCTCCCTTCCCTTCTCCCCTCCCTCCCTTCCCCCCCCCTCACCTTTGTACAAGACGGCAAAGGACAAGACGGCAAGAGCTAAGATGGACGCGATGCGGGATCAGAGCTAGGCGGCTAACAGGGGATGCGGTAGCCTCGCGCTCGCGGCGAAGAGACGGCAGAGGATTAGGGAGTTGTATCCTGAGGGGATGCCGGAGGGGGAGCAGGATAAGATTTCGAGGACGCAGATGTCGAGTGGGGCGATGGGGGGGCCGATGGGGGGAGGGGCGATGATGGGGATGTAGGTTGTAGGTGCGGCTGTGGGGTGGGGGGGTGTACTGTATATATGAAGATGGGGGGGCGATGGTTTATAGATGGATGTGCTGGGGATAGACTGGAGGGGAGGGAATTTATGGCGTTTCGTTGTAAGATAATATGAAGAAATTGTAAT
Organism: Pseudogymnoascus sp. SDFLT0511; assembly: GCA_030180035.1. NCBI lineage: Eukaryota > Fungi > Ascomycota > Leotiomycetes > Thelebolales > Thelebolaceae > Pseudogymnoascus > Pseudogymnoascus sp. SDFLT0511. Next base: position 511,759 of record JASCQD010000005.1, on the reverse strand, counting down.
TATGGAAAAGAGAATGAGGCTTATTTTTGGCTCTTGCTTATAGCATGTAAGCCCATAACCGACGGGAATTTATGTCATTTCGTTGTAAGCTGATATGAAGGAAACATTTGATTGTAATATGAAAGAGAACGAGACCTATTTGCTGCTCTTGCTTATATCACGTAAACACTGAATCGACAAATCTGTTTCCTGCTGGAAATCAGGTTATACCCGTTCACCCTGATAGTAACCCACCACTCCTTCTCAGTCAACGCATTCGCAATCGTTGAATCCGTATTCCCCTCAGCCGCCCTATCGTTAATCCAAAGTCGCACCCCACAACCCTTGGTAAAACATTTCCAACGTAGTCTTGCGATCTTGCATTTATCAAAGTACAGACACTATCAGCCAAACAGCTGTACTGATAACAATTCGAAAACAACCCGCATCCCATATTGCCCGGTAGAAGGTCCAACGGCTCCCCATCTCTTCAAGCACACATACTAGAAACCCAACACATCAACGCGTAAAGTCAGGTCGACGACGTTGTTGAGCGGAGCCGCCTTCCCCGGCAGCGTGAGAGTCCCGCGAGGGATACTTTGCTCCATCCGGGACCGCACCGACATTTCCTCTTCAGCGCTTATGGCAGCGGCGTTGGTCGCTCTTCAGACGCGGTGTATGGTGGTGGAGCGGGAGGTGGAGCAGGACCTCTACTCCTTGTTCCGGAGGGCCGTGGAGGGACCCGATTTTGTTGATTCCCCCGTGGCGAGGCGGAGTTTCTCTTATTCGCCTGTTCAGACCTGATTCCATCTACACAACACCAGAATATGTTGTATACCAGCGCTCCGCCGCAGATGCCGGCAATTACGTTGAGGACCACGAGAATAAACTGGGCGCTATAGTCGCCTTTTACGCGTTTTAAAGCCTTTCTCTTGTAGATCGCCGCCAAACCCTCTAGGCACGCAGTCGGATATCTATCTTCCCAGTCCCGCATAACGTTTGCATCGCAGATGACGCCGGCGACGTTTATCTTTGCGGTCTCGGCACAGGCCTTGTAGGTGTAGCTTGGTTCATCGCAGTCCTTGCAGCCGTCGTAGCAGACGTCGTATTTGAGTCGGGCTGACCGTATCCATTGACCGCGATCCGTGTTTTGAGTGTCTCTATACTTGGCAATCTCCTGTTGGACGTCTCGGGCAATAGCGTAGGTGGTTGAGCCGGTGATGGCACAACCTACGAGGATCACGAGGATGGTTGCGAATGTTCTGAGTATAGGGTTGGTGCGGGCTCGGCGGGTTGTCTGAGATCTAGCTGGTGCCTGACTCTCTACGTCCTGTTTTCTGATGTCTTGAAGCGGGATTGAATGTCTATTATTTGATGGAGACATGGCGGCGGTTTTATATGCACTTTTAGGGTGTGGATAAGCTTTGGCGTAGGAGAAAGGTATGATTCACCTAAATATGGAGGAGTGAATGAAAGTAGAAAGCGGCACCAACCCGAACCAACGATGGGCTTTATAGTTTTGACTCTGGTCAGTCCATTCGTCAGTCGATGTTTGCCCAACTTACGATTCTCAGTTGCATCGCCTTCCCCATCCAGAACGAGGAACAGACGCGGGGTTAGTGTGGGGTTATTAGTCTAGTAATCTCACTACCAAGTTAATAACCACGACGTTCATTTAGCTCCTTATTCTTACCGCGGAACATGTATAACCTCACAACTACTCCTTCTGGCGCGTGTATGAGGAGAACGTTGTGTTGTCCAATAACATGTTTAGAAATGCAGACTAAGAGTATTAGTACCATTACGCTAAAATTTGTGTGTAAAGGTACTCGAACTCGATTATTTGTAGTGGTTATAGAGCCTTGACGTCACATCATATCATCGTCATTTATCAACCACAACACAACCATTTCTCAACCTGACTCACTATATCCAAATAACCAGCAGCCTAACAGCTCTCACGCGCCTCCGCAATGTTCCCTCTGACCCTCCACCCCCCACACAATGCCCTGGTTCACGAAACGACGACGTAAATCCCAATCACCTGAGGAATCCCCCCACCCCGTCGCCCCAACAGCCGGATTTCTCGAAAACGCAGCCTCGCGGATCGTAGAGGCGCCCACGCAGGTCCAATACACCGACCCCGAATTCGCGGCGCCGCCGCCGCTGAACTACTCACTACGCACGCGGAAGAAAAGCCTTGCCATATTTTGGTTTCTGATCTTTCTCGATTGCATTTGCATGCCCCTCGCCCTATATTTCGGGCTGTGGTATGGGACGAGCTTGTCGCATAATGCAGGTGAGTTTGTTACAGTAAGGGTAGGGATAATGGCTGATGTGTAGGTAGTATTCAGTATTAGCACGGGAACTTTAGGGATAGTCTCCATCGTCGAGTATTTTATTCGATTCCGACGGTTATGGAAAAAGGGTTCCACATGTCGTGTCATAGGTGCGCGGCGGTGGTATGTGAGTATCCCCATCAAACCACACCCCAGCCTCCAGTCAGCTAACTACACCCAGCTTGATTGGTTCCACTGGAACCTTTCTCTTGCCTGGATCGTCGTAATGATTGAACTCATCGTCGGCACCGTTCCCCACGAACCCCCCATCCGCCTCCTCGCCATGCCCGTCCCAAGCATGGTCTTCGCCTTCGGCCTCCAGCTCCTCATCGTTGACGCCCTGCGACTCCTCGGTGTCCCCTCTCCGATACGCATCTCCTCCGTCCCAGCTGGCGCCCCGCTCCGCCCTGGCGTCTACAGCTTTATCGAAGACGTGTGCGGCGTGGATGGCTCGGGTGGCACCGAGTTCCGCCAGCGCCTCAACTTGCGCTATATGGCGAGTAAGCCGTTCCGCCGTATGCTGCATCGGTTGACGTTGTTTTGGGCGGCGGGCGCGCTAGTTATTGCGGCGGGGTCGACGGCTATGATATTTACGCTGTCGAGGAATGCGGCGTATGTTATTGGGTGGACAGTGCCGTTTGGGTGGGCGGCTGTGTGGACACTGATCACAACGAAGTGGGTACAGAGGAGTTTGAAGATCGAGAATAAGTTGTGGCGAGAAGAGAAAGAGCGCCGAAGCTCAGGTGGTGTATGACCAGCTGATGCGCCTTATGGGTTATAGTTTGAAGGCACGATTCCGCTGGTTATTATGAAGCTTTGTTTGGACGTTCCAAGCCGATAACAACGAAATAAGAGAGTGATGGCTCATCTCTTAATACTGATGAGAGGGTGAAACATTTGTGGGATTAAATGGCAAAGGCAACTCGGCGGGATACTCATGGTAACCAAAAGTCTTGAGGTGGCGCGGTTTGAAGGTGATAATTGATACCGGCATTTAAGCAAATCAAAATTATTGTTTTGGCTATTTTTTTCATGTAACTAACTCCAAGAATTATAACCCTGAGTGAGTGATCCATAGTATTTATTTTACTTATAGTTGCTTCAAACGCTGTCCTAATTCCCTATTTGTGGCTGGCTATAGTACCTATTGTAATATAAAGCGGCTGGCCTTTGACCGCTTATTTTGGTTGGTTATCAGTTACCAGTTCAGCTGCGAGTGGGCGGGGCGCGGCGGATGGAGCCGGTTGGATTACAGGGGGATTCCCACCACATTTGGTTTATAACCACTTACACCACTGTAGTAAAGCCACCGGGTTAGGGGCTATGTAAACTATACCTGATTAGGTCTTATTATAGATACCTCGGACGGCGTACATACGCCGAATACCTTTGGCGTTTCGTTGTCAGCATCTGAAAAAAATAAGGGGCGATTGAAAGTATCCGCCCCGTTTCCTCCACGATTTGTGGACTAAATTCCGCAGGGCTTGTTCACTTATCCGAAGAGACGCCTTTAACCCCGTAGGATCCTTTCAATTAGTGATAGGCAAACGTACAATTTTCCCGCCTCTTTCTGTGGTATCTTCTCAGTACTATAACCCCAGCGAGATCCAGTGGCCTGGCGTTGTTCCCCTCCTGCCTCTTTCACTGTTCTTTACATTTGCCCCACCACCTACCCCGTATTACGTGGCATCCTCACCCCAGATGGAGAAACAAAATGCGGGTTTAATGGTTGGGCGTAAAGAAAGAGGCGCTGTCACAAGCTATTTATTTATTTATACGGCTTTCGTCCATTCCGCGATTTACTCTATACCTCTACACACATCCCCTCAGTATAACCCGAACGGCTTACCAGATCCCTTGCTTTTGTGGGGAACTATGCATTGTCTTGCTACCACCTCTAAGCCCCTATTGTTACCCCAGGTGGGAAGAGTATGCGGAGAGAAGTGTGCGGGGTTGACAGGAATGAGATGTTACGCACTAGAAAAGGTCTATCACAAGCAAATTTCTTTGATGGTAGCATTTTTTGGTTGGCGTTAAAAATTTTATGTATTTATATTAGTTCAGAATGTCCTTGATATATTCTTTGTTCGTTGACCGTTGATACCTTTAGCTGTCTCCGTACCACGTCGCATCACACAATGGGATCCCATCCTCAAGTTGGTTTTGGGTTTACAAGCCTCGTCTTCTTTCTTCAATTGGTCCTTGCTCTTGCCCTTCCTTTATCTTCACCTGTTTTGAATCGATCAGCACCGATTTATCCTAGTGACGACCTCTTCTACTTCCCACCTGACGGTTATGAGAGTTCGGCTCCTGGGACGATTCTGCGATCAAGGACTGTTCCCAACCCTCTATCGATTCTCACCATCCTCCCCATCAACATCCAAGGCGCATACCAGCTTCTTTATCGGACTACAGACAGTCTTGGAAATGCCCAAGCGACGGTCACCACTGTTATTGTCCCACATAATGCAGATACAACAAAGCTACTATCCTACCAATTTGCAGAAGATGCCTCCTGGATAAACTGCGCCCCTTCATATGCAATCCAGAAGGGTGCCGAATTTTTAAATACCGGCAGTAGCATCGCAGAGATTCTCCTCGTCATTGCCGCTTTAAATCAGGGGTGGGTTGTCAATACACCCGACTACGAAGGGCCTCAAGCCGCATTCACGTCCGGCATCCAAGCTGGTCAAGCGACTCTCGACTCTATACGCGCGGCTCTTGCCTCTGGTGATATAACCGGAGTTTCGTCTTCAGCTACATACCAAATGTGGGGATACTCTGGCGGCTCCCTTGCTTCAGAATGGGCGGCAGAACTGCAACCTATCTATGCTCCCGAACTTAATTTCGCTGGCGTCGCTCTGAATAGCCTAGTTCCAAACGTTGCGTCAGTCTTAACAACCATCAATAAAGGCCCCTTCGCTGGCTTTGCCCCCGCTGGCTTTCTTGGTCTTGCCGCCGCCTACCCCGACCTAGGCGTCCTAATCAATGATAGCCTTATTCCTTCTAAAGCAGACGATTTTTATAGGGCTCGAACTCAGTGTTTAAATGAGAATATACTCGACTATGCTGGCCACGATATATTTTCCTATTTCAAGGATGGAGATGCTTTCTTGTCAAACTCTATCCCCCAAAAGGTCCTCGCCGAAACTGGCTTAATGGGCACGCACGGAACCCCTCAAATGCCCATGTTCATTGTCAAGGCCGTTGCGGATGAAGTTTCTGTGGTTGCTGACACCGATGCCCTCGTGGAAAAGCTCTGCTCACAGGGAGCACAAATCCAGTATGTCAGGGATGGACTTGGGGAGCACGTCACCGAGCTTATCACCGGAGCAGGTGTTGCGATGGTATTCTTGAAGAATAGATTCGACGGTGTTCCAGCAGATACTGGATGTAGTACCACAAACGTTTTGTCTGCTACATTTAACCTAGAAGCCATTGAGGCATTAGGCTTAACTGTAGTCCAGGCCTTGTTGGCTATTTTAGCTCTGCCAATTGGTGAAATAGGGCTGCGGTATGAGAGAGGGGGCCAGTAATATAGGGAGTTGGCTACAAACTAGTTCAGATGTTATATTGCATACGGTTTAGTAGTGAGTGTTATTGGTAAGGATTAGTCTACCAATCGTTGTAGTGCAGATTGTAGATATTTTCGCTGGGTAGAGATGGTATTTAATCTAGACAACAACAATAACTATTATATACGACCATAGAGTCAAGAGAATTGGGAACCCCGCCTGCTCTGCCATGCACAAACTTGTGTATTCTCTAGGTAATATTCCTAATTGTTCTAATAGGGTGGAATCGGGGCCCTTGCCGCCTAAAGGGCGAGGGGAGGGGTGGGCCACGGCGAGCCAGGTCGAGTTCCCGCCCCCACGAAAGAAGGAAGCAACCTTTGCGGCTTCTAATAATAATACAGGCTTATTACAGACTACAATACATGCTTCAGGAAGTGTGAAAGGTCTATAGGTTAATTAGGATGAAAATTTAGTAATAGAGCTTAATAGCCTAAGTGTAGATGAGGATATTCTATAGACACTTGCAAAGGTATATTTATAGTAATCTTTATAATCTAGACTTAATTGAACTAATGCGACTCCCGTAGATCACGACTACAACAGCTACAAGCGTAAGACATACCTACTGGTTTTATAGGTCTTTAATTGAAAAGAATATATACATGCAATAGTCCCAGTGGTATTTGTGACCTCGTAAATTATAACAGTAAAGACTAATCTAGAAAACCAGAAAAAGTACATTAACTAGTTACAGTTATCGCGAGGCTCGGAGGTCTCGGAGCAAACGCGCTAATTACAACACTCCACACGGCGCATCTTTAAAGCTCCGAACTGTCATTTCGGTATCAGTTTAGAGAGCCTGCGTCACCACTGCATTGCCTTTGGTAGACTGAATTTGAGATTTTCTTCATTATATCCCTCCCCAATTCCCTTATCCTTTCTCCCTTCCCATGCCATTCCCATCTCAACACACCTTAAACCTCTCCAACACAATGTCCCCCCCTACTCCCTCCACCCTTTCTATCCCGGCCATGATGCGTGCCTGGATCAGGCCTTCCCGCGGGCCCCCAGCCACTGCGCTGAAGCTGTCTTCAGCGCAACCGACGCCAACCGTAGCAGCCGATTCCGCCGACATCCTCATCCGCGTCTCGCACTCCGCGCTCCAGTTCTCTAGCGAATTCATGTTGCGATACCTTCCTGTCCTCCCTTTTCTTCCCCCCCGCGTCCCCGAGCTCGAGTTCTCCGGTACCGTCGTCGCAGCTGGCTCACGCGCACCCCCCGAGCTGAACGTCGGCGCTCGTGTCGTCGCATTTCACTCCCTCCCGGCGGTAATCCTTTGGGGGGAGGGCGCGCTCGCCGAGTACGTCCGTGTGCCTGCAGCCCAGGCGACGCGCTTGCCTGATGACATTGACTTGGTGACGGCGAGCGGGCTGGTGGGGTGCGGGAGCACGGCGCTGAAGATGGCGAGGACTGCAGCAGTAGTGGCGGGGGACAGGGTATTAATTAATGGCGCGAGCTCGTCAGTGGGCAGCGTCTTGGTGCAAATCTGTAAGATGAAAGGCGCTACGGTTGTTGGCGTTGCGAGCGGGAAGAACGAGGAGTTGGTGCGCGGGCTAGGGGTTGACGAGGTATGTGTTTTTAGTCAAATTAATGGTTGATGTGGTGCTGGTCTGACTTTGGTAGTTCGTCGACTACACCGCTCACACCTCGCTGCCGGCATACCTCAAGTCGCAATACGGCACAGTGCCCTTCGACGCCATCCTCGACTGCGCGGGTGTGCAGGCACTCTACACGCACTCGGCGGACTACGTCAAACCCGCAGGTATGGTGATCAACGTTGGCACCCTCGGAGACGGCGTCGGGGCAACTTTCCGGAATTGGTTCGCCAACACTTGGTGCCCGACGTGGCTCGGGGGGGTGCCGAGGCGGTACATCATGTTCAGCACCCCGCCGACTAAGGAGGCTGCAACAATCATAGTGAGGCTTATGGAGGAGGGGAAGGTACGGATACTGGTCGACTCGGTGTGGGAGATGGAGGATCTGCTGAAGGCGTATTCGTGGATTGGGACGAAGCGTGCGAGGGGGAAGGTCGTTATCAAGGTGGAACAGGGCTGATCGGGTTTAATTAGAAGCTGCTCGAGAGTGGAAGGTGATATCATTGAATGCAGAATCGAGGGCAGAATCGGGGGAACGGCTCTTCGAGGCATTTATATACCACTGCAGGTTTGTAGCTGTGGCGCTACCTAGCTGGGAATCCGGTAGGCGCGTTCATTAAATGGTGCACCAGGGGCTAAGGGGCAATGTGGAACGATGTGTGCAGCAGGTGCGAGAGTGTTGAAATGGAGTGGGACGGTAGACAGAGGGCAGGTGTTCTTTATACAACCCCCATAGGATCCGTTCCGGCATTCCTGCCATTTAAATCCTTCGCTGCTTCGATGCTAGGTCATGAATGAACCTATTGTGACAGGTCCAGTATTCGGTGTTGGGGGACAAGGAGTTGATAGCCAGAACGAGATCGAAGAGGACTTTGAGGGAGTGCGCGGATTCTTTGGCCTTTCCCAAGTCAGCAGCTCTAACACCACAATTTAGATTATAAATGCTAATTGTATTCGATATAACTATAAAAGTGCTAAATTGGCGTAGATTAATGAGGTGTTCCTACGAAGGCTACTTTGATAATATCATTTTAATATTGAAATTACTAAACTTTATTATCTATTAAATTTCAAATTTAACAATATTTCTTAACGCAATATATAGTCTTACCCACATGTCGAGCCACAGCTTGATTAGAGACATTTCCAACTATTGTGCTCCTGTAAGATTAAATATTACCAATGAAGACTGAAGCTTCAAGCTCAAATGCAGCGAGAATAGTTTAGCGCAAACCAAACAATTACGATCACGTGCCCACGCGTCGCCATGTCGCGATAAGTACGCACCGCTCTTCAAGTCTTCCCAACCACAGTCGCGATACCACATCACGCCCCCCGGCGCAAAAGACCGCAAAGTCCAACGAAACCCTCGATCTCGGCAATACCATTTCTCAATGCCTCCATGAGTGACCTCCCGTCCATCCTCCCCGCCTTTTCTATAGCGCCATATGCACACCTACTGCCGTCCCTCGAGAGGCAGGGCGTCAGCACGACCGACCTCCTAGCCCTGGACCCCGCCGCCCTCGCCAAACGCGCAAATATACCTGTCGCCGAAGTCAGACAGCTCTGTGTCGACGTGCTCAATGCGCTCCAGCGTGATCTTGGGCTCACAGACAATGGCTCAAATGCGTCACACCCCGCTCTTCGAGAGACGGGAATCGAGCTTTCCAAGAAATGGGATGCGATCAGTACCCTCGATTCAAGCCTCGATGGTCTCCTGAGCGGCGGCTTCCCAGCAGGATATATTACCGAGGTAACTGGCGAAAGGTATTACTCAACCTTTAACAATGAGTACTACGACTAACAATCTTGACAGCGGCTCTGGCAAAACACAACTTCTTCTCCTCCTTCTCCTCGCAGTGCAACTCCCATCCCCTCACGGCCTCAACCGCTCTGCGATATATATCACCACCGAATCTTCCCTCCCGACCACCCGCCTGGCCCAGCTCCGTACCGCACATCCCCTCCTCGCCGACACCTCCCTCTCGCGGATCCTAACCATCCACGCCCGCGACCTGGAGACACAAGACCACATCCTGCGGTTCCAGCTCCCCCTCGCTATCCGCCGCCACAATGTCGGGTTGGTGGTGATTGACTCAGTTGCCGCGAACTTCCGGGCTGAGTTCGAGCGTAGCGGCGACGGCGGGGCAGCGCACGGCGCGAATATGGCGCGCCGGACGGCGGAACTGGTGGGGCTGGGTGCGCTGCTGAGAGGGGTCGCGAGGAGTGAGCGCGTTGCGGTCGTCGTGTCGAATCAGGTTGCTGATCGGTTTGCACCGCTGAGTGCGGGAGAGGGCCCGCGAGGCTCGTGGGCCGAGAGCCAGGGGCGCAGAGAGAGGCTGACGCTAGACGGGCAGATGCGGTTCTTTACGGGGTGGGGGGACGGGGAGTATTGGGAGGAGGGGGGTATGAAGACGCCAAGTTTGGGGTTGGTGTGGACGAATCAATTGGCATGTCGGGTGGCGGTGGGAAGGGCGGCAGGCAGGAGGTGGATGAAGGTGGTTTTTTCGGCTTGGGGCGCCGGAGGGAGAGAGGAAGTGGAGATTTGGGAAGGGGGAGTGAGAGTAGTTGGGGTAAAAGGTGAAGAGTCACCGGCGATAATAGATGCAGCGATTAAGTAGATCGATGAGTGCGACCTATCTCCCTCCATCACTTCTTCCTTTTCCATTTCGTAACTTCCTCTCATCCCATTTTGGCCCTTTAATAGTTCCCTCAACAGTAGTTGTATAACCCTCACCAAGTAGTGATTAGTACCGTAATGGCAGATCAACCAAAGTTTCTAGAAATACAGTATAGTTATATGGTAAGGGATCATCGGTGGTATCATCAGGTAGTGCATTGTATTGAGAGGCCTCCTATGCCTAGTCCCCTCTCTCAACGGCGGATTCTATACATCCTCCTCTATACTAGGTTTTTTTATAATACATGTAGTAATAATCAAACATCTCGAATCTACAAACTCTTCTCAACTTGCATATTTCCACCATTTTTCTCTTCGTCCCCACCCACCACATTTGTATTAGCTGCACGCTCTGTAAGCGATGGCTGATGTTGCCACTGTTTTGCTGGAATGCCCTATAAATAATTAGCATATTGCGCTTTTAGTACGGTGGTTGGCGTACCTCTGCAAAGAACCCGTTGATCTCTTCCATTGTCCTGCCTGTGACTTCGCCGACACAAAAATAGACGTATGATAGCGAGACAAAGCAAAGACCTGTGTAGACAAACCCGGTCTTTGGGCCGAGGTTTGCGTTATAGTACTGCGGCGGGTTAGCACGGCTCTTAGATAGGCTGAGATCCGGCTTACCAAGTAAGGGAGAGTAAACACCGTTGCCCATACGGTTATCTGTATTAAGTTAAAATAGCTCATAATGGCTAAAAGTGGAATAGTACTCACCCAGAAGCAAGCAACGGAAATGGCATAGATCTTATTACGATTTCGGCCCACTGCCATCTCGGAAGCCTATAAAATGTTACAGGGAGTCCTCGTTGAAGACACTGAGCACTCACGATTGTCCATCCTAACCTATGTCATAGTTAGTACGATCGAATATATGATCTGGAATGGTGACTTACGGGCCCCATGCAAAGTTGAAAGCTGTGATTTCAATAATGATGAATGCGAATATGGTTTTGCCAATCATCGGCGACGGCGTATTTCCAGGTATTCCAAGACATCCGACTACAAAAATAGAGACTGTCATGAGACCTGTAGTAATGAGAAGAAGAGGGCGTCTTGGGAGTTTGTTGGCGAAAAGAACAGCTACAAAAACGACAACTACCTGAATGATCTATCAAGAATATCAGAATGTGACAATATATGTCTTAGGAAAGGGCGTTGACTTACAAAAACAATCAAGGTCATTAAAAATGGATCCTCAAGGCCAATTGCTTTCGAGAATACAGTTCCGAAGTAATAAAACCATTGAATGCCATTAATCTGCTGTGCGATCAACGCGCCAGCCGAGTACATCACCTTACGTCTCTCAATTGGATCTCGAATTAGATCCATCCAAGATGATTCTGCAGCCTTCAGAGCCTCATCGTCAATATCTTGTTGTAGGATGTCGATGTCTTCGTCTGGGGTATACTGCTCGCCGCGATGAACTAGTACAAGAGCTCTTCTGGCAGATTCCTGCTTTCCTTTGCGGAGTAGCCAACGTGGCGACTCTGGAACCCACCAAAGTCCGGCGAGAACAATGACAGGGAAAATGATTTGGACACCCATTGGTACACGATACGCCACGGTCGAGTTGATTCCTTCGGTGCCCCGATTAATAGCGGCGGCAATAATTTGCGAAATGGAAATAACAAGCTGCCAACACATAAGGAGCTGGCCACGAATAGCTGCAGGTGCTAGTTCCTAAATAATGTTCAGAATCGATCTTCCCCACCTGGGCTGTAACTTACCCCTATGTATAACGGTGAGGTGGCGGAGAAGTTACCAACACCATAGCCAAGAATGACCCGACCGCCCATGATATACGACGTATTATGGTCGGTGGCAAGCTGGAGTACGACACCAATAATGATTGCCACGGAGGCAATTAGGAAAACACCTTTGCGGCCAAGGTAGTCGTTCAATGGTGCTGCCGATAAGGAGCCAACAAGTTCTCCAATGTTGATGACAGACGTCATTAGAGAAAGTTGTGAGGATGAGATCTCATATGAACCATCTGCTTTTTGCGTCCCGAAGTGCTGAACGAATACGTCCATAGCGGACACCCCCGTGAAATAGACTCCGTCATAACCGTAGAGACAAGCCCCCAGGGCTGCGAACGAGCAGAAAAGCCATGCGTATGGATGCTTAAGCTTAAGCATTATTCTTGAGGAGAATGGTACAAAGGATTGAGACGAGGGATTTCTTGGGAGTCGTATCCCTACTCTTGGTATCTGCAATGTGGAGTGAAGGAAAGTGCCAGGTCCGCTAGCTTTATAACCCCGCGAATTTGCAATTGCTCCTTCTCCGGATTCTGGGGGAGGCCCATCGGTGCCGCTAAAGTCGTGCCGAGTTGGGGAAGTACAAGGAAGATGGAGACATTGTTATCCCAAAATGCATTAATAGCGGGTGTTATGGGCATCTTGAGTTGTGGATTTTCTATGGTTCGGCTCAGGATAGCTATTGTTTGCGTGAAAGTGGCAAGTTGAAGACGAGTGCCGATTGGCTGTTATATTTTCTTTCGGCATTTTAATGCCCGCCGATTAGCTGTGGAAATCACTTCGGTATTCACGTGCGTACCGGTTGGCTATAATAAAACGCGACGGCAGCTACAACAACGCCGATTCGTCAATTAAGATGCCGCAACTGCCGCTGCCACTACAGTCATCTAAATCTCGAGAGAAATCGCAATAAGCTTGCTTACCTTACCTTATGGTCTTCATATTTCTAGTAAATTTTGGCTAGCAATTTTTCTATATGTATTGTATGTAGAATGTCTCAATTTCACACGTCCTCATAACATACTACAATGTTTTGGGGCTGAGCTACTGTCTCCGCGATTCTATAATGCCTTCTAAAGTTTCACTTACTACTTCCATTCGGAGACCATCCAAAAACACAGCAGCGGCTGATGCCATACCTATCCTTGTCGACAATGAATATCATTTATTCCACTTGAGCACACCACCTTCAACAGTCCATCATCCAGAGAGATTACGGTCCTCATGGTCCCATCTCCGATCCAAATGCCTCACTAAATGGGAACGGGCTGAGCAACCAGCGCTCTCGCCCGGGGAGAGCACAGAGTCACCAGATGCAGATGGAGTATGGACTGGGTCGGCAATACTAGGCTCTGATGGAAATATGCATATATTCTACACGGGGTATAATCTTGCCCAGGAAGGAAAGCAAGTTATCATTCACGCAACCTCGAATGACCGCATCGGCTCTCTGTTCACCAAATCAACACAACCCATCCATCTCAGGTCAGACGCATCCGCCCGGGCAACCTTTGAAGATATTGATTTCAGGGACCCGTTCGTACTGTACAACGAGGACGAAAGACGCTACTGGATGATCGTGGCGACAAGGCTGGCCAAGGGGCCACACTGGACTCGAGGTTGCCTAGCGTTACTCACCTCGGAAGACTTACAAACATGGTCTTTAGAATCCAAGCCTCTATACGCGCCAAATGATATAATGTGCCCTGAGTGCCCTGAGTTATTCCAGTTACCGAATAAGAAATGGTATCTTGTGTATTCCAGGTTTTCGGCGCCAAATGCGGGAATGGTATATCGCGTTGCCGACGATCCTCGTGGTCCATTTAACACCCCCAGAGATGGTTCCGGGGGCAGGCTCGATGGTAGGCGGTGGTATGCTGCAAAGTCTTGCCCTAAAGCCAACGATCCCTCCAAGAGAATATTTTTCGGCTGGGTAGCCGATCAGTGTGACGCTGACGGAAAGTGGATGTGGGGCGGCGATATGGGTATGCCAAGGGAGGTGATGGCAAAAGTTGATGGAACTCTGGTCATTGAGCCTGTATACCAAGTTCTTAAGACCGTGTTCTTTACCCAGCCCTCGATGAACCTCCCAACCACTGAGTGTGAAGCTGTTGGTAGTACAGCCACGAAGCCACTCGAAATCAAATGCGAGCGACCATATATGATAACGTTTGGTATCGCGTCCAGCTCTGCGGCCTCATTTGGTGTCATATTTGACAGCACCACTGATCTGAGCGGCTGCTATTTGCGCTTCGAGCCCACTGTCGATAATAGATATACAGTCTCGCTTGCCATGGCACCAGCTCCTTTGGATGATTTCTGGGCAGACCAGTACCGGTTATACCTCCCAAGGGGAGTTGATGGCTCAACAATCGTCCGACATGATAATATTAAGATAGATAAGCTTGTAACTATCTTGAGATCGAGAGACGTGTTGGAGGTATTTGTGGGGGGTCGTTGCCTCAGCTACAGACTGCCTCGGCAGCCACTAGCGGCAACGGGAGAGGAAACCAGATTATTTGTGGAGGATGGAAGAGTACAGTATTCGGATTTCAAGGTGATTGAGGGAATAGAGTATTGATATAGGCGGTGTATAGCATGAGATGACGAATTATACTATCGTTTGAAACAGTTGAGGTTTCTTTGCCTGTTGTAGTTGCTTCAGGTGCTTTTGTTCCTTGACAACGTCAGGGCTGCGCGCTAAGCCAGTCGAAGTTGCTGAGGTCGAGACTTGCTAGATTCTCGAACGGGTCGAAACTATTCGCGAATGTCAAGTCAAGAGGACTCGCAGCAACGGTGAACAAATCGTCGAGGTTAATGGAGAGAGCATGCTCCATCCCTTTCAGTATAGCTCCTTCGAGGCGATTGACAGCATACTTCATTGGCCCACAAGCCTTGCTCATGAGACGTAGAGTCCATAAGTAGCGGTTCAAGCTCTCCCTCCATAATGTCTTCTCAGGTTCGGACCGCGACGTGACCAAGAGTAAGGTGGTGAAAGATCCAATCAGAGAAAATCCGAATGGCGATGCTGTGGATGTTAGGTACTATATAGATGAAGAGATTTAGGCAACCAACCAAAGTACCAAAATGCCTCTAGATGGTCTGGTCGGAGGCGGGACACAAATGTTATCGCGTCTTGAGCTGTCTCGTGAGCTAATGTTCGGGTATGTGTTAATATGTCAACATCCAAACATAGCGGTTCAAGCGCTGTAGATCTTATTAATCGACGCAAAATTGTGATTTTAACGATGAAAAAGGCCAAGCTGAGGTAGCCTGTTAAAATCAGCATTTTTCACTTGCCATAAGCATACGAATATTAAATCTCACCATTCGGACATAGTCTGGAGATGGCTTCGTAGTTCATCCGCAACGGTTTAGGGAGATTCCTATGCCAAGCATCCAATAAACCAAGAAGTGGCATAGCCTGTGTATATAGGTACGACGTATCCTGATTTTTGCTTGCTCTGATGGTGTAGAATGTCCGCATTACGTCGCTCAAAATTCGAGTCAGCTGGACCATTTGGACGACTCTAACTGCACCAGACAAACTGTCAACGCGAACTTCGCCATCTTCAGAGGTATAGGATTCAAAATCCGAGATGTCCAGATCAGCTACCATCCATTCATCGTCGGTGACATGGCTCGGTCGTCCATGTGCTAAGGCTGTCCATTTATCTTGCATGTAAATCGCCCATGAGAGTCTTTTCCGTAAACGTTTCTCCCAGTCCGGAATAGACCATGATGAGGCGTCCAGGTGCAAACCAAGGGCTTGGCCAATACATATAAATTGGCCTGTACAACCCCAATCCCAAGTATGGTCTGGGTTTAGCGGGTCTTCGGGCTTACACTGTAGTAGTAAAAGCATCGCCTCAATACTGTCAAGCTTTGGGCGGTGATATGAATTCTGAATAGCCTGTAGAGTGAGCTTTCGCAAGCTCGTTGCGTCCGGCATAGATCGATTGGAAAGCTCACGGTCGTAGTCCCACCATCCGAGAGCAATTAGATACATTGCTCCAAGTAATGGGGCGGAAACGTATTGATAAGACTGAGAGTATTTCTGGACGAAACCTTGCCTATGTAGTATAGGGAAAGACGGATGCATAATTCTCCAAAATAAGTCCATAAGTCTTGACCCATGTGGTGCAACACAGGCTTCGATGTTGTCATGCTCGCTCTGGAGTAGTTGGTACCCAATTGCTTTGCTATCGTGTACCACATGAAATGTCACTGGGTACTCCATTCCCTGGTCGCTTTGCAACACTTTACGGATCGAGTGAGTCTCCAAACGAAACTCTTGGTTTGGAGCATCGTAAGGCCGGTGCCGCTAACAATAATCAGCAGTTACCCCCTACCAAGATCTTACCAAAGTGCAGACAAACCATTAAGATCGGCTCCATATCACTCGTGAGTCCATACAGCTCCGAGAAATTGCTCGGTGCAAGTCCAAGGGATGCATTAGTCTCATGACAGTTAATATCTGGCGGGACAGTAGTAGGCGGGGCCGCACCGGGCATCCTGCTCCCAAAGGTTGGTAAGGTCCTAGGCTGGCTTGATTGCCTTGCATCGATAAATGCTGTTGGAGCAACATCGTTACTATTCGAGGAACAAGTTGGAGTCCAAACTGTTCGGCCCAAATTCGATTGGTAAACCGGTGCGATGGGTCGTAATCCTGTAATATCTGAACTTGGCGGGGTAGCGACTTGCATTCGCTGACTCTCACTTCGCACTTTAGGTCTTCGAGGAGGACCTTTGGTAAATGTGCAGTCGTTTCGCCGTGTTTCGCAACTGGTACATACACCAGTGTTTGTGTTGATGATGCAACGTGATTTACGGTTGCGACAGGAATCGCATGGCCGCGGTGCACGGCGAGATTTCCGACTACTGTCAGCCTGGGTGCTCTCTTCCATTTAAAGAATACAGATCCTGTTTATAGACAAATATAACATATGACTGGTTTTCTTTCGTGGCGCTACTTAATGATGTCTGATGGAAACTTTAGTCTCGTATGACTTGTTGGGGAATTGTGAGCGGATGAACAATTTTCCGCCGTATCTCAAATGCGTAGTTGGGATAGTAATGCTGGAAGGGTGTTCAGGGCCACATCAAGCAACAACCAACGCCAGCCAAAACAGTCTACTCTAACATTGCAATCTTGCATAAAGTTAAGATATAGACAAGAATAGCTTCTATGCTAAGGTTTTAAGTAAGCAGGGGTTTATGGTGTAATGTAGGTGGGGATATTTATAACCTTTGAATAATAAAAAATCCGGTTAAAGTTTAGTTAAAATATTATTAGCTACGAGAAAAAGAACCTCACGTGAACTTCTATATATCGCAACAAGGCCTATTGAGAGACATTATCATGCGTTTAGCTAGCATTAGCTTGGTTCCTGAAAGGCTTCGAATACAAGTTTTGTCCTGCAAAAGACGTTAAATATGTGGCGTTTTGCTGCAATCTCGAGGTAGTCAAATCAAAGGGAACCTCGGGGTATTCGTCCATTGCCGCACGAAGGCTCTCCTTGACCTTTCTAGCATTTTCGAAAAAGTTTAGAAGAATATCCGCCGCATCTTGTTGGGGTAACACTGATATACGCTGTTTAAGAAGTAGAGGCCCTTCGTAAACGGTTTCTAGCTAACCTTTCGGCCACTTCCTGTACGCGGCGATCGATAGTGCCATGAGCTACTCCAGATGCCGTAGTAGCTAAAAACTCATTTAACCCACCTACATTGAGTTCTTTCGGGCTCGGTGACATTAGCACAGGGCGTTCAACCACTATACGATGATGGCGCGCACGAATAAATGCGTATCGGACACAGTGGCATTCATATGGGGGCCACAGGGCACGAGAGGCTCTATGGGTTTCAAGCGACACTATGAAGGTCCAACCGCCGGAGCGCTGAAGAAGCGGAAGAGATTCATTGATTCCCTTGTATAGTCGTCTTCTCATGTTACTGGATATTGTGTGTATATTACGAAGCCGGCGGCAAAGCGCTCTGGTCTGAGGAGTGCATCGGCCTAGGTGGGCATAGATATGACTGCGTATTACCCCTTTGGTCTAATACGAGTATTTGCTGGATGGGAAAATATCAGGGGGCGCCACCTGGACCCCATTACCTTCCAGATCAGTTGGGAGCCAGAACCTCTGAAGTAGGGCAGATGAATAGATACCCACGAACGTGACACTCGGGCGTGGTAATATCTGAGAATTGGCCGCTAGCTCTACAAACAGCTGCGCACTTGGTGAATCACTCCTACGGGTAGAGATATAAGGGAAGTAGAGCTTACGGAGCCTCTCTACCTGTGACAGTACGTGTGCAAGTTGGGCTGGTGTGTCTTGGACATTGTCAATACAAATGCTAATGGACGTGGCTTTAGCCATGTTATACACACCGAGGACAGCCGAAACAGCCTCCACAGGAAGATTGTTTAGTTGTTCCAAGCTGAGATGCTTCCCATTAACAAACTCCCTTCTAATAAGCCGATTGGAGGAACGCATGTCAAGAAGCCGACATGGTCTTGTAACAGGGCGCGAGGAAAGACGTCCTGGAAGTTAGGCAAAGTGCGAACCGGGTCATCTGACGCCAAAATACGTTGTATTATGCTTGTGATATCCTGGTATTGGTCTAGCATCGATCTATTGGCATCGATATGTAGGCTGCTCAGTAACAGATCAATGTATTACTTTACACGAGGCGGCCAGAGAAGGTCCATAGCAAGCACATTAATCAGTAGCACGTTGGCTTTTAGCTTGTTGACATTACTCGTTGGCCAAGAGGTATGCTCAAACTTGTTCATATACTCAGCTGCAGGCAGACATGGCACAACGAGACCGGACATTGTCCATGACTCTAAGTTCGCACTTACGAAGTGGAAACCAATGCCTTGAGATCAGGTGGTGCCTTTCGTGATTTCGGGACGCGATCAAGGTCATAGGCCCCACGCTAAATCCAAAATACTATAGCTAACAACATCAAGATTCGTAATATTAACAACCACCATTCCCCTACGGAATGCTTGTGTCGCGGTATACTATACCTAGTAGTTCCGGACACACTGGACGCGCATACTCTTGCTGATTGTTAAAAGCAACGCCCTGGAGAAGACACGCTGATATGAAGGGAACTCGCGCACGCTGGTATGGTACCAGTTTCTCATGTAAAGGCTGGAATTGCCGTGCCTGTGGCTGAAGTCTGGTAGCTCCACCAGCTCGGGACTGTACTCGCGGTTGCCGTCCCTCACATAATACCCGGCAGCAAGGGCAAGCTCGGCGCGGATGGCGCGGTGATTTGCTTGATCTGAGAAGATGGTAATGATGTGATGACAGGCTGCTGTGAGGGGGTATCCTCGTAAAACTGACTACTCCTCACTGCATTTATCGGCTAGGCTCGAGACAAACAGCCATGGGACGGTGGCAGCCACCGATCTGCGCCACAACAAAGAACGCCCACAGAGTACGTAAGGGTCGGTTGGGTGACCCAATATAGGCCCTGTGACGGGTCCCCAATACGGCTTGAATGGTCCTGACACTATGGCTTAATAGGTTGAGGTGCATGACTTATGCTTGGAGGAAAGTTTAACTTGTCATGGAGTGATAACTGATTTCTTGATTTATCGAACACATTTAGTTCGTCGTTCATTGAGGAGAAGGCCACTAGTGACTTTTGTGGCCCTATCGATACTGAAGGCACCAGGCCAGGCGAGTTACCTAGAGATGGATGAGGTGGATGAATTGCTTCAGTGTGGTCGTGTTAGACCTGAGGCAGAAATGGGTGAGCGGTGATTAAACTAGGGTGCGGGAGTGGGTTAGCGAGCATGCTCTCCTCTTTCAGCAACCTCCCCATGCCACACATCGTTGAATAAAGTATTTTCATAACTTATCCTAAATTCCCCGGCTTTACATCACATAGTACCCCGCTTTCTTGCCGCCCTCGGGAGCCACAAGAGAACTCGGGAAGAAGCGCAGGGCTCCACCCGATCAACCTGATACCTTCCTCATTCATGCCTGTGAAAGCAACAAACCAAACCCAATCTCATCGCCATTTGTCCCTGGCGGCATGACGCCAAGGGACTAGTTTACCTCGACAAAACCTCTTAACATTTACCCTATTACCCGCTAGATCACAACTAGAAGTTTCTTTGATTCTTCGGCTTGTCGGTTTCAGCCTCTTTTAGAAGCGATCTCCAACGTCATCACCGCCTATTGGCGTGTTTCAGGGAAGTTGGGATAGCTGACGTATATAGATTGCATCCACTCCACCCCGCATATTAAACGGCAATAGTCCGGTAGTGACGATCGGCACTGGAAACGCCCGATGCAACATAAACGGACTACCGGCAGGAAATGGATAAATCAAGTCCTATTTACTTCGTGGGGAACCAGACCCGGCAAGGGTAGTTTAGGCCGCGAGCCTTTTAGGCAATTGAAGCAGCTTGAATGGAGACGATTGTACCACGGCGAGAATATGTATATAAGGAAGGGTAAGCCCGCTCAATTGAGAGGCATCCTCAACAGCATTCTCAACAACATCCTCCATCAAACTCACAATAACAATCAATTAGCATCGTCAAAATGGTCTCCTTCTCTTCCCTCATTCTTGCCTCCTCGGCCGTCGCTGGAGTTATCTCCTCGGTCATCCCCGACAAGCGCAGCGGGCTGCCTATGACTGCCCGTGCTGGAACCCCAAGCTCCACCGGTACTCATGACGGTTTCTATTATTCCTTCTGGACTGATGGCGCCGCCGATGTCACCTACACCAACTTGGAGGCTGGTAGATACACCATGCAGTGGTCTGGCAACGCCGGCAACCTTGTCGGTGGCAAGGGATGGAACCCCGGAAGCGCAAGGTAACCTTCTCAAGCCAATTACCTTCCATACCAACCTGCTAACGTACAACAAAGGGTCATCAACTACTCTGGAAGCTTCACCCCCAACGGCAACGGCTACCTCGCCGTCTATGGCTGGACCCGCAGCCCCCTGATCGAGTACTACATCGTCGAGAGCTACGGCTCCTTCGACCCCTCCTCCGCCGCTACCCTTAAGGGCACGGTCACTACTGACGGCGGCACCTACGACATCCTCGAGACGACCCGCACCAACCAGCCCTCCATCGATGGCACGTCGACCTTCCAGCAGTTCTGGTCCGTCCGCCAGGAACACCGCACCACCGGAAGCGTGGACACCGCTGCTCACTTCAACGCATGGGCTGCGGCCGGCATGAACTTGGGCACGGAGCACAACTACCAGATTGTTGCCACTGAGGGCTACCAGAGCAGCGGCTCTTCTGACATCACTGTCAGCTAGAGTGTCTGCGAGGGCACTATAGGGCGGCTAGGGAATTGCATCTCTGATCTCCTTGTTGCGGTGAGGAAATGTGGGCTGGGTGAATAGAGCTATCTTCTTGTAGTTAACTTAAAACCGTACATAGGAATAAGTTTTTGGAGTTGAAACCACAGTTTAAGGAATGCAGTGACTAATGGGAATACGAAAGAAGCCATGGATTTGTGTCAGTTCAAGCTCTTCACATCATCCACCCCCCAACCAGGTCCGCCACAGCCGCCAATCCCTGCACCTGCGCGTCGTGTTTCTTTCTAGGATAATTAGGCGTCGAGCCCATCAATGCCGAGGCAATGAGCCGAACTACTTGACAAATAAGAATTTTCTGTTTCCGCCATTTTACCCACCCATCATCGATCGCGTCACTGGGCATTAATTGCCCCCCGCCAATTCTCCCCAGGAATCTCAATGCGCCTCTCGCCAAGGACGCATAAACCTAGATTAATGTATATCACACACGTTTACGTTCAGGGGTCGGCATATTCCTATTAGCCTGAACCGCCCACTTGAGATGGGCGCCGCCACGCCAACCCCCCGATATTGATTTGTACGTGGGCCTGGAAACTTGTTTCAACGTCGCGACATTGACCGTGAGGTGACGTGCGCAGGGGTGGCGATCAGTAGCGGGAGATGGACATGTAAGTTAGATGATCAGTAGTTGGCTATGGTCGAAGATCGGAAGCTCAGATGCGGTTGGTTTTGTCAAGGTTTTCACGAGTAGTCATTGTTAATATACTGTATATACTATCCAATTCATTTGTACTATCTACGAACTACTTCGACGCTGTAATAACATACTCCCCCTCTTTAAGCTGCACCGTAACATGACCATCCTTAAACTTCGGATTAAACGCCCTCCTTCCCACCGCATACACCAGCTTTGAATTTACAGCCACCATCACCTTTTCACTACTCACTGGCACTGAGACCGCCCCCTTTGTGCCCTTCGGCACAGTAACCGTAATCTGAATCTCTGTTCTCGTGTTCTCCGTCGTCCAATCCACCACCAAAGGCCCATGCGGCGTGTCCACCTGCCCTTTCGCCCACGTAATTCCT
Source organism: Pseudogymnoascus sp. SDFLT0511 (assembly GCA_030180035.1). Lineage (NCBI taxonomy): Eukaryota > Fungi > Ascomycota > Leotiomycetes > Thelebolales > Thelebolaceae > Pseudogymnoascus > Pseudogymnoascus sp. SDFLT0511. Next base: position 489,440 of record JASCQD010000005.1, on the reverse strand, counting down.
CCAACAAGCATTGGTTTCACGGTCCATTTAGTGAACGCTGGCGCCGTCGGAATAATTCCCAGTACGTAATTCGACATCAGTGGCACAATTCCCGTGCTCCAGCCGTGCGTCGCACTCGTGAACCCCTGCTGGTACATTGAGCCATCAGTGCCAATGCCCTCCCAGAACGTGCTCTTAGGGTCGTGCGCCGCCATCCAACCGTACAGGCGCTTGATCTCCTCGATGGCTGAGTCACCTGCCCCGGAGGCAAAGCGCGCTTGTAGCTCGAAGTATGAGATGAAGGCGTACACGCGCTTGGAGAAGCCATCGCCGGTAATATCTGAGTCAAAGAAGGGGTTGCCGTAGGGAAGGGCGAGAGATGCCCAGTATTTGAGGGCTGAGGCTGATCGAGTACTGTCGGCAATATCATTGAGGACAGCGAGGCCGTTGCCGTCCTGACCGTGATTGTTTGTTTTGGAGGAGTCGAAATAGGCGCCTACACTGGCATCCCAGAGGTGTGCATTGATCGCATCGGAGACGATATGGGCACGCGCCGTCCAGCGCTTAGCGTCATCGGGATGGTTATAAAAGGTTGCGATGCTGGCGGCATTTCTGAGTGCTTGGACATAGAGTGCGTTGTAGTACGTAATCATACCATGTCGATTGAGAAAGGCGTAATCGCCATATGGCGAGTCATCGGGCTTGTTGATGAGACCTGTGGCGCTGTCTGTCATGGACGGGTAGAAGTTATCTAGCACCTTTATAATTGTTGGATAGTACTTTGCTGCGTAAGCATCGCTAGAAGTGTATACAATCAGATCGTAAGTACAGGTCACCCAATGGAGTGGGTAATCCAACAATTGCAGCTGGTAGTTGTTGATGGATGCTGGTGGGATCCAACCGTCGCTCCTTTGATGGTCCGCCAAATCTGCCAAAACATTCTCAGCTGCAATGCTAAAGTTATGCGTGAGATACAAAGTTCTGGCTGCGACAGCTAAATCTCCAACATAGGGATCGCGATCACGCTTGGCCCCATCGAAAAGCACCTCCTTGCCAATTAGGGTGGGACTGCTAGCATTCCTTGGTTCGGTGTCTTCCAGACGGAACGTATCAGTACACAGGTCATTAGTATAAACCGCAGCGTACCAAAACTCATTCAGTGCAGCATCCGAACACTCAAAAGTGCCGGAGTAGGTGTCTTCTGTTCCTAGATACGCCGAGAATGCAAGTGAGACGGAATCAATAGACACCGAACCAGAAGCCTCCGTGTTCGGGGCGTCGGCTGCAAGCGCATCTAGATAGATTTTGACATATCTAAAGCCGTGCAAGCCGTCGGCGCATACTTTGGTGCCGTCAGCACATCCGTGATTATCAGTCCAGGTATATGGATCAGACTTGACGGCAATCTGGTCAGACCCTGGTGTAATGGTATCCCCCTATAAAGTCAGCACGGCGTCCTTTAAATTGGACTCCCAACTAACGTGGTTTGACCGCGAAAAGTCGCTCAAGTCCCCCAAGTATTGTGCCGTCTCTGAAAATGCCAATCGTATGCCGGGGTTGTTGGTTGACGCGCCAGCAAAGTTGATGGAAAGCTTTCCAACAACTACCTTCCCAAAGTCAAGAACAACGGCGGGGGCCACTTGCCCGGGAACTATACCGGGCCAAACCTCCGCAATTCTTGTGTATTCTCCCAAGGTAGTTTCCTGGGCTTGAATTACGGTAATTCGAACCCCTTCCGCGTCAACAGGCTCGGCGAATGGGACCTGAATCAAGACTGCCGCGTTGTCACTAACCGTGCCAATTGCCCTCCACGAACCAGCTTGGAGAGCCTCTACTGTAAATTTCACTGGAACGCCGTCCGGGCTCGTCAGGATTGTTATTCCGGATAGAGTAGTCGTAGTTGGTATTTTCAGTGTTAGAATATCAGGATAGACACCGGCTGTGTCGTCGTTCCAGAAGGTCGTCTCGTCTCCGTCAATGGCATTGCTGGGAGTATACGTCCGCGTCTGGCCATTATTTGTGTTTCCTGGATGAAAGCTTGACGCGTCTGCTGTCGTGCCCTCTGGCCATGAAGGAGGCGCTACTGGGGCGGCTCTCTTCAGCGTTGTCACATCGCCGCCACTGGCGAGTAACGCGCTTGGGTTGGTAACATCGCCAACAGTTCGGTCTGTTAAAATCGCCGTGGGCAAAACAGTGAGGCTCTTAGGTGATATGATATATTGGGCCCACGAAGGCGACTGGTGTCCTTGGATATACGGTACGGCGTTGATTAGCAGAAGGAGGGCAAGAGCCCACCAACGTCGGAATGCAATTTGTGCCATCGCTTTTCGAAAGAGCCTGTGGTTATGGCTTTCGACATCCAGAGCGGGATTATCATCCTTTATCACCTGGTATCCCACAGGGATGCCCACGTGAGATTTTGAGTCCATGTCACAATCCTCGGGTTATTGAAGTGCGATATGAGCTACAAGATGCGCCGGCGCGTTCGCGGCCCACTCCAAGGTCACAAAGGCGGGCCTACTCGGTGTTATTGACAGGTATCGACGGGCCCCATGGTCAATAGAATTGCAGTGTCAGCGGCCCTTTCGCGCAAATTGCCAAGGATAACTTTGAGCTCCTTCCAAAGTAAGATAACCGTAGGCGTAATCCGATCCTTTCGGCTTCAAATGCTTCGGGTGGCTCGGTCGATGACTTCGCGACAGCACATACTTCAACTGAACTGAGTTGCGGGGAACCTTGAGGCACACTATCTCGGCGTCGACAGAAGCATCGGTGGTGTCTCCCGTTGTGGCTCATTTCTACCCGCCTGGGATTAGTGTTGATTTTGGCCTTCACTAACACATATAGCGTGCGCCCACTGTGGAGGATCGACATGTCTTGGCGCCCCGCCCCCGCTGTCATCGATCTTGAAATCCTGGTCAGCAACGAGAATGAACGGACGGAATGACTCCAGAGCAAGGAGAACACTCGGAACACCTAAAGGTCATATGAGTTGGCAGTAGCACAAGCAAACACAACGTGCATTCCTGCGTCAAGAGATGCATCCCGTGACGAGACAAATAGCGGTACTTTGACTTTTATTGATCCTAAATTTGTGAACCCAGATGGAAATTCCAGTATTTTTATGTCAATCATGTTGTGTGATTACTCTAAAACAGTCCAGGCCCTAACGAATCTGAAATTTACCATCAAGCCGTCGCCGTTGTGACGGCGGAGGGCGTCAATTCGGAGTAGAATAGTACCCCTTAACCTACAGCATCACCACAAGCTCATTACGCCTTTTCAACTCATTCAACACTTTGATCTAGGTTTCCAAGACTCACCATGACGCCGAAAAAAATATCTTTAGCTTTGTGGAGACTAGGGAGTGGGCAAAACGATGACAACGACGGTACCGCACGGCATATCAAGCGAAGGTATGACAAGCACGGCGAACTACCTGTATTTGCCTGTCAATACCTTTATTGGACCGTTATTATTGCGCCAAAAAGGTGTGCGAATGACTCGAAATAGCTGTTGAACTGGGCGCAATTTTTGCATTATATTGGGGAGCCTGAGAGCTATTAAAATAGTATACAGGAATGTTTATCCACGTCAAGATGTGCTTTTCTTGTATCCTTCCTTTTCTTGTGTGGCTCATTGGTAGACTCTGCTGCTATCCATCTTCTGACCTAACACCTCTGTTTCCCTCAATTCGACTCCTTCGGCTCTTCTAGGAGTCCTACCTCATCCATCTCTGTGCTTAGTCCCTATGTAGCATGCCCTAGGATGACACAAATCGCCCCCAGTAAATTTTTTAGAAGCTAGCACTATATACATTTAGAATAGCATCTTTAACTTAAATTTATCCTCGGCTACGATCTTGTCCTTCTGTCCCATGAGCTCCTCCATATCCCATACGCAACTCAAATACCTTCCACCAAGCCAGTCCCTTCGTTCAGCAGCCAACCAAGCAATTGTATCGCCAGCTACGTCATTGTGATCAGGAAATCTATCTCGCACAGAGTCGGGCATGAGACCCTCTGTTATCTTTGTCTTGATTGCGCCAGGATTGACACAATACGTCAAGAGTCCTTGATCCCTATATTCCACTTGCAAAGTCTCGGTCCATCTTAATATTGCAAGTTTAGAGCTGCGATAGCTGCTGCCTCCAGTACGAACAGACAGCGCACCTGACGATGCGACATTGATCATAACGCATAACCCGCTATTAGTCGTCGATTGAAGCTGAGTGGGAAGGAACACACGTGCCATGTTCATCAGACCACGAACATTGACTTCCCAGGTCCGCCAGTATACACCAGGATCCGAGTCAAGGAATAGACTTTGGGGTTCTTGGTGTGCTGCGTTATTAACCACAACATCTAGCCGACCATCAAATGCTTTTGACGGAGTATTCCCAAGTGCTTGTACGCTCTGTAGTTCTGCAATGTCTACTGTACACCCTAACACGATGGGTTCGGGTCGTCCCGCTTCCGTGGCAAGAACCTTCAGTTTCTCCGGCGCCGGAGATGCCGTGAAGGTCAGCTATTGCGATAACAGATGCTCCAGCGCGAGCAAATGCTGAAGCTGTGGCAAAGCCAACACCATCTTCCCAAGCTGCTCCTGTGATCAAGACGTGCTTGCCAACTAAATCCAGCTTGAGCGGTGAGATAAAGTCGTAGCTTGTGGAACGATGTATCTTTGTGACATAAGCGCCAGAAAATTCTTTAGGGTCTGACATTTTCGGCACACATTAATACAAAATAAATGTTGTATAGCTTTGATTGTAACACTGACAATCTAAATATTTGTTTGTGCCTTGGAAATGGCCAGATCTTGCGGGGAAATTCCCGTTTCCTGCGACCAGCAATATTGTAGCCAGGCCAATGCACATTAGTAAGCATTAAATCCCGAAGCTATAACATGTGGCGTCTATGCCCATCTCCTCACAACGGAGTAACTCCCGGACTGCAATAATTTCGTCTTTGACTGCCTTTAGTTTTTTAAAGACATACCCTTTTATTATAGGACCTTTCCCAAGTGCTCTGGATTTCGAATTGAGTTTCAAGATCGCAATTAATTAGGGAAATACAGCAAAAGCGGCGATCAACGGTGTGATCAATCAGTCGTCGACAGCATGATCAAACTCCATCTTTCTCTTATTGCTAAGTGGTCTCCTTAATGAGAAATAGTTAAATATGGTGACATATCAATGACAACTTTGTAGAGTTACTACGAGAAAACTTGTGATTCTAGAACTATAGGTTTGTCTCGTGACACAGTGCGTTTCGGAACGACGCAGGGACAGACGTTTGAGGAGTGAGCTTACCGTTGTGAAGAAAGTACAGGCTCCATAATTTCGAGGCAGCTGGCCACTTCCGAGACAAGTATCAGATGTCATCAAGACCAAGTCTCCTAAAAGTGGAATATCACCGATAATTAATTCCACGTGACGGATTACACTCAGGTCATCTTTTGGTTCCCAAAGGAAAAATGGGGTGGGTGTTTCAGGTGTTCTTATAATAATGAGAGTCATTCCGATCTTGAAGTCCCTTCCGAATCAGAAGTCCCTCGCAGATAACTGCGTCGCGTTGGTCACATGTCAAAATTCTCGAATGTTGGATTTTGGAATATGCATTCTGCCACCTGGAACATGGAAGACTGGACATACAGTACCATCTTGCTAGAGGCAAGATTGGTTTTGTAAACTTACAGTGTATTTATTCCGTCCTGTTGTTCTATTTATCTCTGTTTACAATAACGCCGCGGTAATACATTCCATACGCCGCTCTCCAACCAATGGTAGCTTTTTATAAATTAAACAAGGCAGCACAACATTCCCAATTTCAGACATCAGCTACTGGCCGATCCGCCGTCCGCGGGGTCTGCATTCCGCTCTGCCGCTCAAACTCCACCCTAAACTCTGTATCCTTCGTAATAATCATTTGCTTACTATCATGGCTGTCGATGCTATGTTTTTCTCCTCGCGTCACCCTCGTAAGGTTCCCTGGCTTATCCCACATCTCCCCACGCGGCTCCCCCATTTTTGTTCCAAGGGAACGCCCTGCCTTTGTCAACGACTCTAGCGGCGTGAGAGGGTTGCTACCTCCTGAGCCCGTCCCAGTAGAGCTCTTTGGCTTTGCCGGCGCACCATAGTGGGTGTTGAGGGACGACATAAATGGACGCAGACAAGGGATTGTAGCAGAGATGATAGCATAGCTTGTTTCAACCTGGGTGCAGACTGAGGCGAGGACACCACTGAGGGTTGGGTCGGACGAAGAGAATTCGATGTTAAGGTAGTATAGCCTGAGGGCTGCAGGAGCAATTATACTAGGCCTGGTTAGATATTAAATTAAAGACGAGGGGTAAAACTTACGGGAGGCGGAGCGCAAAAGCGAGGACGACGACGATCTTCTTTCCAAGGGGCACTTGGAGGTCTTGAACCAAGTAGACGGAGTTTCCTACGAGGGCTAGTTCTGTAATGATATCAAACGCAATTACCACTTGCCAGCGGGCCAACTTGGCTCTCGTTAGCATAACTATAATGTCGGGACCCGTGCTATAATCTCACCAGATTGGAGCATTGCTCGTTGATAAAAATCCAGGGGCGCGAAATGTCACAACGTAGAGCAACGATGAATATGGATATGGCAGCAAATATGGCGGCGGTGAGCAAGATCGCTCTCGACATCCAATTATGGCGCTTGTCTGATGAAAGTCTGGATAACAAGAGAGCCACGGAGAATTTTGTAAACCAGAGCGTGACGATATAAAGGAGATCGCTTGCGTATGATGCCTGAATCAATGAGACCAAGTCGAGCTATCGAAGTCTCGCGGGTAAACGCACCTTCTGCAACTCTATGATGCCAGTTGCGGAGACGTCTCCTATGGTTTTGCCATAACCTTTGGATACCTCTACAAAAACAACGCTTGATTGTACGATCGAGAATACCTAGTTAATATCAGCTCCAATTCCAAGCTGCTACCACAATATATACCCACCATAGCAATCGCAACTGCGGTATCGTCGTGCTCATATGTATGGCGAATCTGGAGCCGGATATACAAGCGAATTAGAATGGATACGAGAGCAAACACCATTCCCAGCGCAGTGATAATCAAAACTACGCCGCCTTGATCTGTGGATGATATCACCGTCAGCGGCGGCGACTGCCCCGGCGCAACGACTGGAGTTGTTGAATCCATCAAGATAGCCTTACATGACAGAAACCAATGCAGAGAGGCATGGACGACAACTTAAGGTATATCAATCATCAAGCCACAGGTAGATCCAGCCAGACCGCTCAACGGGATGCATAGCATATCGCGCTGATCGACCATGATCCGTCCTTAAGATAGCAGGTGGGCACCTGTGCTCGCCCGATGAAATAAACCTCCTGGGGCCAGCAGGAAGTGTCTCGGGGGATGGTTGGTGGTCGGCTACGTTGGACTGGTCCTGTCGTGTCACACCAAACGCGCGCACAAACGAAACCCGGGCAACTCTGGGATGTGTGTTATGGAAGCGCTATCAGCTCTGTGCCGTAATATGGACACCACATGCTCGTCCTACCACATCCATGGTGGACTCGTCACTCTGCTGGCAATAGGGGCTGGGTTTGCACGACTGTCGAGAGTTGGGCTAGTCACGAAGGCTGAGTCTCCGCTCGACACGGAGAGTGAGACAACGAAAAAAACAAGGAAAGCAAAAGAGCAACAGCACGGGGCGGGAACTGCACAATTCGAGAGATAGCTTTAAAGTGTCTCACTCAAAAAGGAACAGCTGCCTAGCGGACATAGCTCTCATACTTTCTGAGATAGAGCCAGGGGGCCAGGTATTCCGTTTGGTTTGGCTCGGCACATCTTACCGGCCGGGGCCGTCGGTACGCGATTCAGTAGACAGGCTAGTCCTCGAACTGGAGGTAGCCCGCGGCTGTCCTGGGATGGATAATGATGTGGTATGACAAATGTGGACGTGTGCAGGCAATATGAGACTGATTTTCTATCGCCAAGGAATTATAGGTACTGCGCACTGTGTCGCGGCTGCCGTGTGCACCCCATTAGGGAAGAGCGGCGAGCGACGACGCTAGGGGATTCTCCGTACATACGATCTATCACATCGAGATGTATTGCTTGTCTCAACATTCACCCCTCACGTCCGCATATCATGGCGCGTGAACATCCGATCGCGCACTATGACCACCGAGGCCCTGGCGCAGTGGCGCGTCAATAATCCGTACTTTATTGGGAAAACGCGATCTGGATCCTGTCCTCCCCTCGCAGCGTACATGAAGGTGGCGTCCCGCTGCGAATGGTAGCACAGGTCTCAGCCGCACTCCGCTCGGTTTATTGTCTTTAACAACTGGGATTATGTTTCGGCCGCATACTTGGGTCAACGGGGGGAGAATAAGTTGGGAAAGCGGAATCGAATTGGCGCAGCCACTCAGCCATTTCCAGGAACGTCACATTGTGAGAAGTCACTGTGCTTTGACACTTCTGGGAATGGGTGGGTGGGGTGCCATGTGTTACGGATGATAGAAGCTGGCCCCTCCCCAAGGATTCTGATTGCAAAACCACCCCTTCTGTCTTTCTTCTTTGCTCCCAGTGACCCTTCCTCCAGGATCGCCAGATACAAACAACATCGTCTCCTTGACTCGTCAATTCGGTCCATTCTCAACATAGCCTTCTCTATTGATATTATGGCTGATATTCAGAAACGAAATGTGGCCGAGAGCACTAGCACCGACCACCATCTGGAGAAGGGTGCTGAGCTCGGCAGCTCGTCTGGAATGGGTGGCACCGATCATGACGAGCACGAGATGCGCATGCTTGGACGGACCCAGCAGCTCAACGTAAGTAGAATTGCCAGTCATAGAAACACCGCTGAGAAAATCAGAGAAACTTCCGTTTTATTTCTACGCTTGGATTCGCATGTACTTTAATGAGTACTTGGGAAATCGCGTTGATGTATGTATTCCGGATTGGTATATCGATTATAATACCTCTGACAAAGATAGGACGAGCGCATTTGCATTGATTAATGGAGGCACTGCTGGCCTGGTATGGGGCTACTTAATTGTTTGGATGGGGTATATGTTGGTGTTCGCCACAATTGCTGAAATGGCATCTGTGTAAGTGGGGTATCGTGCCCAGTTGTGTAGACCCATCTCTGACTTCATATGACAGGGCTCCAACTTCTGGGGGTCAGTACCATTGGGTATCTGAATTTGCACCACGAAAATGGCAAAGATTCGTCAGCTACACAGTTGGTAAGACGACTCCCTTTGAACTGGATTGAAACCGCTCTAATTTATACAGGCTGGACCTCCGTCCTAGGATGGCAAACTGGTCTGGCATCTCTTACTTTCCTGACTGGAACTATGATCCAAGGCCTTCTGGTTCTGAACAGGCCCGAATATGTGCCTGAGAACTGGCATGGAACCCTCTTCGTTATCGCTATCACAGCATTCTGCATCATCTTCAATACATTCCTCGCCAAGAAACTTCCCATGGTGGAAGGGATGGTACTGATAATTCATATCCTTGGATTTTTCGCCGTTCTCATTCCTCTTTGGGTCCTCGCTCCTCGGAGCTCACCCGCGGATGTTTTCACTACATTCTCCAATTTTGGGGGCTGGAAAACAACCGGACTTGCATTTATGGTCGGCCTCTTGTCACCAATCTACACCCTGATCGGGGCCGACTCGGCCGTGCATATGTCCGAAGAGATCAAGGATGCGTCTATTGTCCTCCCAAAGGCCATCATGTGGGCTGCTGTCATGAATGGTTCCTTGGGTTTTGTGATGGTTATCACTTTCTGCTTTACTTTGGGAAATATTCTCGATATCATCGACTCGCCAACTGGCTATCCATTCATCCAAGTCTTCTTTAACGCGACACAAAGCTATGCTGGGACATCAATTATGACTTCCATCCTCATCGTCAATATTACCTCCGCCTGTATTAGCACCGTGGCTACCGTGTCTCGCCAGACCTGGTCCTTTGCAAGGGACAAGGGTCTGCCATTCTCTAGCTTTATTGCATACGTAAGTTCCTAATTGTGGCCGTGACCATCGTCTCCGTGTCACCTTCTCTTGTTGATGGATATCTTGGCATATATTGACACAGCCCAATAGGTTAAACCTGGGTGGAACATCCCCCTCAACGCCGTATTGGTCACATTTCTAATCACCACCCTTCTATCCCTGATAAACGTCGGATCGCACGTCGCATTCAACGCCATTGGTTCTCTCGCCGTAAGCGCATTGCTGGCGACGTACATGATTTCGTTCGTCTGTCTCATCTTCCGACGCCTGACCGGGGATCCGCTTCCACCGCGTCGCTGGTCACTGGGTCGCTACGGCATCTTTGTCAATATCGGCGCAGTGCTATATCTATCTGTAGTCTGGGTCTTTATTTTCTTTCCCATCGAAATCCCTGTAACGCCGGAATCAATGAATTGGAGCTCGGTCATGTTTGGGTCGACTATGATCTTTGCTGTGGGTTACTATTTCGCGGTAGGAAGAAAGGTCTACACTGCCCCTGTCGATAAAGTGAAGCGGAATCTGTAGGGAATTTCGTTCTAGACTAAAAATGTATAACTTATTGGGAATTGGCCGCAAAACATTCCCCAAAACCGCCTAGAAATTATTAGAAGATTTCTCTCATAGCGATGAAATAATGAAAACACCAAACCAGCCTCAAAGTGTGCCCGTGTCAGATGGCCTGCCCATCTTGTAGCTATGACCACCCACGCGGCCTTCCCACCTCTTTCAGGGAAGGATTCCGCCGACAGCACACAGCTCATGGGTTTCCGTCATGCAAGCCACATATGTACGAGTAGGGGGGGGGGGAGGGGGGGAGCTGACACATGGAATGGTACTAAGTAGGTCGCACGGAATTCCGGTGCCGTGTTCGCGACGCGGTGGGGAACCAGGAAGCGCATCGTGGCCCCGTGGAAAACGTGGTATTGGCACAGCCGTGCATGCATCGTGTTGGGCCGCAGGCTACGAGTGGTGACAGCTGAATTGAGAAGCCGCAGATCCCGAAGACGGGCGTTTGAGACACGGCAGTATGACGATATGACAGCTGATTGATGCCCCTATTTATTGCCTGTTGTGGCCCGCCATAATCGATGATCGCGAGAGCGTAAGGAAGCAAGGAAAGCAATAGACTGAATCACAAGAATATTGAATTGCTGTATATAAAAGTATAAGGGTTCGCAATAAACTTTGATCTGCGCAGGGGATCCATTCCTGGAGGCCTTATGCGAACTTGGAAGAGACACCCCAACATATTAACTGACCAACGAAACATTGTCACATTTATGCGGGCTGGTCTTGTTTCTGCAACCACGATCCGTGCTCCTGCATCATTTGGCCTACTCGCTTCCGATCTAAAGGAAATACTCAAATCGTCTTTTTGTCATAAACTAATTCGCTTATTGAATTCCTCTCGATTGCGACTACCATTCTAGTCCCTGTGTTGTCGACTATTTAAATTGCTATCACCGCCAATGACAGTTCTGACTCGTTCTGACTCTTACCATCGTAACTCCCAATGCCGACGTGCTTAATAAAGACATGAGATGCTGATCGAAATGGAAATTCAGCTTTCGGAGGTCTTGTGGACGGCGCTCTTCGTCTGGTTCAGTTTTGGGGCAACTCGCCTCCTCTACAATGTGCTTTTCCACCCACTGAGGGCGTATCCAGGGCCCTTGGCTGCGAGGGCCACGATTTGGTGGAAGATTTACATTGAGGTTATCAAGCAGGAGTCGATGACTGATGTGCTTTTTGGATTGCATAAAAAGTTTGGTGGGTATGCGAACTCCTGTTCCCAACGTCAGCTTATAAAGTATAGGTGATATCGTCCGGATAGGGCCAAATGAGGCAAGTTTGAGGAACTAAGATGAGACAGTGTCTTCAACTCGCTAACTCTCTCGCAGCTCCATTTTGCCAATCCGGACGCTTACCATGATATTTACAATTCTTCGGCCCGGTGGGACAAGGAGCGGATGCTCTATGAGGGTTTTGGGGAGGACCACTCTTCCTTCGGGATGCTCACGTATGCTGACTCGAGGCCGCGGAAGGAGGTTCTCCTACCACTGTTCTCTCGACGTGCCATCCTAACCATGCAAAACCTCGTCAGAGAGAAGGTAGGGCATCCAATTGTAAAAATCTGGGACAGCAGGCTAACTCTTTCAGATCGACCATTTTGCGAGCATTCTAGCGAAGAATAATTCAAGCGGCACCTCATCAGACCTGTTGCTCGGATTTCGCTGCTTTACAATGGACACCATCACAGCATTTTGCTTCGCCCAATCGGTAGAGGCAATTGATGAGCCAGAATTCGCCGCCCCAATTGTAGAGGCTATGGATAACACACTTCCTGCCTTCCACGCCTTCAAGTACTTTCCCCTCTTACGCAAATCCATCCTTGCCATCCCACCATGGCTATCCCTGAAAATCTCGCCTCAGATGGCAGGCTTGTCGCGCTTGCAAATGCTCCTCGGGAAGCAGGTTAGAGATGTGATGGACAATCCTGACAGCCTCAAAGATGCCCCTCACCCAATTATTTATAGCCGCCTCCTCGATCCAGATGCCCAAAAGGGCAACCCAATACCAGATGCAACGTCACTCTACGAAGAGGCTCAGTCTCTTGTTTTTGCTGGTGGTGTCACCGTCGCCGATACGATCATGACAGGCCACTTCCACATCCTCTCCCAGCGCCCCCTATACGCGCAGCTCCAAGCCGAGGTCCTTGAAGCTTGGCCAGACATCGACAGCCCTCCCAGATTTGAAGTGCTCGAGACACTCCCGCTTCTAACAGCGACTATCAAAGAGTCTTTACGCCACTCCCCTGGCGCTTCTTCTTCCCTCCTCCGTGTCGTCCCTGCTAGTGGTGCTATAATCTCTGGGTGCCCCATTCCTGGCGGAACCATTGTCGGGATGTCTTCCGTGATCGTGCACAAAGCACCTTCCATCTTCCCCGACCCAGAATCCTTTATCCCAGCACGCTGGCAGGGAAAAGAGGCAGCAGGGATGGACAGGTATCTCGTTTCGTTCAGCAAGGGCCCTCGGAGCTGCACTGGTATAAATCTGGCATGGTGCGAGTTGTATATTGCATTTGCGACGATGTTAAGACGCTTTGACATGGAGTTAGATGGGACAACCGAGAAGGATTTGGCTTGGAGGGATTGCTTTACGCCGTATTATCCTGGGAGACATCTGAGGGCTTGGTGTCGGCCGAAGGCGACGTAGGGGGCGGTTGCGAGTAAATAGTGACGAATTACGACGGAGGCCATGTTTGGAACTAGAAAATTTTGGTATTTTGGTAAAGGGCCTTTAATGATATGGTATTACCTGGCGGGTGTGTGCATTACTTGTGTTAGCACAGCGTTCTAATTCCACAATCCAATGGCAGTATAGCCTGTAGACGACTTAACAATGACATTGCCTTGAATATGGGAATTCATATAACCTATACCAAGTACCGCGTATCCAGTACGTCTCATAATATCTAACCGCGCCCGCTCTATGGTCATCTATGGTCATATATTCATGTCCACCTCTTCCTTTATGCAGCCGTTAACTCAAACGCAATATTCCCACCACTCGTCCCAGCCGTCCCCCCAACGCATTCGCTCTTGAACGGACTATCCCCACATACCGCCCTCGCAGCCCTCATGCATGCCTCCCACCTGCCCTTCGACACATTGATCGTCGACCCCTCATTCACCACATTCAGGTTCAGCACCGCCGTCCCCGACGCCCCGGTCGTAGAGGCGGGGCTTCCCTGACACTTCTGAATCTTGCCAGCTATGGTGCCGCAAATTGAGAGGATGGCGACGTTGATGTCGTGGCTATCAATTGAGCTATGCGGTGTTAGTAAGTAAAGGGTCATGGGAGAGGAGTCGACACTTACACGCCCGCGTCGGTGCACGTTGTGCCGGTTACGGAATCGGGGTTGACGGATGTGTTTGCGCGAGTATCGAGGGCAGGGAGGGCCGTCGCTGTTGCGGCGAGGAGTGCGATGAGGAGAGTTGATGGATGCATGGTGGGTTTGTCTTATTCGTGTGATAGATGCTGAAGCGAAGGTTTGGGTTGCGAAAGAAAATGCATACAGAGAAAATAAGACAGAAATCAATTCAGATACTATGCGGTACAAAACAAAAGGACTGTAGATCGGGTCGAACTGTTGAGAAGAGGAATAACGATATGGAACGGGGGAGACGAGGGATATTTAAAGTGCGCAGATCGAAGACCCCAAACGGATGCAAACCTCCATTCGGTATACCTACCGGCGAAATCAAAAGAGGATATGGGCTCTGATTGGTGTAATAATCCAAACTTGCAACAGTATCTGGTGGTATTTGACGATGTGGAAAAGGAGGCTCGTTCAAAGCGCCGAACTGGTGATCCGACGATCCTCAAACGCGAATTGTGCGGGAAGGCGTCGCATCTCACAATTGGGCGGTCCACGAACCGCCGCACGGAATATTAAGGTTAAAATGCTACCTTCTGAAACTACTTACAAGATGAAGATAAACTTACGGGTCGGGGGAAAGGGATTGGGGTTTGAGTACTGAAATACTCCAAATGGCTGTCCTTGGTGTTTGATGGAAGCTCCCAGATCGGCTCCTGACTCTGTTCGCAACAAGAACGAATCAACCACGTGACTCTTGAACGACAACTACACGCACTCAACACAAATATAATTCAACGGTTTAGTTATAGGCAGTGCAAACCCTGTTTTTTAATAACAACAGGATGCTGATGAGCCACGTATTCGCTGACAAGCAAAATAGCTGCTTGATATCACGTGATTGGTAACTCGTTCTCGCGAATCGGGCTGAGGAAGGAATAAGCATACCAACCTACCAAACCCAGCAAATATACACACAAATATGGATGGCTCGATAAAGCCGGCTCCATCACTTACGCCCCCGTTGGCCACTGGACCAGATGGCGAAAATGCTACCCCGGGGGCTTCCAGGCAGCCTCATCCCCGCCGAAATAGAAGCCAGCTGAGTTGCACGCACTGCCGCCAGGCAAAGTTGAAATGTGACCGCAGCCAACCCTGTTTGCAATGTGTAAAAAGGGGGAGAGACTCACAATGCAGTTTTCCGGTGCCTGTTGCCAAGAGGAAGCCGGCCGCAAGTATGCAGAATAGGCTGAAGCACCTCCAAAGCCTTCTGAAAGACGTAATGGCTGGCCAAGCGCCAGCCGGGCAACCAACTCCCCCCAATGATGGCCTAGCGAATCATATTGACCCATCACTTTCTGGAGAAGGTGTTGCCGCCCACGATAGCTTTTCGCAAACGAGAAGATACGATGGCAAAGATGATCTTCAAGCCTCCACAGGCCAGGTACTGCTAGGCACAAATCAGACAACCTACGTTGGCGCAACTCATTGGGCAGCAATTTTAGACGATGTATGAGTACCTCCTATTGATATGATAATCTATAATTGACCGCCACTAGGTTGAAGAACTGCATAGCTACTTCGAGGAGACCGAGGAGGCCGACTCCATTGTTGATGATAGCACACGACCAGATATGTCACTTTTGTTCAGGCCAGGCTCCCGTGTTACCAAAATCGAACTCATAGCAGCTTTACCTCAGAAAGGAGTTGTGGATCGTCTTGTCTCCCGTTACTTTAATTCAAATAGCCCAGCTTTACGTGAGTCCTGATTTTACTGATCTGCCATGTTTGAGCTAAGCGTCCTCTAGATATTATTCATCGCCCAACGTTCCAGAAAGAGGTATTTTTCTTTTATTTTATTTCAAATTTACCTCTCTATCTTTATGTCTGACACAAAATGCAGTACAATAGATTCTGGGCTGATCCGTCCAGCACTCCGGTCAGCTGGCTAGCCCTACTTTACGCATTGATGTGCCTAGCAACTCTTGCAGCGCTCGGGGCCGGAGAAGATAATACTGATACGCGCGGAACGCCAACAGAAATGATTCGCACATATCGAGGTTGTGCAGCTCAATGCCTAGTTCTTTCCAATTACTCCCAGCCCGGGGCATACACCCTTGAAGCGCTCTCGGCTTATATAGAAGGAGAATTTGTCTTGAGTAAGGATGATATGGGGACGCCATATTTGCTCATCGGCGTTGCAGTACGCCTATCTTTGCGCATGGGGCTTCATAGAGACCCGTCGAAGGTTGGTGGGAACTTAACACCATTTCAAGGCGAGATGCGACGACGGCTCTGGCATCTCCTTGTTCAGGTTGATTTATTATGCAGTTTTCTCCTTGGTCTACCCGTTACGACTCAGGCGATTGAGAGTGACACGGCATACCCACGGAATTTACGAGATGAAGACTTCGATGAGAACTCAACAGAACTGCCACCGTCTCGACCAGAATCTGAAATTACACCGATGTCGTACACCATTTGCAAGAGTAGAATATGCGAAGTCTTTGGAAAGGTTGGCGTGCTTGCCAACCGTATGCTGCTCCCATCCTATGATGAGGTCATGGTCTTGGACGGAGTGCTTCAGGAAACTGAAGCCAGTGTTCCGGAATTTATCCGCCTAAAGCCCTTGGAACTGTCAATCACCGATCCAGCTTCAGTTATCATCCAAAGATATAGCATTGCTTTGCTACTACAAAAATGTCGATGTATGCTACATCGGAAGTACATCACGACAGAGCCTTATTCCAGAAAAGTTGCGGTTGATGCCGCGATGGAGCTGCTTTCATACCAATCTTCCATACATCAAGCAGCTCTCCCGGGAGGGCCATTGGCTCTGAACAGGTGGTTCCTTTCGTCGCTATCAGTACACGATTTCCTTCTTGCTGGGATGATAGTATACTCTAGCCTCACTCAATTCGCGAAAGAGGGTCCCAGTGAAAATAGCAGCACATGGGGCGAATTGCAACCATCCCGTGATGAGATGGTTAATGCTCTCCAGAAATCACATGCCGTCTGGATTGATACGCAAACTATGTCGGCCAATGCGGAGAAGGGATCCAGAATTCTAGGTGCTATGATTAAGAACGCTAATTTGGCCACTGGACGTGTAGTTGATAGCACTAGTACTCAAGGTGGCGGTATGGAGAGAGTTTCGGCGATTCCTGATAGGCCATATTCCATCTCTGCATTATCACTCAATGGTCAGTATATGCGCAATTATTCTGGCTATGCCCCTGCCGGCCAGCGACTCTCGACTCGTATCTCCTTTCAAATGATGGCTTTTTCTTTCGCACTACACTATGTGGAAAATCTTAGCTAACAAAACTTTATAGGCTCAGTGGGATCTGCTTTACCAAATTCTGCCGATGGGAGCCACTTATGTAGCCTCGAAATGACTTCGGAGTATGTGCCACAACCAGACCTAGGCTCTTTATCGACTCCCTCCGAACCTCTGCAAACAATATTAGATTCACCTGGAAATTTCGACTGGGTAAGCAGAGCTTTTACAATTCTAACACTTCAGAACGGAACGCCTGCTGCTCAATATTCATCGGCGGTTCATAAGCTAATGATATTTGTTTAGGAGACTTTCGACAGCCACGTTTGGCCAGGGCTCCCACAAAACGCCTCGGACCAAGTATGGCCTGACCTCGACTTCGATTATCAGATATAAATAACACAACTATTGCAATCTATAACTACACGTAGAGACGACGAAAGTCCCTCTACCTATTACATATACACGCTCTATAGGAAATCCTTGACTTCACGATCACAGTACTTCATGAATTTCTCCTTGGCACCAGTACCGCCTTCAGTCTTGCTCTTCATCCCTTGGATAATATCCTTGGGGAGTTCTGCGATCCGTCCCCAGGCCATCATATGCCCACCGTTGTGCTCGGCCTTAATCTCCGGTGAAAACCCAGCATATAGCTCTGAATATGCGCCAAATACTGGAGGCGACTTGAATAATAGAGACTTCAGTTCATTTACAGTCAGCATGTATCATATTTATTAGTGGGCTCGAACATACCATGGCCACACGGGTGAAGAGGCCCCAGTTTCGCTGGAGCTCTGTCCTCATTAATCCGGGATGTATGCTCTGGTATTTGGTCAGTTGATTGAAATTCTCCCAGATTCTGGCCTGCTTACGATACTCAGTACGCCCTTGCTTCCCAACCGTTTTGCAAACTCATCCGCTAGCCAGGCACTTCCTGCTTTACTTTGCAAATAGTTGCCCATAAATGGCTTCTCCAGTATCACCGGAGTGCCATCTTCATCGAATTTCATGGCCCCAGGTAGCGTCCCTCCTTGGAGCATAGACACCACCCATACAATGCGCACACTAAGAGGTTGTGTCCCAGGTGCGGTGGCGGTGCGGATAATGATTGGCTCAAGGAGTAGAGTTAGGACATATGGTGCGAGACAGTTTGTTCCAAGCTCAAGATCGTGGCCCTGGTGGCATGTTCTGTCAGCTTATCATGAAATATAACACACGAGCCTACTCACATGCTTGTTTTTGCTCCCTGCGGGTGGGGTCATAACGGCAGCGTTATGCACCAGGACATCCAGTCGACTCTCTTCCCTCATAAATTTCTCTGCGGCCGGCTTCAAGGTAGCCATATCGGCCAGATCAACGACCATGCTCTTCAACTCGCCGTTCTTATTTTTACTAGCCTGGGTTTCCAGTTTGATCTTTTCAATGGCACCTTCGCACCTTGGCGTTGAGCGTGCGGCGATGTACACGGTGCTTCCGGCCACATATAGGATCTTGGCTAGCTCATAGCCTACGCCGGAGGCACCACCAGTGACGATATAGACCTTCCCCTTCAATGAGGGAAGGTTCTTGTCCGTGAATTTTGGTGCTGGAGGAAAGAACGCCGAAAATTGTGATATTTGAGGCATTGTGGACGGATATTTCGCTGTGGACTCGATGGAGTGGCTAAGGTTTGGCAGAAAAAGTGCGGTAAATTGGCCAAGTAGTGGTAGAAGGTTTGGAAATGCAGATGAATTGAGAATATGATATAATAGTCGTACCATGCACTGGGCTCTCTTCGATTTATATACAATTCTCACTTTTCCTCTTCCTCACCCGGAAGTTACAAAACTCCGGTTTCTCGTGACACTTCGGTGTTTTGGCTCCACCGAGAGGATGGAGCCGCTTCAAATCATTGCATCATAATTAGGAACTGCGGTCGCGGCCGCGAACATGATTCTCACATGGTATCTCCGTTGATGATCTTCTAGTTATGACCTTCTCCTATGTTGTGCAGATTGTACGCAATCACGTGCTGTGGTGGCTTGACGGAGGATGTTGTGGTTGTTTAAATCCGGTCGGAAAAACCAGTCGCTAAATCGTTATTCCGGAATCCGGGCCACTACGAACGGACATTTGAAGCTCAGATACCAGGTTCGCGACGTAGATTATGTGTCCGCGCGCTAGGAGAAGGCGGAGTGATAACGAACGCGTAATAAGTGCACGCAATGGTTTACAATGTATTTGGAATGATAGATGAAGGCTTTTTATTTTCATTTGCTGGGTTCCATATCCACGGGTTAAAGTGTCAGTTGTCCATTATTACTATCCTCCTGATATTTATTTTCATATTTCAATTCAAGAAATATAAAGTAAAAAATATGACACTATCGTCGCATCAGTGCATACGCCGTAGGCCATCAAAACTACACTATAACATATCCCCCAGTTCGAGTCAGCCTATAGTTTCGATGCCTTCGTCTGCTGTGTTGGCGTCTTCCTCTTCACAACTCGATCCACAATGTCCATCGCCTGCCACAGCCTCCTCTCCTGTAACCTCGGCGCCACCACCTGCACGGACAGCACACTGTCCAGATAGATCCTTCTATCCACCGTCTTACGATCCCAGAGCTGCCTCGTTCTATTGTCCAAGGTCCCCAGTGGCTTTCCCTGCACCTCCCCCTCCAAATCCCTCTCATTAACCTTCCGGATGGGCACCGTTCCAGCGGGCCAATCCAGAAGCACAAAGCTGCTCGTATACCCCACAGTGTTCCAGCGATCAATCTCCGGAACAGGATGAGGCGCAACTGGTAAGATAATCGCATCGATCTTCCTCCCATCAGGCGCCTTGAAAACCTTTAGCATCTTCTTCATGACCTCCAACCTCTGCGCGTGCAGCTCCGAGACATACTCCACGCTCTTCGGCGCCTTCCTATCCGCCTTCCCCTTAAGCCACGGAATCAGCGGCTCCCCCATCTCCTCAATCAAGTCCAACATCGCATTATCCCCCATATCAAAGAACCCATACGCCAGCATCTGACACTCCGCCAGCGCCTTCGCCTCAATCTCGATCACCTCTAGCCCCGCCTCCTTAAGCGCCACCACCGTCTCCTCCAGCACATTCGCTACCGGCGGCAACGGGGTAACAGAGTGATCGCTCCTAATCACCCCAAACACTGGCTTCTCCCACTCATCCCCGGCGCGCCCCTGCTCCTCCCAAGCCCCCGGCAACGCATCCGCCGAGGTCTCCCACGGCTGCGCACGCGCCACGACCTCCATAAAAACTTCCACATCGCGCATACTCGTCGCTATCGGTCCTGCCGATGTCTGCAGTCCCACCCGTCCCCGTGCCGCCGTCAGCCGCCCGATCGGTCCGGCATAGGGAATCCGCCCGGCCGACGGCTTGAACCCATACAGCCCATTACACATGGCCGGGATGCGGATGGAACCGCCGATATCGGTTCCGACACCGAGCGGAGAGCCGCGGAGGGCAAGCAGGGCTCCCTCGCCGCCGGAGGAGCCACCGGCCGTTAGGGCGCGGTTGGCGGGGTTGAGGACGCGTCCGAAGACGTTGTTGACGCTGTCGAGGGCCATGAGGGTCTGGGGGATGTTGGTTTTGACGTAGAGTACTGCGCCAGCGGCGATAAGAATGTCGACGAGAGGGCAATTGGCCGCCTCGGGATGGAAAGCCATGGCGGCTATGCCGAGGGAAGAGTCAATGCCGGCGATGTTGAAGGTGTCTTTGAGGGAGATGGGGAGGCCATGGAGGGGCCCTATGGCACGGCCGGTGCGTTCCATGTGATCATCTAACTCTTTGGCGCGGGCGAGGGCGCGGTCAAAGAAGATCTCGGTGAGGCAGGTTGTGAGTTGGTGCGCGATTGCGGCGCGCTTGCAGAAGGCGGTTGTGACTTCGAGAGCTGTGAGGGATTGGCCGTGGAGGCCATTGAGGAGAGAGTAGGCGTCATGGTCCTCTGTTATAGAGATCTCGTCGGCGGTGAGGATGCCGCATGTGGAGGGGATAGAGCGGACATCAAGCTGGGAGGTCGGGGGTAGTGATTTTAGTTTCCATTCGGATGGGATAGCTCGGTCCTGGTCGGCACGCTTTCTGGCGCCAATGGATTCCCAGGTTTGGGGCATATTGTGATAGATTACAGGTAACTGTGAATAAATGGTAGATGGGTAATATATCTATTCTAAATGAATAGATCGTGGATATAACACATCATTAGGGAGGCGTCTCTCTCCATTTATCTTGTTGTAAGTGCTGGGCCGACGCTGGGCGTGTGGGGTAGCGGGGAAGCTCCGACGGATGTCTGATGCCGAGGCATCGGGACGGCTCAGTACCATAAGATCATGTATCAACCCGCAAACAAAATATAAGGCGAGATACATCATCACACTACAAGTGGCTTTTTGATGCTTTCCTACTAACAAAGCATATGAACATTACCTCCATAGGATTAAGAGTAGGAGTAGGAGCAGGAGTAGGTGTAGGAGAAAGAGTAAGGGCGTAGTAGTGTGGTAATTGATGTATATACTATTGTAAGGTACTTACATAGGGTGAGCTAATTGGCACACTCCGCTTCTGATGTAACGAAATGCCTACTCCACAACCTTGAGCGAAGTAAAGTTTTGTTCACGATGATTACGTACATTGTATTTAGTATGGGCGTATGTACACATAGTATATTATATGTACACTAAAAGCCGAAGGGAAGCGGAACACGAGGACGGTCGATGGTCGATGGCCGTCGACACACTGTAAACGAAGAAGTTAGAATGCTGGCAGCCTGTGGCGAACAACGAACAGCGCCCGCGTGTAGCCTAAATTACTTTGTAGGCGAATCAAAACTTAACAGGAGCGCAGCCAAGGATATGCACCATTCCTTTGCGCAGCTCAGCAACTTTCTTAACGTTATTATGACAGAACATCTCATAGACTACATCCATTATGTATCGCGTCACTACTATAATCCGCGATAAATCTATTCTAGTGTCGTGCTGAATGATCGGTTTGTACTGCACAGTATCATGGGTTGTATATCTGGCACTATAAACTGTGGTAAGGTGATCGATCTACAGGCAAGACTTACTCTCATTGGTATAAGATATCCCATTTAGTATTGCTAAAAGTCTTATTCCTACTACAGAGCCAGGCGCCAAGGAACGAGCTCAATGGTCAGATATCATTATTCCTTCTTGTACAAAGCAAGTTACACCTACGCTAGCTACAAGAAAGGTTAAATGGTAGGAGTATTTTGTTAAAGTAAAGGAACTTGAAATACATAGAGAAGTGGGCGCTATAAAGAGGGTAGGAAGTATAGCGTACACTAACTGTAGAAATCAATCGGGCCTCGCTATTCGAGCAGAAATGGCATAGGCCAGTCGGAAAACGCTTATATTCATGGGTGGTCTCGGCCATTCCATCCACTCGCGCAGTAGACTCGAACATACTGATCAAGTCTGGGGTGGCTATTCTCCTCTCATTGACATGGATGGAACATTGAACCCCTGAATCTCATATTAAATCATTGTTCGATTGATACTTCAATTTTTGGGTATGATAGGCTTCTTGTTCTATCAAGATACGCGGTGGTGCTTGGAACCAACAATGCCATTACGCTTCTTCTCCAACCGCACACCAGCCCTTACCTATGTGCTAAGCTTTCTGCACAGAACAATCCTTTACTGGGTTAGCATGTTTCTTCCTGTCTACTCACAAGCCGCCTGGAGGATTTGGCAGAAAAAATCTGCAATCGATCTCCTTGCGAGTGTGATACTAATGGTTTGCTATTATCTGTGGTATTATGCGTTTCCTTATCATATGTACACGGTTGATCTCCCAGGTCAACAGATTACAGGCAGCAATATTTCCCCAGCATTGGAAATTGGAAGGAGGAAGATAGGCACCTCTCCTCTCATCAAACGCAGAAGGACCCGGCCCGGTAGTGGCGGTAGTGTGCGCCATGGGAAACCGGTGGTTCCAAACCGTCGGTCTGGGTTGGAAAACCAGGGCAAACCGCCTAGACTGAAGTAGTCCCCGACGGTTTGCCAAGAAACCGTTCAATATATAGACGATGTACCATTGCACCCATTTTATAGATAAAATATCTATAAAATGGTACTTCATCATGTGATTGTGCTGTCGCATACTCATTATAATATCACATGATGAACACTGAGTGGCAGATTCGACGCGCCAAGATTAATTATACTATAATACCGAATTTCTCCGGGCTGGCCTGTCTCAAATTCTTGTCGAGAAGGGATGGCGAAGCTGGGGGGGACTGTGCGTGCCACTGAATTCATGTGTCAAGTATGGAGTGGAGCATTCTAGTATTCGTTTATCGTATTTAGCTTCAACTTTAGCGTTTTAGCCAAAATAGAAAATCAATACCTCGCCGCTGACCTGCATTAGTGTGGCTAGAAAGGCCTATAAGGGCTACTGAGGAACACTAGTCAGGCGCGAAGGAGTTGAATTGTAAAATTTGAGACGAGCAAGGAAAGTAGTGGTGTCTTGGCATACGCAGGTACGAACGGATTTACATCTCTCTCTCTCCACGCTATGAGCACGCACTCCCCCTCGT
Source organism: Pseudogymnoascus sp. SDFLT0511 (assembly GCA_030180035.1). Lineage (NCBI taxonomy): Eukaryota > Fungi > Ascomycota > Leotiomycetes > Thelebolales > Thelebolaceae > Pseudogymnoascus > Pseudogymnoascus sp. SDFLT0511. Next base: position 465,713 of record JASCQD010000005.1, on the reverse strand, counting down.
TGTCTCTCGCTCAACTCCACGTGCGCAGGCATCACTGTCCCGCTTCTCGCTGCTGATTTGACAGTGTTAAGGAAACTTGGACCTCTTTCTACCCTACTCTCCAACGCCCTACCACAACCACTCGCAACCTAGTGCTCACATCGTCAGCATCCACTCGGCCTTCATCCTATTAGACTTCTGTCCTGTTGGACTTTCAGCCTATTGGTCATCCATCTTTTTAGACTATCATGCTGTCAGGCTGCCTCGATCCTTGACTACCATCCTACTGGACAGACCTCCTGTCATTCTAGCCCCTACCCCTGTGCGGGAGATTACCACTCGGTCCTACTCTTTCCAGAAATGTGCAAGCTCGCCACAATATCACCAGTGAATCAAGTAAGTCTAGAAGCTTAGTGGCCACCACTATCATCCTCCCACCTCTTTCGCCCAACTTTCGATTCTCCCAAAGTACCAACTCATATTAATCACCCACAAAACTGCATGCTATGGTAGGCACCAGCCTCCGCTCACCGACGCCAATGCAACTGTGACAGCATGCGCCGTTTTCTCTCCGTCGCCTACGCCCCCTGTAAGTTAGTTCATGGTTATTTTCTAATCCATTCCTCTCTCTTTCTCTTTCTTTCACCTCATCCCCATACCACCACGGCCTCTCCTTCACGACGTGGTGTCGTCACTATCCCTCGTTGCAAACGTTAATTTGCGTCCTTTCGTTGGCGATCAAGCCAACACCACACTCATTTTACTGAACTTCGTTACACTACTATCTTTAAGCACCGTCGTTACTTCACATCTTTATCATGCGTTACTCTATGACTTTTGCAGCTGTCGCTGCCCTTGCAACCGTAGCGAGTGCGGCTGGTTCGGCAAGAAGCGCTGTGGCCGCATACTGGGTAAACCTTCGAGATGAATGGCAGCGAATGGGGGTAGAAGTGCTGACGATGAGATAGGGCCAATCTGGCGGCTCACTTCGCAGCTACTGTGACACAGCTGATATAGATTACATTCCCATCGGCTTCATCAACTTCTTTCCTGCACAGGGGAACGGGTGGCCAGGATCCAACTACGCAAGCTCGTGTTGGGCGGAGTATTATGATGCCCCCGGCTACAATGGCGTCGATAACAATGACAACAACCTGCTCCTAAGCCATTGCCCTGAAATGGCCCAGGATATTCAGTACTGCCAGTCCAAAGGGAAGAAGATACTTCTATCCCTTGGTGGCGGACCTGATACTTATCATCTCACCGGCAAAGTGGATGGAGAGGCCTTTGCTGATTTCTTGTGGGGAGCGTATGGTCCTAAAACCACCGCGTGGAAAGGCCCGCGTCCCTTCGATCCTCTCCCAGGAACCCCCGGTGAGGGAATTGCGACGATCGTCGACGGTTACGATTTTGATATTGAGCACCCCGACACTGGTAAGAATCTTGCTTCCAAAATGCAGGGAACGCCCCACTAAATATCCTAGATAACTCTGTCGGGTACATTGCTATGATCAACAGGCTTCGAAGCTACTTCCCTACGGGTAGCAACTACCTCATCACTGGTGCGCCTCAGTGCGTTGTCAACGATGCGAACATGGACTTGATGATCCAAGGCGCCCAGTTCGACATCATCTTTGTTCAATACTACAACACCAACGGATGCAGTGTCCGTGACTGGGTGACTCTGAACCCCAACTACGCGAAGACCGGAGTTGAGACCACGGTTCCTTCGGGCTACCCATTCGGAGGCTTCTCTTACAACGCGTGGCTGAAGCGCATTCAGGCCTCCGGCTCCAAGAGCAAGAATGCCAAACTCTCAATTGGCATTCTTGGAGAGGCAACTGAGGCCGGGGTAAAAGACTTTCGAGTTTCTTCGGATGAGCTCAAGCCGCTAATCGATGCATATTTCTGTCACAAGAACTTTGGTGGGTTCATGCTCTGGGATGCCGTTACTGCTGGCAACAACCTGAAGAACGGAGTTACTTTCCAGGCGCAAATCAAAAATCTCCTGAATGCTAGAGAAGCCAAGGGATGCCCAGGGGATCCTGTTACGTCCACGTCCCGGTCAGGCACTGGCTCGCCAACCACCATGGCTACCAGTACCACAATTGCGCCCACAACTACGACCTCTACCTCCACGCCTACGACTAGTCAGCCTCCAACCTATACAATCATCGATGGGACGTCATACCCCAATCCTCCTGCCCCCACTGTTCTCGGGTCGACTCCGAAGTGCAAGCAGTGGTATGTTGTTAAGAGTGGAGATACCTGCCCGGCAATAGCAGCCAAGTTTGCCGTCATGAAGACAGAAGTCAACCTTTGGAATACCTACATTAACATGGGCTGCACTAATATTTTAGCAAACTATGCCGTCTGCGTTTCTAGCCCTATAGCAGAGGATTACTATAGTTTAGTTGGCTGCGCTACTGATAGCCAAAGCGCTCGCGCATTACCTATCAGAATGACACTCCCTAACGAGAAAACTACTATGACGCCTAAGCTTTGCACTGATGCCTGCCAGGCTGCAGGATACCGCCTTGCGGGTCTCGAGTATGGGTCCCAATGTTTCTGTGGCACTGCAATTCTCAACAACCACGGTCTTACCTCATCAGGCTGCACAATGCCCTGTCCTGGGGCAACAGGAATCATGTGCGGCGGGTCCGACAGGATAAATCTCTACCGTCTCGACAAGTACAAAGATATGGGCTGTTACACTGATGTTTCCACTTCGCGCACGTTAGAGAAACAGATCATCATTCCGAACCAGAATACCATTCTCACACGCGAGATCTGCCAGAACGCCTGCGAAAAGGCGGGGTACATCTACTCGGGTGTTGAGTACACACATCAGTGCTGGTGCGGCTATGGCGTCTTCGGAAAAGTAGCAGCACAGAGCAGTTGCTCGTCACCTTGTCCAGGAAACAAAAGCCAGCTATGCGGAGGCTCAGATCGGATAAATGTGATGATGCGACCACAATCCAGGTCTCTTGGGTGCTATTCGGATGATGTGAACAAGAGGACACTCAGGTACCAGATGACTGTTGCAAATGCGGCGGCGTTGATGACACCCGATCTGTGTAGAAACACATGTTTGACGAAGGGCTTCATCTATTCTGGGGTTGAGTATGGAAAACAGTGTTTCTGTGACGATGAGCTCTACGGCACTGGGGCTCCTGCGTCAGGATGTACAATGGCCTGTCCGGGGAATAGCAATGCAGTTTGCGGTGGCAGCTCAAGGTTGAATATTTATTCCTTGTAAATATGGTAGTCGCCAATTATCTACGGGAAGGTTCTGTAACTTATATTTGTTCTGTACCGGCCGCGAATATTTAGCCATATAGAATAATACAATAACAATATAACGCTTGCCTTGTCGGTGGTTGCAAACTCAGCCCAAGAAGCCTTTCGGGAATCTTGCTGAAGAATCAGGCTAGCTCTTTCTTTATGTAGTACAGTACCTTTGAAAGGAGCAAAGTAAGCAGCAATAGTCATTTGAGTGAAGTTGCATTAGGATCCGTAAGTCAAAAAACGTCAAGTGTGCCACGAGTGAAGCAACCCTTGCTATTTTCCTCGCTCAAAGGCTTGGTCTGTAGGGAATTGGGGTTCTTGATTAAGCATCGTACGAAGCTATCAGCGTCGCTGTACATTTTGGTACAGGTAATTCCTCCCGAGAAATCAGCATGCTCATGCATGCATCATGTCGACTCCACCATGAAGCTCCTGGTGGCAACATATCTCTTCTACCTTTACAAAAGGAAAATAAAAACAACACCAATGTTTCTCATGCACCATGTATGATTGCCAGTTCAGTGTGATATTCCCTATGATAAATCGTGTCAGTATCTGCACATAAAGAAGAAGGAAAATGAAAAAAAAAAAAAAAAAAACCAGTTTCAAAGCTACCTGCACCGTGTGAATAAAGGTCTGTGGAGATAGAGAAGTCAGCGAAGGCCCCAAAATCTAACGTTTTGCTACAGACTGTCCTAAGACCTAGGACTTCATGTCCACGACAACGACTTCTTGCTCTAGACTTGTTTTGTCGAACTCGATGAAAAGGCCGGCCTCCTTGAGGTCTCGTGGAAGAGACAACAGGTGTGGAGCCCCCAAAACGATGGGAACAATCCACGTCATGGCTGAAAGAAACATCATCTTGGCTAGGTGGAGGAGTAAGCTGTGATCATTAGTAACAAAATCCATCGGATATTGATACTTTTACTTGCAATCAATGTGAAATTTTGCTAGGGATTGTAACTCTGTGCCGAGTGAGTTGGTAGTCCTGGTTTTTTTGAGGGGACTCATCGCGCTCTATCTATTCTTTTCCAGACCATTAGATTCTTCACTCGTAGATTAGTTTCTTGTATGAGCGCATTTGCTTGCGGCGAGTCAATTCTCCATCGCAATGATCATTTATGGGGTTCATCCATACGAAAAGGTTGTTGGTTCTTGGCAGCTGAGTATTCATGGCACATATCCGAGTTGAAGGACCATCCAACACCTACGACAATTGACTATTCACGTCACATATCCGGGTTGAAGGATTATCCAATATATGCTAAGAAATATAACTTCCCTCTACTTAAGTTGAAGGATTCTCCAACAATTACTAGGAAATACAACCTACCTATACTGGATGGTATTCCGTTATGACGTCGCAAGTGACTCCTTGAAATAAACATGTTAAGGGAGCTGATGATGGCCGCCCTGTAAGACACCCATATATACGTAGATCAACTGAAATAAAGCCAATTAGGCACGCAAGCAGTTGGATCGCCATTGCATCCAACATTTTAAACATGGTCTCTCATTTTTGACCTGGCATTGCTCACCGAGTATAAATAATCTCCTACAAATAATTACCGCTTTACTGACGGCCCCTCCAACACTAATGCACTTGCAAGAGTTAATTCTAACCATAAAAAACTTAAGGTATATTGCGTGCCTATTCTAACAAGAGAACCTCCAGGCTCCTCCCGTCTTCTCAATATATCTATGTAGCCATGTGTTGTATGCTGATCGTAGCCTTAAGGGGCAGGTGGATACGATGTTGGGATCGTCGTTCTCACCGGGCACAGAGTAGGAGGACCCCACTCCTATGGAGTAAGGCGCTCTCGATCGCCATAAATACCGTACGCAGGGTACGTAGAATAGTTTAGTTACTTAATTGATTTATTATACTATACACGACTATACTGTGATATCGTACGGAGTACTGCCTAAGGTACTGAGACGACTGCACCCACTGCCAAAGTGATAATTGCGGCCGTAACGGGGTTTGACGGCTAATCTGTACGGCGATCCCCGCCAGCCCCCAATTGTCTCCAACACTAGAGTCTTCTAGTCAAGGCTGACACGCCCTTTTCCTGTAGGATTGTTGGAACGGCTTCGGCTTTGCCGACGAGAAGGGCGAGATGCTTTGCCCTTGGTCGTTAGTTTGTCCCACGTTGATCGCAGTAGGTCGCGGGATGCTTCTCCTAAGAGATTGAGGCAAAGTCCATACGTATACGCCCATCTTAATTTGATTTGCGCGATTGTGATTTCACCTGGGGCGGACTGTTCCAAGATTCAATGCAGATGCCTAGCCGCCAAGGCGAAAGCCTTGGCAACCGACACTCCTACCCATTTTGGACTTCCTCCTCCCAGAAAGACAATTCCCAGCGCCTAATGCTCGTACATCTTTCCTATTTGAAAGTCATTCGCTCCGTGAACACGATACAACATTAGTCAGCAAGGCAACATTCGTCGGAACATTTCTATATAATGCTTGTCTACCCACCACTGCAATACATTGCATTATACACCCTCGCAATAGTCCATAATGTTACCCTCAACCTACATCATACTGTTACTCTCCTCGATTGTTTCTCCATGTTTCGCGCAAAACTTTAGTACTGAACCCGTGTGCGATAAATATTCCATGTCTGCAGAAATTAATTCTACGCTTGAAAAGGAGGGTCCAGTCTGCGGCTTATCACTCGGAACGCATCTCGATTTCACTCGATGCTGCGCCCCAAACCAGCCGATATACACTGCAAGTCCATGCCTGTATGTCGAATTTTTTTCGTGGCAAATTCTAACTTCCTCATTGTTAAGTTAGGAGACATGCTAATCAGTGGTACTGTACCATAGCCAATACTGTCGGGTAAACCAGACAGATGGTTTCTTTGAGTGTGCTAGGGTTGTGGCACTGGGTCAAAATCTCACTCTCGGCATTTTAGGTTGTGAAGGTGGGGCTGGGAGGATCGCGCAGATGTCTTTAGAGGGAACGGTCTTAGGGGCTGCCTTCATAGGGTTGGTTTTGGCCTTTTAAGTAGAGATTTAAAACTATTATATAGCGCAGTGGTCCCAGAACCCTTGGCGGTCTTTTTGGTTGGTATTTTGAGTATAGACAAAGTTTTCCCACCTCTTCATCTATTTGATAAGGCACTTTCTTCTACACGATTCCTGAGTTATATAAATCATTATTTGTGAATATGTCTGGAACGAAACTTCGCCCGGCTCAATTCCTTCCGGTTCAGATACCTTTTCCCTCCAGAGGATGGGAGTGGATAGAAACTTGAGCATAGTTTTACATACCATCGAGGCAAGGCGAAGTATTAAGGAGGGTTTTTTTTTTAGAATAGCATCGACGTCGTCGACACCTACTTAATTATTTGGTATGATTAGGGTTATTCGAATCCGATTCCCTCGAGTGTGCCTTGGGGCTATCGCCTGCGAGACAAGATGACAGATACATCAGCGCGGGACGTTATTCGTCACGGCTTGATGTCAGTACACTTGGGCTGTCGAGCGTGGCGCTGTCGGCGTCAGTAAGGGACTATTCGACAATGGCGCCAATCTCGATAACTGATCCGAGCGGGAGAATCGCAGCGGAACCGATGTTTTTGAAGATGGAGACTGGCACGGCTGATAACATTATCAACTTATTGGTAGGTGCTGGGTCGGGATTCTAACGTATTTTTGAGATGCGGATGTCTCACACCACACCTCGAATTCCCAGGCCGGGCGATTCTTAATCTATGATAAACTTCCCTACTACTGATGCAGTTTTCAGGCCTACATCTATGATTCCCGCGCTTTTGGTTTTTGTGCCTTTAACTCCTGCATTGTCCCCTTCGCAAGTCCCATAATTCAACCAACGGTTTAGTCGTCCCAGAACAAGAAAGAACGCAAGGCCCATGACACCCATCTCATCTTCATCCCGCCACATTCTCCCTATCCCACACCTCCCCATCAACATCCCCCGCTAACCCCACCCCAAAATCCTCATCGCTACCCACTAATCCCAAAATCTCCTCATCCAAGAGCCTGCCCCAGAACTCCCGCTCTCGCGCCGCCAATTTCCGGGATGCGAATATATCCTGTGCCGCACCTTTCACCTGCCCTTGCGCTCTCTGAGCAGATGGCCAGACAGCAGCTATAGTTTTAAGGGCTCCGGTGTATAAACGAATTTGCTGCTTGACCTCCTCGCCCCTCTCCACCTCTTCCAAGGTAGCCCATAGCGACAAATCAACAATTGCACCTAACGTAACGACACAAGTAAAAAAGTGCGTGTGCAAAGCTAGAGGGACAGGGAGGGTGATAAGTGATGCGATGGCGGAGGCCGATTGGACCACTTTCGCAGCGTGAACATTATATGTTGGCCCGCCGGTAGCTTGCTGGTAGGGAGCGCAGGAAGTGATGGTATGCGCAGGTGTAGTGTCCAGGTGGGCATGCTCTTTGTGGAGAAGGATTGTGGACCTATTGACCGGAATTAGTTAGGGGACTTAATACACCACTTCACTCGCAACTTTCAGCTTGACTTTGGAAAGAAGTAGGACAAGAATTGGTTATGTTATAAAGGACTGCGGACTTACGCGTAAGTAATCATATGGGCCTGGAAGATCATCTCGTCCACCTTTCCACCCTCGATCACAATCCTCTTTGTGGGGGGGAGATGGAGGTTCCAGTTCACGAGGTAGGCATCCGCCTTTTTGATTAGGGGATCGTCTGGGAAGATGGGCTTTGGGATGGCGAGAATGCGCGCGAGGTTAAAAATGGCAGCGATGCGGTAGGTGAAGGAGGAGAAGATGGTGTCGCCTTCCAATAAGCCTCCGTCGTTGAATTCTTCTAGAGAGCGAGGGGAGGGTATGTGCTGGGGCTGTTAGTCGACTGCCGGCGAAAGGGGATAGTAAAAATACTAACCCCAGATATATAGTTCCCCTCCTCACAGGGAAGACCAACTTCCAACCCAACCCCATCCAATCTAATGGGGCTAGCCTGATGCATACCAGCAGCCATAGTATCCAAGACGACGCACTCCCACCACGTCCTGCGCAAACTCTCCTCCACCACACTATTTCCGCCGCCATTCCTTTCTGCAAACCTCTCGTGCTGCAGGCCAATTTCGAGGGCAATATCTACCGCCTGATTTAAGAAGGTGAGGGCGCGTTCTAGTTCCCCGCTCCCGTCGAGTCCGATAGCGATGAGCAGGTTCGCTTGCACAGCGTAGCTGTCGTGTGGGCAGACGGGGGAAGAGAGTTGGTGGACTGCGTCGGCGAGGAGAAGGGGAGTGAGGGAGGGCTGAGTGTAAAAGGAGGAGATATATGTTATTGCTGCGAGGAGCTGGGGGAGAGGGCGCAGGGAGAGGAGCCTGAGGAGCGTGGGATGGGGGGGCAGGAAGGGGTGGGCGGGATGGACATAGTGGTAGTATGCTAGGAGGTAATGGGAGGTGGTTGCTATGGGCTGGCGTGTGGTCTTCGTGTCGGTGAGGCAAGGGGTGGTAGACGATCCCACAGTCGTTATTATAGTAGGGGAATTGGCTGGAGATACAACTGACAGTCAGTCAGTGGTGTAATAAGGGAGTACTAGCACTTACTAGGCGTATTAACTTCTCTAATATTCCCCCTCCTCCTGTATCCCCTCCGCGACTGAACGAAACTGCACGGTAGGTCCTGAGACACACAACGCTCGCACGGCTTGACGCCGTTGCATTTTAGGTGTCGAGAACGGCAGGCGACGCACGCGGCAGGGACGACGGGCTTGGTTTCCTCACCAGCAGGGGAGTTCATGTTGCCGTACTACGTTCTGTGATAACATGGCAGAAGTGTAAATGAAGTTAAATTATTTTTAAACAGCGTTGATAGTTAAATGTTGTATTGTAACAGTGGCGAATGTACCAAGGGAAAGCTGACATGACGTGTAGATAGGGAAATTAATCGGCGACCTCGGGGACCAGAATAGGGACGGAACCACTTTTAGCCGCATTGGCAAGATCGGGAACCACATAGTCGCCGGACCCAGCCCCGTAAAATAGTGTAGTAACTCAAACGATTAATTCTATATACTGTAACTACTGTGAAGCTTCATGTTCCGTGCGCCAAGGGATAGATTACGATAGTCGGGGATTCTCACACGATTTTATCGGCGTATCTCTGTAATTACTGCCCAATTACTCTCAGCTTGGTTGATGATGGTATTACAGTGGCGAGTCAGTCCCTCGAGTCGGCACTAGTCTCGCGGTGACCACCGTAGCTCAGCTCGGCGACCTCAACACAGCAGAACCCCCATCCTCATCCCCGTCTCCCCTCCGCCAGTAAATCTCCTCGCTATCCTTCTCACTGAAAATGATATATAAGATCCATGGCTACCGGTCTCCTATCACTCACACCTCTCTAATCTACAGCTTCCCACCATCAAGTCATGGCAGCTTCTTACCAACCCAACGGACATCACGTCCAGCAACAGGATACCTACTCTCCCGATATTGAGCGCCGACCTACTGACGCACACCTGCGGAATACCACAGTCAAGAACTTTGCGTGGCAGGACATCAATGTCACCGTCAAGGACACGAAGACGAAACAGCCCAAAACTCTCCTGGATAACGTCAGCGGGACTGTGAATGCAGGTTCGTATCTCATCTCACTACTCACCTTTATTCAGAATCTCTAAAATCACAATTCCCACCACTGACACGTAACTTACAGGCGAAATATGCGCCCTAATGGGCCCCTCTGGTTGTGGCAAAACCACTCTTCTCAACGTCCTCGCCCACCGCAACGCCGCTACTGGAGCCGATACCACAGGCCTAACACTCGTCGATGGCACCACCGTGCCGCGCGAGACATTTCGCAGGATGAGCTCGTACGTTGAGCAGGAGGATGCGCTTATCGGCTCGTTGACTGTAAAGGAGACTATTGTGTTTGCTGCGAGGTTGGGAGCTGCGAGGTATGTTTGTTCTGTTCTACAATACGTTACTTTTGATATGTGATGCTGAGCTAATACCTTCTACAGCGGATTGTCTAAAGAGGAGAGAATGGATCGTGTAGATGGTCTGCTTGATTCGTTTGGGCTCCGTAACCAGCGCGATACGCTCATTGGGACGCCGATTAGAAAGGGGATCAGCGGGGGTCAAAAGCGGCGAGTTAGTGTTGCTAGCCAGCTGATCACAGGCCCGAAGCTGTTATTTCTAGATGAACCGACTAGTGGTCTTGATTCCGCTGCAAGCTGGGAGGTAATGTCGTTTATTAAGAACATTGCCAAGCAAAACAACGTATGTTGCCACCTCGACTTGTTCCGACCCGAACAGTGTTAAGTACTAATATGCTAGGTGATAGTTGATTGTTATAGCCTCCATCCACCAACCCTCCTCCTCTACTTTCCACCTCTTCGACAAAGTCCTCCTTCTCTCCTCCGGCCGCCCACACTACTTTGGCTCCGTCCCAGACTTGGCCCCTTTCTTCGAAACCATAGGACACCCTATCCCCCTCCGCACCAACACAGCCGAGTTCGTCCTTGAGCTGATGAACGTCGACTTCGCACCTGACCAGGCTGCTGCGAGGGCACAGCTAGACGAGATGCAGGCGGCATGGGAAGAGTCTCCTATGTCCTTAGCGATTAGGACAGAAATCGGTATCATCGCCCATAAATCTAATCGCAGTGAAACAGCATCCAACGCCAAAGGCGCGCGAGCAGGTTTCCTCCCCATAGTACTGGCGCTACTACATCGCTCCTTTATTAAGAGTTATCGCGATATAGTTGCCTACGGCATCCGCATCGTAATGTACCTCGGCCTTGCCATCATGATGGGCACCGTCTGGCTCCGCCTAGGAGATGACCAGCGCTTCATCCAGCCCTTCATCAACGCCATCTTCTTCGGAAGTGCATTCATGTCCTTCATGGCCGTGGCCTATGTGCCTGCGTTTCTCGAGGACCAAGCGACGTTTGTGAAGGAACGTGCGAATGGACTGTATGGCGCGCTCCCATTCATCGTGGCGAACTTTCTCATCGGACTGCCATATTTGTTTCTAATCACGGTACTATTTAGTATTGTGGCATACTGGTTGTCGGGGTTTGAGCCGACCGCAGACGCGTTTTTTACTTGGATCATGTGGTTGTTCTTAGATCTGGTGGCTGCGGAGAGTTTGGTAGTGTTGGTGTCATCCTTATTTCCTAACTTCGTCGTCGCGCTCGCGCTGACCGCCTTCGCCAACGGACTCTGGATGTGCGTCGGCGGCTTCCTCGTTCCCCCGACCGTCCTCAATGTCTTCTGGTACTATGCGTTCTCGTTCATCGACTACCAGCGCTGGGTGTTCCAAGGCATGATGGTAAATCAGTTCCAGCACCAAACGTATAGTTGTGGTGTTGGATGTAATTGTATGTATCAGACTGACCTTGCGGACCAGTGTCGGATTGAAGGGACGGGAATCTTAGGCCAGTATGGGTATGCCACTGGGCTACAGGGACGCTGGGTGGGGATCCTTATTGGGATTATTGCAGGGTACAGAATACTTGGCTGGCTCGTGCTGGTTTTTCGGAAGTAGGAAAGGGGTTATGTTGCACCCGCCCCCAAATAATCTATGGAGGTACTGTAAAAATACTGTATAGTGTGGGTAAAAAGTCGTTTGGATACATTTTGTTGCTTTGGTGTACTACTTTTCTAGAACAATACAATACTCTAAAGCAAGGGGGTTTCTACCCTATTGTAGCGGGTACCATAATTCTAAAATAAATAGAAATTGTTTTAGAAGACTAAGAATGAAAGTAGGAATGTCATTGCTTTTATACTATTTTAATTCCCACTTAGTTCATCTCGCTCACCCTTGCCCACCCTCACACCCTGCTCACCTTTAGCAATATAATATCGCGGTACTAAACATCACAAGTGGAGACCTATATGTTGTGGTTGAGGTGGTCCCATTGCAAAACTGAGGGCCCACAAGATAGGCAATTACAAGGTCCAATGGATCTATATAAACAGGGAAAGCAGTAAGTTTAGCCATATTAATTCATCCTTACTAAAGTTGACGCTTTTCAACTAAGGCGGTAAACGTTGTGGCATTAAGGTGTAGCTAAAATCTTGTAGATGTTACTTTTGATATCTCGTGGTTGGGCCAGAACATAAAGCAGTCTATAAATATGCATCATTGGCTGCAGTGTTGTGCATTTGATGTCATAGGGCTTATCACAGTCTCGACTCGATTCGGATTCCTTGACAAAGAGGAAGATATTGATGGGACCATGAAGAGCATTCATATTTTCCTTCAATATTCTGCTCTGGTCGGAATATATAATGAATGGCACAAGTATCTTTTTGGTTTCTTTGCATTGGTGGGGTTTAAGGGGATACAAAATATTTTGCTTTCTCCTTAGATCGGATAAAAGAGACAATGACCGAGATAACGGAGACGGTGAACCAAACGAAGATTTTCTGTTCTAAGTACATGCTCTACACCGAGCTGCGCCACACAGATTTTCTATGGAAGATGTCATCTCCACTTGTACCAGCAACATTGGTGCCGGAAGTGATACCACGGGCACAAGTTTAAGTTCTATCCTATACTATCCGGTACAGAATCCTCTCATACTTCGTAGATTGCAGGCAGAAATTGAAAGAGAAATACAGCGCGGAACCGTTTCCAGTCCTGTCACATTTCAAGAGGCTCAGGTGATGCCTTATCTGCAGGCAGTAACCAAAGAGTCGCTGCGTCTCCACCCTGCAACCGGCTTGCCGCTCGCGCGCGTCGTACCAACTGCCGGGGCCATGATTGCCGGCACCTGGTTTCCGGGGGGAACTGTTGTCGGTGTCAACATCTGGGTGGCGCATTCCAATGCTTCTGTTTTTGGTGATGACGCGAGGATATTTCGACCTGAAAGGTGGCTAGAGTATGACGAGACGACTTCGATGTTAAACCACTTAATGGATGCCGTTTGGGGTTTGATCTAGGACCTGCATTGGCAAAAATATCAGTTTGCTAGAAATATCGAAGTTGATACCCGAGTTAATAAGGAGATATGACTTCGAATTGATTGGAATGGACGGAGGTTGGGAGAGTCAGAATGTTTGGTTCGTAAAGCCAACAAATTTCTTCTGCAAGATAATGAAACGAGAGCTATCGAGTCTTTGACGTTTAGTAGTAAGGGTTTTATTCTACAGTAGCAGATAATTTTTAAAATAAAATGCCAATAAAGGAGAGTGAAATTTGAAAGTGAATCCTTATACCGTTTTCCTGACTCGGCCGTGCTAACCTTCCTCGCCCACCTAGCTCAACCTGTCACAGTCGAAGCCATAGTATGGCAGTGCCTAGAGTACCAGCGCAGAAAATATTTCCCCGTAGTACGCCTTTGGGCAAAGTTGACTCCTGATGGCCAGCAGGCTTATTTATTGAAGTAGTTTGTAATTTCCAATCATTTTGAGGGTTAGAGTAGCTGCCTCCATGCGAATCCACAAAACCAGCGACATAAGAACTTCTCATGGATATTGTAATTCCCTACACTATAAAATTTTTATCTCATTATGCCCTGCACTATGGCTAGCTGAAAGCTATCGTAGGCTCTTGACCTTGGTGCCTGGGCACCCTCCACGTGGCTCGGCTCGTGCCGATCAAGACTCCCACTCACAGTAAATTCGTATTGGCGCCCAAAGATATCTCTGACGGGAGTTTAATTATTTCTGTAGTGTAATATTTCAATTAGACGCAAGATAATGGCCAGCATAAAGTTCTGTATGCGGTGTACAAGGGCTTTCAGTCTGCGGATACGCTACCTTCCATATGCGAGAGGCATTTTGTACCTATATAAAAACCACAGCAAACAAAAAATTGCAGCCTCGTCCAGCCACCACACACTTGTATTGCCCAGTCTCGTTGAGGCCTAAGTCGGTGAAATCAGGCAGCGGGTATTGATTCTGTAAAAGCTGGTTCAACATTGTCATTGTATTGTAGTAGGTACAGCACTGTACCTATTACAGTACTGTAGTTGGTATAGTACTGTAGTTGGTACAGTACAGTAATCCGGGAAGCGGACCGATGTCCCAATCCGCAACGTGTTACATTGCCGCCGATGGACCATCGCAAGATAGTTTGGATTTGAAAAAAAAGTCGACGTAGTCATTGAAAATGCTACGACTACGCCAATCGTAAGTTTGCCCTGCCTCTGTATAACGTAAAATAATGTTTATCAGACGGTTAGTGAAACTATGCGCGTTTGGGTTGCTCTTCGTCACAATCTACCGGCTTTTCTCGCCATGGACAATAGTTATTGAGATACGCTCTGCTTCGGCTCCACCAGGCACGATTCCAGACCCGACTCCAGACATTGTCGTACAAGACGACATTCCTATTGAGATTCCAGAGGAATTCGTTGTAAACGACGACATTGAGCAGAATTTTGGACCCCTTGAAGAATCCTTCCAGAAGCTAATCAGAGAGCCGCCGAAACCTCCAAAACGGTCTCGTGACGAGTCGATAAAACTGATATATGACATTAAAAGCCCTAATGACTGGTTAGATTTAGTAGAGGGTCACGATGACCATGTATGTCTCTGTTCGCCCGGTTTGACGATAACTAACACCTTGATAGGGCTTGATGGCTTTGACAAAAGCCACGCAGCGTTACATCTACCAAAAGCAAAATCCATCTGGATGCGATGGACAGAAATTTCTGGTCTTAAACAAGTTCCCTGGGGATGATGCTTTTGGTCTTGGGGCAATAGTGCAGCGCATCTCTGACTACCTCTCAGTTGCCATTCAGACCAACAGCATTCTGCTGTATTCGGAGGACTCATCTCCCGGGGAGCATTTTATCCAAGACCCTGCAGAAGGGGGAGACCAGTCTTGTGGGAGGTCGTTTGATTGCATCTTCCAAAAATTGAGCAAATGCAAGAGCAAATCCCAAAAGGGAATGGAAAGCAAAGTCCAGAGCGTTTTTGACATGCCACATCATGACACCAAAACAGTTGTTGACGCAGAAGCGTACCTTCAAAAACATGGAACTCAAATTCCGCCCGTCTTCGAGGCCGCCTTGAGGTCTATACAGCCTGACATTACTGGCGAAATGCTAAAGTACTGGTGGAGGGCGCAAGCGGCAGCGTACATAATGAGGCTTAATAAAAAGGCGTCGGCTAGGATGAAGGAATTCCGGCTAGGTACAGGCACGAAACAGCTGGGGATACAATGGGATGTGAATGGCCAACCTCAAGACGTGGACTTTCCATTTCCCATGCCAGAAGGTACCATCAGCATGCACGTGCGCCATGGTGACAAAGGGTAAGCAGATACTACAGTTGACGGACGTTTATTAACCCGCTACAGATCCGAAATGCGACTTGTGCCATTCAATGACTACGTTGTTCGGGCGGAAAAGTTTACAGAGGAAAACCCTCTTGGCTCGTGGAAGCGGGCATTCTTGTCAACAGAGGACCCAAACGTCATTGAGCAGATGAAAAGCATGGCACGGGTGACCCCATTTCAGTATAGCGGTAGCAATGCAAGATGGACGTGGTATTGGTCGGGAATTCCGAGTATGTTCGTTGTCCGTTTATTGCAAACGCAGCTGACTGAAATCTCAGGACTAAACACCAGCCCTGAAACTCAACTGAGAGAATTTGGGAATAGAACAGACCTGACAATCAAATGGCTTCTTCAGCTCGTCATGGCGATTGAATGTGATGTATTTGTTGGGACACGAGGAGTAAGTTGTACTCTACATTGGTAAATGAAACCATCCTAACACGAATAGTCGGGATGGAATCGCCTCATCGACTCCCTTCGCTGCGTATGGCTCGCTTCATGCAAACAACCGTTTCTGGAAGTTGGATTTGAAAATGATTGGGTATGTTGCCTTACAAGTTTTCTGACGATATAACGCTGACTTCATCAGGCTGGTTATGGGCCATAGCGGGTATAGGGATGGAGGTTTGTATATATAACGCTAGGGGATGAGGTTTAGAAATGCGGTTTAGTTTTGCGACTGACCCTGGGAGCCTGGAGTTACATTGGGCCTCTAAAGTTGCCAATATTGGCAATGATTCGACAATTATATACAAACTAGCATCCAACTTCTCAACCATGGTATCAAGATGTGAAGCTGTGAGTTAATAACCTCGACAGCTCGAAGTAAGGCGAAATGTGTGTGTGGTCTGAGTTGAGGCGACTGGAACTCCCCGCACAACACCACCTACGAGGGGTTTGCTAAGATTTGCGAAGGCCGACGGAAGTATGCCTGCGAAGCTCACAGCAAATGCTGTCATTACGTTGGTAAGGGTGAGACCGTTGCATTCGAACCATGAGTTGAAATCATGAACAGAGGTGGGCGAAAATATTATACGCCGTTTGCCTCAGTACACTATGACTGCAAGAGCAATAGTATCGTCCTGCATTGGCCTCGTCGAACTTCGTACGGAGACAGGAACTTTTGGTTTCTCACACGCAACTGTTAAGGAATACCTCGATGATAACAAGGATTACCATGATGACAACAAGAAGGACGATATATCTGACGTCGATCAAGCTATTTGTAGAGTTTGTGTACTATATCTGTCTGCGGTGGACAAACTGTCCGAAAACCGTGACGGTAGACCCTACTATCAGACGTTGATGTCGATTCGGACGGCGAGCTCGACTTTTGACTTGGATTTCGAGAATTAATGGGCGTTTGGATTGATGCGCGCATTGTTTTGGGAACCAAATTTCGTTGGTGGCTTGAGTTTGGCTTCGAGTGTTTATAATGGACGAGAATGGTCATCGCATAATGTTAGGATTGCATAGAATTGGCTAGTGTCTACTGAATAGTGTATAATGCTACGAAGTAGCACCAAAGGTCCTGTTGAAATGAAGAGGGTTAAAGGCTGTTGCATTTCGAGGGCGAACCAATGAACGACGTTTTAGTTTCTCACAGGCATGAAAACTCGTTCTACTCGCCATCTAAGCTAGAGTAATTCGATCATTTTAGGAAGGGGTTTTATGTTCTATAGCACTAGATAGTAAGTCCTTCAAAGTGAATAGACAATATTTTAGAGAGCAGACTACATATATAGAATAGGGTGTGGCCTTTTATACCATTTTCAAGCTCACGTATGCTCGCTCTCCCTTACCTTCGCTCACTTAGGTCACCAAGACTACCTATATCATCCGCAGCCATCCAAACTCGCAGTGCATTGCGTCCACGGCATCTTGATGCAAGATCGACGTCTTGCGTTGTTGATGTGGTCGCTATTACGAAACTGGGGCCAGGAGTAATGCTCTCGTTCCATCCTCGCCACGTAAAGACAGAGGCCGAAACGGCAGTGTTGTCTTTCGTCCCCGAACGAGCGCTAATGCCATCTTTCTGTCCGCGAACTGTCGCAATCAACAAGAATAGCGATACACTGCGCATGTCAGGCTCCTTGGACAGCGAGAATGCTAACCATATCCCCGTAGTGATAAATAACGAGGACGGGAGTGGCGGTGACGTATGCCGAGAGGCCAAGAGTAAGGTCCAGCCATATTTGTCATGCCGAGCAAAAGGATTTTCTGTTTGTACGAAGTAAAACCAAAAGGATAGAGATGACACCGAGAAAGAGGACGTGAAGAACTATGAGCTCGCCATCATAGACTGGCCATGAGGGGTAATGGATGCGGCTTCATTGTTCCAGGTACGCCCTATATGGATGGATGCCAGAGATGTCTGTTGGATGGGACCAGTCTAAAAGCGCGTCAGTCGTGTACAGTAACATAGAATGTTTATACTCTGATGGATAGGGGCCATTAAATAACTTCGTTATCTGCCGCCACCTGACACAATGCCGAGTTCAATGTCTTGGGAGGCATTTTGAAGACTTGGACGGCCGGATAAGCGGATGCATCTCCACTTTGCTGGTATCTAAAGTGGTGCTTCACATGGAGATGTGCTCTTTCTTCAGCTGCCTCTATGGCGTGCGACGAGGCAAACAAAGGAAGGGAAACAACTTCTCTGAATTGCGTTATGCCCATAATATTATATAGACACTGTATATCAACATTTGTAAATATAAAATATCTTGTCGCGGTCGCCGAGACAATATCAACAATGACGAGTCGATTTTTGTGTCCACGTTCCGAATTGGCGAGTCGTGATGGGCCCAAGTGGAGATGCTTCCACCACTTCCACCACTCCGGGCGAAGATTATCCGAAAAGTTCCCAGCCTTCCAAGCCAATCCCCCCAAGCAACAAATCAATACTCGCTAGCCCCGATTATACCCGGCCCCTAAAATTTTGAACGCCCTTGAGGCAATTACCGTCGACTCTCGCCAAAACCTCTTCTCTTCCATCTCCAATCCATCTCCATCCATATAATTTCAGTCAGCCAGTCTTTTCAGGACCACTGAACTTCCACCCATTACATCTCCACTCCATACTTTCTCCCTTCACACCACATCCACCCCCATATACATTCACAATGGCCTCTACCGCTGCTCCAGTTGCTGTCGTCAAGGCTGAGACGCCCGAGAAGCTCAGCGGCGCTGCCCTCTACTCCAGATTCGCCGTTGCCGGTGCTCTCTGCTGCTCCATCACCCACGGTGCCCTCACCCCCGTCGATGTGTAAGTCTCAATCCCCTCTCCGATCCCGTCGTGGCCATCAGTCTGTTCGCATCAACATCAATCGCGTCATCAACCCTTGCTTGGCCCATCCCAAAAAACAACCCGAGAGGTTCAACCAGCTAACCCCGTCTCCTCCAGCGTCAAGACAAGAATCCAGCTCGACCCTGCAACCTACAACCGCGGCCTGATCGGTGGATTCCGCCAGGTCATCGCAAAGGAGGGCGCCGGTGCTCTCCTGACCGGTCTCGGCCCAACCTTTGCCGGTTACTTCCTCCAGGGCGCCTTCAAGTTCGGAGGTTACGAGTTCTTCAAGCAGCAGTCCATCGGCCTCGTCGGCTACGAGACTGCCGCCAACAACCGCACCGCCGTCTACCTCGCCTCCGCCGCGTGCGCCGAGTTCTTCGCCGATGTCGCCCTCTGCCCTCTTGAGGCTACCCGTATCCGTCTCGTTTCCGAGCCCACTTACGCCAACGGCCTGATCGGTGGCTTCAGCAAGATGCTCAAGACTGAGGGTGTCGGCTCTTTCTACGCCGGCTTCGGTCCGCTCCTGTTCAAGCAGTAAGTTCTTCCGGTCATTATCCCCTCCACAACCCAGAAATTAATGTAACCCCCAGGGTCCCATACACCATGGCCAAGTTCGTCGTCTACGAGAAGGTCGTCGAGGCTGTCTACAAGCAGATCGACCGCTCAACCCTCTCCGACGGTGCCCAGACCGGTGTCAACCTCGGTTCCGGTCTCATCGCCGGTTTCGCCGCTGCCCTCATCTCCCAGCCAGCCGACACCATGCTCTCCAAGATTAACAAGTCCAAGGGCGCACCCGGAGAGGGCACCACCACCCGCCTGATCAAGATCGCCAAGGAGCTCGGCCTCAGGGGCTCGTACACCGGCATTGGCGCCCGTCTGTTCATGGTCGGAACCCTGACCGCTGGACAGTTCGCCATCTACGGTGATGGTAAGATAACCCCTAACCCCGCCGCGTATGCGCATGTAATAGATCACGGCTAACATATTCCCTACAGTCAAGAAGGCTCTTGGTGCCGTCGGCGGTGTCGAGATTGCCGTGAAATAGATTTCACGTACATAGACGAATCGGGGACGTAGAAGGTGGATGGATGGTATGAAAAATGTAAAAAGGCGGAGGGTGGCAGGAATTGTCCTGTCAACGGAAAGGCGGCGGGGATCTGACTGATATCGCATTGCAAACAATGTTTCCCGGCTGTTTTCTTCAAGGGCGCGGCAAGAAGATATTTTTTGGCTTTCTGGCTGGGGCGCAACTAGAGAGATGCATAGATGATAGACCTATTTTTTATTGTGCGCCTTGGTTCGTGGCTTTAGGGGCCGACGAGGCGCTTGTATACTACTATAATTGGATCGCGGAATTTGGATGTGGAATAGTAGTGTTTCGACGATTATGATATTCTTGTTGCACTTGTGATGTTTGATCTGTATGACATGTTATGGCCATGATATCTACTTTTTGAAGCTCAACATCGTAGATTTTCCTCTGCCGATGTTAATCACGATTCCCACCTTGCACTTACTAATACGAAGCCTTGGATTCGATCTTTCACTGGAGGTCATTTACGAGATTGTCTGCCTGGCATAATCGGGCAATCCAGGTATCTGGTGGTTACTCAGGCCTAAGTCATGCCTCGCTCTGTTTGAAGCGCAGTGAGACACTTTTATCGTCAACGACACGCCACGAAATATATCAGCAAGCCACAGAAATCATCGACAAGCACATCCTACCTATTCGTCGACATGGCACGCCCCTCCCTCACCCCATTGGAAGCATGCGCGTTCGAGACAGTCTCTCCACCGGCGTCGTGGTGCTTCGTAAGAGTGGCAGGGGCATTGCATATACTATGTTTGGAATGGGATGGGGCGTGCATATCAGCTCATCGGCGACGAATAGGGAGAGAGGATAGGTGCGAAAGGCAGCGGTTGAGTTGGACCGCGGAGGTAAGAATGCGTGAGTGTGTAGCCACGCCGCCGAATCTTAGCACGCCGGCAAATGGCAAGAGCTGTCCACACGGCATCGTAATTGGTGAAAAGTGGATATAGGAAGGGATTTTTGGAGTTGGAGAATGTCTTGCCCTGCTGGCTGCTGCTGAATGGACGAATCGGCGTGGGATGGAGGTGGGATAGGCGGGAATAAATGGGATATATTAGGTGGGGTCCACGTCCGCAACCAAGCTTTTTCGATGCGGGAGCTGATCCCTTGGACAGTTCTGGGCATACGTACGTACTTGACCCAACCACTTGCAGCTGCCATTACGCGCTGATTACCCCGCCAAAACAGCTCAAATCACCACTACACATGCAATGCATACGTAGCTATGTGTGCGGTACCACTATGAGCTATATATTTACCCATTCCCCCCACCGCCTCTCTGCTTATTTCTCCCGCTTCTCCTGGCCATTCAGTTATACGAAACACCGTAACACTCATACTCTAACCCTCACAGGCCACTCGTAAGGTGACCAAAGTGACGTCGATCAATTGACCTACACAGCCACCTCAAACACACCCGACCACAACCGCAACAATGGTCCACCTCAGTGGCATCCCCACGGACTCCTCACTCCAGCCCAGCAGCGCCACCGACGGCGCCAGCAAGGCCCCCGAATCCGGCCCCGTCAAGCACCTCGGCGACCGCCTCGCAAAAGTTGCGCTGAGCGCCCGCGAGCAGAGCATCCAGGAGTCCGGTCAACAGTTCATGACTTCCGTGTATGCGAGTAAGTATGCGGCGCAGGATTTGCCCAAGCATGAGATGTCTGAGGGGGGCATGCCGAAGGAGGTCGCGTATCGCATGATTAAGGATGAGACGAGCTTGGATGGGAATCCGATGTTGAAGTGAGTGTGTGGTTGAAGAGGTGTTGGATTGATTGTGCTGATGGCTTTGGTAGCTTGGCGAGTTTTGTGACGACTTTCATGGTGAGTTGGGTGTTTATTAGTTACTCCGACGATATTAGCACTTGGTGATGCCGTTGAAGTTTGTGGTCGAGGGAATTCGTCAACCCAACTTTGCTGCCCCTACCAGAGACCCGATTTCGAATAGACACGAACAAACAATTCTAACACCTTGCAGGAAAAAGAAGCCGAGGACCTCATGACCGAGTCCCTGGCCAAGAACTTCATCGACTACGAAGAGTACCCCCAGACAGCCGAGATCCAGAACCGCTGCGTATCCATGATCGGCCGCCTTTTCAATGCTCCAGTCCACGACGACGCAGCTTCAATCGGCACCTCGACTGTCGGGTCCTCCGAGGCCGTGATGCTGGCCACGCTTGCCATGAAGAAGCGCTGGCAGAACAAGCGCAAGGCGGAGGGGAAGCCATTCGATAAGCCGAATATGATTATGTCCTCAGCCGTGCAGGTCGTCTGGGAGAAAGCTATGCGCTACTTCGAGGTCGAGGAGAAATACGTATACTGCACGAAGGAGAGATACGTTCTTGATCCTAAGGAGACCGTGGACTTGGTCGACGAGAACACCGTAGGTCTTCTGCCTACCAAACAAGTTAACAGTGAAACTAAGTAAACATAGATCGGAATCTGCGTCATCCTAGGCACCACCTACACCGGCCAATACGAGGACGCAAAAGCCATCAACGACCTCCTCGACGAGCGCGGCCTCGACACCCCTATCAACATCGACGCCGCTTCCGGTGGTTTCGTCGCGCCCTTCGTTGTCCCCGAACTCGAGTGGGACTTCCGCCTCTCCCACGTCGTCAGCATCAACGTCTCCGGGCACAAGTATGGCCTCGTCTACCCCGGCGTCGGCTGGGTCATCTGGCGCGACCCCGAGTTCCTCCCCAAGGAACTCGTCTTCAACGTCAACTACCTCGGCGCCGACCAGGCGTCCTTCACCCTCAACTTCTCCAAGGGCGCCTCCCAGATCATCGGCCAGTACTACCAGCTCATCCGCCTCGGCAAGAACGGATACCGCTCCATCATGCTCAACCTCACCCGCGTGGCCGACATGCTCGCCGCCGCCCTCAAGGATATGGGTTTCCTGATAATGAGCGATGGCGAGGGTCGTGGTTTGCCACTCGTGGCGTTCCGTCTCGATCCGGAGCTGGAGAAGAGGTATGATGAGTTTGCAATTGCGCATCAATTGCGTGAGCGCGGATGGATCGTGCCGGCGTATACGATGGCGCCGCATACAGAAGAGATGAAGATGCTGCGCGTGGTGATAAGGGAGGACTTTAGCTTGAGCAGGTGTGAGCAGTTGATCAGGGATATGAAGCTCAGTCTTAGTCTGTTGGATGAGATGGATAAGAGGATGCTGAAAGAGTACACGGATTATATAAACCACAGGAGGGTGCATGGTTCGAAGAGACCCGAGGGGCAGGGTCAGCATAATGTGTACAAGGGTGAGGAACATAGCTTGCAGGGGAAGACGGGGAAGACGCATGGGGTCTGTTAATTTGTGGGTCAGGTGATAGGTATTTGAAGAAGTGAGCTGAAGATAGAAAGAAAAAACGAGATGATATTTCCTGTCAGTGTTTGGTTTTGCCTTGTTGCGTCTGCTTGCGAGGGAGCGGATGAGATGTTATCGTTGGGAAGTGTGGGGCTACCTCCTATTCACTTACCCCCTATCCCAGGCACTTACACATAACTACAACACCAAGCGAAGCAACCCCCCCTTTATAAACAACTGGGAGCTGATGTGAATCCGGTTTGCGGGGTTGCGGATGATGGCGAGGAAGGTGGGGATGGAAGGGGCAGCGTGGCGGAGGACGAGGTGGGGATGGGAGAGGATAGTGGCGGTCCAGTGGCGGGTGAAGGGTTTGGAGATTTGGGGGGTTGGGTTGGTCATTGTGCAGATTCTCTCTAGGGGAGTCGAGGTACGGGAGAGGGGATGGGGGCGAAGGGCTGGTGTCGAAGTATTGTGGGTGACTCACCATTGGACAGCGGTGTGGAGGTTACAAGATAAATAAGTGCTGAGCTGAGATGCAGTCGTGTCGATTCGGGAGAAACTTGGGAGACAATTGGAGATCTCAAGGTGAGCATAGAAATGATAAATATGTATCACTAACTCAGATAACAATATGTACAGAGCGAAACGACAATATGCAACAAAAACGCGTATAAAAGTATGTACGGACGAAACGAACAGCACGGGACACCCTGCTTCACTCCGCGCTTACTGGCCTGGCATGCCAGCCTTCAGGTTATCGTAGACACTGGCTGGGTAGCTAAGAAGGTTCTGGCTCTGCTCGAGCGAGCCCAACTTGTTTGCAGCGGTCGAGATCAAACTGCCACTACCCGCGAAATCGGAAGAAGTCTCCCAGAACATTGCTCCGCCGAGACCCTTCGAGATGACATACTGAGACTTGGTGTTAATCTCTCTAGGAGTATCGTAGCTAATCAATTCCTTGGTGGCAGCATCGTAGCTGTACGCGGCTACGGCCTGATCATCGTGGAACTCAGTCGCGCCAGCCCTGGGGAGGTCAACAGCGTCCCAGACGCCATTCTCCCAGGTGCCAGAACCGATGCCGGTGAAAGGCTTGCCGAGACCCTCGGTAGCTTCGAAGGAGCGGCCGTAGATGGGCATTCCTATGACGATCTTGCTAGCAGTTACACCGGCGGCGATGTACTCGGTAACGGCGTGGTCGGTGGAGTATGGGGTGGAGGCGGGGTTGTTGGTGCTTGGGTAGAGGTTGGCTTGGTGGCCTGCGACGGTATCCCAAGATCCGGAGAAGTCGTAAGCCATCAAGTGCCAGGCGTCGAGGTAGGCGTCCATTTCCTTCATTTTCATCTTGTTGTAGTTCTGCGGTCCGGCGGGGCTGGCGATGGTGATCAGGAAGTGATAACCGGGTGCGTGTTTGGCGGCGTATGCATCGAGAGCCTCGCGGCAAGCTTTGAGGAGAAGGACCATGTTCTTGGCTTCCTCTTCGTTGGCGGGGTATTCCCAGTCAATCTGGCGATTTGTTAGCCATGCTCTGTATTCTATGCTTAAGTGGGATTACTAACATCGAGTCCGTCGAAGCCAAGGTCTGCAACCAGCTTGACTGATGACGCTGCGAACTCCTTTCGTCCTGCCTCAGTGCTGGCTGGGACGGGGAAGTTGATGGAATAGGTCCAGCCACCAATGCTGAGCAATGTCTTCATGGCGCGGTTCTTCTTCTTGTGGAGATACAATTGCTTCACGCACCCGTAGACATTGTTTCCGGTGTCGCTCCAGCTGTCTCCCGGCCAGTGGATCTGTAGGTCTGCCCACTCATCGGAGAGGTAGCTTACAGGTTGTCAGCATTTATATTTTTTAGAACCGCACGCATAATTAAAACTTACACGGTGCCACTCGGACGGATATTGGCAAAGGAGTATAGAACATGAGTCAGCTCCGATGCTGGGATCTGCTGTGGCAAGTGTCCTCGTCCGTAGATTGCCCTGGTATGTGTCAGCTGAGACGTCAACGAGTCATTCAGAACTACCAACCAATTCACAAAATACGCTGCATTCCTAAATCCCGAGACACCTCGCCCAGCGATAGGCTGGAGGAGTTCTGTGGTGACATTTGTGTGAGAGGTGGGGTGGGTTGGAGCCGCGAATACAGCTGGGATGGCTAACAATAAAGCAAGATGCTTCTTCGTCCAGGACAACATGATGGGCTATAGCAGGAATAAATATGTGCAAATAAATTTCCAAATATATATATATAATTCTCAAAGGAGTGTGCAAGAACTGGGTTGTCGATGCTGAAGTCGGCCGGCGATACTGTCTTCAATACCTCGTCTTCATCGGAGTATATATATCTCTTTCTCAACTCCTACCTTCTACAATAAGGCGTGGCATTCATACTGATAAGGCCATAGCTCCTTGGCTGGTTGCCAGACCTTCCACCTACCAGCTCCTGATGAGAAAGAAAGCCCGCGTCGGAGATTGGCAACGTTACCATAACTGGCCTCTCTAATAGAATATCATCGATTTAACGACCATGTGAAGGAGTTGTGCCTGTTGAAGGATTAGGGCCTTGCAGCCATCCCGGCGTCGATGACAAACTTCAAATGCCTGGAGCGCGTTGTGAATGGTGACGTTACCCGCTATCCAAGAGAATAGAGATTAAAATCCAGGCACACTGCGGAACATCCTGCGGAACATCCGGCACACGGACATGACTCTCCCGTGGGGTGTTCATGGGGTTGACCTCTTAAAAAGGGGGGCGAATTGTCGTCAGCGACCGTGCGCGATCATATCTGCCGAACAGTTTATCTGGGTATCTCGATCCTTGCTCGATCCTTGACCTTGGGCTTGGATGTCGCGTAACGTTACAACGCAGTCCCAGGTCGGCATTTATGATCCTATTCACAAATGTTCGCGGTGTTTTGGCATTCGCCGACCCCACAGCGTGACTAGCAGGGATAACGGGCCTTATTTATACCCCCCCGTTCGGTGTCACGCCGAACCTTATTGGCACGCGATGAGGGTCACGGACCCCATAGGCCAGTCTAAGCGCTACGGGACACGCTCCATCCCCTGATCCAAGGCTTCCTTTATCAGGGGACAGCCACCTTCTTAATTCGATCTCTCGGCGACAATTCATCTCGCAAGTTGGGCGGAGGTTGGGGACCTAGCAACGATTTTGATGTCTGGGCGTCAAGACATGTCGCGTCCACTACCGACACAATAAGAAACTGCCACGACCCCCAAACCCCACAAACCCCACTCCAACCCCTTCGGGTGTCGCTAGCCTTATTACATGTTTGGTCAGTAACTCATGGTACATGTCAACGGTTTCTGGTGAAATATCATTCTGGCGATGTGCTTGACATGGACGTGTGATGCTATCTCTGAAGAAGGCTGCAGCACGAGAGGAAGAGAGCAATAGCATGAACGTTGCAGTTGAGCGGATGAAGGGAAAAAATAACAATACGTGACATGCTCATGTATTATTTGTAGTCATGCGATTAGTTAGCATGCTGGGTTGCTGCATTTTCGATTCGATTCCATGAAGTGAAGCGTCTATATAGATAGTCCCCTATGTCTCATAATAATCCGCTCCAGTTCCATCTTCATTCTATCCTTGGTGTGCATTTCTTAAGCACATATTACATTCCTTTCAACATGTACGCAATCACTGCTTTGGCCTATTTGGCGGGCCTGGCCGCCTCGATGCCAGTATCAAATACCGACATTAGCTTGGCTTCTAACAACGTCGCCGTGTATTGGGGTATGGCGGTTTCCCCCCAGACTATAGGCACATCAATTGATTTTATTGCTCTACTATAGGGCAGAATTCCCGCAACGTAGGAACTGGTCCACTAGCTCAACAGCGGCTATCTTATTACTGTGCAAGTAAGTGGCCAGAGCCCCTATTCATTCAAGACAACAGAAACTAATAATACATAGACACTGATATTAATGTATGCTAGCGTGTAATGACTATATGTATAGTTGTTAACATTACCTTGTGCTAGATAATTCCCCTTGCATTCTTAACAACACTTGCGGATTTATCACTTAATCTCGCAAACGCGGGGGATAACTGTACCGCGATCTCGGGATCCAACCTCTTTTACTGCTCCCAGCTTGAGTGAGTTTTGAATCATCTAACCCTATTCTTTACTAATACTTTCAAGGGCCGACATCGCAGAATGTCAATCTCAGCACGGGAAGACTATCCTGCTTTCCCTTGGAGGTGCTACCTACACCGAGGGTGGGTTCTCCTCCGAGGATGCGGCAATCACGGCAGCCAACAAAGTCTGGGCGAGCTTTGGGCCCAAAGCAGCCGGCTCTACAGCTCCACGCCCTTTTGGACCAGCCGCAGTAGATGGCTTTGACTTCGACTTTGAAGCAGTCGTATCCAACATGCCACCCTTCGCAAACCGGCTCCGCAGTCTAATGGACCAGGATTCTGCTTCAACAGGCAAGAAATGGCTTTTGACTGCTGCGCCTCAATGTCCATACCCTGATGCAGCAGGTCACCCTATGCTTAATGGCTCAGTCTTTTTCGATGCTATTTGGATCCAATTTTACAACAACTACTGTGGTCTCCAATCATTCGTCGTTGGCTCAGAGACGCAGACAAATTTCAACTTTAACACCTGGGACAATTGGGCAAAGACAGTTTCCAAGAATCCTAACGTCAAGGTGTTTGTGGGCGTTCCTGGCTCACCTACTGCTGCTGGCAGCGGATATCAGAGTGGCGACACTCTCAAGGCTATTATATCGTACTCCAAGACGTTTTCTAGCTTTGGCGGGGTTATGATTTGGGATATGAGCCAGATTTACGCCAATGATGGCTTTTTGGACAACGTACGCAGCAGCCTGTAGCTGTTGCCTGTTACTACCATATTTTACTTTGATATAATATCAACGACAAATATCACGGGTTCACGAATTAAACAGGCACAATGAATGTTTAGTACCAAAGCTACCTGGCATTGTTTGGATGTAACGATTCATGACTAGTCCGTAAGCACTTGTCCAGCATATTGCCATAAGACGCTACCCCAATTGTCCTTAGTTAGATATGACCCACTTTGAATTCACCCTCAAAGTCTCGACGCGGGACTGCGGCGCATTGGTCAAGCTTGTCGTGACCTTTGGGACATCATAAGGGATTCCGGGTTGTAAAGACGCTAGGTCGCCGTGATAATAGCAGTCGAGATAGACATCGCTATTAGTGCATGATGCGTAGGGGTATATGCTCCAATCAAAACTGCCAGAGCCTTCAAAATAAATTCTACATCATGTTAGCATGGTAACAATGGAGAATGGGAGAGTACAGGAAGAGTCCTACGGGTGTGCCTCATCCTTGTCGTTACACTGCCACACTTTATTGAGTCTTATAACTCTTGTAAATGGGTTGAAGCTGTAGTTGCACTTCCATTTGATTGGCTGGCCATTGTATTGTCCGTAGCAGTCGTACCTAACAGACCAGTCAGTTTTTCTGTTTTCTTTGATATCTGTTCTGCCCAGACGATCCAACAGATTATACTAAAGCTCTAGTACTTACACCGTATCCAGGCCAGTTCCCGAAATGATGTCATCGGTATCAAAGTAATAGAAAAAGAAGTCTGCGAAGCCTGGGCCAGTAAGTCCGGTCGTAAAACCAGCCAGCATCACACTGTCTGGGTCATCGGCTGGGAATACGGTCGTTTCGAATTGCATGCCACGGAAATACCAAGTTGGGTTTACAACGCTATCAAAAGTGCAACCGCCGTGAACGGGGTACGCAGTAACCAGAGCAAACTCTTGGAGCGTCTGCTTGTCTACTTGAGTTCCGTCGACAGCAGAGGATGGGACCGAGTTGGTGCATTCTGTGACAACGTCATCCTCTTTGCCTGTGATGCCAGTGCTCGACGTGCATGTAAGTTGTAGTGAGGTGCTACCAGTAGCAGCAATCACGGTCCTTTCCTGTAGTCAGTTGTCCATTGTATCATTTAGACAGATGATCGGGGTCAGACTCACGGATTGACATTTGTTGATGGGTTCTCGAGGCAGTACCACACCTCCTCAACCTTTATGTCCAAATTAGGCACTGTCCCAGTCAGGGTTATATCAAGAGTTATTTCATTGAAGTTTCCTCCCGTGCATCGCAAAGGATATGAGGGTACATAGTTATCATATTCCGGTGTAAAGGTACAGGTTACTTCGTGATCGATAGCGTTGTTTGTCACGTTAAGGTTGAGGTGCACGCCCCTAGCCGCGAAATTGGTGGCAGCGTCATTGTCTAGGCAGATACGATCTTCCATATACCACTGAAGACACTGACCCTTAGTATAGTTCTCGTACGAGACATCGGTGACAGTCCATTGTTTGTTACCAACGCTCGCACAAGATTCTAAGTCGTGGCCTGGTGGAGGCGACGGTTGGACGGGCGTGACTGGGACAGGAAGACTGAGGGTTCCATGAATAAGATATGGTATTGGAGATACGCAATCAGATCCAGCGCATTGAGTAATTGTGGTGCTTCCGCTAGCCGTGAAGAAGACCCTAAAATTATTGTTGGTTAATATTTCCTCATTATGCACAGTACTTCGCAGTTCAACTCACTTATCGCCTTCGTCGCCACATACCCAAAGGTGGCTGATCGAGATGACTGGGCCGTTGGCACCTTGGGAATAGTTTACAGTCATCTGATTGGAGCCGGAGCTGCCCCCACATATACCTTCCCCGTTGCATTCAATGATGGCATATATGCCTGTAGGGTCTGCAGCACGGTTGTCAACTTTAAAGGTCGTGACGCCGCCAGAAACCTCATACTCGGAGAGAATCCAGCTCGGAATCGTTAGTGACTTGTCCGTGCATCTCCCAGATGGCCATGTGGGAGCTGCGGGAATGTCGATGGCCAAAGCACTCGCTGCCAATGCAACAACAGCGAGGACAGAAATCCCCATGTTGGTCTGGAACCAATTTAAAGTTATAAGACTATGAATAGTGGGCCCGAGAGTTTGCAAAGATCAGACTTGGAGCGATGTCAGACTGAGGCAACGCCATATATTTATATACAGAATAGAATAGCACTTAGCCTGCACTTCGATTTGGTCAGTTGTGGGGTGTCTTACCAATCCTCATATGATATGAGCTGTACCATTATTGTTTGGGGGAGCTACGAGACTAAGAATTATACATTGCAGATAATTAAATGTCAGCACTTGTGGTACTGCACCGCGAAAGCCAAGGGAATACGACCATAACCTATATTAAAAAAGATCCACGTGTATACTATAGACTAGTACGGACCTATCATAACCCCGTTCCTAATAAACGTCGATCTTTAACCGGTTCAGACCCCAAAATAATAAGCACTTACTCACAAATTCGCCGCAGCAGATCATTCTACAAGCTTTGGAATTTAGGCTAGCCTTTCCCCGCATTGGAGCCAAAGACTGTGCATTCGGATTAAATCTCCGTATCGGCAATCCAGTTTGCCGTGTTTGTATAGTAAAAATCCTTTGAGCTCCCAAACAATCGACCTCAACGTAATCGGCCGAATAGTTCGGGTTAACATCTTGATATTGGCGTTGGGCGGCTTTTATAAACAAACGAAAATCAGGCTCAGGTGTCCCTGCTTTTGTCAAGATTCAGTCAACGGAAAACTACCATATCTTTTAAAGGCCGAGATTGATGCACTGTCATCATAGCCTCTTACTACCTTGCAAGTATGGGTCGGTTACTTATTGTCGTGGTGAGCGTGGAGCAGATATTGGCCCAACCCTCTCCCACTGCCGTACTGCCGTGCCCCATCGACAATTTAAATCCATTGAAATCTGCACCAATGTATGTATTATGAGGAGGCTTAAATGTGAGTTCTCATATTTTCCATCCCGATGCCATTGTGTTATAGCGCTCTGTAGCGGAATCCGGCCGGAAAACTCGGCGCGTGCCGTTGTGGGTACCGCTAGTCATCTGTCAAACCCCACACCATCCCAATAAGTGTACCATATCGCCAACTTACGTCAAACATCCTGCTTTCTCTCTGTCGTGCATCGACATAACTATGGGTGGCCTTCTCTCCCCCCGTCTCACCCTGTACCTTCCCTGTAGGAATGCGTCGTAATTTCCTTGACAACCACGATTCCCCCGGCCTTCATGCTCGAGGCCCTCAAACAAGTGCGCTCACAATATATGGCTTTCGAAGCTCCGTTTAAAACTCCCGCCCTCTCTCATCGTACAGCCAACTTTGTTAGCGCAAGTCTGCAAAATCGACTTATATGATGTGTTAATTGCCGAATGACTATTGCCTGCCCCTATCGTCAATGTAGAGGATGTAGGCATGTCGTTTCTTTTTGGCCAGCCCATTTTCAACAGCATACTGACACCATGCGGCGTTTGTATCCATTAATAATATTTTACACAACCAACCACTCGGATATTCTCACACCCAATCTTCGAACACTGAGAGACTCTGGTGCGCGATACTGTGGAACCCACATATGAAGGTCAGTTGCTGCGTGGTGCCGTTTTTATCGTCAAATTCGCACATCGTCGTTCTCGTTATCTGCACTATCCTCATCGTCCTTATGGTATGTCTTGTCTCTGTGGTGGCTGTCTTGAAGAGAGGGGTTTCGTCTTTTATTTGCTAGTTGTGAAGTTGATCCATTTTTGCCGTACTGCGACAGCAGTTATTCCAGGGAGCTTCGTCAAGGTCCACTTCAAAGGCTCGCCTGCTTCGCATATACAAATAAGCGCTGCACGTTGAGAGACGATTATTTACAGTACTTCATCTTCTCCGAATCCGAACGTCCCACATCATTCATACCCAAATACGTGGTACTGTGCTATAGAGATTAACGTTGCCCTTCGCAAAGCCATCGTCATTGGCGTTGCTTGATGGCTTTCGCCAATGTATGAGGAAGGTGTCCATCAAGGATCTGTATCTACCTTCACACCTTCTCCTATCGCTAATACAATCTTATGCTTCTCGAGAGATCTCTTAACAGGATGAGGGTCTGAGAATATTTCCTCCATCTCTTCGAGAGAGCGACCCTTCGTCTCAACAATAGACCACCACAGCATTCCAAGGTAGATAAAATGAAAGACGACTATTTCGCGATCAGCATAGCGTGCAGAGTGAGCACTCACGAAGTCGGTCAATAAAACTTACGGAAAATCGTATAAGTTCGCCAACCAATGCGTTCAAGGGCGACGGGAGTAGCGTAGGTGTTGATAAAGCTAGCGAGTCCATTCATGAGCTCCTGAAAAGCAAATCCCTGCGCTCTAATATCGTTGGGAAGGATCTCAGCTGGATACAGGGTCTGCAGCGGCATCCAACAGAACGAGAAGAAAATCCCATATAGGTAAATAAATGCAACAAAAGCGTAGCCAGTGCCTGTCGCTACATGACCTTCTGCTAGAGCGGCTATCACGTTCATTGGGATGTAGCAGAGGCCGGTAAGTAGTGCGCCCCAGAGGTACAGGTTACGACGACCAAATTTGTCGACGTAAAAGCAGCCGAAAACCGAAGCGACCGATGAAAATACGACGTTAAGGGCGTTAATTAGTAATTGCTTATTGGCAGATTTGATGCCAATATTGTCGAGAATGACCGGCAAATAATAACTTTGCAAAGTAATTAACAGAATGCGCATTTTACGACAAAGTGAGTGAGTGAGTGCTGCATACCTGATAACAGCGCCACCAACAAATTTATTGAAAACGCCAACAAGTATAAGGAGATAAATCCTGAAGCATCTGTCTCTGGTACTAAATAGTGGGCGATAGTCCCACCACCTGTTATTAGCAAGCTCCTTATCGTAATTGGTTTCGCGTTCGATTTCTTCCATCTGGAGATTCACAATGGCAGAATCTTCGTTCCCATTTCCATGGTATTCAACGAGGAAACCGCGGGCCTTTTCACGCTGGCCGTTGGCAATTTGCCATCGCGGGGATTCTGGCAGTAGCCATACTGTGCAGAAAATGATTGCTGCCGGGAATGCTTGAATGACGACGGGGATACGCCAGGACCAGTCACCCGACATTTTCCCCGTTCCGTAGCATGTCCATGAGGCCACTAAAATCCAATTAATATAACTATCCTGTTTGGCAGGACAAGAAAACCTTACCAAGTGCACCTGCGCAGTAACCAAACGAATAATACAATCCGCCAAACAACCCACGCATAGACGGTGGCGACACCTCAACCACATAAATTGGCCCAGATGTGCACCCTACGGTGACCCCAAAGCCGATTAAAAATCTCCCACCCATGAATTGACCGATATTTTTCGAAGTAGCCTGGAGGATGGTGCCAATGATTATGAAAAATGCGCCAGAACACATTCCGAAACGGCGACCCAACCTATCAGCAGCTGGGGCAGCAAATAAAGAACCAACGAGCTGACCGACTGTGTAAATAGCGAAAAGAAATCCCGTAGCAGAACCTTGCTTGCCAATGTTAAAATAATCGTGGAATGCTGGCATTGCGTTCATTGATGACATGAGGGAACCATCATATCCGTTCATGGCTGTGTCTTGATAAACTTAGCATTTATGGCATACGTAAGGGTCGTATATACGTACTTAAAGTAATAAGCATAATAATAGGATATAGTTTCAGCGACGATGGCGACGTCCACGAATAACCCCCGTCCTGGGCTAGAGCATCGGCAAGGGCGACGTTCTCTACGACCGCTTGCTTGGCCTTTCCATTTGGGGCGGAGTGGTCAACCACCTCCACCTCCACCTCCGTATCTTCACCGGTGCGGAGAGTATTGTACCCCATAATGCCTAGGGTCTCGCAGGTCTCTAGGGGACTGGTCTGGTACGGTGTAGATTTGGTAGAGACTATTGACCGACAACAGCTTCACTTTTAGCATAGGACCGCTAACGTTTGTAACCGAGGGCTATTCCTAATTCGCAACCCTATAAACTCTGGATTAGTAGGCTAACATGATGGGCCATTTTAAAATCGTCGCCTTCATTATATTTTCGGTCGGGCATGGTTGCCAATATATCCTTGGCTTCTTATTCCGTTTCCGAATAGGGTTTGCCGGTGAGTCGGGAGTTTGGTCGGGGCGAGGGCGGGACGGGACGGGCGGACGGGCGGACGGGCTTTGGTGTGATGAGATTAGCAGAGTGGTTGGTTGGTGGATGCATGCATGCCGAATTTGCAGCCACCGACTTGGATTTGGGCAGGATGACATCCCGCAGATCCTTGGTGCGGCCAGCCACGTGGGACAAATGGTGCAATATGGGACGAGAATCTACGATAGATCACTACGAATTTTGACGCGCACACGACAAGTGTACAGGCCAGAAAAGCAAGTGGGCCACAAAACCTTGAATATGTTGTGACACAGGGTAAAAGCCTCGAAAATTAGTAGTCGTCATAATCCCTTCCGCTGTATAGTGATTTAGCTTGACTCCTCCCACCGTGTAGCTCGTAAAGAAGTGACATGTTACTAATATGCTAAACAAATCTGTTTAACATATTTGTAACATGTCACTTTTTTACAAGTATCCTGACCCCTTTGGATCCATCACTCCCCACAGGGATGAAGACGTCCTTGGTGAGTTCCACGTCAGACATATTTGTCTCGTATAGTTCCAAGTAACCCACATCATCCTCGAACCTTACATCCTCGCTCCCGTAAGCCCTAAATATCCTCGCCAGAGCCATATAAAGCTCTGCGTATGCCAGATTGATGCCAATGCATTGTCTCGTGCCTTTTGAAAAAGAGACAAGGTATTTATATAACTGTGGGT
The DNA here is from genome assembly GCA_030180035.1 of Pseudogymnoascus sp. SDFLT0511. Classification (NCBI taxonomy): domain Eukaryota; kingdom Fungi; phylum Ascomycota; class Leotiomycetes; order Thelebolales; family Thelebolaceae; genus Pseudogymnoascus; species Pseudogymnoascus sp. SDFLT0511. Next base: position 430,759 of record JASCQD010000005.1, on the reverse strand, counting down.
TGCCAATCCAGCGTTCAGGCAAAAACTTCCTCGAGTCGGGAAAGACCGACTCGTCATGATGAATGAGAACGCTAGTCATGCTAACCGGTGTTCCCGGGGGTATGTGCCAGTCTTTGTTGCCATCGTTAAAAGGTAAGGTCTCGTCAGGTGCGATGCGTTGGAGGCGAGTGCATACACCGTAGCTCAGTCGTATGCACTCTTGGACGCATCCTGTCAAGTATGGGAGCTGCTCCAAGGTAGCTAAGGTAATGGGTGAGGAAGGACCTTTCAACACAGTCTGCAGTTCCTCCTTGAGCTTCTTCAGGGTCTCGGGCTGGGAAAGAAGATAGAAGACGGCAACACAGAGGCCCCAGGCCGTGGTTATTGTTCCAGCAATGACAACTGTCTGACCGTCCTGCGCGAGTCGGGCATCTGACTTCTCTTTAAGCGGAAGGTCGCTGTTAAGGATCTCATAGAAAATTGTTCGGTGATCAGCATTTTTGTCGTCGTCAGTTATTCCAGCCTTCATATCCTTAATCTGCTTTTTAATCATCTACATCACACGGTCAGCGTCAACCCCGATAGAAAGGTATCCAGAAGGCAACGTCGGATGAAAGGAATCAACCGACATTTTGAAGACCAAAATATGAGGTCATGTCGGGGTCCAACCAAGTCATAAATGACTCTGGCAAGGACTGCATCAGAGGCAATATCCATGGATATTGCTTGATGAGAGCACCGCCGCTACTGCCAGCAATAGACGCATTGTGAAATGTGGGTTCGAAGTCGTGTTGGTCAACTCGGTGGTCAGACCGTGCAAAGGCATATTCTTGAGCAATGTCTATGATGCCTGTCAGCGGAGTTGAGCGGAAAAGGATGTACAGACATACCATTGGTGTACGCAGAGAATGCGTAGTTCAGAATTATGGGCTGGCCGGAAGTTTGAAACTCTCGAAAGCGGCTCAGCAGCGCATCGATTCTTTCGTCGATGATAGGTTGCAGGCTCCTTACCGCGCCTTTGGAAAAGAACGGATTGACAGCTGCTCTCCGAATACGGTGGGAGTCGTGATCGTTGGTCCCGAACATGGATTCAGGCAAGCCAAATTGAGCCGTGAACCAATCCCACCGATGGCGACGCTTTCCGGGTCCCGAATACAGCTTTTCGTAGAAATCGGGTGTCGAAACATGCAGCTCGTAGGGGTTGATGCGGATAATAGGGCCATATTTCTCGTGCATCCGACCAATCTCAAAAGTATACTGGCCACCCTGAACTACATCGTAATAGAATTCGTACCTATAATTCGTCAGCGCAATCTGTGGCGAGAGACATATCCGTTGTTTGCTTTACCAGAAGCTCACCGCGGCTAGCTTTGGACCCGGGAACTTGGCTATTGGACTGAAATACAGCCGGTGGATTGCTTGTGTGACAACGTAGACCAGCCACGCTGTGAATGTGGCGGCCAGGACGGACGGAACGGATCCGCTGAAGAACGAGTTCATAGTACACAATATCACTTCAGTTGTCGGCGTGATAGTAGATGTATAGCTTGAAGAGCGGGACGACAAAAGTAAGCAACGACGACGCGCAAGTAGAGATACAACTTCAGTGCGGCAACACTGCGGCTGCTGTATTGTGAGCTTGGACCCCCACTGGACGGTGCCAACGGCCCGTTCCAACCCCATGGTCGTTTAGTTGCAAACGGACAAGTATATTACTGGAGGAGACCCCGATATCCGACCCTCCCAGAATCAATAGATCGGACTCATTTCCATGACTTGCCGCCGCGTGCACTGTGAATCTTCGTGAGGTATTCCCCCACCTCGACTCAACCTCTTCATCATGGCAACTATATCGCCATCTGGAGAACCAGCTGTGGGTTCTGGCACCACTACTCCCGAGATAGTCGCTTCTCCTGAGGTGGTGGGTCCTACCGCGGCACCATCCGCCGTTCAGGGTCCTGTGGGTGGGGAAGAACGACAGACACCGACACCCCTCACCATCGCAGAATTAAATGCGCCCGACGGCAATGCACCCATTGAAATCAATACTGTATATAAAGCAATACTCACTTCTCTAGATCACATACTGACCCACCGTTACAGGATGAGGATGATAGCTTCGATTCGGATTCCGCGCTAGGGTCTGACGCTGGATCGGATACAACGTCCTTAACTTCCTCTGTCCTGCATTACAAATACGAAAATGGCCGCACCTACCACGCTTTTCGCGAGGGCCAGTACATCATGCCTAACGATGATAAAGAGCAGGATCGATTAGACTTGGTTCATCACGTCTGGAAGCTAATTCTGCGTGGGGAATTGCATCGAGCTCCAATCCCCGAAACGGTGCAGCGGGTGCTGGATGTTGGAACCGGCACTGGAATATGGGCTATGGAATTCGCAGATGAGTTTCGCAACGCCACAGTCATAGCTAATGATCTGAGCCCTATCCAACCCACCTGGGTTCCACCAAATCTACAGTTTGAGACTGACGATGCGGAGGATGAGTGGCTCTACACTCAGCCCTTCGACTATATACATATTCGTAATATGGGCGCGAGCATTGCAGACTGGCCAAAGTTGGTCTCAAATTCACTGGAAAATCTTCAGCCTGGAGGCTGGATTGAGGTTCAAGAGCATGCTATTGAAATGCACTCGGAAGATGGCGAGGTGCCCAAGAATACGAAAGACTGGTTGAATGAGATGGAGGGTGCCGCCCGCAGGTTTGGCAAAGAAATGAATGTGGCAATGTTGATCGGAGATTATCTGAGAAATGCTGGCTTTGAGGATGTACATGTAGACAAGTACAAGGTGGGTGATCTCGAAGGCATTTCAACTCAGGCTGACTGGTGTAGATTCCACTGGGAACATGGCCGCGAGACAAAAGAATGAAAGAAATTGGGAGGTTTCAACAAGCAGTAGGTGTAGCCCTTCCTCTGGTAAATTCATACTGATTTCTAGGCTTGTGTTGATTCGGTGGAGGCATACAGCCTGGCTCTCTTTACGAGAGTCCTTGGTTGGGATATTGCTCCCCTCCAAGTCTTTTTGGCATCAGTACGAGAAGAGCTTGGGAATTCCAATAACCACCTTTACTGTCTCACTTACGTTGTATATGGGAGGAAACCTTTATAGTATGGGGGAAACCTTTATAAAATGGAGATACTATAGGATGCTGTGTACAACAGTACTAACATATACTATATAGTACTGTGCTACAGTACTGCCCTTTGTCATTCAAAACTCTATATTTGCTAGCAACTGTCATGAACCGCCTCATAGTACGGCTAATGCTAACGGAAGAATTCATAGCATTAATTTTCTGTTGTTACATTGAATATATTGGCATTTATTTACTATATGTACTAGAAATGAGTGACGCTCTAGTTAACCTAGTTGCATACTACCAAACTGCCCTCACCTCGAAGTATGACCCCTCCGTGACCTATAAATCACAAACAAGCACAGGCAAGAATATTATCCAGCGTCCAATATTTTATAGTAGTCATCCTACCATCATTGTCGAATAGAGCGCGCATGAGGTTCGATTTGGTGACACTGTAGTTCGATCAAAGGATCGCTGTGGTTGCAATAGAGCGATATTTATTTATTTATGAGGGCATCCCTCACAGGTGCAGTCTGCGCCGCATCCGCCTATGAGAAATATATGTTAGCGACTATCCTACATGGAGGAACTGAAGCAAACGGGCAGAGAATGACTTCAGGTCACACAGACGAAGAACGGCTGGAAGTTACTTACACGAGCCACTCGTAGCACATCCGCATCCACCCATGATTATAGTTTAGGGTTGTTGGTTTGGGGACAAAACGTCTTTTGTGTTGTTTATAGTTGATGTTGAGCGATTATATCGTGATAACGTGGATGTAAAGACTTGAAAGAAAGAGGGGGAGTCTTAGACTGGAGCGGGGTAGTTGTACTTATATTGCATTTTATCTCTTTGAACTGGACCAGCGATTGCGGCCGACATCGAGTTACCTATTGGCCAACCCTTCCCGCAATCTACCCAATAAGACCCGTATGAGGTCTTCTTGGTAAAAATTATGTGCGCTTCGACATATTTGGTCTATATTTCAAGTCCTATGATGCGTCTTCTTCCGAGATGGAGGGCCAATAGGCGGGGTTCTGATCGATATGTTCTGCAGGTTTGGAGGGTTTGGAAGGGTTGGTGGGTAGGTGGGTATTGTGGGCAGCCAACGAAGTTGATGCGCACCAGGGTAACGGGATGCCAGTTTCGGCAGCTAGTATATTCCCAGTATGTCATCGTTGAATCAGTTGGCTAGAAAGACGTCGTATCTTAAAGGATCGTCGCTGACTAGGCCAAGTTCGCTGCTAATCAACGTTACTATTGTATTCTATGCAGCAGAAGGCCCCAAAAAAAAACGATACATGATAAGCGACTTGTGCGTGATTGATACAACCCGAAAAAAATATCAATATGTATCCAGTAGGGTCTACAGTACAGTAGTGGCAGAATCAATCTTAGCTGAGGTCCGCAGACTCAAATGAAGCCAAATAAAAGCTTATCGTCCCATGGGCGTAAGCACGCGTAAGCATTGATGCTTACATCACCAGTCGGCGCACGCGGATATAACGGCAGTATGGTACGCAGGCCAGCGAAACTGTGCGACAGCTTCGTCGTTATAACAGGAGCGCTGTCCCAAGAAATGGGAACCAGCTCTGCAATTAACGGTGGGACAGACTTGAGATAAGAGCGCATTCTAAAGTTAGAAAACCGCAAACAAATAGTCCCAGACCTTCTCACCGCGGCTTCCGACATCGACGGCGCCAAATATCAAACCCATATTGCCCCACAACAGATACACACTGCCATGGCTGCCACTCCAGATAAATCCAAGTCCTACTTCCCCCTTGCCGGCACTGCCAACGATGGCTGGTCCAAGGACGACTCCGCGACGGCAACCTGCTTCTGTGGCGCCGTGCAGCTCGCCTTCCCGACCGAAGCTCCCAGACTCACCAGCACCTTCATCTGCCACTGCTCCGACTGTCGCAAGATCACGGCATCCATGTTCGCCTCCAACTTCACAGTCCTCGACTCGCATCTCACGCACCTCCGCGGCCGCGATAACTTGACGGCGTATGGCCAATCAAAAACAATCGCGTCGAAGAAAAAGATGACTAACTACTTCTGCTCCACGTGCGGGACGCTCATGTATCGTGTCGGTGAGGCGTTTCCGGGGCAGAGCATCCTTCGTATTGGCACGGTAGATGACTTTCACCTGCACGAGACGAAGTTGAAGCCGAGGCGTGAGATTTTTACCAAAGATCGTGTTTGTTGGCTGCGTGAGGTGGAGGGCATCCAGCAGATTGAGGAACAGAGGCCAAAGATATAGATATGGTGCAATTCGGTACCTTGCATGAGCGGCGGCTTCCACACAGCTGTCGTGAATGTTTATTTGGACGGCAATCATTTTATGGCCGTCTGTTGTTGTAGTTGTATGTGGCGGCTCTTGTTTCGCGACGAAACCATGATGGCTGCAGTTTAGAAATGAAAATTGATATTCAGCTGTTGAAGCTTAGGAATTCTTATACGTGATTGCTTCTATGTTAGAAAAGTTACTGGGGTTTATTGTTCATAAAGATGGCAAGGCCATTGTTGTTTCAAGATATTGACCCGCTTCCCCATTCGTTTTGGGGCCTACTCTTGATTTTTATGAGCCGAGTATCATAAAGAGTGCCGCCCAGTACCTGCCCATAGCTAGGCTGTTGGTCCTATATGCTTATATGATCACAGAGAATACTTCAGAAAGGAGCAGGAGGATCGGTCCTTGTAGATCTTTGCGCTTCTCATTTCAGGGCAATCCCTCGCCGCTCGCCCGTGCCGTGTGACTCCCTGTCGTGTTGAGACAAATCCCATCTGTTGGGACGGTTTTGAACGTTGGCGCGCAAAGACCATCTTCGGAGTTGGCCAATCTCCAGTAAATTCGACCCAAACACGCGACATAATATGGGGTAGAGCTCCACACAGTCGCCGGCCTTGTCGACATTGACAGGGGCATCCACGGGTCCAATTGAGAGCGGCAATTCTGGTACATCAAATTCCTTGATTTGCGGTGTTGGTGGCGGCGGTGCAGGGTGTGTTCATTAGATCCCGATATTACCTAATTAGGCAACAAGTTGGATCCCGAAGAACGCCATATCCCAAGATGGCATAGCTTTACATTTCGGTTCCTGTTTCCTAATTAAGGCAAATGGTGCAAACAGATTGTGAGAATAATACAGGCTGGTAGCTTCCACGTTTGATTCTCGCCGATAAACATACTTAACTGCTATGTATATTTCTAATCTCTGATCACTCGTATTGGGAGTAATTTTTTCGGATTGATTGGTTATCTCCAGTTCTCTATCTTCGATTCTGTAAAGAGTGGACGGTTTTTATTTTCTCCCTGATATCTCAAGCTATCAATATGCCCCCTTTCAAAGCTCCCGTCAAAGACGTCCTTGCTACGGCATCTATAGTGAGTTGGGATTGACTTTCTATCCTGTGAAAGCAAGATAGTAAGACTCATGATATTATAGGTCCCGTATAAGCAGTTTGTTCTCTTTGGTGACTCTATTACTCAGGGCGCTTTTGATCAGTCGAGGGGATTCGCGCTTGGTGCACAGCTGGCTCATGGTATTACTCATAATACCCTTGTTCGCGTCAAATAAATGATTTAGTTACATAAGGGCTTAATATTTGCGACTTCCATTGACAGGATATCACTTTCACTTGTCCTTTTCACTAACGTAGATGGCTTTAGACTATGTGCGCCGCTTAGACGTTGTGAACCGCGGTTTAAAGTAAGTTTACCACTCATAGCTGCACCTATTTCTGTATGCGTGTGCCAACATCTTCCCAGCGGTTATCAGACAGAACAAGGTCTAGCCATCATCGACTATGTCTTCCCTCCCCCAGCAAACTCACCAAAGATTGAGTACTTGGTATAGTACCCCTCCTTTTCCCCCATGAAGTCCTCCTCCATTAACACGTTCTCAGTCTCTCTTCTTTGGCGCCAATGATTCTGCCAACGACGGCGGCCCCAGCAAACAACTCGTCTCGATAGAGAGATACCGCGAGAACCTCTTATCTATCCTCTCCCATCCGTCGGTCCTTGCGCACAACCCAAGGATAATTATTATCACTACACCTCCCGTGGACGAGTACCAGCGCCCAGAGGAAACACGCGCTGATGGACAGGTAGACAGGGGCCGGTGTGCCGAAAATTCGAGGGCATATGCTCGAGTAGGAAAAGAAGTCGGCGAGGAGCTTATCGCGAAAGGGAGACCGGTGGTCGTCTGCGACCTCTGGGCTGCGATGATGACCCGTGCTGGGTGGACTGGTGAGGGGGTGCTTGCTGGCAGCTTGAAAGCCAGCAAGAACCCAGCCTTGGCTGAGATGCTCTACGACGGTATGCAAAACCACATAGCTTTGCCGCTCATTCCATCAGTCCATAGGAGTCAAGAACTATGTCGCTGACACTCCTCCCCGATCTCACAGGCCTCCACTTTAACCCCGCCGGGTACAAAGTCCTATACGACGAGATGCGCAAGGTGATGGCCGAGGCTTGGTCAGACAGTGACCCGGAGAGCATTAGAGAAGCACTTTCCAGAGCATGGCGCGTGGTTTTAAGGTACGGCGGATAATAGAGCGGACGTTGGAAGAAATTTCAGTGGCTTGCGCGAGGTGAAGAACGAGATCAGGACCCAAAGGGAGTGGTAACCCGATTCTGGCCTTGCAAAAGGCAACGATGGGCGGTGAGAAGAGTAAGATAGCGGAAGGCGTGGGGCTAACCCAATGCTATGTTTCCATGGCACGATAGGTCACATCTTGCGGATGGCAGTGGAGGATGATTGATTCCGATAAAATAGATAACATAGATAAAGTTTAGACCGATTAGCACCAACTTCATCATCGAAGGAGTGATACCATAGAACAAGATTCAGCACATAGGTACAGTGATTAAGCCACGGTGTATATCGGGATAGAGCCTGGGTAACGCCACATGACATTTGGAGTCCCTATCAGACATTAAATCACGTCTGATAATAGCGACAATCATCGCCGAATAGGCCTTAAGCCTACGAATAAGGAAGCTTCAAGAGCAATAGTATGCCAGGTTATCAAAGGTGGCCCACATTAGTACCTTGCGGCAGGATTTCACTCTCTCGTCAGCGAAGCGATTCTCCGCCGCAACCACTCTATCCGCTGCTCCGAAGTCTACTTGAGGCAAGAAGTACTAGACGGGCGGTATGATTATGGCTATATTCCTAGTAAATAGCTAGATTTGGCTACTTGATTGGGAAGTTTTAGGTCGATGGGGTGCGGCAGGCAACAAAGCTTCTACCGCAATCAAAGTCCCACTTCAAAATTACCGCTTTTGGTAGGAGGGATCTACAAGAGCTACGCAACATTCGCGTGTGGAGCTTACCCCGGATTCCCATGTGGAATGACTTGGCACTTTCTGGGGTAGATATATAAGGGGTCAACATTCCCTTATTAGCAGATCAGTTACTTATTTCACCACTCAACGATTACACCAGTCGAACTTCGGCACATTGGATTCTTCAGCGGGCACCACGGGTGAATATTTGCCATAATGGGTGATCACAATATCGAATTAGAAGGGGAGAAAGTCTCTACGACTCCAGTGACCTATCCAGAGAAGCCAACATTAGAGATGATGGAGCATGCTCCTGTCACCCTGACCGAGGAAGATGTATGTTGTCTTTGAGATCCATAAATAAGGAACTCGCTGACCATCTCTGCTTAGAATATTCGAATTAGGTGGAAGACTGATAAGGTAATCTTGTCGTTGCTGACTTGGGTCTACTTCTTGCAGGTGAGTTGCGTGGATACTAATGATATGTTGCGGCGCTTACTTGTGACCCCCTAGGTTTTGGATAAAGCCGTCATGGGAACTGGCGCAGTTTTCGGTCTGCGAGAAGACACCCATATGACCGGACGTGAATATTCTCTCCTCGGATCGATAGCACCAATTGCTCAATTAGGGTGGCAACCATTCTCAGCGTGGCTTATTGTGAAGGTGCCACACAGGATCCTGATGCCAACGTTGGTCCTCGGATGGGGAATTGCAGAGACAATGACGTGTCTATGCCATGACTTCAAATCGATGATGGCCTGTCGCTTCTTTCTTGGCCTGTTCGAGGCCGGCTGCTTGCCACTATTTGCTATCATGACGGGTCAATGGTACCGTCGCGTTGAGCAACCACTTCGTGTCTCTATTTGGTATTCTATGAACGGCACAGCAACGATGGCAGCTGCTGCTTTGTCTTATGGCCTTGGTCATATAGAATCCTCAAAGTTATATTCCTGGCAAATGTTTGTTATCCCAATCCATTGGCGAGAATACCCTACTAATAGTTCGGCAGCATTTACCTATTTTGCGGACTGCTTACTGTTGTCACTGCACCCGTCTGCTATTATTTCCTAGACAACGATATCTCTGAGGCCCGCTTCCTCACCCCGATGGAAAGGCTACAAGGCGTTGAACGCCTACGCTCCAACAAATCCGGCGACGAAAAGGTCCACGAGTTCAAGTGGCCTCAGGTTTGGGAGGCGTCTCTCGATATCAAGACTTGGCTGTGGGTTGTGCTCGCGATTCTCCCTAACCTAGGCTCAGCATTGCCCGGTGTCTTTGGCCCTCTGATCATTCAAGGATTTGGATTTGACCCATACCTAACGTTACTGCTGAATATTCCTTATGGAGCCATGACAGTATTCGTTGTCATCCTAGCCTGTTGGGTTGCCAATAGGATGAAGCTGAAGGGTATTATCTTGATGGGATTTATGATTTTCCCTGTTATTGGCTGCGCAATGCTGTACGGGCTTGGCCGTGGGCCAAGTATTCGACCTGCACTACTTGCGGCATACTACATCACCTCCTTTTTGTTTGCAGGCAACCCCATACTTCTGGCGTGGTCAGTCGGAAATACTGCTGGACAGACCAAAAAATCTGTTACAATGGCGTTTTATCAGGCTGGTACCTCTGCGGGAGCCCTCATTGGCCCGCTTCTATTCACTGCAGAGCAGGCTCCAGAATATCACCCCGCTATTGGAGGTGTTCTCGGGGTGTTCGTTGCCATGATGGTACTCCTCGGAGTACAAATTGCCAATTTGATGTGGTTGAACAAGAAGCAAGAAAAGAGGAGAATCGCAAACGGGAAGAGTGGGGTTATCGTAGATCGATCTATGACAACTAACGTCAACGTTGATTCGAAGACCCAGGAAGCCGAAGTGTTAGGAGAACGGGCGGAAGTCTTAGACTTGACAGACAAGGAAAATGACGAGTTTGTGTATGTCTACTAACCAAACAGGTTTTGGATGAGGCAAAGAGTTCTATGCAGAAGAGGAGTGGAGAGATATGTCCGCTGTAGTTGGTCCATTACACTCATTATAGGATAACCAAAACATTTATTAAATAAAATCTATCTTCTATTATTGTTTGCAATAAATGCTCATATGGCGAATCATGGGGATTAAAAGCAATGGATCCCAAGGTTGCGTATAGTAAAGCGGACGGGATGCTCAGTTCTGTTGTCTAGGGCCATGTATAGGAGTTGGGCGGGCGTGGAGGATAATTACTGCTGTGTTATGCTATGGCTAGAAGGGGTTGGGGTCGTCGACTATCTTTTACGTCACAGTAGAAAGCATCCATACTCAATGGCTTGAAAATCCCATTCAAAAAGACAGTTATACCAACGCTTCAACAAGTAATCTAATAGTATCGCCGGCCTGGGATCAAGCACGAGATTGAGTCATTCCGCTAGCACATACTCGCATAAATCAGGCGCTTGTTTGCTTTAGTTGAAGAAAATGGTGCCCTGCCGATTCGCGTGCCGTTTTCTCGCATTTAGTTATCAGACAATCATGCCCTTGGCGAGATCCAAAACTCTCTTTCTCCTCTTTCCATACTACGAGACAAACCTCCCAAACCCGAAGCTAAGGACGAGAAGAGTGATGGAACGATAGTTCGACTCCCCCATGAGGCTCCCGGTGGCATCATAGTTCTCCTCCCTACCTACACGGCAGGAAACTAAAAACAACGCCAATGCTTCTTCTTTCTCCTCTCCGTTAAGGAATAAAGCTATGCCGCCTAGTTTGTAGTTAGTGATTTGGTCTTGGTAGAGGGAGTGACCTAAGATGTTTTATGAGTTTGAGAATAATATTCTCGAAATAGGAAACCTAATATGCCTTTTTTGTCAAAGAATGGTCCACAGAAGTACTCCTCTACAATCTCGCATACTCTGCCTCCCTCTCGTTTGACAGTTTCGGCTAAGGTACTCTCGCGCATATTGATACCTTCGTATGACATCTAGAGGGGGTGGGCCAAGTAAGGCTATCATTTCGGCGATGTAAAATTTAGCATCATAGCTACCTCCATGATCATGAATATTCCGCAACAAAATAAAGTTAGTTAGAAACATGATGAAGCAGATAATTTATCAGCGAGTAAGAATTATGCTTTAGTCTGTACCTCTTATAATTTATATATACAGTTAGAAGCCTCCCGTCATGACGAGTCCAAGTCATCACCAGAATCCGAATTACTCGCAGCGTTCTCATCCTCCCGAACAATTGGGGCTATAGTCTCATTGTCATAATCCCCCTGAAACATAAAATCGGCAGATTTCCCATCGTTGCCTGGGAACACGGCGGATATATCCCAGCCTTTTTCAGTAATATCCATGGAAACGGCTGGGTACAACTTCCCGCGAATATCCATGAATGCCCGCCCTGTTCGAGACAATGTCAGTGACATGCGTTTATAAGCAGATGGTTGTGAGGGATCTGTCTACCAATGACCTCGCCTTTTTTTGTGTAGAATGCGGTCCTTTCTACAAAATTTACTCCGCATCCGATGGTGTCACCGACAGTGTACGGAGTACTGTATGGAATTTTAACCCATGAGTGCTTCCCGTCTTCATACAACCCGCCGTCGTCCGAGTGGAAACCCCATGAGCCTGGGTACCAGCCAAGCATTGCATCTAAAGGGGCTTTGTCATCGCAGAATCCGACGGCGATAGAACTAGGGTTTACTGTCAATTTTGCTATAGGTCAATAATATGGGCGTTAATGGAACTGACCCCTTTTCGGAAGCCTTCGTAATTTTGATCTCAAAGTAATAAACCTCTTCTTTGAAGAGGGGCAACATTGGATAGAGTGTTCTGGCGGTTCCATGGTGCTTATCGAGGTGTCCAAAATATATAAACTTGGTTCCATCTACAATTTAGGTTATTAGCATCAAGTTATTCCAAAAGTTGCATTTAATGATAACTTACCAACACTGCTAAGAGTTGTGCCGTCGGCTTCTAGCTTAAGACCCGGAGACCTATCATTCGAGTGCCAGCTAGATGGCCTGTTCAAATCAGGGATGGACAGTGAAATAGCGCCCGCCACCTCTTGCAACATATTTTCCATACGGTCGGACTCATATCTTCGCGCAGTATATAGCGGACTCCACCCATCATCCCCTACGTGCTCAACATCCACATCCTCGTTCTTGAGGAGTCTCTCAAGTGCTTGCCGTTTGTTCGATGCAATAGCTCCATGGATAGCAAGGTTCCAGTGCTCAATGGTATTACCGTCGCATTTATCCAAGGCCGCGATGATGATATCTATTGTCTCCATCCGAGCCGTACGGGAAGCCCAGTATAAGGGGCTGCGGTCTCGACAGTCGACAATGCTCGGGTCTGCACCGCTGTCCACGAGCTTTTTGACAATCTCTAAATAATCTAGAGACGCTGCATGCACTAGGGCGGTCTTACCCTCGTAATCCTGAGCGTTGAGGATTTCAGATTTGCTAAACTCTTTTTCAAGCAGCATGTTGACAATGGCCTTGCTATTAAGCACAGTGGCGACAATGAGAGGCGTTTGAAGCTTATGATCAACCTCACTCACATCAAAAGCATTATTACTGAGGAGATAACTGACCACGGTGGTGCTACTGTTCATAACTCCATGCATTAATGCAGACCGGCCGTTTTTGTCCCTGTAGAGAGGGTCCACCCCTGCACTTATCAGTACCTGCAAAACGTCATCTCGGTCGCTAATGGCTGCAACATGGACTGGCGATTGACCTCTGATCTCAGTATTTAAGAGGTTAGCTCCGTTATTTAGCATGGTGCTAATAGTGGCCAAGTTGACTCCTCCTAGTATGGCTGCATTCAGGGGGGTATCAAGGTCACCGCCGGTAAGGTTGACATTAGCTCCCTCCTTAAGAATTAAATCGATGATCGCCGAATTTGTCTTTGACGTTGCTCTCTGCAGAGCAGTGGGTTTTTTTTCTTCAACGAAATCTATGTCAGCGCCCTTTTCAAGGAGCAGGTGAACTTTCTCTTCGGCATCTTCTTCGCTTTCTACAGCGGCACACAAGGCAGTGCCATGCCCGCCGCCTAGAATATTGACGTTTGCTTCTTTTTCTAGAAGCCAATTGACCGCATCGATGCTACCCTTAGAACAGGCCGCATGCAGCGCAGTGACATGAGATTCTGTTATCCTGTTCACGTCAAGCTCGTGGCTGATAAGGATCTCTGCCAGCTCCGAGTTGAACTCCGGCATCAGCACACACTCGCAAAGAACCGAGGTATAAATGTCAATAACTTCGATCATCTCCATATCTTCAAGTTTATAGACGAGATATTTGAATTCAGAGACCTTGTTCTTCTGTACTGCAGTGTGAAGTGCTGTGTTACCGTAAGAATCCATAGCAAGAAGGTCTGCATCGTTATCCGCAAGAAGTTGGATCAGCTCTAGAGAGTTCTCCGGCTCAAATGCCATGTACAACGGGGAGTTTTCGAAACCACTAGTTAGATTTGGATCAGCGCCAGCGCCTAACAGCAACTTTGCGTTTTCGGGGAAATTCCATCGGATGGACAAAGCCAGCGGTGTGCGCTTGTCATCGTTGAGAGTGTTTGGGTCGACATTGTGTTCAAGCATCAACTCGGTGATAGAAAAGCTGTCATATGCCGCATGTAAAAGAGTCCAGTCGTCGTTTTCCTTAGTATGAACATTTGGCTTTGGTGTAGAGTTTAAATGTTCTCGAACTACCTCAAAACGTCCATAATACGCGGCCAAGTACAACGGAGTTCGCCCATCATTGTCTATTTGGTCATTTTTGGCGCCAGCTTTGAGGAGACTATTAACTAGCTCTGGATCTCCTGCGAGGTGCATTATGGTGAGACCGTCATTACTCCGAGCGTTGATATCGCAAAGGGGTTCCTGAAGAAGTACCTCTATTCCTTTCATAAAATTGGACACGACTGCCATGTGCAAGGGTGTTGCGCCGCTGGAGTCTCTTGCATCACATCTCCAACCCTTATCTAGGAGGAAACGCAATATTTCCATGTTCGAGTGTCGAGCAGTGACATGAAGTGGTGACCCTTCTCGAATGAACTCTATCTCGTCATCTACAGTATCATCCACGATTTGAATGAACTCCTCAACCTCTTCAAGCTTGTCCCTATCTACTACGAGGTCAAAAGCCGTGAGCTGATTTCTATCTTTCGTCCATATAACATCCTTGAATGCACACAGTCTTTTTATTACCGCAAAGTGCCCGTTTTGTGCAGCATGGTGTAACATCGTTCTTCCCTGGACGTCAACCGCATTAGGGTCAGCCCTATACTCGGGCCGAAGAAGCATGTTAACACATAGCAGATGTCCATTTTCTGCGGCAAGATGCAATGCCGTCTTAGACTGCCGGTCGGTGAGATCTGTCCGGGACTTGTGATGGAGAAGAGTCTCAATGATATCTTTATAACCTGCTTGGGCTGCAACATGAAGGGGTGTCATACCCCTCTTATTTATAGCGTCAATCTGGAACAGTGTTGCGCCTCGTGCATGCGTGAGCAACTTGACAAGTGTCTCTAAGTATCCTCCCTTAGCTGCGAGATGGAGTGCTGTGTTTTGATGAGGGTCGGTCGCAACTTTTGTTGAACTTTCGTCAAGAATAGTCGTCACAATTCCGGAGTGCCCATTTTGTGCTGCTAGGTTAAGAGCAAAGGCTCGATCCTCTGGTTTGCACCCGCCTTTTCTAGCTAGAAGGGCACGCACAATGTCGTGGTGTCCATTCTTAGCAGCCCACTCTAAAACAGACCTGATGTGGCCTTTGCTAGTGCTGAGGCTGTCTAGAGTGGCAGATGAGGGTTTAGTTTTACGCTCTAGAGACACCTCGATAGTCGACCTCCGAATGAGTCTCCTTGGATGACGAGGAACAAGCGGGTGGTTGCTTGTAAGGTCCGGGGGGGTTGATGATTGGCTCTGGTCGTCTCTGTTTACGTGTGCAATGCGTTCTGTGTATTTCCTGTCTTCCACGCTAAACATCAAATTCAGGAGAGGGAGGTGCCCCTCTCGTGCCGCAATATGTATAGGGGATAGACCACGGTTGTTCATAGTGTGGATGAGCTTAGAAGCGTCCCTAGTATTCTGCAGAAGGATTTCGGCTGCCTTGTAGTGACCATATTCCGCTGTTAGGTGTAGCGCGGTATTTCCATCCGGCTCTGATGCTTTGTCTCCATCAGGGTTTTCTTTTAGAAGTAGCGTTAACAACTCGGGGAATCCTCCTACGGCTGCATATTTAAGTGGGTCGTATCCGGAAGAGGTCTCTTTTCTCACATCGGCACCTTGAGCAAGTAGGATTTCCGCTATTTTGATTTGCCCTGTAAGAGCTGCCAGATGAAGGCTTGTCTCAGACCAGGCAGGATATGGAATACCGGCGGTTTCTACTTTCGAGAGAGATGATTTCGACTCATCCACGTCTGAGTCTGAGTCGGAGTCGGAGTCGGAGTCGGAGTCGGAGTCGGAGTCGGAGTCGGAGTCGGAGTCGGAGCCGAATGATTCTGGTATATATGTTAAAGACTCATGGTTTGGCGGGGGTGATGTCGGGGCATTTGGATCAGCGCCCTTTGCCAAAAGCAACAAGACGATATGTTTGTGTCCGCCGCAGGTGGCATGATGAAGTGGTACATACTGGGTTTGATCTGTCTTGTTTATAGCAGAGTCAACATCAAGCAGACTTTCGACAATGTTTTCGAAGCCTCCTGCGGCTGCCAGGCCAAGTGCTTCTGATGACCTTACGCCCTCTTTGAGTAGTGCTTGAACAACATCGTCGTGGCCATTCTGGGATGCGAGATCGAGTGACTTGCGCATCTGGCCTTCGAAGTCCTCACTGGACTTTAAAAGGTTGATGCAATCATTAACAAGTTCTATTAGCCCAAAGGTGCAAACAATCTTAAGAGGATTGTCTAGCTGTACACTATTGCTCTTAAGTGACGGCGGCTTCAGTTGATGGTAGAGGTTTTTCCAGATCTCGACCCTCTCATCGTCTTGGAGAAACTGCAGTACATAGTCATGGGCTGCTAATTTGGAAGTTGCTTTTCGAAGGTGTTGAGGCCAGTGCAAAGATACATAGCTAAGCAGGCTGAATTCCAGGTCGGTTGGTGGGGTGCCGCCTGTGCACATGATGGATGCCGAGCTATGTTGCCCGAAACTCTTTAAGTATTCGAGACAATAGATAAGAATTCTATAATGTCCATCATCCGATACTGATTCATCTTCTGTTGGGTCATCTTTTAGTTTACTTGTAGGGTCCTCTATCTTTGGTGCGATTTTGCCATTGATTCCTAGGAGGAAGACCCGAAAGGAGTCATGAATTAAGTAGACACGGTTGTCTATAAGCCGAATAAGTGGCGCCATAAAATGCTTGAGATCCCCAATGATGTCTCTTCGAATCATATCGCCGAGATTGTCTAGCATGTCGATCTTCCAATGGTGGCCCTCGGGAATAATTTCAAGTGCAACGGCTAATGCCAACTCGGTCGGTCTTAGAGGTCTAACTGCGTAGACGATCCAGTGAAGGGCCTTGGTCACCCAGTTTCGGCTAGCATCATCGATGACACCCATTGCATGAGCATAGCAATCCTCGAGGGTTGTTGGCTGTAGTTGCAGTTTCCTCTTCAAGTCTATTCTCGTAGAGTGCCTACTAGTCCATTCGAGCAATACCAAGTTAAGCTTGACCAGGAGATACGAAGAGTCCGCTAGTAATCCATCCAACTGACCAACAGCAACATGCTCGAGTCCATGCCACGTAGAGTTTTTGAGGGCTAACTCGCGAATCCTGCCTTGTACGTATTGTTTTTTAGAGGACATCACATCCTCGCTAATGGTTTCGAGATCGATTTCCCGATATTGACAAGGTTTGCAAGTCAATTTCGGAAGACTTATTCCAGAAAGCAAGAGCTTACATCGTTCAGTTGCCTGTCTAGCAAATCCTTCCATGTGCTGGATCACCTCTGCCTGTGATATGATGCACTCATCCGCGGCATCGATAACACAGTATACAAAACCCTCTTGGTCATTCAACAAATGACTTATTAAACAATGAACCATAACCCACAAAGTCTCGGCAGTGATGACTCCATTCTTAGTAAGAAAGTTAGAGACGGTTGAGACGTGTTGAAAGAGTCGTGGCCGAGATGAAAGAAGTTGGCGACACAGCGATAGATAAAAGCTAAAGGGGGTACGGGCTCGAATATTGTTCTTGTCAAATGAGAAGCTAAGGCATACTACATTTTGTAGGTCCGTTTGATCCAAGAGGGTACCCAGAATTTGTGCCGCTACAGCTGTTGTTCCTGAACCTGGTGATCCGATAATGCATAGTATTCCGACAAGGGGATCGCCTTTCCAGGATATGAAAGCTTCGTTGCTCCTTATCCAATCTGGGGGGAGCGGTCTCGGGGAACTTGGCTTCAGTCGGTGGGTCTGGGGGTCAAGAAGGGATAGTTGGCGAAATAAATCACGAAGTAAGAAGTTTCCGTCTATGGTTCAAGTCAGCATGGCCGTAATAACTTTGACGTGGTATAAACTCAGCGTACCATTTCTTGTTGCGAGAATCTGTTTGCATATCTCTTCAGCCATGGGCTTCCCTTGAATAAACCTCCAGAGTTCTTCATGCCGGTAATCAAAGCCGATATTTGTCTCGTCCTGTCTGCCAAGACTAGAACACCTTTGGTCAAGCTCGAGCGTCGAGTTAACCTAACGCGGTATTTGAATCTACCTAGATGAGGACTTACCAGTGGATTTTTGCTTGACTCATAGAAGTTTGCAACCCTAAAGCTACAAGAGATTGTTTGAAAGCTCGCAGTAACTCCTTCTAGTTCTTCTACCAAGCGCCGCACAAGCTTGAGAGGGTGGTCTGGGAGTGACTTAGACGCCGAAAGAAGACTGAGGTAGAGGTGCTCCCAACTCCTTTGCCGACTTGCCCTATGAGCTGCACCGAAAAAAAGCTGATGGAAAGATGACGTTAGCTCCGGTGGATAATTTCATGTAGCAAATATGAGTCAAAACTCACAACACTAGAAGTATGCAATGCTATGTCCTTATACCGTGGCTCTTCTGTCGCTAATACAAGAGCCTCAGAAGCTTAGCGCAAGTACAATCATGCTAATTTGACGTCCTCACCTGTTTCACAACGAAAGCACCAAGTCCATGGGCTAAAAATATGATTGGGAGCTGTCACAGGGTGTTAGCACGTGCCTATGTCTGACACATGTCCAGCTTGCCCTTGAGGAACCTCGAGAGTTCCATAACTGCTCGAGTAGCACGTTTGACCTTTGATACAAAAGTCGTTCGCAGTTGGAAGAACTGTCTAAGAAAGTAAACTCATCGATAAGACCCTTCGGAAACCGTTGGGCTAAAAACGTCTTTGGGTCGTCTCCGTCGTCTACTTGCTGGACGGCAACCCCTCCAACAACAACCAGACTAGTGTGAATAAGGTCAGCTAGGGAGCTTGATTCACCGAATATTTTAGGACATTTCGACTCAACCTACTAAACAGGATAATCCATGACGAAATACTGGAAGCGCTGCGGTCACGACCGAATAGTGTTTCCAAATCTGCGAGTTTATTTATCAAGAGAGGGAAGGCTCTTCAGCGAAAGAAGAAAAAAGTAGACAAAGGAAGGGGGCTATGCTGGTTAGATCTCGAGGTGTTCCAGATCCGTTAGGTGTGCATGGCACACAGTCAATCGCGAACACTTTTGTGATACTGCAGAATCTGTACAGTCCTCAAATAAGCAGTGTCGGTGAAAGCCTGGAGGGAGATGTTATACTCTAAAGCTGCTGGGGAAAAAAATACCCGAGACCAACGTGCACGTATATATCTCACGTACGCGGCAATGCAAACCATTCGTCTATGGGACAGTCTCTACTTATTCTATCACCTTTTGGATTCGCCTCAAAGATTCGAAGGAGTCGGGTTGCAGTGGTCAGTGCGTAGTAACTCTGCGTGCATGTTGGAACTTTAGTGTGGCGTAAAGGTAGACAAGGGACACCGACCGTTTGTGCTAATTGGCTATCTCCGGCGCGTCACAACACTGGGCATACGCTCTAAACACCTTGATGTTATAGGCTGTAATACCGAGAGCCGCTCTCTATAGCCTTGCTCGTCATCAGCATCTACAGAGAGCCTCTATAGACATTTATAAAATACCCCTATAAGGCTAGCTTTAAAATCCATTAACAAACTTTATAGGGTAGGAGAGCAAGCAGAGGGACTCCAACTGAGCATGGCTAAAAACAGGCCGACACTGAACAAAACTAAAGCAAGTCTTAGGCGGGGGAATGGTCAAGGTACATAATCTCCCAAGGCTGAGGTAGCACAGACTCGTAGGATTCGAGTTTCCCGGTCCTAACTGCACCTGGACATATTGGGGGGTAATATGCAGCCACAGTTTTCGGTTTCCTACTGTAGTAGAACACCACCCGGCAGAGATGAGGATAAATGCTCATAGCCTTCCTTTGGTGACAAGCTCTAAGGTCTTATTGAAAATCACTCATGTGAGCCTGCCCGAACGCCTCGGGCGGCTGGAAGGATGATTGCGTGAAGTGTGGTGGGATATCCAGCCAACCACTACGTATCCATACCGCCCCGAATCACACTGCGTTATATATCCTAGACTACGGCCAATCATATCATTTGGAAGCCCTTCTAATGTGTTACTCAACTTCGTCTAAAACAGTAATGACGGTCACGCCAGCCACTTCTTTCAAAATCAAATCATCCATTTTCTCCAAATCATGGATCTCAGGATCCAGGGTCTTGACTGTCGACCATCCGGCTTTAGGAAACATCCCCCGGTCAATCTCCACTGGGTCGATTGGGTCCTTTCTTTCTCGGCCAAATAAAGACTTAACTTCCCCGATAAAATCAACGTCAGCTCTGACCTTGACTGTAAACGTGAAAGGCAGGTCGTAAGCGTGCCTCAGAAGAACCGCCGCTCGCATGAAGGTCGGGATGCCGTCTCCTTTGTCTTCGTTCTCCTCTAGTGTCCAAGTGGCAACGTTCTCTTCTCCAAAAAATCCCCTTCTCACAACCGTCTTGACCCCAGTCAACTTGGTGTAGTACTCTCGACTCTTTACTTCCTCTACTTCCCAGAGCACTCCCGCATCCGCACCGGCTGGCCCAACTCCTGCGTTGATGCCAGCATTAGCACCCCATTTGATATTCTGTACTTTCGCGGTCTTGTTGAGAGCGCACTGGCCATAAGGAGAGATGGCGTGGACAATTGGGTCTCGGGTCAGTTGTCCGTCGGAATCCTCAAATTTGAATTCCACCGACGCACTCTTGAATCGTCGGCCACCTGTGGCGACAAAACGGAGCTCGAAGATGAGCATGGTGGCTAGATCATTGGTGACCGCCAGTTTTCCATGCGTGATGCCTACAATGTCAACTTTGGTAAGGAGTTGATTTCCTCTGTCGACAAGAATCGACCGGAACTTCTCGCCAGGTGCGTTTTTTGTGCGGAATTCCCCATCCTCAATAGGCTCTTCAAATAGGTTGATAACAAGCCGATTAGCCATGTTGCTTGTTTAGCTTGGAGTGCAGAAGATATAATTCTTTTGGATAGTATGAATAGATAGAATCGTTGAGAAAAATTACGTATTAAAGAAATACGAACGACCTCTAAGACAGTATCATACACCACTAGACTTCCAGCTAGTGACACTATACTATAGGATGAAATACACCTTGGAGCTCTCAGTATTAAGCTGCGCTGCTGCCCAAAGCCAATATATTTTTGCATATGGTTACACGAAGCCTGCGTGGATACTATCTCGATGTTGTCAGCAAGACCCCGTGGCGCTACGTCCCACACCCTCCTAAATGCAAGATGAGACAAACCCTGGTATATTGGCAATGTAACCACACCTTGCTCCCGTCCCTTCTTCCGATGGCGCCCTCTATAACTGAAAATGCCTTCAGCATTTTAGGCAGCTGCGCTATAAGCACACTCCTTGTACACAAACTCCGAGGAAGGCGGAGGTCGGTTTTCCGTGGCCTACACGATCAGACTCTTTCATCCATTAATTGATCTAGTTATATCATCTGTTATCTCATCCAAACTTACACGATGGAAGAGAAAAAGGGCGAACGGGGCGAGAAAGGCGAGAAGGGGAGAAGAAGTGATATGCACAAGCAGCTCGGCACCAAAGAAAACAAGGGAAGAAGGGCTAAACCCATAAAGCAACAACAGCGGTCGGCAAGAAAATCTGACACTCGCCCTAAGGAGAATGATCCTGATACACTACTGTTAAATGCGCTGGACAAGTTCCCTGAGAAGTGTGCCGAGGAATGTGACCCAGAGATATGTGGACGAAATGACTGCAACGCTGTGGATGGTAAGCGGGAACTAGAGGAGTTTGAGAGGTCATTCAAGACCCGGCTTAAAGATGCGACCCCAGCTAAAGATGCAACCGGCAAAGTAAAAGATGGGACCAAGAACTTGCTTCACATCATTGTGGAGAAAGCTTGGTCAAAAACGCCAAAGCAAAGGAGATTCTTAAAATGGATGCTGCAACAACAGGAGCACCAAGTCCTATTAATGCTAGAGGATGATAATGGTCTTACGCCTATGCACAAAGCGCTTTATGGGAAATTAGATGAGTTCGTTGACGTTGTTCTAGAAGTAAAAGTGCTCAACATCGTCAGCATCCTCAACAAGAAATGCCAAGCGGGCACCTGCGTTCACCTTGCCACTAAGAAAAACTTTCCCAATCTAGCCAATATGGTCAGCAAATGCGCGAAAGATAAGGATATCCTTATGGGCGATGAGAAACTCCCATATAACACCCCTCTTCACATCGCCGTCCAGCATGTTCCTGTACTGGTTATGGATCAATCATACGATGATAGTGATGTGCCAGGGTCGGAAGATGAGACCACAAGACCTAACCACAATGACGGCCAGTATTCTCAACAGATTCACGAAAATGACCTGGACTTTAACGAAGATGATGATGATCTTGACGGGGATTACAATAACTCAGGGGAAGACGATGATAGCTCAATGTCAGACGGGGAGTCGGATAGGTATTTGGAGGGAGATGATGAGGATGGGCAAGAGCTAGAGCCTGTAAGGTACAGATTTGAATCGGATCAGGAACTAGAGAGAAGACTTGCAGTTATTCTCGACGACTTGGACAAGGAGATTGTTAGACCAAGGCCACCCTCAAGAACACAAGATACAAAGCATAATGTTCTACAACATCCAAGCACTGAAGAAACCAAAAATAGCGAGTTAAAGGATGGAAACGTCTCATCGGCCTCACAGTACGCACTGACGCAAGACTTGGCGGAATTACCTCTAAATCACAATGTGCGTCTGCTTGTAGAAGCCTGCCCAGAAGCCTTGACGACTAAAAACGAATCCGGGAGAACACCTTACCAGGAAAGAGAGCAGGCCTTGCTTAATGATCCAACTGTCAAGATACAGGTGGAGAAGTACGCCAAAAAGAATGAATGCTCTGGTGACGCGGAGGAAATTCGCGAGGCTCGTGCTAAGCGTGTGATCCTCGCCAAAGACCCTGTTTCTCATTACATCAGGTCGTTCTGCATGCGTGAGTCTAAATCACGCGAAGAGATAATGAAGCGACTCTACAAGCCAGGCCAAGGTTTGTATACTCTAGGCACTCGGAATATTCAGACCGCTAACTAATCCTCCTGTAAGAATGCCACATCGAGTTCGACCTCGCTGGAATGCCTACACCTGTTATCAAACATGAATATCTAGACCAGTTGGAAAAGCACCTCATGTTCGAAAGTATTCTCCAATATGTTGCGCTGCCCGTTCTTTCAGTCGAACCTGAGCCTGAAAGAGGTCTAAGAAGGTGGGTTAATTTAAATTCACTTTTCCCTCCGAAACTCACGAGACCCCAAACACAAGCACAGCTTACATGATGCCAGCCCTAGAAACCGGCCACCGCCTAACGACACAAAGTCTGGGCTTCATCGGAACGGACGTTCTGATCCCATTGCAGTCTTTGACTGGCTGTGGCGTATGGGCGTGCGGGAGATCATCAGGGTCATTGTTGTTGATGACGGGGAGTTATCCCACGCCGACGCCGCTATTGTGGAGGCCTTGTACGGCTTTAAGGTAGAAGAGTGGGATTTGAAGAGGGTAGATCTCTGCAGCGACGTTATCTATGAATCATCGCCATGCATTAGAGAGGTGTCCTTGTATTCGTCAGGCAACAACGCTGTGTTGATGGGCTGGGCGAGTGCGGAAGGACTCGGGAACCGTGATAAGTTCCCCCACGTACGTTATGGACTCATTTCCACCGGAATCGAGGCTCAAAGAATCTAGTATACTGATATTAGCTTTGCAGCTTAAGAAGGTCAATCTCTTTGTTCAAGATGTATGCTATCCCAATCAGTGTAAAGAAAGTCGGGTTTGCTAATTTGTCTTCTTCTTGTCCGTAGGGTCTCGAAGACAACAGGAGATGGGAATGGAATAACAAACGCTGCAGGGAGAAAATCATCAAACATGGGAAAAAAGGGGCTAATGGCATAGAAATTGACGTGAAGATTATTGCGGACAACAATCTGGTCAGATTTTCTTCTGAACTATCTACCAGCGAAAAAAGTGAAGAGTAAGTCTTAAGATTATCAATGCAATCCAGCTTTTGTAACAAAAACTAGGGCACACGAATGGATAAAGAGCATCCGGGACTTTTCGACATTCCTGATGAAGACTTCTATGGCCCAGGGCAAAGGCAATCAAGTCCCACCAGTCAAAATTGCCATTATTGACGATGGTATCGACGCTACTATGCATGGACTTCAAACCAAGATCGCTGGGGGCGCCACCTTTTGTCCCTATCCTCATTCCTCTAACCTCGTGAATTCCTACTTTGTGCCTCGTGGTAAACATGGTACCTTGATGGCACAGCTCATTTGTGACATTTGCCCGGGCACTCAACTTTACATTGCAAGACTCGAAGAACTTCCAACGCTGACAGGGGGTGGCCGTCGCGTCACGGCAAGGTCAGCCGCCAAGGTATGTCTAAGGCTTTTACTGCTTGTCGCCACATAACCTTTATCTCACTTTGTAACTTAGGCTGTCGATTGGGCGGTCAGCTGCGGCGTCAATATCATCTCGATGAGCTGGACGATTCACTCAGCTATGCGGGATAATGAAGACATGAAGAAACTCAAAGCTGCCATTGATAAGGCAAATACTGCCAATATTCTTATGTTTTGCTCGGCTAGTGACCAGGGAGCTAACACCACGGAGGACTGCTTTCCTGGTGACTGGAACCAATGCATCCGCATTGGTGGTGCCACGTTCACTGGCGAGAAATTAACCTGGGTGGATGACAAGGTCAACTTTTGGTTCCCAGGTCGCAACGTTCCCTTCCTTGCTAAGGACGGTAAGTCGGTTGTATATGAGTCTGGCAGCTCTGTCGCCACCGCTGCTGCTTCTGGGCTAGCTGGTGTGTTGCTATATAGTGCAAGGCTTCTTCACAGCAAGACACTAAAAGACAAAGACAACACACGAAAGGACAAAAGCAACACACTAGAATACAAAGACAACCCTTTCCAGGACCGAACCACAATAGTGAAGGCATTCTCAAAAATGGCTACAGGAGTAGATGGCAAGTTCCCGAGGACAGACGAGATTCTGAATAAGACATTTAAGAAAAAGATCCAGCAAATAACAAAAAAGACAATTAAGAATGTCGACACTTTAGAATGGAGCGATGCTTGCAGGGGGGCATTAGAGACTCTCTTAAATGATATTCAGGTACGAATCGGGTTTAGGAAACCTACTTCACTATTTGCTTACAGTTAACTGCTAGGGTTCATAATCACCCTTCTCGCCCTTGCTTCACCTTAAGATCACACATCAACCGGTAAGGGGCTAAGAATCCACGCGCATATTGGCACGATTGAGAATAGTAAGCAGTTAAATCACGAGATTTTGTGTAGCAGACCTACGGGATTCCCAAATCTCTTCTAGTCTATTGTCGTGTGTGGGGGTTCTACGGGTGTTAGGGGATAAGCAGTGACGTATTGTGAAGGGAATTTGGAGAGTTAGGATAGATTCAAATTGTAATCGTCTCATCGAACATAGGTATCTAGTGATAGAAAATCTTCGCCGGTATCATCATCTCCACCCTCTTCTCCTTCAATCCCATTACCATCGTGGGTACTATCGTGTAGTCTAACCCGCCACTTGAACCCACGGAGATGGATTACTGTGTCAGGATCTTCATTCCACTCCGTTGCCAATCCCACATCCTCCATTGTCTCGATGATTTTACGGGCAATTTCCGCCCTTCTCTCCAAATCAGCAAAATCGTCTCCAATAACACCATGTCGAAGACCTAGGTGGCCGTCTTCGATACACCTGTCAAGGTCCTGCTCATGGAAATAGCAGTAGCCGACATGGTGAGATGAAGCCTCCCCATGAATTTCGCCATTCCCACATCTGCTGCAACAGGAGAAGTTCGCCCTTGAGATCACACCCTTTTGCTCCAGTACTTCGAATGCTTCCTTCAGCATTTTCATATCTGCCATCTCATCCTCTGGCCACTGTGCTTGCTCCGATAATAGTTCCCGCAGAACAGATTCTGCTACATCGGTGATTCCAGGAATCGCATCCTCTCCTGCCTCAAAATGATCGGTCAGAGTTTCTATGAGTTCCTCAAAATCAACGGATCCACGCTGCAGCATTGATCGTGCTAACGATTTAACCTCGTCGATGTCTTCAATCCCTGGAATTTCCGAGACAGAATCAGCGCCAGGAACTGAACTCGGGGCGCTAAACTCTTTGGGCTGACCGTTAGAGCCATCCATCGTTAAATTCCAGCCCACTAGTATATCGTTACGAGTTGAGGTTCGACGTTTAGTTTCAGAGAGCTAGGGGCATAAAAAGAGGAAGATGGGCTTGTCGGAGGCAACTGTGTGGTAATCATCGGAACGGAAGATGAGCGAAACTCATCGTCGGGGTAAGCGGACCGTCTCCGCGGAAGCAGCCAGCGCTCACAACCAACAAAGTTAGCAGGTACCTTTACTAGTAAATTATATGTAAAGTGTCAGAGAACATATCGAATTTCAAAAATGCTATTGACTTTGAGATATGCTATGTTATAAGAGCATATTTTTATCATTTACAATTATTACAGTTACATATTAAATATTAAAGGCTGTACTCGTAATATAAGCAGAAGAGTATAGTTATTTAATATATAAATCTTGTATATTAATGATTTATAAGATTTAAAATTATGTTCTAATATTTCTAGGCTATCCGCTCTTACATTTTATCATTGCTTTGCTACTTTACACATACATTACTATGTAAAGCTAGTTGTGAAATATGACGATAGGAGAGCATGACTAAAGGCGCTGAGACTGTGGGTAGGATAGCAGATAGTATGCATGATATTCGTTCACTCACGCGCAAGAAGACTCTGATCGTAATAGAGGTGAATCTGTTTCGGTTGATGCGTAAAGCTAAGAAACAATCATGTTTTCCTCATCATGGCTCGGCGATCTTGATCGCTGAAGCCAGTACATCATTTTCATAACCCGTCGCTGCATTCAATCGTTTAAAACATCTCTTTGGCTTTTTAACACTGAGCTGTGTGACAGAAGAGTTACAACGACGTATTTCTTCATCCCGCGCCATCTTCGTCAATTGTAGTTGGTAACATAAGCATCTATTTGTGCGAGAATCTCCTCCTTTCTCTCCTCATCAGCCCAGGATCCCCGGACGGCGGCGTCAGCAGTGCCTTTCCACTCCTCAATAGACAGTCCGAAAGCCTCCTCAACAGCGCAGAAGTTATCAAGAAGATAGCCTCCAAAGTAAGCTGGGTCATCGGAGTTGAAGCAGATCTGGACACCCGCATCGAGAAACTTGCGGATTGGAAGCTCAGACACGGCCTTGACGACCTGCAGCTTCACGTTGCTAATAGGGCACAACGTCAAAAGCTTTTTCTCCGCTGCAACGCGCTTCATCAGGTCGGCATCCTCTGCGAGACGGACTCCATGGTCGATTCGCTCGACTTGGAGGCTATCAAGGGCACCGGAGAGATAATCTGTGCCACCCTCCTCGCCAGCGTGGGCGGTGCGGTGAATGCCGGCCTCCTTTGCCTGGGCATAAACATCGCGGAACAGCTCGGGCGGGAATCCAACCTCGGCGCTGTCAAGTCCAATGCCGGCGATGGTGCCGTCAGCAAAGTAGCTGTGGTTCGCCGCCAAAGTGAAGTGGTCATTGGCGCTCGCAACAGCCATATCGCGGAGGAAGCACATGATAAGCTTGGAGGTGATACCGAAGTCTTCTTTGGCCTTGCGCTGAGCTTCAGCAATGCCCTTAACTACCGTGTCGTAGGCAACGCCGCGCGAAGTGTGCGCCTGGGGGTCAAAGAAAATCTCGGAGTGTACACATTTATCGGCATTCACCCGAGAGAAGTACTCGTAGGCAAGGAAGGTGAAATCGGCCTCGGTGAGGAGAACAGACATGCCAATGTAGTAGTAATGGAGGAAGTCAGAGAGAGACGTGAAGCGGTCATATCTGGCTTGAAGCGCCTCAGGGGACGCAAAGGCTGGATCGTCTTTTGGGAGCTCGATCTTGTTGGTGGCAGCCAGCTTGAAAAGAAGTTCTGGCGAAAGGGTACCTTCAATGTGAAGATGAAGCTCCACCTTTGGGAGGCCTTCTAGGAACCTGTGAAGCTTGGAATTACACATGATGGCTTTGATCCCGTGGTTTGCGGATGTGTAAGATTTGGGATCGGAGCTGGCCGAAAATGGGCGAGGAGAAAGACACAACGTGGTGTCTGTCGCGCAGAAGCTGGGACTTAAGTCCAAAGACTTCTTAGACACAATATAGTGCCCGTCGAATAAATACGTAAAGGGGTTTTTGCTAGGAGGGTTTGAAGCTGGAAAGAGTTGAGGGGTAACTTGATGCGTCAAACTGGGAAAGTGGAGTTGTGGAACACAACACAGCTTAGAAAGAATATAGAAATTGTGCACGACGGGGAGAGGCAAGGAGACAAATTTAGAAGGTACAACTCGTGGAACGCCAAATCTGCCCGTGAAGACTTGAAATGTCAAACGTATGAGGAATTTGGAAATGCTACTCTCTGTACTTCTTATCTTAGTAACACCGACGGCGGCTTCCGAAAACATTGAGTTCTTATCTCAGTGGAGACATCGTACCCATATTTGAAGGGCCTTATATCAAATTTTGAGTTGAAGCATCACTCCGGCCATACACCAGTGAAAAGTTCTTATACAGGTTTCTTTTTGTACAACCAGCTGTAATAGGGATGAGAAATGGCTGTCGATAAGTCACATGTTTACAGTGCACAGATTTTCGTCACGTGGAGCCCACGATCTCAGTGACATGCCAACGGAAAGTGCGTCCGATCGGTGGGACGAGCTCGGACATGCGAATCGGATAGGAGCCGTCTTCTGAAACGCGGAGTTGCCCACCACCACCACCAATATGGATCAGCTTCATAACGACTGGATAGCCGCGGTAATACAATAAGAAGGCAATTAACAGCACATTAATTCCGCATTAAACCCTCTTCCGCATGCCCCCCATTTGGGTATTTTGGCATCTGATCATGGCTGTGGTGCGTCGTGTCCTCTCCCCCCCAACCCCGGAAGAATGAAGCTCCCCTCCTCGACTTGTACTGAGTTCTGCCGAACCCCTCATCCGTCGATCTCTTTACTATGGTGGAGGATTATGAGGAGTATGAGGGGCTTAACTTGAGATTCCTGTCCGGAATCACGCCGGCCGCGGGGTTGGCCAATGTTTATCCATGTGGATCTGTGTCTTGATATACATTGCGTAACCGTGAGTTTCAAGCGGATGAAGAGGATGATGCACAGCCGCTTGACACTCCGCTTCTTAGACCCCAACTAACGTGCTGAGGTTATTGTGTCACTGAAAACCAACAATATGAGCTGTGGGACATGGAGCTAGCATGGCCATACTAAGCTCCGTACATGAACAGCAACCCACCAAGTGGGCTGTGTTGGATCTCGCGATGTTCACTGGTGATGTCCACTGCGGATGCCTCGGTCATCGCCGTTGGCAAAAAGGCCAAGCCAGAATTCCGGGATCTGTTTGCCAGAGCTCCGCCTGGTCTGACAGCGATGGCACAGTCCTCCTCCCCCTCGAATTAGCCGGACTCCGACCACAAAACCCTATCGGTAGCCATCCTCAAGTGGGGGCCGTTGGACGGTGGGGTCCAGTGACGGTTGTGCTGGCGTCCTCTTTTCCACATGGGGAGACTTCATCCATGACCGAGCCCTTTTAGATGCCTATTTTGTTGTGCCCGACATCGCTTAGCTGCCACACCAGCCAGCCAGCGCGCCGATCTTGCATGATGGAAACAAGTGCACTACCACCGCCGATCATAATCCCAGATCCAAGATACTAATATATACATGGCCTGGGGAAGCTTGGTTGGGGCAGTGTCCAGGAGTTAAGCAAGTCAGGGCCGAGGAGCCGTCAAAGTCGTCTCATCTCATGGTGCACAACTGCTCAGGACGTTTATACCTATCGTGCACAATGAACGCGCGGGTTGGCAACTGCCGAATATAAATTGAAGCCCAATTAACTGGCCGAGCAACTCAGCACTACCATGGCAAGCTTCCCCGGATTTTTATTTATCTCGCTGAAATCCCCCTTCCTCCGCATCCGACCAGCCGAGAGGTGCTTCGGGGTAATGCTCTATCAAGGGTATTGCCAGTTGATATGGCTTTTATATAGGCACAATGTGCGGCAAAACATTTGCTTGAGATGATACAAAGTCGACAAGTTTCTGTAACAAGAACTCTCCCGCAATATCAGCCATGTGGACACTAGGAACATGTAATCACATGGAGGTGCGCTGACATTCTCGAGTGGTGTAACCGGTCGCCATATGTCGACGGCATATGCATTGCCTCTATCTCTGACAAAAACAGACGGTCTTGATTTCCGGGCGACGGCGCTATTCTTAGGGTACAAATTTGCGGGGTCGGGATCCTTCCGTACCACAGACGGCATGGCCTGTGCTGGAGTACACCCTGATGCTTGCTCTGGCCGCCATAACACCGCTTCATCTTCCGAGTGGCACCACAGCGCGGTGTCCATCACCCTGACTGGACTGACTCGCATGTTGTGCTCTGCTCCACAAGCGACAAATAACTCCACAACACGAGGTCCGCAATTGGGGCGCACGAGAACTGTTCTTCCCGATGGCTATTCTAGAGCTGTTGCTACTTGCTGTATGCCAAGGAATGCATAGACGGCCAAAGCTCAACAAATGTACAAAGAGCTCTGAGAGTTGGAGCTCTGACTGCCTGTGAGCCGGTTGGCCCTATGTACCTACATTGGTATGTGATATATATGTGTGAAACATAGTTGGCTTGCAAGCATTCCCGCATTGCATGAACGCCATAGCTTCCATCCGGCGGTAACAATACTATGTACAGTACAGTTCCGTGCACCGTTTTTACCCATGGGAGTCTCCCACACCACATCATCCACATTCGCTCATCAAGGCGAATATAGGACAGGGATCGCGACAGGCTGGAAGTGCAATTTAATGGCCCAGCGGTGGTTACATTCATGGCACACTAATTATCCCAATCGTTTCCACAATTAGGTCACCTCCTTTCAGTGAGGATGTGCCGCGAGGGGTGCCGCGAGAACGTTGAGGACACAGTGCGGGTATGGGATTCGGCCTATCGACAAACAACCAAATCGGGCGACAGTGGAAATTGAACAGTGGGCTTGTACAACCGGTCTAGGCTATTCCTTCTGACACAGCAGCCGAAAGTCCGCCTGCTTGACCTAATGCGGACGATCTTGCCCAGCCAAACCCAAGCCAACCCGCACTTTACCCCTCCGCTCGCCAACCGAAATTCAACTACAGCGAGCTAGACAGGGCCATTCCCGCCGCACCGATCCTTACTGTGGCTTTTCCCCGCGCTGGGTGCTCTGCGCGAAGGTGTTTCCAGTCCGGAGATGTGGCGGAGAAATCCAATTCTCACGGAAATCTCCCAGGGCAGGTACGGTTGAACAATCAGGCACTAAGGAGCACAACCGTTGATCGTCGCTCGGGGCGGCCGTGTTTTTTTATTGTCATTGTGGACCCGTGTGCCGCTCGTGGCGCTTTCAGACTGAGGGAGCACCGTCTCACCCTCATTTCGCATATGAAGCCGAGACAAGACAGCTTACTCGGTCCGAGCCGGGATGCGAGTGCTACTGTACTGCGCGTGCTTCATTCCGTTAACCGACTGAGGTATTTGATGTTACCTCAGTCAGTCCGTGTGGGCTGCGCGTGCGGTGTAAGACATTTGTCTCTATATCACACGGCAGGCAGAGACCATTTATTAACTAGGGAGCCAACACTTGGACGACGTGCCAAGGGCTTGTCTTACCATCCCATCCCGCTCCCTAAGCTTTGTCCGATCATCAGCTGCAGATTCGACTTGCGATGGACCTGCCAGCGACCCGATGGCGTACTCAGGCTGCTGTCCCCCTGGCACTCATGTCAGAGGTTGAGACGTCGCGTCCGTGACATGAGCCCCGTCGGTGAGGAGCTACCCGCAGCACTATACTCCGTATGATGCTGTAGGGTGCTGTGTGAATAGCTTCCAACAGTTCCAACAGCGTAGATCTCATGTACGGGCACCATTGGGCCTGCAGTCATGGCCCGACTTTGCTCGCGGCTCAACTCCCCACCAACAGAACAGAGTGTTGGCCAATCTCAACTGCCGCTCGAAGCTTCCCCCAGGTCCAGGACCAGGACCCAAAGTCCCTCCCACCACACTCCATTGCTGCCCATCTCAAATACCACTACTACACGGCAGCAAGGCAAGGCAAGCGCGACTCCACCCACGCAAGCCGTGGTTTCTGCGCCGTTGCACACACATGCACACATGGTTTGTGCTGGCCCGAGTGTGGCGTGCCACCCGCTGAACTGCTGGGAGATGGGAGGTCGAGATCGCCCGACGCTCATCTCAGCTGCGGCAGAAGCAATCCTAAAGCGGCCGAGACCTTCCGCTCCAGAACACGCCAGCGCGCTGGCGCAGAAGGATGGTGGTGGGAGGGAAGGAGCGGGCGGACGGGCAACGTACATACATGCTGCATTATCCACCCGCGAAATCCACTTAGTTACCTTTCTACTTTCTCATCGCTGGCCTAAGGGCTGGCCTAAGGGCTGGCCTACCCCATACGCCGCTCATTGATTACTCACTGTGCTGTGTGCTGTGGCTGTGTGCTATGGTACTTGCTGCACTCTGCGGTACCTTCCACTCCTTGGTCTTTGGTGCTTGGTGCTTGCTAGTCAGGATAATCGAGCCATCAAATCAATCTCGCCGCGACCCTGGCGTGCATATGGTGATCGATGGGACATGTCAGGTGGCTCGGCAGTGCCCTCTGGCGCTGTTTCATGTTGGAACGAATGCAAACAAACGCGGGTGCGGTATAATGTAATGTTACAGTATATATGGTACATACGGTAGACATGGTATATCTCTAATATATATTAGAGTAGAATACATCGGCGCTTCTTACTTTATTCCTCTGATGGGCGCTGGCATGTTGAGGTTTATCCCAGGGACATCGACAATGACGATGCAGGCACCCGGATTCTCGAGCTGCGGATGCCGCTCAACCAGCTCCGCTTCGCTCTCACAGGCAAACTTGCAACTCGAGATATTCCATAGCATTTCCTTTTTTCCATGCCGCTCACTTCAAATCTTACGATTACCTGTTCGCTGAATGGCTTGTATGTACCGTGTTGTACTCTGGATACCCCAGCTCCACCAATATCCCTGCTGGTAGTACTTTGTGGTACATTCCGTTCTCTACCCACCTACCCTACTCTCAAGTAACCACAAAAGCACGCGCCATCTTAGCAAAATCGCATCCACTTTCACTTTCACCCTCCACATATCTCCACATACAAACCTCCACATACTACTATCCTTGCCCCTCCTAACCCCCCTAACCCTCCTAACCCCCCCTTACCCTCCCCTAAACCCTCCCCCCCCTTGCTCTCCCCCGGCTACTTTCCTAACACCTCATGGAGACAGACAGCGAAGTGGCGCCGAAACTGGGGCTTTCATCGGCGCTTGTTCCCCCCCCCCATACAGTACCATAGAAGTGTGGTATGTATGATCTGGAGTCCTCATCTTCCCTCCACCTTGTCCATAGAGGAATGTGGACGGCGGGGTACTGCTCCATGCGTACGACAAGTACTTCGTTCTGACATGCATAGTCCTGTACTTGGTCTATACATATACATCCTTGCTCCATCCATACGTACATACCATGCAAAAGTAAGAAAGTCCTTTTTAACCTGTCTTGTTTTTAAACTGCTATTATTCCTCCACCCAGGCCTTAAGTGGCCATTCCCTAACATCGAAACGGTATCCGAAGCCCGGTCTTTCATGCCACCGCTACCGCTACGCTCCAACATCCGTCCGCCTCGGCCACCACTCTATTCTTCCATTCCTTCATCCTTCATCCATATCTGATTCGTTAAGGCTTTGTGTGGCTGTCTCTCTTTTTACTCCTCTCTTTGCCTGTTACAACATGCCTCTAAGCGGCCCTCTACGTGCCCCGTGAATAATTGGTGGGGATTCAAAGGCACCATCTATATACGTTGGCATCTTTTAATAACCTGTCGCAGATACATAAAAGACTATACATACATATTATTATATACGTATACTATACTCCCCAGTTTGCCCTCGTGCCGTTACTTTACGGCACCTTCGCCGCCGGTTCCTGGTCACCTCTCCGGCGTGCAACCGACTTGTTGCGTACGCTCTTTCTTCCAAGGCTTCCTTCCGGATTCCCAGTAAATACCCCGAGGGGCGACTTTACCATTCCTTGACGTCGCACAATCCCGCCTTGGAAAAAAATCCTTCCTGAAAATTCTCTCTACCCAGCGGGCATCTGAAGGTTATTTTCAAAAGCCTTGTTTTTCTTTCGGAAAAAGCAAACCTTGCTTTCGGGCCACTCTTTTGTTGACGAGCCTTGCTCCAAGAAAGGCTTTCATTAACGAACGAAGGCTCTTGGAAGGAGTCCATTGAATTGCGGATCCCCAGCTTTCGAAAATTTCCCTGCGTTTGCTGTGTGGGCTCGCTGTGGAAATTCTAAGAATTTAAAGTACTGGTCTTTCATCCCTCCAGATCTTTGCGGTGTTGATGCGACGAGGCTCCCATACCGTCTTCTGTCGATCGTCGTCGCTTTTTTGACGACTATAAAAGTCGCCCCACCCGCCAACGCATTGCAAGTGTAGCATGGCCGCTCCAATGCATAGCAACTACCCGCGGTCGCCCATGCAGTCCTCATATGATTCGTCGTCTGTGTCCTCGGCGGCGTCTCCGCAGGCGCAACAATATGGCGGGGGCCTTGTAGGCCCATCGCCTCGATTGAGCGGGCAGCCTCCTCACCATATCATCCTCCCGCCTACGAACTTTCATGCCCCATACCAAAATTCCTATCACGGCAGTGCCGCTTCGCCCGGACCGCAGGGGATGGACTCAATTGCCTCGACCGGGTCGTCGGGCGGCACCCCGTCGTCTCAGATGAATGCTAATTTCCAAGCTCAGAAGAGAGCATACCGTCAGCGAAGGAAGGATCCAAGTTGCGACGCATGTCGAGAGCGGAAGGTCAAATGTGACGCTACGGAAACTACGAGCTGCTCCGAATGCTCAAGCCGGAATGTGAAGTGCCAATTCACAAAGGAGACGAACAGGAGGATGTCGTCTATCAAGCAGGTCCAGGACCTCGAGAAGCAGATATCCCAGGTGAAGAGGGAGAATGCGCATCTGCGCTCACTCATGAATATACGGGAGGGCCAGGCGGAAGGGGATCAGGACGAGTTAACTCCTACGCAATTTCTCCTCCCTGAAGTGGGGTCGCATCCAAAGAGCCGGAAGCAAGCGCCTCATCCACCCGATCTCTCAAGAGTACGAACGAATCTGCGGAACTATGGTAGGGGTATATTCAAACCGCCTGCGCCGTACAGACAAATTGGTTCCCAGTCTCATTTCAACCCGGAAAGGCCGCCGTTGCCCCCCAGGCACATTGCGGATCACCTTCTGGAATGTTACTATGCTTCGGTTCATACCGTTATCCCGCTCTTGCATTGGCCGACTTTCAGGGGAGAGTATGAGGAGGCATATCGTATTGGTACGCTAGAACGGATACCTACGGCATGGGTTTCATTATTCTTCTCGGTGCTCGCCGTTGGCGTCGTCTTCTGCACAGAGCCCAGTATCCAACGTCCTCACAAGGGTAAGGAATATATCGAGATGTCGCGAATGTTGACCGATCTATGGAACGACGAGTTTACTATCGACCACGCGAAGGGAGCACTATTGACAAGCATCTTCCTCACTGAAATGAACCTCAAGTCTGGAGCGTGGACTTGGCTGGGAGTTGCCACCAGAATAGCGCAAGATATTGGTCTCCATACAAATACAGGGCCGTGGCCACTTGTCGAGGGTGAGATGAGAAGGAGAGTGTGGTGGTCGATATACGCTTGGGATCGACTGTTGTCGGTGGAAATGGGCCGCCCACTACTCATTGAAGATGACGACTGCGATGTGGCATTGCCAGCAGCGATCGACGACCACTACATCCGCGACGATGGCATGCATGCGCCTAATGGAGCTAATTCCCACACTCACCTTTTACTACCTACTATCCACGTCGTCCGCAGCATCTCCCAGCTCCGCAAGACCATCAAGAGTCCCGTCATCAACCTAACCACCCTCGCAACCTTCGACACCCACTTCCGCGCCTGCCTCTCCGCCTTCCCCGCCCCCTTCAGCCTCGACTCCCGCGAGCCCCTCGACCCATGCTCCCTCTCCCCCATCATCTACCTCATGAACACACGCATAATCCTACACCGCCACAACCTCTCCACGTCCTGCACCCCCGACATCCGCGCCAATGCAATCGAGCAATGCCTCCGCATCGCCCTCGACACAACGCACCTCCTCGCGCGCGCCAGCGCCCCAACCCGCTCCCCGAATCCGCCTTACCTCCCCCAGCCTTCCCTACTCGGCGCGACCGCCAGTACAATGCTCACAACGCACATCTGGCGCTGCACTCTGGTTCTCCTCTTCTGCGCGCACTTTGACGCCGCGCTGACGTGCATACGCACCTCTGCTTCGATTGGACGGAATCGCGACGCGAACGTGGCGTGTGGCCGTAACCTAGTCTTCTTCCTTACGACGCTGTTGGAGCGGCGCAGGGCGGGAGCGAGGCCGAGAGACATGTCGGATGAGGAGGTGGTTGCGTACGTGAGCGGAGACATACAGGCGACTACGGATGGGGGTTGGGTGTGGCAAGGCAGCGAGACAGGGATGGCACTGAATTCTCGGACTAATGCAGGATTCCCAGGCGATGATAGGGACGTGTTCAACGGGACGATGAAGGGGAGCCTCACCGATAGTGAGATGAATGACTGGGGTGGTTGGGAGAGGGTGGAGTACCTCGTCGGCTTGCTGGCTCGGGATGATGATGAGAGAGACAGGTTCCTCCCACAGGGTGGTGCGGGAAGTGCGTATACCTCTCCTGTTGCCCCGCGACGGGACGAGAGGGAAATCAAGAGGACGCCGACGGACCGAATTAGCATCGCCAATATCATATGAGCGACGGCCACGACAGATACAGGGGTGCGCATCGGCACCTACCCGGCCCCTTCTTCCCACGGCGCAACGGGGTGGCATCGTCGTACCGGATTCCTGACAGTTACGGGGCTCCGAGACACGCGGAGCTCGGCCGTCTGTGAGACACTGCTGCGGGTTGCCGCTGAAGGAAGCGGCTGCCTGCGCGCCTCGTGAGGGGTAACGGCAGATACGCACGGGAGGGGAGGTGACTTATTTCCTTTTGTCTTATCGAATACGAGAACGAAGACACGAAAGTTGAAGAATTATGCCCGGATGAGACGGCAGGCAACTGCTGTGATAGAGATGTACATACGGACACTCTGATGGCGCACGAGATGGCTAGACGAGGCTTAATGTAGCCGCGCGGGATAAACGAGACGAGAAAAGAGAGGCGTTTCGGCTTCTAGATTTCAGAGAGGGTGCAGGGGTGTGTGGAACTTAATTGGGGGGGGGAGTTGATCGATGTGTGTGCGTAGTTTATACCCAGAAAATTTTATGACTTGTTTGCTTCGTTCGTTCTTTTTGTGTCACTATTTACGTGAATAGAATTCAGCTGCAGTGGAAAATAGCACACCTGCAGGTCTAGGGTATGTGGAAGTGATGGTACCCAACACGGCAGAAGTGATACGAGACGGGGCGTGAAAATGTCTCACTGTCTGGCAATTTGCCAGCGTTCGCAGACAGAACTTTTCCCGCAGTTATTAGTCAATCAACCTGTTTCAATAATACTGCTAGTTGGTGTGAGGAGTATTTATAATATATACAGTACGTGTACAGAAACGACAGTGCAAAAACCAGGTATGCCAACCCCTCCCCAAAACCCCATACCCAAAAACCCCCATATCAAAACATCAAGGCTGTGGCCGTCGTGGCGCCAATTCTTCGTCGATCATACAAATCTGCCCGCTCAATCTACCCCTCCCTTGTCGTCTAATCCTTTAACGTCGAACAGCACGGAGCCAGCGACCCCTCTGGATCCTTATTCATCCTCCCCAACAACCAATCCGTCAACCCCACCACCCTAGCCCCAACCCCCTTCTCCCAATTCCCTCCCTCCTGCACATGCTCAATAACATGCTTCACAATCCTGCCCTCGTCATCAAACTGAAAAATAAACAACCCCGTAAACTCATCCTCCGCCCTCGTCGCCACCGGTCCCTTGTCTCCACCCATCTTCTTTCCGATCGTCCGCCACCGCACCACCAGCTGCTCCCGCGGCGCTACGCTCGTAGGGTCGAAGCCTGCCGGGCTGGGCGACTTCACCATTCGCTCTGAGAGGATCTCGAGTCGCACGTTGCCGATTATGGGGACTCGGCCCCAGGCGATGGGGGAGGTCCAGACGGCGGCGATGTAGGCTACGCGGCCGTGGACGACGGGGAGGTGGGGGTGGGTCGAGGGGAAGAGGTGGAGGGTTATTTGCGGGGAGAGGATGGAAGTTGGGAGCGGCGTGAGGAGGAGGGAGGGAAGGAGGGGTTGGAGGGTTCGTAGGGCTGGAGGAGAGGTTAGCTGTTGTAAGTAGCAGGGGGAGTTGGGAGGTTTGAGGGCGACGTACTCTTCCCTAGCTTGAGGGTGCGCTCGTCGGGGGGCTTGTAGTCTTTGCCGCCTCCTTCAGGCTCGTTAATTGGATATGAGCCGGAGAAGGGGGTTGCTGGTGTTGTGGACGGACCCGCGACGGCAGCATAGCTGCGCGCGCATACTTGCTGGGCAGATGGCGATAGTGGGCGGAGGAGCTGTAGCTGTAGCTTGCGAAGGGCTGGGCCGTTGCGACGGAGCATGAGACGCGTGGAAGACATCAGCCTGGGGTTCGATCGAGGCTTAGCAGAGACATAGAGCCATTGAAAGTTATGATGGTTATCGCATGAGTACAAATATTTGCTGTTCTGGAGATAAAGATAAAGCTTTCGTGGTGGAGGGAGACCTTGGGGGAGAGCAGGATTTCGCTAATCGCTATCGTGGAGCCGCGCCACTACACCGAACAGCGGAATGTAGGCGTCATAACGTCGAATTACTACAATTATGCGCCGTATCTTCTGGAATAAGCACAAATTGTATAAAATATTTACAACTATGATCGCTATATCTCGCATTTACTCATGTTTACCTCGGTTTGTTTACATTAAATTATCGTTGGCACAGCCCCCCAAATCTTTTCCCGTGATGACGCAGCTTTCAAGATACCGGCGCTAAATGGAGATAACACTCGCTTAGACTGCCCCATTTGTCGTGCATCCCCTGTCAGCGCGCCTCTAAACGACTCCTCGCGCGGCAGCCAGACTGTCTTTCTGGTAAGCCTCCGCCTCCTCCATCTCCATCTCCAGACCACGGCTGCTTTCAACCACTTTCTGCAACTTCACAACAAAGATCTCCTCCCGCCGACGCCTCTACGTCCTTCCATACAACCCCATTTTATTATCTTCTGCAAATAATCCGCCATCATGAATCCAGAGTAGTACGTTCAGCTCCAGCCAGCCCTGCCTGATCCAGGCTTGCCCATATAAAGATTACTGAAACCGCTCGACTGACTTTTGCTCGCACCATAGTGTATACACCACTCCCCATCACAACCATCTCACTGTTACAATCGGAACAACATGGCGACAACAGCTGGACCCTGGGCAACCCGTCCCCGACATGTGGATGCTGACGTGGATCCTTCCAGATACGATTACCTCTTCAAGCTCCTCCTTATCGGAGATTCCGGTGTTGGAAAGTCCTGTTTGCTCCTGCGATTTGCAGACGACACCTACACTGAGTCCTACATCTCAACTATCGGCGTTGACTTCGTATGTTGCTACAACCCGAGGCAAGTAGACACTGGTTAACGAAAGACAGAAAATTAGGACGATTGAGTTAGATGGCAAGACCGTGAAGCTACAGATTGTATGACTCCCAGCAGGCACCCCACCAAAGATACAGGCAACCAGGCGCTAACACAAGAATATAGTGGGATACCGCTGGCCAAGAGCGCTTCAGGACCATCACATCTTCCTATTACCGCGGCGCACACGGCATCTGCGTCGTCTACGATGTCACCGATATGGACTCATTCAACAACGTTAAGCAGTGGCTGCAGGAGATCGACAGATATGCTACAGAGGGTGTCAACAAGCTCCTTGTAGGCAACAAGAGCGATATGTCGGACAAGAAGGTCGTCGAGTACACAGTTGCCAAGGTATGAAGCCTCCAGGTGACGCTGTCACATGACAGACCCTGCACACTGTGGTCATCTGCCACAGACCCCGATGGGAACAAAGAGTCACTAACATTTTGCCCCAGGAATTCGCCGATTCACTAGGCATCCCATTCCTCGAGACCTCCGCCAAGAACGCGAGCAACGTCGAGCAAGCCTTCCTCACAATGGCCCGCCAGATCAAGGAGCGCATGGGCACGACGACCGCAAACAACAAGCCTACCGTGCAAGTCACCGGCGGGCAAGGGGTACAGTCAGGATCCGCTGGCGGCTGCTGTTAGATACTTCGACGCTTTACATTCATTCATCGGCCCTGCACTGTTTACACCATGGATTTCCAGTTTTTTCGTCGTCTCGCATTAGAATCGCGTTCGTGTCTGACCCCGCATCGACGCAACCCCAGATCAGGCTACCTTAATAATGGATGACGAGACGGGACAGAGGGCCAGGTTGATCGCCCACGAAATGTGGCTTCCGCAGTAGTCGCACGGCGATGCTTGACTCTCTTTTTTCCCGAGAGCTTTGTTTTCAGGGATGGTAGAGGAAAGCTGGATTGTGCAATAGGCGTGGATGGGGATATTTCCTGATTTTTGATGTGGTACATGCCCCCCCTTTTTTTGTTCCCTGGCAGAGCTGCGTCATTTGTTTTGTTAGGTTGCGCCTGGTTTTATTTTTTCGATCAGTTCCTTAGTTTCCCCGATAGGCAAGAATGGGAGACTGGTGAATACTTTGAACGTTTTTTTTGTGACTGGATTGTATGTGATAGATGGTTGCTGCCTGTTTTATTTCATAGGCTGGGGCAACTCGTGATTCCCACGTTTACGGGGGTTGTTTTAGGTAGCTATGATGTGAGGGGTGCCTAATGCAACTTAAACGCTGAGTTCAAGGCGCGATCATTTTTAAATTCAAGCACTTCGTAAGTGCTATATATGGGAAAGTCTCGAGTATTATTAGAAGCATTCTTGACGCATCAACTTCTGATGGCAACACCTCGCGAAGTCATTCAAGGCCTTATCAAAGGCACTCTACGGACTACTCTCATACGGCCATAACGACTCCTGCCCCTCCTGCAGGCCCATCGCAGACCCCTCAGAAGCGCTCCCATGCGCAGATGCTTGGCTCGTCGCCTGAGCTTCCCGCCACACCCATCGCCAGACGCCCACAGTCTGTCGCCTCGTCCTCCGTTTCGCGCCCCCGCGCGGTTCGTCCTCTCCAGGCCTCTGTTGAGGAAGATATTGAGGAGGAGGAAGGCGATGAGGCCGCTGCCTCTGGGGCTGGGGTCGCCTACGTGCCTAAGGAGCGAACAGCTCGCGGGTGGAAATTCTCAGCGCGTATGGACGTCCCTGAGAAGCTGGTATTGAAGGCCGCTCCGCGTCCTTGCTGTTACAAGTGCTCTGTTACTTACTCAACGACAGGAGTTGGCAACGACAGCATTTACTAACGGCGACAGCAGCTACGACACGACAGCAACAGCTTGACGACGACAGCAACAGCTTGACGACGACAGCAACAGCTTGACGACGACAGCAACAGCTTGACGACGACAGCAACAGCTTGACGACGACAGCAACAGCTTGACGACGACAGCAACAGCTTGACGACGACAGCAACAGCTTGACGACGACAGCAACAGCTTGACGACGACAGCAACAGCTTGACGACGACAAACTAATTTTATTTGCATCTTCTTCTTACTACTTGGAAACACATTGATTGACTACAAACGTCACAGCTTGATTTTCTGTGCTGGTCCAGGGCTTGGGATGAAACTTAATTCGGAGGGTTCCAATGTTGGAGGACACATCTGGTGCCCAACGTTGAAGTTATGGTAGGAGGGATTCATAAATTGTTCTAATGAGCAGATATATTAGAATAGATAGTAAGACCGAGGCTACGTGAGGGTGGGTGAGAAAGTCGGGAAGCGTTGTTGACACCATGGACGAAACATAAGAGGCAGGCACATTTTCTGAAAATACTCCCTGAGACACCAACATATAGGTCCATTAGTGAGTTCATAGATATCAAATCCATTTCATTACTTTCTATCAGTTTGGTCATCAATGTTCTTGCTCGCTCGCATCATACAGGTATCCAGAGTCTCCTTCAATATCCCAGACAAAGTCATCATGCGTAGAAGAAGCAACCGCATCCTACGCCCCAACTCCATCCTTCTCCATCAATGAGACGGTTCGCACATTACATATCCTCATCGATGTCCCCCCTCAGCCTTGTCTCGGCCACTTCCCGGATCTTCTCTCCCAACACCCTCCTCTCATATCTCTCGGCAACCTTCACCGCAGCCTCCATCATCCTCCCACTCTGATCCTTCATCAAGCCCACCAACTCAAGCGCCTTCATGCCTCTCTCCTCACCCTCCCTACACTCCACCGCCAACAGCTGCAACAATGTCTTGTCAACCTCCACATTCCGCCTCGCCAGCTCTGCACGTTGTGAATGCGTAGAATGAGTCGCATCCAGCAAGTCACCAAGCAGGCTCGAGAGGATATTATGCCTCACAAATGATTCCTCGAGCTTATCCTTCTCCGTCTGCGCATTAGCTACCCCTTCATCATCCTCGTCTACGACACGCGATGAGATCGGGATAGCAAAGTCAAACTCCGATAGCAGCGGCTTGGGGAAGTACGGGTGCGTGTCCTGTCCCTTAAGAATAATGCAGTGAAACTTGCCATCCGCGACAGCCACGGGCCAATAGGTCTCCGTCTTTCGGCCCGACGCCAGACGCGCGAGCAGCTTGGTGTCGAGCAGAGGCACCCAGCGACCTTGCGAGGGTGTGCGCCAGTGTATCAAGGTGAGCAGCGTGCCAGTCGAGTCGTAGATGCAGGGGTCACCGGAGTCGGAGAAGAAGACTGATTTCACGGTTGCTCCCGGAGGCAGGGCGACCACGTCCTCGGACTGGCAGGTTTCGTCGCGCTTGACGTTATCGATGCTGTAGAGGAGTGTGGTGCGGCCGTCGGCGCCGACAGGGCCGTTGCCCATTGTCAGGACGTAGTCGCGCCAGGAGGCGCAGGTGACGGCTGGGGATGATTTCTGGCGATATACGCGGTAGGGGGTTAGGAACAGGGTGAAAACGCGGATGTAG
Organism: Pseudogymnoascus sp. SDFLT0511; assembly: GCA_030180035.1. Lineage (NCBI taxonomy): Eukaryota > Fungi > Ascomycota > Leotiomycetes > Thelebolales > Thelebolaceae > Pseudogymnoascus > Pseudogymnoascus sp. SDFLT0511. The sequence continues at coordinate 387,470 of JASCQD010000005.1, read as the reverse complement.
TTTGCGGAGGTTGTGACAGTGATGAAGGATTCGGAGAGAGATATGGCAGTAATGCTCTCGCCCTTAGGGAGGGTAGTGCGCCAGTCTGAACGCTCTGTCCAGGTTTCATGGGGACGGTAGAAGAGGGTTGCGTCGACATCATCGTGAGGCTGCGCTGAGAAGAGCGTCCCGTTGGTTGATAGGCACGCTTTGTCGTAGAGGAATGTGTCGGTAAAGTGGAAATCGCGCTGGAAGTCGCGGTCATAGAACTCGACCGTCACAGTGTGGTGGGTGTCTTGATTGACCGTCCAGACGAACCCAAGGAGGTTAAGGCAGAGGTACTTGCGATCACCCTGCCAGGGTGTAGCACCTGGTTGAAATGCTGCATGTGTGCGAGGTTCCCAGATGGTACTAATGGCTTGACGCTTGTCCCAGTGAGGATCATCGTCCAGAATGCCCGCTGGCCGTTTACCGTTGTAGTTCAGCCCAGAGGCGTAGCCAGCTCCGTCGTCGTCTTCTATAAAGTCATCGTCGCCGCCCATCACTGAGCCAAGAATGTCATCGACAGTATCCGGCGTCCCTCCACGGAAAGGGCGTAGGGGCATGTCCGTTTTGGAATGGCCATTTTGCCTCTGGATATTTGCAGAAATCTCCCCTAGTCGTGGAGCCCCAGTATGTTCTCCCGGTGAAGGTTGGATTCCGAGTTCTAGGAGACCAGCATGCTCCTCAGGTACAATATCATAATGGATATAAATCTCGCCGTCGGTGTTGGAGAACGATAGTAGATTGTGCCGCGGGTGCCATGCTACATCCATAACGTTGGCATAATCATGCCTGGCGATTACTTTCTGGGTTTTGGTGTTCCAGAGCAGAATCGTTCTATCCTTTCCAGCAGTAGCAAGTATAGCTCCGTTTGGTGACCAAGCCAAAGCCGTGACGTCCCCATTATGCCCATTAGTGAATGTTCCTTGCACTTTCCAGTCGCTCGCCGAAACTATCTGGATATCCCTTGTGGCTGTAGGCGCGGCAAATGCTGTGCCATTGGGGTGCCATGCGACTCTCGAGCTGATTTCGGAGTCCGTGTCGAGGTTACGAATAACACCATCGATTTTCGTAACAAGCTCCGGCTCCTCTGTCGAGAGCTTGTAGATATATACTACTCCATCTGTACATGACAATGCAATGTATTTTCCGCTGGGGTGATATGACAAATGCTTGACTGGCTTTCCCTGATCTCTCAAATAAATGCAGGTGTTCGGGTCCGAGACTTTCACAATCTTCACAGTGAGCTCGTCGCTTGCTACTGCAACCCAGCTTTGATCGGGGGAGAGCTTGACATCTCGGATTGGCAATGTGCACCGGACGAGGAATTTATCGAAGGCGTTAGTGAGCATGGAGTACATGCTGACTGTCCCATCTTCGGAGCCGGCTATGAAGAAGTCTTTCTATACAACGAATCAGTATGGTACAGATCAAAAGCAACCATATCAACTTACCGCCGCAGTGACACCCAGATTCTGCTCCTGGCAGTCATCAATGTTCGTAGGTTCGCCATCGCTCATATACGTGTAGATGCGGATGGTATTGTTGCTTCCGACAGTAACCAATTTGCTCCCGTCAGGGGTATATGTACAATAGGTCGGTCCCTCCGTATGCGCCGGGCGCCCACGGAGTTTAATTTGCCCAGCGGTAGCCATTTTCTTCGGTGTTGTGGGAAGAGAACCGTCGGCGCATGGAAGTGGTGATGTTGAGAATGGCAGACGCGGGACGGTTTCGCGGTGGACGCGACGCGACAAAAGACCACTTACACATGCGGGACCCCTGTCACTTCTCCAATCGGACCCAACCCCACTTCCCTTGCTACCCCTCGCATTTGGGATCCGACTTTGGATTCAACCACGACCAAAACCACAGACTTCAGGATGTCTCGCTCCACGGATCCTGGCCATTTTTTCCAAACCGACGCTTCGGAGGCCATTCGCGCGCGTCGGGCGGCAAAATCCGGTAACAAGAATGGTGATCCTATCAAGCTGACATCCAAGATATTGGATGTGGTTGTAGACCCGTTATCGCCGACCTGCTTGTTCGTGGCAGAAAGTGCTGGATGTATCAGAAAAGTCAACCTTGAAGTAGGTGAGCCAACCCACCTCGAAGTGACGTGGATTTGGGCAAAGCTGACTTGTGGGCGCTATAGTCTAAAGATACGAAGTCTGTTTATCGTGGTCCAACTGCCCCTCTCACCTCGGTGGCTATTGGCGGGCGCAATGCTCAAACAGTATTCGCAGGATGCTGGGATAAAGACATTTGGAGCTGGGACCGGGAGACTACGGCCTTAGGCAAGAGATTTAAGGGACACTCGGATTTTGTGAAGACCGTTGTCTGCGTGAATATATCAGGCAAAGAAGTATGTCCCGAAACCCACTCTGCCGATGCTTCAGAATGCAGGGCTAGACTGACCAGACGGACTATAGTGCTTGATTAGCGGAGGGGCAGACAAAAAGATAATCGTCTGGGATACTGCCACTGGAGAGCGGTTATACACTATACGAGATAAGATGGATACCCTCCTTGCCATCCAGCATATCGCGGTGGATCCGGTTGACTCGACCGCCGATGAAATTATTTTTGCGACGTCAAGCAGCGACCCAAAGATCCGCAGATGGCGTGCTACTTTAACTTCAGGAGAGCAGATACAAGAGGATGCAGACAACACTACAGTGGTTTCAGATACAGATGGCATCAACGAGCACGAAACAAGCGTGTACAGACTGCTATTCGATTCCGATTACGGCGACTTATGGTCAGCAAGCGCTGATGGCAATGCAAAGTGCTTATCAAGAGGTCGGGCATGGGCAACGGAGGATACATTTGAACATGGAGACTATGTTCGCTCTGTTGTCCTTACACCGGATTGGGTTGTAACAGCTGGTCGAAACGAGGATGTTAAGGTTTGGGACCGTAATACTGGCAAGCTCCACCACATTTATGATGGCCATTTTGAGGAAGTTACTGGGTTAGCAATCTTAAAAGATGGAAGGCAAGCGGTTAGTGTGAGTATTGATGGCACAGTGCGTGTATGGCCACTAGACAAGATCTCCCTTGAAACGGCAATAAAGGAGAAAGAAGAAAAGGACAAGGGACTCGTCAAGGAAGTCGAACCAGTGGTTGCAAAAGGCTTGATGACGGCAGATGAAGAAGCCGAGCTGGCTGAACTTATGGATGATAGTGATTGAATGTCATTATATGATTATGCACCTCGTCTGTCCTTGTCTGCAATTGTGGGATTACATTATATGCCTCTGCCTGCCAACGAATTCCTTTCGTATATCGCAGAGTGTGCAAGTGCAAGTCTTTTAGTCCCTCGGAGGGGGAGTATGCTTGTATGTTTGTATAAAATTCACTCAAGCTCCAACCCGGCGTCGAACTTTCCATTGCCAACCTCCGTCTCCTTTTTAGATTTCACGCCAACCAACTACATTTATCCCCAACCCAGCAATAACAACAACCCCAGAAATCAAATTAGGCCGCTTACCAGTGATATTTCTACGGAGCTTTGTTGCAAACCTCAACCAGTTGTTTCCAAACCAACCTTTCACGTCTTCTTTGCCTGAACACACTTCAACCCTTAAGTCGGAAGCAAACCTACATACCTCTTCTACGGACTCGCAACCGCCGTTATGGAGGACGACTTCATGAAGAACAAAAAGCCCTTGGTAAAACGACATGTTAAGAAGTTAGACATTCGTCGAGTAGACTTTCACCCCAAAGTAGCAGCTTCAGACCATTCCAGCATAAAGAGCAATCAGCGGGATGAGACTGGTTTCATGAATGCTTACGACTACGACAACGAAGACCGCACTGTCAAGCAGATCATCGCGCTGGGCTGCGATGTTGCCGTGAGCAAGAAAGTTGTCACTGATACCTTGGATCGAATCGAGAAACTCGGGCAACACCCAAACCAGCCAGGCCGAACTGCCAGAATTGAAATCTTGTAAGTGGCTACTTTAGTTCCAGTCTTGTAGTCACCAACTGGGTATTATTGAAGATCGATCTAACTCTGGCTCAGTTATTTCATTGCACATGTCATGCAATCACACTCAAAGCAGAAGATGATCCAGCAAGCCTCCAATCCATTCAAGAACCCCAGACATATGGCCGTCATCATAACTCGCCTCATGGAAATCTATCTAGCTAGTAACTTTTTTGTCCGCTTCCTTATCATCACATACCCGATGCATCATCTTTCACTCATGCTAGCTCTGCGCGATCACATCGGATCGGACATCTTCAAGGTTGTCACCATACTCCCGGCACCTCCATTCTCTCAACGGACGACCAGTCTTTGTCTAGGAGCCGAGGAGGATTTCACCTATGGGAGGAAATCCCCTGATGCATTTCAAGCGGCCAAACCTCCTGGCCCACTATCTAATCCGTTCTTCACTCCCGAAGAGCCAAAGGATCCAGGCAAGCCCGACTTTGTCCTTTATACGACTTCACCCTTTGACACCGTCGAGCGTATTCCGATTCGCATCGACTTACTTATTCAAGAGATCGAGGAATTTGTCAGGCCTCCCCTGGAAGACCCTTCCCCTGTCATGGTGCCTCGCCCAGCGGTTGCATGGGACCCAGAGCCAACGGGCTTACCACATCCTCTCAACAACGTCACTAGATCCAGTAGTTCTACGCCGCTTGAGCCCATCGACCTTGAAGCCGCTGCCAGATTCAAGACTTCGAATCTAATGGCGAAGTATCAGCATAAGCGCCTTGAGCTATACCCAAACGCCCCTCCACGCAACCCAGATGTGGTCAGTGCCCAGTGGGAGCACACGTACAAGAAGGTCTACAAGGCGTTTCGAAAGATCAAACTCGTGAAAGACAAGCCTAAATTTGGTGGACCCATAAACCCCAGTGATGATGAGAAGGCAGATGATGAAAATAATATGGAGGAGTCTGACGATGAGTCTGACGAATCGAGCATCACGTCTATCAAAATAACGCCTGTCAAAGAGGACACAAGCTTCACAATTGTCAACGAGAACCCCTTCGATTCTGGCCCAGAGTCAGACAATTCGAGTATAGGGACCGTCCAACATCACCCTGTCAATTCTGGCGGTGAGCTGAAGTCTGACGATGAGCTAAACTCTGCGGATGGGCCAAACTCTTCTTATGGGCCACACTCTTCTGATCAGCCAAACTCTTCTGATCAGCCAAACTCTTCTGATCGCCCAAACTCTTCCGATCAGCCAAACTCTGCTGATGAACTAGAACCCGCTGATGGAAGTCCTCCCCGACGTGCCTTGAAGAAGCGACTCTCTTTCTCACCTCTCTCCATGTCATACTCATTCGAGAGGAACCCAGGAGATAGATCGTCCGGATTCTGGGGAGAATACGCAAAGGACCGCCCTTGATGGAAGATGCACGTTGCAATAGCCACCGGCGGCTCATTTACCATGATTGTACGATTTATTGAATTACAGACACGAAGCGATTGGTTTTGCATGCATGTTTTTATTTTCTTCGCGCGATGGGGGGATACTAAGAACAGAAAACTTCGGAAGCAAAACCAGGCAGAGGGATGGATGACTGGCGTTTATACTGATTGCTTTACTGGTTTTTTTTGTAGGTAGGGGGGAAGACCTTCGGAAAAGGCGGACAGAGGGTCCGTTTACATTGACGAGATGAGAATGGGAATTGATAATCGATGATACCAGGAGAGTTTCCGCAACACCAAAGATACCAAACCAAAGTCTGTTGTACGAGTTACTGCAATAAAAACACGACTCTGCAATATCCTTCTTTGCCGTGTCCATGTGCCACCTGTGTGCCGTAGCTATTTATACAACTGACCCCCTTCATTGATTGCAATCCACCGGGTGTCAAGAATACCCGTACTAGAAGTCCCAAGTGCGTTGAGGACCCGACCCATTTGAAAAAGGGTGTACAGAATACAGTGATATCGTGGAGGAATGAGGGCATTGAACAGACCCCGATCAAGCCAACATCATCAAGTCTATAAATTGGAAATATGGAATCAGCAAGGAGGGGTTGGAAGAGACGTCCTCGGAGTGCGATGGTCTGGATGATGCCCTCGCCATGTACCTGTACTCTTTGCTCGAAGGAGAATCAGCTCGGTGGTTTTCTAACCTCGGTCGCGGTGTCAAAGAAAATTATGCTATGGTTGCAACTATGTTAATCACCCCACCCCCAACCTTGGGTTCATAGAAAAGTTAACGGCAAATACAAGGGTTGGTCCTTCGCAGTGGTGACAGTATATGCCACGGCAGCAACAGGATACGCAGTGACAGTATAACTTACGCAGTGACAGTATACCGGTGACAGCATACCACCAACAGCAACAGCACACGCACTCACCCCCATCACCAAATTTCCCAATCCCACCCTCGACAGAGCTCAGACGATCGAAGGCGGTTGAGCACAGCTCCACCCTAAAGTTGGTGATGTTACGATTTCTGAGGTTGGTAATCCAAGGACATTTTCAAATCGAGAGGTGGATTTATACCCATTTTGGCGGGCTCAAAGTCGATAGTTTGGAGACTTGACCCCTCGTTTCTCGGCTTCAGTCGCTCTTGATTATCCCTTATGGGATATTTTGAAACTGGGGAATGGACTCTTTTAAGTTATTGTACGTTGTGTCACTCTCGATTGCTGCTGTTAGACTCGATGTCCTGATTCTGGCGATGGATCCTGTCCATACAAGCTATCCCATCCGTCTGCCTCGGCGTCAGGAGGCCTATTTGTGCCAGCTTCTTATCTACAGGTATGAGGGTAGGGAACGCTATTACAACAAGGGTCTACATATCACAATAATGTCACCCAAAATAACCGCCCATCAAGCACACAACAGAATTTCCGAGTAACGGAGTTGAATTTATACCACGCAGACAACCCCCCAACCGGCTATCCAGCCCCTTCTTCAACCATCAGCGCCACCATCCCCAGTAACGCACCTACAATTACACCCCCAAACCCAACGCTCCAAACAAGCAAATTAACCACCCTCCATCCTAATGTACCCGGGCCACCCACCCCCACAGGTCCCCCATCCCCAAAGAATCGAACTTTAAAAAAGAATCGCAGCAAAAAAAAACCAACTCGCACCCTCCATCAGCAGACTGAGTGGCTGTCCTCGACGCCCCGCGCCGCGCCGGTATAATAGATATTGTACAACGCCTTTCATCTCCCCCCTTTTCCCCTTACCATTTCGACATTCCAAAGCATCACGCGTCCGTCGTCATAATCCTACACCCCATCTCGCATGTACAGACAGCACAGCCCTAAACCTGTCCCTGCCTCGCGGCCCTCTGCAGGTTCCGCATCAGCGTCTCCATCATCCCCGCCGAATCGGTGTCGACATCCGCTATATCCCCGTGCATCCCCTCCATCGCTGAACTCTCTGGCAATTTAGTCTCCATCATCGAAGCGTTGGCACCAGCAAACACGTTCGGTTTACTCTCCACCACCTGTTGCGGCGGCAGATTCTTCAGCACTGGAGCCGCCGTCACTGTGCCGTGTGTAGCAGCGCCTGCATTCACAACAGCAGCAGCAGGCGCAAAAGCCTTATTCCCCAACGAACCAACAGCGTGATAAGTATCAGAGTAAAAACTCTTCACCGGCGCGCTATAATTCTGCGAGAAGTTCTGCGCCGCCGCCGGAGCAGGCGGTGCATTCTCAGAGTTCATATGCGGATGCAGCGCCGGCTGCGTGAGCGGGGATGACTGCGGTCGAGATGGGGGACGGGAGTAGTATTGTGCCGCGGGACTCATGTGTGCGGACACCGACTGCTGTTGAGGTGGTGGAGTAGCTACATGGTTCACCTGCTGCGGTGGCTGGTACTGTGCGTTCCATTGGCCAGTTGGAGGTGCAACTTGCTGTTGTGGCTGCGACTGCGGCTGAGGTTGTGGTCTCTGGTATCCAGGAGGCAAGATGGGGGATTCCCTTCTTGGCTGCGTTGGGGGATTAACCGCAGGCTGGTATGTAGGCATCACACTACCACCGCTCGCATACTCTGGCCTAATCGCCGGATGCAGTCCCGCCTCCTTCTTCTCCCACGTTGCTGTCGGCTTCGTAATCTGCGGCTGCAGCATCTGCTGTTGCTTCGGAGCACTCGGCGTGCCATTGGGATAGTAACTCGCTGCCGGAGAGCTATACGGTTCCCTCGACGGTGGCAGGATCGCCGGATACGTCTTCCGAGGCGTATCGCTTGCAGTCTTGTCTTGCGATGCCAATTGGCTGCTAGCTTGCATCAGGTGCTGAGAAAGCAGTCGCGGATCCTTGCGCATTTGAGCCTCCATATGCTTCCTGAAATCTCCTTCGTAGCCATTGCAGAATCCCAGGGTATCCTGGCGGTAAGGGGAGCGGTATGTGCCCGGTGCCTTGTTGTGCTGCTTCTGCAAGTATGGATACTTTTGGAAGACATCGTTGAATTTGAACGCACTAGAACTTGAGGATCGGTGACCGTGGAATTTCGCGGCAGGCTTTTGAACCGAGCTTTCGTTATGGGTTTGCTTGGCCTGCACGGGCGGTGGATGGGCATGTGGGGCGTGCGGAGTATGGTTATTGCCCTGTTGGAGAGGGTTGGGAGCAGCGAACCCATTGTAATGGTTCTGCACAGCCGGGGCTCGTTGTTGAGCAGGTGCGACGTATGCATTCTGTGCCCTATTATCTGCAGGTCGCCATCGCGTATCTGTTCCATAGGGGTATGGTTGGGTCTGCGGCTGCGGCTGGCGATATTGCTGGGTAGGATCTTGCGTATAGGGCAGCTGCGAATTGTTAACCTGTCGATCTGCATAGTATTGTTCGGCCTTGGGCTTGTATACGTATGGCTTATCCGATTTATTTGATGCCTGTGCAGGCTGCGAGTAAGAAGGCGGCAGGATGGGCTTGTAGGATGTCGGCCTTGGAGGTGCTGGCCTGGAAGGATTGATAGAGCGCCCACTCGGTCTTGGGTAAGAGGCGGGATATGAAGTCCTTGGCGCTGGGGGTGGCTTGGGAATGGTCTCGAGGAAGTTGCATCGGATATCGTAGACTGGTTTTGTCCAGTCCGCCGTATACTGTGCCTTGGCTTCCGTCGAAGTCTTGCCCATATAATACATAACCTGTCTCTCTTTCGAAAGATCAACCTTGACCTGAGCCGGATTTCTAGGTGTGTTAAAGGCGTTAAACTCGGCCCAAGTGGCGCCCTCGACAAAGATGTCGTCCTTTCTTGGTAGGTCATCGGCATGACGTTTAGTTGTGACGAGGGCATCCTTCGCGTGTCGTGACCTCGGCATCGGGATTGCCTTGTCGGAGGGTTTAGGCAAATGGAAGTCCGTAACATCTGGCAGCAAGATGTACTTGTACTGAACCTCGAACAGGTCACTGTTATGTATTAGCCACTGCACACCCGCTTTCATACGAAGAAATTGGAATACATACCCAGAAGGCAGGATATCAACGAGAAGCACCTCCTCGCTGGTCCTATTCTCCACCACAACACCCGCAAAGATCTCCTTCTTCAGGAACTGGAACTGGCATATCTCACCCTCCTTCACCGCCATCGCAGCCCTACTGATATCTTCATCCTCCTCCAAAGCATACTCATCAAGCTTCTTATCACGCTTCGCGCGGTGGAATCGACAGCTGAACTCGATGCCCTGCTGTTTGTACTCTGTGCCATCCTCGCCAAACACCGGGATCTCGCCCGTCTCGACAAACATGCCCGCAGCCGCCGCGCAAGTTGCGTGGTACGACCTCGTGCACTTCCGTTGCGAGCACTGGATCTTCGCGCCCTTTCGGCTGTGGCAGAACATGCACTTGAGATCGAGGCGGTCCTTTCCAATCGCGGCGACGTTGTACACGATACCTTCATCGATGTCGGTTTCAGGAGTGTATTCAGCGCAGAGACGATGCACTTTACGGCCATCTTCGGTGGGAATAAGAGGCTGTGTCTTGATGTCGTTCGGACACAGACAGCAAGGCTCGTTTTGGACCTTGATGCGGATGCGAATTCGCTTTGTACTGTCAACTCCATCCTTGTCAGAAACAACACGCTTTCGCTTCCGTCGAGGCTGCTTAAGCTTTGCATCACCACTACTTTCTGGGGGCGTTGGGAGATCGGTTGGTCCATTGTCATCCTCCTCCTCCTCTTCTTCCTCATCGGTTTCCTCGTAGTCAGTCTCTTCTCCACGCATCTTGCGCTCGATTTGTGCAACATCGATCCATACGCTGTCCTGAGCTTGGGCGCAATCGCACTTCTTCGCAATGCGGCCCATCTCCAGCCAGGATGGCATCGCAAAGTTGACAGCCTCGGCACAATTGTACCCCATATTAAACCCTGAATGGTATCCGTAGGGGAAGGTGATCATAAACTCCCCAGGGAAATGGGTGATTTTGTTGGCCTTGATGCCGTAGTTCTTGAGGAGAGTAGATGGGGAGATGAGGAATGTCTTATGTCGGAGAAATTGGTCGCATTCTTTGGCATCCGTCGGCCAGATGCTCTTCATAGCAGCCTCAAATTTCCTCGCGTCCCTCTGGGAAATGCTGTACCAGTGCTTGGGAGCACCGAAATGAAGGTAATTGATACTGTAGAGATCAACATCCTCCAAATGCCACGCGAACGTAGCCTTCCACATTCCAAGGTACAGATAAGCAGTGTTAACACCCGGGATCTTGGTGCCCATAACATCCAGTAAATTTGGCAGATTTCCAAGGTTCCACGTGGTCGTCCTCTCATCAAATAGAGATCCCAACATATCCGCGCCGTACAGTGGAGGCGCATATGTCAAGGTCTTCCAGTAGGCGCGTTCCAGCTCTTCGCAGCGTTCGGGCGTGTAGTCAGAGATGTCCATCTTGTATTCGAAGTTCTCGAATGCAGCTTCGTCAATCTTCCCTGCGGTCTCTCTGCGGCCATACTTGCGGCGCGAAGACACCGTGGTAGCCTTCCCCCCTCGTCCACCACCACCACCCATACGCTTGCGTGGAGTTGGCGATTCGTCTTCCTCGAGCAGGTCCAGATTGGGTGCTTCGGCATCATCGTCAGGCTTAATGGGAGGGGAAGTTGGCGTAGGCAGTCTCTCCTTCTGGTCGTTGTCTGCGTCTTTTTGAGCCAAGCTCTTTCTTGACGCGCGCCCGTTCTTCTTTCTCGGTTGCGCAGTCACCTTCTCCCCCGCTGGCGTGCTTTCCTTCTTAAGGCGACCGCTGGTTCTCGGCTTCTCCTGGGTCGCGCGGACCTCGCCACGTCTCGCAGGAGGCTGGTGCTCAGTCTGATCGCACAATTGGCGCCATTCGGGAAGATTGTAAGCTCTCTGGTGCAGCAGGTTCATCTGGCGATACGTTCCATTCGTCCCCATGATATCCTGCTTGATGGGCTCCCGGACTCGAATCGTCTTGATGATTTCGTCTGGCGCCGGCTGGTTGTCGAGCCATTCCTGCGGGGGAACCACCTTCACGATTCCGGATTGCATGCCGTATGCGTTGATGCGATCCATCTGCGTACGCGTTAGCTACGGTGTCACATCTGACCTGCGTCGTCGCCGGGGGAATCTCACATAAACCTGGAAGTCCTTAAACTGGTGCATCGTCGGCTTGAACACCGGCACTCTCCCTTCATCCGCGTAGTGATCCGGTACCACCTCACCAATATCATCTACCTCCGGTTCCTTCTCGCCAGCAGCCTCCTCTGGCTTCTCCTCGTCGCCAACTCCCGGGGCATCCTTCTGCTCGCCAGCCTCCCCATCATCCTTGGGCGCCTCTCCCGCCTCCGTACCCAACATCTTAGGCGGCGCAGCGATCGAGTACCCCTCCTCGTCCAGCTCGCTGAGCTCAGAATCGCTATCGTCGAACGTCATCCTCTTCTTGCTGTCGGGGGGCGAGAACAGACCCGCCGTCTTCGGAGCGTCGTCGAGCACTGGCGCCATGCCAGCTATCACATCGGTACTCATCGCGGCGTGCCTACATGCGGCCTCGTACTATGTTGAGAGTCTGCGCTGCAGCGGCGTTGCGGTCGTCGACCTAGTTGGTTGGAGGTTGGAAGGGTGTGGTGTGGGGCTCCTCTTCGATATCGCTGTGGCAGCCGTGGGTGAAGTCGAGGAATTTCGGGGGTGCCTGTACGCCGAGCGGGCTGGGGGCGGGGGTTACGATAAAGTATACACAATGGTTGAAGTCCTCGCAGCGCGCATTCAGAGAGTGGTTGGGCGGTCGCTGGAATTGTCGTGATGGAGATGCGTCGATTGAGGAGAGTCGTGTAGTGTAGAGAGGTACCGTGCAGTGGTGCAGTGGTGCAGTTACGCCTCTCTCTTCTGTGGTTCGAGATCAGTGCAAGGCGAAGGTTGGGCGACAGTTAAGGCTAGGCTACTTTGGGAATGGTAAGCGAGATCAGTGGTAGGGGAGATCCACACGGCGATGCACCAACCTCGGAAAATGTGATGCTGCACTCTTGAACCACGAAATGTCGTCCTACACGATCTAACACGTTATACACTGTAAGTAGAACTTTCATTTGTCTTACAGTTATCAGGTTTCATATTACAATATATATATCCATTTATATATGAAAGAGCTTCAATATCTTGCTTATATTCCGTCACATTGCTCGATTCTTTCCCTCCACTTCTCAATCTTGGCTGCGCGGACGCGCACCTTATCGAGCCCTCAGGGGGGGTCCTCTTCTCCACCTCCCTCCTCTATCCATCAGCCTCCTCTCGATCTGATAAGATCCACGCCCACCGCATCATCGTCACCAACCCAGCATCCCATCAAGATGCTTGCCAGCAGCCATCTCCCACCATCCACACCGACGCATGACCACGCGCACTCCCAACTCCCATCGCGCATCCCCCCATTTACCTTCCCCTACCCTACCCCAAATCCCCATCTCCATCATCAGACGCATCGTCGCAGTCAAGCGACTGCTTCCTGCGCGCGATGGTGTCGTGCATCGCATCGCATCGCACCACATGGTTCTAGCTCGACCCTTCCCCGCAAATCGGGGATTGTCGCTTAGGCCAGGGGCGAACATCCACACAGGGGCCACCTCCACACACCACACGGCGGAGCGGCACGCACCATGCGCTACCGGTAGGGCTGGGTTGGTGGTGGTGCCGCGTGTCGCTATGGGGTTGCGGTGTTGTGCGGGTACACGACGGGGATGGCGGCAGTGGGTTGTGGGTTGTGGGTTGTTGTGGTCGTTGATGAGGTAATGGCTGGGGACGTACTTTCTGTCGAGGCCAGGAGTTGTAACGCTGGGTGGTCATGGATTGGGGTGGTGGTGGACTATCATGGTGCTTGGGACGATTGATGAAGGTAGAGTTGACCAGACGAGGGTGATGGACCTCGTCTGGAGCAAATCCGGAATCGGGCCACGCAGGCGCATGCACCCGCCGGGTTTCACACCCGCGATCCAGTCATCGTGGCTGATGTTGCGCGACCTATCGGTGGTTAGACAGCATTAGATGGAGATTTGAGCAGCTCACCTACACAATCGAAGTAGTAATCAAACACGCAGCTTTATCCCGTCGTATCCTAAGTCACGCATCTTCACTCACTGACATAATCACACCGCAACCTCCAAATACCGTTACAATTCATTCCCATTCCCACCCCTCTATCTAGCTAGCTACCCACCCCATCCCATCCATACAGTACAAAACCCGCGCAGGTTTCCACCCAACCCTTTCCTTTTTCCTCCCAACCAATCGACGCCAGTGCGGGAAGTGTGCGGAACAAGGGAACAAAAAAGCACAAGCAAAAAAAAACCCATCAAATGCAAAGGACCGGCAAAAATGTCATCAACGCTCCATCTATGCGAATGCTATGCAGATTGTACATGACTGCCCCGTAGTAGTAGTAGTAGTAGTAGTAGTGGCGAGAGAGAAAAAAAGAAGGTTTGGGTGTACAGGCGAAGAAGTGGTGTGGTGGTATGTGTATGTGTATTGGTAACCTCGAGCGGCGGGATCGACGGAAGAAAGCACAGCCGTCACGCGCCTAGGCGCAGCAAATTGCCAGAGAAGAAATTTTGCAATCCCAGCTTCGTGTGAAAAGGGACAGACAAGACGTCGTCAGAGCACCTACGACGCCTCCTGGGGACGGGGTCCGCCACGGTTCCCGCCAAAACGAGGTGCGCCGCGGCCACGTCCACCCTCGCCGCTACCGCGTCCGCGGTATCCGCCACGGCCTCTGTACCCCTCACCACCTCTCTGGCCACGGCCTCCACGGCCCTGCCCATCGCGGTTACCGCGGTTACGCTGGACCTCGTGGAATCCGTCGCCAGCTGGTGCAGCGGGAGCCGCAACAGGGGCTGGGGCCTCGGGCTGCTCATCCGCCCAGCTCTGGGTGTTTGGTGACGCGGCGACAGTAGCATCGATGCCGGTCTCGGTCTCGACGGCGTCGCGGGGGAGGCGGACATCGACCCACTCGGAAGAGGCGGAGAGGTCGTTGGCGGGGTTGTTCTGGTTGTCCCAGTTCGCCTCTGCGGCGGCGTTGGCGCCGTCGCCGAAGCCGGAGTTGGTGGGAAATTCGGCGGGGGAAACGGGCTTGGAGTCGCCGTTGGTGAAATCAGCCGTGGCGACGGCGTCGATCTCGGTGAGGCCTGCGTTGGCGATGGTGGGGTCGGTGCCGACGGGGTATTCGGTCGCCTCGGTGCTCTCCTCAGCGGGTTGCTCGAGCTCGTAGTCGGTCGGGGTGGCGAGGAATTCGATGGCAGCTTGTTTGATTTGTGCGTCTGTTTGCGCTGTTAGCTATGTGCGTTTGGAGTGGGAGTGGCAAAACTTACAGGTAGTGTTCACCTTCTCGCCGTTGATTGACAAGGCCTGCTCATCCGATCCATTGATGAGCTTCTCCATCGCCACGACAGCAGTCTCATCTCCAGTGTAGACCTCAACCAGGGCGCCCTCCAATGCCTGGTTCTCATCCAGGGTTTGGTCGACATCAGCAGCTCTCCTTGCGGCGGCCAGACGAAGGAACTTCGACAGCAGAAGCAGGTTCTGCTGCTTCTCTTGGGTTGCAGCCGCAGCTGCCTCAGCCTTGGCCGCTGCCACTGCCTCGACCAGCTCCTTGCCACTCTTCTCCGTCAACTCCTTCTCGACTGCGGCCTTCTCGGCTTGCGCACGTGCCTTGTACTCCTGGTCGAACTTCTTGTACTGGGCGATCTGCTCCTCGAGCTGGGCAAGGGAGGCACGGAGGGAAGGCTTCTTGAGGATCTGTGCCTTTTGGTCGGCGTTAATCTTGCGGGTGGCTACCAGTTCGTCGAGGGTCTTTCCGGGGTTTTGTTCGAGGACATTGTCGACCTTGGAGGCGTTTGCCTACGAGGTTACAGATTAGATCGGGCAGACTTTCGGAATAGAACACAAGAACTTACAATCTTCTTGTTGACATTGCGGATGCTCCTGATGAAGGTGTTAGTTTCCATGTGGTCTTATGACATAATGGTATGGCTTCATGGGAGGAGGCAAATGAAACCGAGGTGAATTCAAGTGCACTTACTTGTAAAGCTCCTTGATGTATGGGCTCTCGTAGGATCCGTCACCGTTGTTGCTATCGGCAGTTGTAACAGTCTCGACATGTGTAGCAGATGCTACAGCGGCAGCATCAACCTTGGCCTTCTTCTTCTTCGCGGATTTGGACTCTGAGCGGACTTCTGGGTTTTGGATAGCGGAGGTGGCCATTGTTTCTACAAGGCTGAGACGGAAGGATGTGGGGATTTATCAGGTATTGTGAAGGGAATGGTGTTTTGGGTTGTATGATAACAGAACTGAAATATGTATTTCAGATCGGGTGATAGTTTGTTCTAGGAAGTTTTGTGGAAGTTGACAAGTAAATCAGGGTGCAGTTGTTTGTAATTCAGGATTTGAAGGGTCATAGATCTAGTTGCTTCGTTACCCCAGACTTTCTGGAATGCACTAGTCCACATTCGATCAGGACCAACAAAGAGATCAAAGCGATAGGAACATATGAGCGATAGGAACATATGAGATTCAACAAAGAATAAATAAATATGATCTTTACAATTTATATATTACTCTACATTAATAGACTTTATTTCTACTCGTTGTCCCTGACACATACGGATTACAACGCGTTGTTAGTCGTGTGTACCTTGCCATGTCATCGATCGAGGAGAACGGTGGCGAATTGTGGGAAGATGTACCAAAACGGTGTACCAATAACTAATCTGTATCATAATTCTGTCGTAAACAAACAAATTGTAGTCTCTGCTGCCTTCTTTCAATGCTCTGGGTATCATTTTCGCCGCCTGAACGCCATATTCCCTTCAATTCAATGTCCCCTTAATAGTCGATGTTATTATGCCCCTCCTCTCTCCGCTTCCACGAGGTTGTTTCCGTCTTGTGCTGCTTCTCAGCCCTTGAATTTTTGAAGAGTCGACTACTAACTGTTAGCAACTAAGGTCCAATCGACAGATATGAGGAGTAGCCGTGCCTCTGTGACCTTCTTCACATTCTTTGCGGTGATGCCGCGATCGCCCGCCTGTTTCGCATTGATGCCAGCTTCCTTCATCAACCTTCAATGAATGTCAGTCGCCGTTTTTCGACAAATACATGACAGATAAGTAATCACGAACGTTTGCAAGAAGAGCGCGTAGTCGAGAAAGACCTTGAGAGGACAACAGTTAGCTATGACAGCTCCCCAGTAACCAGTTTCCCCGGTCGCGTAGCTTACCAGCACATCAGCGTTCTTGCTCACGTTCTTCCTCGAGTGAGCCTTGACAATCTTCTTGAGCGTCGCTCGAGGATATAGCTTCTGGCCTGCCGCCATATTCGATCAGGCTGAATGCGATGAGAATGGTGGCGGATACCGTCGGTGTTGTTCAAGACCGAGTAGAAACGGAGAAGCTCGGGTTGATAGTGGGCTTTCTCGGTCGTGTTTACTCACAACGTTCCATTCTTCCAGTGGGCTCGACCCTCAGCCTCGTCCCTCAGGTCACTAGTTTACGGAAAGCGGCCGCAACAGCCAATCGGAGCTGAGATGCAGCTTCCCGTCCACCGTACTACCAACATCCCACCATCCCACCAGCGGAGCCTTGTGGAGGAAAGGGAAGGAGGTCAACAAATATTTCAAACTCGCCGGCTTGCCAGCTTCCTATTTCCACTATTGGGATTATCCTTTCTCTCCAACTGCCGCCTTAGAATACCGCACGTGATAATTAATATTTATGTAAAATCGAGAAAGCAGAAGGAGAAGGAGGAGGAGAAGGACATCCGAATAGAGCGATTACGTGAGTCGTGAATTCGTGATTCGGAGATATAGATAGTCCTGAAGGACCCCTCATTCCCGCCTGTGTATTTGGAGATCCGTCGTCATCCCACTTGCCCATAATCACAAACACGAGGCTACTACCCCGCCATCAACTTTCACCCTTCCCTTTCCCATTTTATTTCTTCAACTCCAATCCAAACTCCAACTCCAACTTCAAATTCCAACTGTATCAAGGCAACCCCTCACTCAATCAATATGGCAGACACAAGCCCTGCGAGTTATAAAGACGTGCTGCCAGATACCATCAAGCCTACAAATTATGCCATCTCCCTCCACGACATTGCTCCCGGCGGTGCCTTCACCTACCAGGGAACCGTCAGCATCTCGGCCAAGATCCTGAAGCCAACGAAGAGCATCACCCTCAACTCCATCGAGCTCAAGATCCACAGCGCCGAAGTCACCATCAACAACGACAAGACGCAGCAAACTGTCCCAAACATCGATGTCTCCTACGACGTGCCCAAGCAACGAGTCACTCTCGACTTTGCCGGAGACCTGCCAGCCACAGATGATGCCCTAATTGTCATCAAGTTTGAGGGAATCCTCAACGATAACATGGCTGGTTTCTACCGCTCAAAGTATAAGCCAGTTGTGCCGGCTGCTGCTTCGGTCGTTAGAGATGCCGATAACCACTACATGTTCAGCACCCAGTTCGAGTCTTGCGATGCTCGCCGGGCATTCCCCTGCTTCGACGAGCCCAACCTCAAGGCCACATTCGACGTCGAGGTCGAGCTCCCAGAAGACCAGGTCGTGCTGAGCAACATGCCAGAGAAGTCGGTCAAGAAGAGCAAGACGGAGGGCCTTCAAATTGTCACTTTCGAGCGAACTCCTATAATGAGCACATACCTGCTTGCATGGGCCGTGGGAGATTTCGAATACGTCGAAGCCTTTACTGAGCGAAAGTATAACGGAAAGAACTTGCCTGTTCGCGTCTACACCACCAAGGGCCTGAAGGAGCAGGGCAGTTACGCTCTTGAGCATGCTCACCAGATTATCGACTACTTCTCTGAGATATTCGGAATCGACTACCCATTACCGAAGGCCGATTTGTTGGCGGTGCACGAATTCGTATGTCTCCCTTTATCTCATAGCATTGCGCTTTTATCCCTAACCAGTTTGTCAGACTGCAATATGTACCCCCTATTTCTTTTCAATCCTGCATTGCATTTCAGTTATAAGAACCCAGCTGACCATGGATGCTAGTCTCACGGTGCGATGGAGAACTGGGGTCTCGTAACATACAGAACTACGGCTGTACTCTTTGATGAGAAGACCTCCGATGCAAAGTATAAGAACAGGGTGGCGTATGTCGTTGCACACGAGCTGGCTCATCAATGGTTTGGCAATCTCGTAAGTCGAATTAACCTTTGTCCTGGCTGGGGAATCAAATTTAACGTGTATGATAGGTGACAATGGACTGGTGGAGTGAGCTGTGGCTCAATGAAGGCTTCGCGACCTGGGTCGGCTGGTTAGCAACCGACAAGCTTCACCCAGAGTGGAATGTTTGGCCACAATTTGTCCAAGAAGGCATGCAAACCGCTTTCGGCCTGGATTCTCTCCGAAGCTCCCACCCTATCGAGGTGCCTGTTAAGGACGCTCTTGATGTCGACCAAATCTTCGACCACATCAGCTACCTCAAGGGCAGCTCCGTTATCCGTATGTTGGCATCTCACCTAGGCCAAGACAGATTCCTGGCAGGTGTTGGAAACTACTTGAAGGCCCATGCATACGGCAATGCGACTACTAACGACTTATGGTCTGCCTTGAGCGAGGTTTCTGGTCAGGATGTTGCCAAGCTTATGGACCCATGGATTCGTGATATCGGATACCCTGTCGTCACTGTTTCTGAGGAGCCAGGTCAGATTTCCGTAACTCAGTCCCGCTGCCTCTCAACAGGAGATGTCAAGCCGGAAGACGACAAGACAACCTGGTGGGTCCCACTTGGCCTCAAGAGCAAGTCAGGTTCGAAGGCGATTTCTTTCACCACCAAGAAGGAGACGATCCCCGACATCGATGACAGCTTCTATAAGCTCAACGACGAATACGCGGGTTTCTACCGCACCAACTACCCCGCATCCCGTCTTGCCACTCTCAGCAAGCAGCTCGACCTCCTCTCGATCTCCGACAAGATCAACCTTATCGGTGACGCGGGTGCTTTGGCTCGCTCAGGTGATGCCCCGACTGCGCCTCTTCTCTCGCTCATTGAGGGTTTCTCTGCCGAGACCAACTACCTGGTTTGGTCTCAGGTCATCTCTTCCATTGCTACCGTGAAGTCCGTTTTCAGCGAAGACGAGAACGTCTCCAACGCCCTCAAGAAGTTTACCCTGAAGCTTATCAAGCCCACTGTCACGAAGCTTGGATGGACCTTCGCCCCTGATGAAGACCACCTTACAGGCCAACTACGAGCACTGCTCATCCACTCCGCGGGTATGAACGGTGACGAGGACGTGATCAAAGAGGCCCAGCGCCAGTTCTACGCCTACGCCATCGGCGACTTCTCAGCCATCCACAACTCCCTCAAGAGCGCCATCTTCCAGATTAACGTCAAGTACGGCGGCCGCGCCGCCTACAACGCTGTCAAGGCCGAGTGGGAAAACACCACCTCCATCGATGGAAAGGAGACCTCTCTCCGCGCCCTCGGCCGCATCGAGGATATCAAGAGCGCCGAGGACGAGGACCCGCTCGCGCCCAACTTGCTCAAGGACCTCCTTGACTTCATGGCCAACGGCGTCCCAACACAAGACGTGCACACGCCCGCTTCGACGCTCGGCGTTAACCCCAAGACCCGCCTCGGCCTGTGGACCTACATCAAGGAGAACTGGGAGCCGCTGCGCGAGCGCCTCGGGAAGAACATGGTCGTGCTCGACCGCTTCCTGAAGCTGTCGCTGCAGAACTTCTCGGATCTCGAGACGGAGGCTGATATCGCGGCGTTCTTTGCCGACAAGGATAACAGGGGGTATGACCGCACGCTGGGTGTCGTCAGTGATAGCATTAAGGGCAGGGCTAGCTATAGGCTCAGGGATGCGGAGCCATTGCTTGAGTGGCTTAAGGCGAACCAATATGCTTAGATTTAGATGGTTGGAGCAGTTGGTTTTTGTAGCTTATGATTTAATAGCTTATGGTTATAAGATTGGTCAGAACTATAGCTAATATCTATAGTAGAATATGGACACTTATCTCTCACCGCAAGACCAGCTCTATAATATATGCTTGTCCGTCGGTGCTTTTTGGCCCAACTCCAAGTCATCTGAGAACGCATAAGACAAATTATTTTATATCGCCCATTTCTGTGCGGTTTATGTTCCAAATTTGGAAGGTACGAACGGTACTCAAAGTATTCGCAGAGCGGTAGGTGCGGTCCTTCCATAGTTTGGTCACCGCCGTCTGGTCGTTCCTTCCGTGACAGTACCAGGGCGAGTCGCGATATTAGTGGCTAGTGTCACATTGCTAAGAAACGCATTCTAGATATATAAAGTTCAATTAAATAAGGGTAATATAATTTAAGATTCTAAATGGTAACACTATGCGCCCAGCTTCTCAATGTTCTTCTCGTTAACCAAGACGAACCTATACCTTGGCTTCCCCTCCTCAAAGTCAAGAACTGCCTTGTTCGCCTCAGTCATCGGGATCTTTTGAATCCATGGCTGCACCTTCTTCTCCACAGCAAGCTGCAGCATATCCTCGATATCCTTTGGTGTTCCGATCAAGCTTCCTCCGAGCTTGATTCCCTTGACGATAAGAGAGAAGGCGCTGATGGGTGGCAAGACATCCTCAGGCGCACCGACCTGGATGAATTGTCCCTTTGGCGCAAGAAGCGACAGATACTCCGACAAGGGCATCTTCGGCGACGAAACAGTCGAGATGATCAGATCCAACGTCCCCGCGTTCTTCTTCGCCCAGTTCTCATCCTCCGTCGCAATAAAGCCCGTCGCCCCCATCTTCTCCGCATCCGCCTTCTTCTCCGAAGTCCTCGAGATAGCAACCACCTCCTCCGCCCCCAGCGCCTTCGCAAACAACAATCCAAAGTGCCCCAGTCCACCAACACCCACAATCCCGACCCTCTTCGCCGTCGTCCCGCACCCATTCTTCTTCAGCGGCGCATACACCGTCACACCACCACACATCATCGGCGCCGCATCCGCCGAATCCAGCTCCTCCGGGATCTTCACCACAAAGTGCCCCGGCACGCGGCTGAAATCAGCATACCCGCCATAGCTCTTACTCCCATCCGCGAACCGCGACGCATACGTCCCCACCATGTTCGGGCAGTGCGTCTCCTCGCCCGCGGAGCAGTACTCGCAATCAGCCTTCAGACAGCTGCCCGACTGCGCGCCGACGCCGACGCGGTCCCCGATCTTGATGTCGCGCTCCTTCTGCGCTTGCGCGCCGACCCGGATGGCTGTGCCGATGATCTCGTGGCCGACGACGCAGGGGTAGGGCGTCTCCCCCCAGCCAGACCGAAGAGTGTGAATATCGGAGCCGCAGACGCCGCAGTGCGTGATTTGGATGTCGATGTCGGATTCGGTGAAGGGCTTGGGGGTGTAGGGACCCCATGTCATGTTGCCTTCGGCGGCGGAGGCGTCGTGGCCGAGCCAGCCGTTGAATTCGGGTTGTGGGACCATTTTGGGAGGGTCGAAACGTGTATTAAGATTTTTGAGGATGATATGAGATATGAGGATGATATGAGATTGTGTGTTATGAGAGGGTATTGAAAATGATGGTATGAGATTTGAGAGATTCTTCCTACCTATATATACAAAATGAGACTCCAGGAGAAAGAATGAAAAAGAAGCACGAATTTTGCTATCTTCCTAGTATCCTACAGTCTGGTTCCCTTGGTTCTTCTCCATCATTCTTGGTAACGTCTATCTCCGTCGACTTATCGCCGACACTATCTCCACGACCGCGGCAGTTGCGAGATTTCGTCAAATTTCCAAGACGGTGGAGCATCAACGTGTCGCCGCCTACGTCAAACCGTCATTCTTGCTTATAAATACAACGGGGAAAGGATATCGGCAGCTGGCGGCAGTGAACTAACAGAGGGGCCCACCGATACTCCAGGGAAATACCTCGGTCGTTGGTAAGTTAAACTGGAGATGGGGTCAAATCTCGAGGTTTGATTCAGGGAATCCAAGGCACGGGCCCTGGTTGGTTGGTCTTGCCGCGCCACAGGGGTTTTAGCCACATGGCTAAAGAAAGTTCTGACGCGCTAAGAACTCGCGCTAATGCAGGCTGCTGACGGTGGAGCTAGCATATCTCATATCACGTGATATATTTCAACCTCCTAACTGTATAATATGGGGCGTCAGCGGGTTGCATAGATATATTACGCACGTTTACGGTAATATGCGTTGATGATAAAAGAATCTCATCGACAAGCTTAATAATTTATATTATGGGGCGTAAGCAGCTCGCATAGATATATTGCGCCGTCTGTCGTAATCCGCACTAGAATACAGCTTATATCCAAAGGAATGCTCCCTACTGGCACGCAAGCGTAATCCACATACATATCGACATGGCAACGGAGTCAGCCCCAGCCTGGGTAGCTGGTGAGGAGCCAATGGCGCCAATGATACCACTAGTGCAAATGCGGCAGCAAGCTATGGTCTCCGTCACGGAGGAAGACTGGGTTGGAATCACAGACCCAGCTGAGAGGAGGAAACGTCAGAATCGAATTAATCAGCGACTCTACAGTGAGTGGAACAAGGATGCCGCTTCTCCTGCAGGACTGGTGGACAGGAGCTGCGAGTATAGTTTTGGCTAATGCAGTCGTGTTACTATGTAGGGAGGCGCCATCAAGGAAAGTCACATCGAGGAAAAGCATCCGAGACCAAAAGCAATGGTGTTGGAAATCAAATTCCAAAAGATAAGCAAGACGATGACGACTACCCCAAGGCAGACTCACCTGATATCCAGCTGGTGACAAAGCTGTCCCCAGGAAACTCGGAGCCAGATACCTCAGACTTGGAAATCGTCAAGCAACATGACCCCCCATATTTCGAGTGGCCCAGCTCCGTATGCGACCTCACCTCCTCCGACGCTCAAACCCTAATCCGGCGCTTCGAGATCTGGGCAGCCAAGGTCCACCATGCTGCACACCCCAGCCCCTCCCACCTCCCCATGCTCATCAAATTCAACGTCTGGCGCGCCTTCGTCTCCAACACCTTCACCCTCGGCCTAACCGTCGAGCAAACCGGCTCCGACGACGCCCTCTCCCCCTTCACCACCACCTCGCCGCCCCTCCCCCACCCCGTCCCCCCAGCACTCGTCCCAACCGCCCTGCAGAAAAGCATCCCCCACCATCCGTGGCTGGACGTTCTCCCGTTCCCGCGGATGCGGGAGAACCTCATTCTCGCGGGCGATGCGTGGGACGACGAGCTCTGCGGGGATATGACGGGGTTCTTCCATGCGCCCAGTGGGAGGGGGGGCGTGATTGTGTGGGGCGAGCCGTGGGATCCGAGGGGGTGGGAGGCGACGGATGACTTTGTGGAGTATTGGGGATGGGTGATAGAGGGGTGTCGGGAGATTGTCGAGTCGACGAACTATTGGCGCGCGAGTAGGGGGGAGAAGCCGTTAAGAGTGGGGGGTTCTAGGAGTAAGCGCTTGAAATGAGATTTTGGTTTGCTTGGTGGCGTCGAGTTTGTTGTTTCTCATCTTGTTGCCTGTGACAAGTCCTGATGCCAATGCTTCGGGCCATGATCTTCGGAACTCCCCGTCCCACATCTACCAGGTCCACCACACCCCCCAACGGTACATGTTCCGGCCCTGCCGCCAATATGGCGACTGGACCAAGTGGTAGTATTGGCGGCAGGGTCGGAACATACATGATCCTTATAAATCATCGCAGTTATGATTAACTCCGGCCCAGGATCCATAGTCATATCACTCAGTCACTCAGATCAATCAGTGAAATCACCCAACAACAATTGAATTCCCATTCGCTATGCACCTCCTCCCTTCAGAAACGAAAAAATAAAAAACAATCCACGGCAGAAACCTCGTCCTCTAAAAGTACATAACATCCATGCACGCATAACCGTCATTACTACATAAACCCCCCTTCCCACCCCAGCGCATCCCACCCCCAATCCGACCCCCCAGCTCTTTCAAAAGACGGTGAATATACGAAACGACGTGGTATCGAGGCGTGGAAAACGTGTTGCGCGTGGAGATGAAAAGTATGGCCGAAGCCATCCAAGCCTATGCGGCTCGTAAAGTGAGTATGCGGAAAGATTATACGGCTTTTATCCGAGTTCGTTGCGTGTGGAAAATATAATAACAGGTGTGTAAAATGACCAGCCCAAAGGCGTGGCCGTTGAAGAAGAAAATACTGGTGAAAGTTGTTAGAAGAGCGCACCCGGCTCAGGGACGACGCAATTTTCAGCGCCCTCGACAGACCCAAGGAAGCAAGTATATAACTATGCCCATGCCCAAAGTAATCTCGAAATCCTGTAGCAGATAGCCAGAGTACTCCAAAGATCTAGAACAAAATGCTCGACGCCTGCTAGGTGGTCTTTTATCAAGTTTCGTAAAATGTGGCCATTTATCGTAGTTCTCGGAGGCAAAAAGTTCCTTCAAAAATACTAGGCCAGGTTGGATGGCGACGGCGACGCCTCAGAGGGCCATTAAAAGTTTCGCTGCATGTTTTCCATGATGCGAGTTGTAACCGTGACGAGGGTATGGAGGCGCTTGAGGAGAGGATCATGGGCGGAGGCTTGGCTGACGCGCATGAAGAGGTGCTCGAAGCGCTCCTTCAGGAGCTCCATAAGAGTTGCACAGGGCCGCACGACGTCCTAAAAAACAGTTAGCTTTTGTCTACAGGTCTATAAACATCGGTTGTACTTACAGGGTCAATCTCTTCTGGTGAGAACGACTGGTAGATCTGCAAGATCGTCTCCAGCCACTGGATGCGCTCCATGAGCGATGGGCTGTCGAATCGCTGTGAGATTGTCGCTGCTGTGGACAAGCTCAGAATTGGCGACACTTCGCGCATGAAACCCGGATCGTACTTCGAGAAATAATGATCGAAGATATCCTGCATAACCTTGCTGTTGTTGAGCTTGATCCAAGTCATCATGGCAGTCTCAAATTCTCCGTCGCTCATCAGGTGTCCGATTGACTGGAGGCTTTGCTCGTACAGCTGGCTGTCTGAATCAAATTGCTCAAGGTTTGAAACGGGCGATTCCTGCGAACGAGCGGTAACCGCGGCCTCTGTGTTCGATCTTTGAGATTCTGTTGTTTGGTCGATGTTTGATTGGGCTCCGCTGTTGTTGCTTCTCAAAACAGCAGCCTTGAAACCTTCTTGGGCAGAGGCCATGGTGGAGACCATCTCAGTCAATCCCTCGATAACCTTTGACAACTTAGAAATCTCGTCGCTGTCTGACTGACGCTGCTTCTCCAAGTTATTAATGCGCTCAGAGACTGTGCGCTGGATATCAACGGCACTCTTCTGTGCTGTTCTGGCAGCAAGTGCATTGAATGATGGGACGATTTCGTTCTTCATAACCTTGGCAAAGTTCTCCTCGACTTTGAAGGCAACCTTCTGTACAACGGCCGATGAAATGGACTCAGTGAGGGACACTGCGAGAGTGCCAGAGATAGAGTCCGTCATGGATCTCGACAGATTTCTCAAGAAGTCAGGCTTCTCGAGGGCCTTTCCGAGTGTTCCTGGCAAAACAGCCTGGACCTCCTTCGAAACAGACGCTTGCACCAAAACACCAAGTTTGGCCGACAAGTGGTCATGAACATTCTTGGAGACAGCCTTGGAGACGGAATCCGTGAGGGAAGGAAGAAGGATCTTCTTTGTGTTCGTCTCTACGATAGAGCCCAATGTCTTGTCAACGTTCTCGCCAAGTGTGCTAGAAACGAGGCGGAGAAGGGCGACTTGCTTCTCTTCTGCCGCTGCAGCCTGGGCGGTTTTATCGCTGTCGAAGCTTTGGTAAATCTTGTCGATCGATGAATTAAGCTGGCGTGCCATATCAGAGATACTGGAATCAACAGTCTTCAGCGCCTTATTGATCTGTTCCTGAGACACAACGCCAACAACTGCGTCAGAAGTACCATTGGCGGTGACTTGTGCAGCCTTGCTTGCTGCAGATGAAGACTCGGAGACAGCGTCATGCTGGCGAGCCGCTGCTGCTGCTGCCTTCTTCTTCTTTTTCTTCTCAACCTTCTCAGCTCCGCTGGTCTCTTGGCCTCCGTTGGTGAGGTTCTGAACCTGCTCAGCTTTCTTAGCTGGTGTTCCAGGTACAGCAGCAGGCTGTTCGGTATGGGTGTTTACCACAGCTGCCTTTCGTCCGGTTTCCTTTGCCATTGCTGGGGCCTTAGGAGTGACCTGTGCTGATGGAGTAGTCGTCGTGGATGCAGATGACGAACTGACAGATTCTCTTGGAGCAGGTGACTCAATTGGCTTCAATTCACTAACAGTGATGAGACCTTCGTCCACTGCTGATGCTGGGTTCACAGCTCGGTTGTTAGAATCCCAACCAAGAGTCTCAGGTTTAACTGAAATGCACGTAACACCTGTAGAGTGCATAGCATAGAGCTCAAATAGAGTTGTGTCTGGCTTTGCTGGGTTGAGTGTTGCTGCGGGTTGCAGGATATCCAAGCTCCGAAGGTCTCCTCGAGCTCGCTTATCAGATCCTTCCTTTGTTTCAAGGCTCTCAGAGAATAGGTACTCGCGGATACCACTCATAACAGCAGTGGATTCTGGGCTTGGAAGAGTCGTATCCTTTTTGACGAGCTTTTCAATAAATTCAGATTGAGAAAGCGATTTTGGTAGGTTGTATTTTGGTGCTGACACGTGGATGAAATAGATCGAGTTTCTTGTTGGGTGTCCAACAACAATTACGCCAGTAGCGGCGTGGTAAACAACACTACAAGCGGCGTCCGATTCTTTGTCGTGTGGCAGGTGCAGTTCTTGCACCGGCTTACCTAATGCAAGATCCCACAGTTGCAACGTATGGTTCTGCTTCATGCCAACGATCAAATATCTTAAAGCACAGCCTTTCAAGTATGGGCGAACCTTGTCAACAAATATGACAGAAGTAGGCCATGACTTCTCGGTAGCCGGAGTTGTAATCAATGTCATCAATGGCTCCTTAGTCTCGATCGACTGGTTCTTGGGTTGGTTCTCAGAGGTGAGTCCACGAACATCCCAGAATTTAACGCGGCCAGCCTTATCCAACGACACAACAGTAGTATCATCCTGACTGAAAGTGAAGTCTTTGGCAGCCTTCCCGGTGTCGATCTTCAGTGTCCGCTGGCTGAGGTATTTGTCAATGTCGACAAAACGGTCAGCGCCAGGTTGTATGAATCCGCCCCCAGTGATCAAATAGGGGAATATGATGTGGATCGATTTTCCACGACCAACAGCAAAGAATTCAGGGTGTACAGAGCTCTTTCTAGCTCTAGTCTTCAGAACACCGCCTGGATTCTCATCGCCAGGGGACTGAATTGGTGGCAAAGCAAAGCTCGTCTTGGCATTGAACTCTTCAATTTTGTCTCCGCCAGTATCCTTAACCGCAGCCCAGTAAACTGTGCCGCTGCATCCGGTGCCGATGACAGCCTCTGATCCATCTCTGTTCGAGGTTGATGCAGAAACGTTGAAAACCTGGTCTCGGGTTTCATCAAATATCTTCCTGTCTCGGCCACTATCCTGACGAATGATGCGGATTCCACCATTCTTAGACATAGCAAAGACAATGAAGTTGTTGGTAGCAGTGACCAAAGTTCTATCATTCTGATCAAAGACCTTTCTCAGCCGAGCAATAGCCATGGCCGATTCTGGATCGAATGTGGGACGATCCACGCTGCTGTCTGATCGTAAAGTAATCGCAACCCATGGCTTCAATGGGAAGTTGTAAATCTTGATATTCTTGGCAGAGTCCTTCTGGTCCGCTGGATTAAGTGTCACAGCGTCGGCATCGGCACTCTCCCAGCTATCGACGACAGAATCTTGGACTGCGTTGCTGACAACTGATTTGACAGTAGTGGAGGCCACAGCATCTTTCGTCTTAGTGCTTCCATCTTTCAGGAAATCTTTCTTTTCGATGAGAGATGCTAGTTTATCCACGCTATCGTCCGCAGCAGCAGCTGCTGCTGAGTCGTCGGAGATAGTAAGGGACTCTGAGGCACGAGCCAACGCCTCGCTCACTTCCTTGTCAGCTTTGTTTCCAGCCTCGTTTAGAGCTTGAGCCACAGTCTCTGTGGGCTGTTTGGTCGAGCTAATTCCAAGTCCTTTTTGAGCGTCAGAGGGTCCAGGTACCGTTGGTAGCGCTTCCGTGGGGCCAAGTTTCCTCTTCGCGTGCGCAGGACCTGGAATAGATGGTGACTGATCATGCTCCTTGCGCTTCTGATCCAAAGTCTCGCCCGTAATGTGCCTGGGAGGTTTCAAAATCTGTACGGGAGTTTTTGCGGTAGCTTGCTGCGCAGCTGCAGCGGGGGCTGGTGTGCGATTGCGTGGCGAAGATGCGGCCAACTGTTCGAACGGGTTGACATAGTTGAAAAGAGTCTTGGTATTCTTAATCGGTTCCTGCAGAACCTGCGGTTGGGTAGTAGGGCTGACATCTTCCACAAAGACTTGCTTCGTCACCTCCGTCGTATCAATCACGTCTTTTGGAGCAACTTTTTCAGCCGCTGTATTCTCACCAAAAGATGCTTTAGCTTTTGCGGGAGTAATCACAGGCTTGTTGTCAGTCTGCGCCGGCTTTGGTCGGTTCAAGAGCTGTAGAAGGTATGCCTGTGTATCTGCCGGTGTTTCTGGAATTTCAGATGCCGAGGTAGGCTCGCGAGTGAACTGAGTTTGTGCTGCAGACGGGACTCTCTTATTTTCCTGATTGCCAACTGAGCCCATAAGTGTGGCCAGCAGATCTGCAGTGCCACGGTTCTCTGCGGCTGGCTGTGTCTGATGCAGAGATACTGGAGGCGGCGAAATTGGCTTCGCGTTTGTTGGGGAAGATGCAGCAGGTTGGCTGAACTTCAGTAGGTTCAAGAGGTTCGCAGTTCGGTCTGCGTTGCTGGCACTGGCATCGTTCAGGACAGCCATTGGCCTCGGTGGACCAGTCTCCGACACCGGGCTCATGACCGCTGACGAATGGTGAGGCGACTGGTTATTGTACATCGGTGGAGTCGGCATAGCTGACGAAACAGAAGGGTGGTGATACCCATGAAGGTGCGAAGCCTGCGATTGGGTGTAGTATGGGTTTGATTGCGATGCCAACTGTTGGGAAGCAATCTGGGTCAGGAAGCTTGAGCCTGGAGCTTGTGGTGTTGGTGTAGAACCAGAGCTTGCATTTCTTTGACGAAGCTGTGCAATTAATGACTCCATACCGCCACCCTCTGGACTATTGAAGTCGCTTGGATTGTTCGAATAACCCGCCATGGTGGGCCAAGGTAGTTCGGTTGGGGCGCAAAACGCGCAAATGAAGGAGGAAGGTTGGACAAAATCGCAAAACAAGTGTTGTCCTTAGATAAATATCCGTTGGCGGTCGTTAGGCCAGGGTCGAGGATATCACACAAAACAATTGAAGCTGTTCAATACGAGCAGGCTCTATCTGGCAACGAAGAGAATATATCTTTGTGCAGAAATAGCTGTTGGATCAAACAGTTTGGGTGGTGTATGGTTTGTGGTTTTGGAGGTTGATAGCAAGCTTGACAACTCCAATGATGATATTTCTGCGGTCCCAATAAGAAGCACAGACCACAGGGTGCTCTTAGCCGAATTCTACCACATCAACTCTGATTCGCAGGGAGATGCGGCCGCCGAGACACTGTGGGATTTACTTGCCACGGTAGAAATTCACAGTCAGCCTCTCAGCCTTGGGGCTCCGACGATGGATTTTGTTGTCTCAAGCTTCATAAGCTCTTCGTCATACGCTCGGCTTTGCAAAATAATCCGCACTTTATCTGTCCTCCAGCCTGACAACATACGTCCAGCGACTCCGATTATACTACAGCGAAAAGAGGGCAACCGAGTACCCGAGCACTGCGCATTTTAAGAGCT
This sequence comes from Pseudogymnoascus sp. SDFLT0511, assembly GCA_030180035.1. NCBI lineage: Eukaryota > Fungi > Ascomycota > Leotiomycetes > Thelebolales > Thelebolaceae > Pseudogymnoascus > Pseudogymnoascus sp. SDFLT0511. The sequence goes on along the minus strand of JASCQD010000005.1, from coordinate 357,217 downwards.
GGCCGGTTCGTCATACTTGATCCAGAGACAACTCCAGCCTCGTCCTCTACCGCCATCACGCGATAATTACCACCGGCGCATAACAGACCCTGAATGCCTGCATAACCACTATATGCAGCTGTAAACCCTTGATAATACTTCTCGGGCAATATGTTCTGTCTGCGGAGGTTCGACCCTCTCTACCCCTCTTTCCGTTTAACGGCACATGGCAAGACCTAACATGATACACAGCTGGCTGCCCCTCCTCTTTATCCCAACGAATGCGTCGCCGATTTTCATATTCCTCTTCTTTGTCTGCACATACTTCCTCAACCGGCCCTGCGTCTACTGCTCCTTCCTACTCCTAATTCTCTTCGCCTCATCATGCAGCTGGGCGGACCAATGTTTCTTCGACTTCTCCTCAAACTGGTTTGAGGCTCGACCTCTACCATCACCACTCGGCGCCGACGGCAATCTGACCTGCCAGGCATTCAACAACACATCAATGGCGAGTGACACCTTTGAGCAAGCCATGATGATGGCAGGTTCCATGAACAGCACGGCAAAGACACTCGGTGGCGTGGCACTGCAGGAGCTTCAAAGGCGACTCCCGGATCGGCCGGAATGGACAGGCATTGGTGTTGGCTGGCTAAGGAGCCTTCTGGGTCGGAGGGAATGGACTCTTCCGTGCGTGGATGTCAATGTTAGGCTATGACCGGGGTGCGATCATTTATTCGCGTTATGAGATACGACGGCTCGGGGGGCGTTATGGGTCACGATGGGATGCAAATGGTTGTCCAAGGAGAGATGGCCCTCGCTGCCCACTTTAAGTGTATAATGTATATTCAGTTTGAAGTTGGCGCGTAATTACAATGGGAGTCCTACTCGTGCATTGAGATCTGATCCAGGTCTACTAGATCCCGAAATAAATATCAAAATCATTGCTAGCAGCAACACTCAGTATGGCATTACAGACTCTCTGGTTGAGAAATACATTGTTATTGCTGGTAAAAATACTTGTCTTATATTATGATAATTTGTGCTATTACTTGAGAAATTATGTTGTGATATTCAAAATCATGACTTCCTAAAAAAAATACTGATAATATACTGAATTTATTCCGAAACCGGTACAAAACGCCCTTATAATTAGATATAGGCAATGAAATTCCACACAACAGTATTAATAGATTGTATTTTATTATAAAATCACAGCGAAATAAGTTGTTGGAGATTGGCCTTTGATCTGAGATCTCATGGATGTGAATACGTACAGTGCGACCTGCATATGACAAGCATGGATCGACGCACCCATACAGAAATGTAAACGAAATGCCGCCCAGGGATAATTTATATATCAACAGGGATCGTATAAAACGAACATTTGAGTTCGTCATAAACAAAGTTCCACTATAATGGCTTCACGCGGCTTACGCCTTCACAAAGGCTAGCTTTCCGTATCCACAATATAGACGCAGACCTCGGCAAATCACGAGCCCGAGGGAACTATAATGTGGCGATGGACTACGTACGGACGGAGGCTGGAATAACTCCTTTCTAATATATTATATTCCGCTGCTGTTATTATTGGATCGCATTTGACGGGGTTTTTGAGAAACTTGAGAGGCAGAGTGTATATCAGGAGCAATGGCGGAAACTTCAGAGGCAGAACGTGCCAGGGCGATCATGGCGATCCAGAGCGTTTTTGATCGGTATGTTACCTATTCCGCATTTTATCGGCGTTCGTCTCGTGATTTTTCAGTATGTCTATGGATATCACTTTGAATTATTTGCTGGGGATACGGGGAAGGATATTTGCGATACATTTTATATATGTTTTAAACGGCTGCCTATTACCGTCTCTCATATCAAACCTTCGCTTCATTTTGCCGTCCCATCCTACCCAAAGGTTACAAGTCCAAAGCTCCTTTATACTAATAATTCTAGATTCCACCTCATCTCCGCCGATGCGCCTGTAAAATTCTTCGATGACCAAGTTATGCGCGATGCAAAGGTCATCGACGGCTCCCCTGATGGGCGCGCCTCGTTCGAGATACGCATCACGCCGTATTACGGCAACATCAACGGCGTTCTACACGGTGGTGCCGCAGGGGTCATATTTGATATGTTGACCACGCCGGCATTGGCGCCATTATCAAGGCCTGACTACTGGGAGTACGTTTATAACCAACCTTGCCTGTTTTTGCTCCAGGGCCCTGTCACTCCCCCCGAAAAAATGAGCACGGGAGTTTACAATATACCGATTCTAACTCTCCACCAGTTTCCTCGGTGGCGTGACACGCTGTCTGAACGTATCTTTCCTTCGCGGCGTCCCCATCGACACCGTCGTCAGGGTCAATAGCAAAGTAACACAGGTCGGTCGGACTATGGCCATGATCCAAAGTGAGATGGTGAGCTTAGACGGGAAGATCACATATTGCACGGCGGAGAACCACAAAGTTAGCGTGGCTACGCCGGCACATCACCTTAGTGAGAAGTATGAAGTCGAGTGGGACCGCGTGATGAAGGCGGAGGGCAAGAAGCCAAACGGGCTGTGGACACCGAAGACGGTGAAGGGGAAGTTATAGGGGTAGTGATGTCAATAATAGCGAAATGTATATAAGAGCACATAGACGGTATAGACATAGAGTACATATATCAACGATGGGTATCCTAATTTTATCTTATCCAATAACCTCCACAACCTACAATGCATTTTTCGCCGCCTCCGCCGCCTCCTTCTTCGCTTTATTCATCTCATCGAAAATCCTCTTCTTCTCTCTGTACACATACAAATCCCTCTTGAGCGCCTCCTCCGCAGCCTTAGCCCCCGCCTCTTTCTTGCCCAAAGCAGTGCCGCTTCCGAGCAACTTATTCTTCTCACCCCACCCTTCTAGGTACACGCCTATCGTGTAAAGCGGAAACCCCGTCACCGGATCTTTACCGGGAGCATCCGCATCTTTGTAGGTAAGTCTAATCCCGCGACTCACAATCTGCGTCGCCAGCTCCTGTTTGGCGCTCGTGGTCGCAACGACGGCGGGGCCAGTTTGCGACGCCTTGTTAACTTCGTCCTGCTCGAGAATCTCCTTGGAGAGCGTGCCCGCCCACAGTGCTTTTAACCAGTTCGAGACCTTTTCGATGCCATCCTTGGGGTCTGAGTAGATCACCGCCGCGACGTATGCCTCGAAGACATCGCCCAGGACCTTAGTCTGCGGGGTGTTCACCGCGAAGTCTTTGGGGATTTGGTATCGCTTGTCGAAGCCGTACTGCCGGGCGTAGGATGCCAACGTTTCGTTTTTCAGGCAGAGCTCACGCAGCTGTGCGCAGCGGCCGGGTTGGAGAGCGGGGAAGGTCTTGGAGATGAGAAGGGTGGTGAGGAGGTAGATGTATGCATCTCCTACCCACTCGAGACGCTCATATGAGTCTTGGGGTCCAGCATTAGTGGGGAGGGCGCCGGAATGGGTGAAGGCTGACTTTTCGAGGGCGGGTGTGAGAACGGGCGGGAGGTCGGGGAGACCGTTGGGAATCGAAGCTCCTGTCCAAGGGGTGATGTTTTGGGGCGGCGTGATTTCGGCGGAGGTTTTCTTGGACGGCGTATCTTCTGCTTGGGCGACGCTTTTTGCCTTCGCCTTCTTGGGTTTAGGGAGCTCAAGCTGTAGAGCTTTGCAACGAGCTAGGCCAACCCTGTTCAGAGTGCCACTGCTCAAAATAGCTTCTTCTGACTTGAGAACGGCGTTGAGAGCAAAGGATAGATTGGCGACTAAATCGGCATTCTCATTGCCTGTTGGTGTCTGTGCTTCATTGGATGATGCGTCTACCTTCGTAGAGCCATCCTTTTGAATCCCACGAGCAAGCTTGCTGCTTTCATGGCCCTGAAATTTGTGTTAGAAAGATTTTGCTTGGACTTGGAAGGGGGAGTCACCTGTGTTGTTTTCCCTGTACCAGGTTCAACAAAGTCCGAATGAGATCGTTTAACCATTTCGGCGAGTTTGCAATAGCTAAATATGCAATTGGTTGTTTGTATTGAAGAAAGAGCAGTCTATTCTCTATAGCATCACGTGAATGACAATTATCGTGAGAAAGGTCGGAGAAATATTGTACCGATATGTCAATGTTGTCTTGCGCTAGCCTATTCAGGTTGAACTTTTTGACGTCCCTCCCCGAGGCCATGAGAGCTTGACCAGACCCCCAAGAACATCACCAACCATGTCGGTCGCACGGTCTAGAGTTGTGGATCTCATGAAGGTTTGTTCACCTAATACGATAGGGGCTTTGCTTTTACTGACACAATTGGCACTACAGACACAATGCAAGATCTTTTCAACAACCTTCAACCCGGAAGGAGTACGAACCGGTAACAAGATTCTGCGACAGCGACTAAAGGGCCCAGCTCTGGCAGCGTATTACCCACGGAGAGTTGCGACTATAAACGATCTTCGGAAGGCATACCCTGAGCTGTTGACGTGGAATGAGAAGGAGGAGGATCGCCTGGAGAATGTGGCCATTACCAAGGCGCGTGGAAAGGGTCCCCCAAAGAAGAAGCGCACGGCAGCAGGTACGTCCATACAGCGCCGATATTTTTAACCTGGTGGAACTTCAAATGCTAACTTACCAACAGAGTCCAAGAAGTTGAAGGGCAAGAAGAAGGTCACCACCGAGGAGGCTTGAGTTGGGGCGTGGCCTGTATATTAGTGTATAATGGCATTGACGGCGTTTGGATACCGGGGATATATCAGATTCAAGAACAGTTCCTGTGTAAATCAAATACTTTTATGATAAAGCAACAGTTTGATCAGAAAACTCTTCAATGGCCATCTCGCGCGGCCTTCCTGAATCGTCAGTGACGGTACTGTTTGAAGTTGAATTCTGGGCACAGCCAAAGAAGAGGCAACTTCCTATTCAGTTCTCATCATTCGTGAAGTCATTGCAATATTTCATTTGCATGATATATGCACCAGCAGTTTGTATAGTTTTCTTTTGCTATTCTGTTTATTCATGTTTCTTCATTTTGGTTCACCCAGAAGAGCAGTATCCCTGCTATGGTTGCGAGCGGACTGGAAGGCATATTTTTAAAAAGCAGTAAACCGCGAACCGGAGTTTAAATTACTGGAAGAAAGTGAAAGCTGGGTGCCTTGCGAACCATAGAGAGAATATCCCTTAATCCATATTCACTTGCCTTGGGATGATTGTTGGCCTTACGTGGTGGTAACTTCAATACCCTACCCAACAAGGTGGTACTGCCAGAAATCTATAAGAGCCGAGTTGTTCACCCACAATACTTCTTCTCTTCTACATCTACACAACCTCACTTCGACACTCATTTTCACCAGCATATGGTCTTCAAAAGTTATACGATATAAGCTATTTAACTCACTTCTGAGTCAAACAAGTTTATATTTCAGTTAAACGCCACCACGTACCTCGATCGAGGCCATCCGCTCCTTCCTATCTTTGTCAAAGCAACACGACCGCACCTAGACAAAATTTTGACGGAAGGAACAACTGCCCTTCTTGCAAGTATCTTGAGCATATATCTGTGTGGCTCTTACCTGATCTAATCAGTTTGAGCTACGACTCCTATATCTTTGTGATCTTCTCTGTTTCCTCTCTCTTTTCACTCTCAAACTTCACCAAACTTCACCAACATCTCCGGCCATACTACCTTCTCAACTCCCTTTATCTCCAACTGAATAACAAACACACCACAGCGCTGCCAATACTGCAACTGAAAGACGATCAGCATGTCTTCCACCGTTGCATCTACAGGTTCGCCAACTTCTCGTCGGACCTTCACCAGCAGAAGCCAGTCTCAAGAGAATACTGGGTTCGACGATGAGAAGCCACAAATGCGTTCTGTAAGTGAACCCTGAAATCATATCTCCTCTTCCCAATCCCCAGAACAAGATGCACATGGATCTATGCCGTCTGGTCTTGTAGTATTCTTGTGCTTCTCTCTACCCACATCTTCTTGTTTCAATGTCCTTTCTGACCAACAATCCGACGTGCACAATCCCACGTTCATATCAACCCCAACTGACTGAAAACAGGACCCTACCAACATGCTGAAGAAATCTACCAGTGCTCTCTCCAGCTCCAAGCTTGTCAACCAAGTTCCAAAGGTCAGTCCCAATCCTCATTCCAACCGCTATCATTATGGACTATAGTTGCCAAACACTGGTTGGCTCTTTCCAACTTCAGACTTAAGCTAACAATCGCAGAAGGCGAAGATGAACCACGACCATACACCCTTCAACGAACTCAACCCAATGGATAGACTCCTTGCGAAGCTCTCTGAGCAACAGGCAACCATCAATAAGCAGCATGAAGTCCTTCAGACTGGTGATGATATACACCGCACCCATGTGTCTTCAGGTGTTGAATACGCCACAGCATCGGCTACGAGCTCTCTCTCGGTCACTCCAGCCACAAACTCTGCTGAAGGTACCGTTTCAGGTAACAGCACCGATACAGTCGACACTATTGAGGAGAAACACACGCCACAGCCAAACAAAGATGAGGTTCTACGCCTCAAGATTGAACTCGAGAAAGCCAAAGGCAAGATTGCCCGCATGGACCAGGAGCTGACTCAAACTCGAATCACCAAGCACACTATTGAGCAAGCTATTGGCAGCAACTCGGAAGCTGACTTTCCAATGGACCAGCTCAATGCTTCTGGTCGCTCTGTGTATCTCCCAGATGGTACTTGGACTGGTCAAGACGATACCCATTCTGACAACAGTGATGCTCTTTCTGCCGGTGGCTTCAACCGTGCCAGTGGGATCTGGGGTAACTCTGGTAGAGCCCCACTCACCAATTTTCAAGGTGGCATGCAAGACCTCCAACCTGCCTCTGGGTTTCCTGGCCATCCTTGGGGGGGACGTGCCTTCAATGTACCTTATTCTGATGCCTCTGTGGGCTTCGGCCAAACTGTTCCTGGCTTTCGCTCTGACCGTCTTGTCCCTGACAATGATGGCTCCATTGGGTTGGCCGGCGACCGCCGAAACGCCAACCGCGGCCGCTTCATGAACCGCACTCCAGGTGCATTCCAATACGCAGGCAGCAACAGCTCCTACGATGGAATTACTCCTACTACATCGTATGGTTCTGTTGCAGGCCTTGGTGGAGGTGCAACCGGCTCGATTGGAGGATCGATTGGGTTGAATACTGGAGGTGCTCTGAGCTACCAGGCTCAGCCAATCGGCAGCCCCCTTTCACCATTTGCGCCAGAATTCAACTCATTGAATGGGCAGTGGAAGAATGATGTAAGTGATCTATCCCCTTCCCAGCTGTTTCATAAAAATACTGACTTCTAAGAACACAATTGCTGTGGAGGGTCAAACCTTTCTCCCAACCACTGAGCCTTTGAACTATCGCCGTCTTCTTGACCGCACCGTCAACTGCAACTGGAAATACATTGTCGATAAGATTGTTTGCAACAATGACCAGCAAGCGTCCATCTTTCTTCAGCAGAAACTCAAGGTTGGGACAACTGAGCAAAAGTATGATATTGTCGAGGCCATTGTGGCCCAGGCCTACCCGCTGATGATTAACCGCTTTGGCAACTTCCTTGTCCAGCGTTGCTTCGAGCATGGTACTCCAGAGCAGGTCATCAAGATTGCTGAAGCTATTCGAGGCAACACATTGAATCTTTCTATGGATGCATTCGGCTGCCACGTCGTTCAGAAGGCCTTTGACTCTGTTCCCGAGGACTATAAGGCGATTATGGTCCATGAGTTGCTTCGCCGTATCCCTGAGACGGTTATTCACCGCTACGCCTGCCATGTCTGGCAAAAATTGTTTGAGCTGCGCTGGACCGAGTCACCACCTCAGATTATGAAATTTGTGAACGAGGCTCTCCGAGGAATGTGGCATGAAGTTGCCCTCGGCGAGACTGGCAGTCTGGTTGTGCAGAATATCTTCGAGAATTGCCTCGAGGAAGACAAGGTAAGACACATCAAGATTGCGTTTAAATCGTTTAAATCGTCTAAATATCAATGCTAACATATTGTAGCGCCCTTGCATCGAAGAAGTCCTTGCTAGTATCGACATTGTTGCTCACGGCCAGTTTGGAAATTGGTGCATCCAGCACATCTGCGAGCATGGAGCACCGGTTGATCGTAGCCGTGCTATTGACCATGTCATTCGCTATGCATCTGAGTATAGCATGGATCAATTCGCCTCCAAGGTTGTCGAGAAATGCCTAAAGATTGGCGGAGTGGAGTTTCTTGGTCGATATCTTGATCGTGTTTGCGAAGGCCGCAACGACCGTCCCCGTATCCCACTCATTGACATTGCCAGCGACCAATACGGCAACTATCTCATTCAGTACATTCTTACTCACTCCAACCCCCAGCACAGGGAGATTGTCGCCTGCCATATCCGCAAGCACATGGTCTCTCTCCGCGGATCCAAATTTGGGTCTCGTGTCGGTATGCTTTGCACCAACCCCGCCATTGCAACCCGCCCTGGACCTGGCGTTGGCCCCGCCCTCGGCGCAAACCGCATGCCTCAGGGCAATCCCCGATTTGGTGGCGCCTACCGTTAGATATCGATGCTGCCGCATTGTTTCCCAACTCGATTAAACATTGTGGACCCTTCTCGAGGTCGTGGTCTGGCATTGTACGATCTCTACAGGCGATGGAATAACAAGTCATATTTCTTCAGCATAAAGCATATCCCCAAAACAAGCTTCGTCTTAATGCTTTTGGTGTTACCCATATATGGATGTCACTATTGACTCCAGAAATCCTCTGATCACCCAAGCTCGCTTTGTTTCAGTTCGGCGGCACTATTTTCAAAAGATCGTTTTCGTCTGAGATCCGCCAGAATTTTTCTTCTTTGTGTTCATTTCGACATGTTCTCAAGCAACCTACCATACCATTACGTATCATCCTACGCTATGGATGTTATCCCATGGGCGCTTTGGAAACTTCATGTTTATGGGCTTCTCGAGGGGTTCCTGCCTGAGGAGTTCCTTATACCTTACAAATTGTTCCTCATATATTCACCTTGAAAGTGGGAATCTGCTCGCTGCTAGGCATTGTTCTGATAGTCATCCGCCGGGGTTGACAAGTGGAAAAGAAATCGGACCGGCATAGTACGTGCAGTTTGGGCATGGACAGAGTGGTGGCTTATATCGTCAAGGTTCAATTTTCCGGGTGGCCACATCCTCCTGCCTTGTGCCTGCGTTAGATCAGCTTTGTTATCTAGTCATCCATTCTAAATAAAGATTGCTCATTAGAATCACTTCCTTCGGGGCGTATGTGCTCTTCTTCGTGCTTTCCAATATAGCATTGCTCTCTTCGGTTACGTTGTTAGTTGTTATTTAGGGATTCTATATTAGATAATAGACACACAACATGCATTGACTTTATATTATTTATGGCCATCTTGATTGACTTGTGAATCTGTCTGTCTGATCATTGTTGAAATATCGCCGCGGAGTGATGTTGAGGTGGTTTTGATAGATAGTTCGTCGTCGGTACTTGATGTATTGTACCCACCCTCATCTTTTATATGCACTAATACATCGATGCATAAAACTCGAGGTACTCCGCATTTTCTCGCTTACAGGTCACATGACGCATCTGGCTCGTACTTCAGAAATAATTTCTGCCTCTCTTTCCGTTCTTCTTTTCTTTCCACCACATACTCGTGAATGGCTTGACACCAGCATCGCCTTCGGGCGCATAATGGAGTCGCTGTTCAGTTTGACTTCGAGGAGCCATCAAATCCCCATGATGTCAATTATCTAGTCAACGGGTCTGAGATCGATTAAGCACCTGCAACCTCGATGTTTTGAGCCCTTCACGGGAGCTCGACGGAGAGACGGGTGTCTTAAGTCACTATATTCCAAATCTTTTCGCAGATGCCGTCGGCTTATGATGCTAAAGACTCACCATGGTGAATACAGTTCTTTTAATAGGATGTAGCTTTTAGTTTTTTGAGGATGTTGAAAATGAAACTTTTGTTATTGCAGTTCTTGCAACCAATATAATGTCTCAATTCGGAGGCGCCAATCATTCAATATGTGAACCAACTGGCGCAGTGCTGTGCAGATTATCTGCCGGGATAAACGCGCGACGCGATTAAAACTTTTCATTTGGCGCTTTTCACAGGCAGACGCGGTTCTGGACGCGTTAACCAAAAGGTCTGGGGAAAGGGTTTCGGGAGGTCTTATCGGGGGGTGCCGCCGTATGACGCACTTGGCCGGCGATGATCTTATATGGCACATATATTCTGTTTCATATCCATCCTACGTTATTCAAACAGCCAGCTCTGACATATCGCATCCTTTTATTGACCGGTATGGCGACGTGACGGAGCTCTCGAAGCCCGAGGTGTGAGACGCGACTTTTTGGCACCCGCCCATCGCATCTGCCTTCACGCCCATCGCATCTGCCTTCATCTCTCTCCATCTACCCCTCATCCCATATATTGGCCATCAGCCAGCCATACCTTGCCCACCACCACCGCCCCGTCCGTAGTCCACCATTGACGTCCATCACTCGCATCCCGGCGCATGAATTTCGCGTCCCAGCCCAAAGTTACACCCTCCCTTCCAATCTTGAGATCGTTTCACACACACATCCAAGCAAATCACCCGCTACCCACGCATCTTAAGATCCGCAGCCATGGGTCTCCTCAGGATCCCTCGCCAGGATGGCCAAGAAGGTTTCGTGCTAGTGCACATCGCTCCCCTCGCCCAGAAGGCCGCTGCGACGCTGGACGTCAAGATCCTGGCCACGGAAGGCAGTGCGCCGTTCACTTTTACTTGTAAGCTCCCGCTTCCGCTGTGGCTGGGCAGATCACTGCGCGGGATCCCTGTACTTGAAATTCATGCGCCTTCTAGAAGATTACCGCTGACCGGGCTGACGCCCTTAAGTGAAACAGAATCAAATCCAGAAACTCAAATCCAAGAAGGCACCTTGTACCGATAGCGAATGGGAGGCTATTCTGGAGGTTATACTACTCCAGCAGGAGTCTGACCCTGAAAAGGCCGCTGCGGCGGAGGGAATAGAAGTCGAGGCTGCAATCGAGGAGGATGTGGCTGTTGAACTCATCTTCAAGAAGTCCACCTCAGGTATCACCGTACGCCCACCCCCCCTCCACCACCCCTGAGTACCCCCCCGCTGATCCCACCCCCCAGCAACGCCTCGGCTCCCTCCGCCTCCCCCACGACGAAGACCAAGAAATCGAACTCTTCGACTGGTGCGGCGCCTCAATCTTACACTCCCACGCGCTAACCTCGACCCTCAAATCCGCACAAGCCGATCTACACAAGGAGCAAGCCAAGAGCCAGAAGCTGGCTGAGCAGCTGGAGGAGCTGCTCAAGGCGAAGGGGGAGAATGAGCATGTCCTGCTGGAAAAGTTCGCGCTGCTGTTGAATGAGAAGAAGGCGAAGATTCGGGAGTTGAAGGGTTTGAAAGTGGGGGATGGAGAGGGAGTGGAAATGCCGAGTCGGCATAAGAAGGAGGATTCAGTTGAAGTAGAGGAGGAGAAGAAGGGGGCGGCGAGGAGGGGGAAGAGGAAGGCGGAGACGGTGGAGCCGGAGGAGCCGGAAGAGATGGATGTTGATGAGGAGCCTGGGAAGGAGGAGGGCGCGACAAGGGATACGAGTGATGACCAGTCGACTGAGGATGAGGATGAGGATGAGGAGCCTGTGCCTGCGACGAGGGGGAGAGGGAGAGGGGGGAAGGCGGAGCCGGTGGATCAGGCTATGGACCAGGATGGCTCGGCTACGGAGTCGGAGGATGATGGGTTGTGATAGGGGATGTGGTTTAGTTGGAACTGACTATACGATGCGTAATGAATATGACGACTTTGGAAGATCTGGAAGGGTTGGAAGTGTGATGGTAAATAGCCTTAAATCGTTATAACAGTCACTGTAACAGCTTTGGCTATCAGCCCAAGGGATCGACACTGGTTGACACTCTTACAACACATAATATAAGTCTCATCATGATCATTCATTGATATGTAACTCCAAATTTTACCCCCTGTCCCCGCCAGCCCCCCCAAAACGCCAAAGCTATGCACCACCACCATCCTTAGCCCATCTCAGCCCACCCCAACTAACCCATCAACTCCACCCCCTGCCTCACAACACCCACCACCGCCCCCGTCTGCACCACCTCGTTCCCGCCACCACTAAGCCTATACTCCACCTCCGCCAGCCCATCCATCCACGTAATCATCGTCTGCGCCGGCGTCTCCAGCTTCGTCAGCTCCTCCGCGATCGACGCAATGATATCCGCCAGCGCGAGCCCCTTGTTCGCCTTCAGCGTGTTGATGAGCGAGAGACACGATGCCACGTCCGACGTCTTGAGGAGCGTGTCGACGATGAGCGAGATGTCTGCTGGCTCGGGCGAGGCGATGCACTCGTAGATCGTGGTGGTGGTGATTTTGTCGCGCAAGATCTCGGATTCCTTGGGCACGGGCTGACCTTTGATGTGCAGGGGTGTGCCTGGAGGGGATCTTGTTAGCTGCTGTGGTGTGGAGTTAGGGATGGTGAAGGGACTCACTGCTAGCATGGCAAGCTTGAAGCACGTTAAGCGCTCTCCTCATGTCCCCCTTGGACAATTTGGTCAGCGCCTCCGTGGCTTCAAGCGTGATATTCACCGTCTCCTCTTCAATAACCCTATCCACCAACACCCTAATATCCCTCTCCTTCAACGGACTAAAGCGGAAGCGCGTGCAGCGCGACAGCAGCGCGGGGGACAGCTTATGCGTGTAATTCGCAATAATACAGAACCGCGTGTTGGCCGTGTACTTCTCCATGATCCGGCGCAGCGCCATCTGCGCCGTCGACGTCATGGCGTCCGCCTCATCGAGGATAATCAGCTTATACGTCGCCATCGACTTGGCGCCCGCCTCGGGGGCGGACGAGAAGATCTGCCGCGTGCTCGCGAACGTCTTGATCTGCTCGCGCACGACGTCGATGCCGCGGTCGTCGGAGGCGTTGAGCTCGAGCACCATCTGCCGCATATTTTTGACGCCGTAGATGCGCCGGGCCAGGGCGAGGACGGTGGAGGTCTTGCCGGTGCCGGGGGGGCCGTAGAGGAGGAGGTGGGGGAGGCGGTTGGTTTCGACGAAGCGGTTGATGGTCGCGATGATGTCTTGGTGGCCGGAGACGTCTTCGAGGGTGTCGGGGCGGTATTTTTCTACCCTGGGGTTTGGGGTTAGTTATGGGTGAGTCTCATGGGGAGGGGGGGAGATAGATATACCATGGTAGGGTATCTTCAGCTTCTACTGGGAGGTTTGCGGCGCTTCTCTTGCCTTGGGCGGTCTGCTTCGAGGAGAATGATACTGCATTGTCTTCAATATCCACTGGGGCGTCCACGTCCATCTCATCTTCGTAGTCAGACATATTTGCGGGTTGAGGGGTTGAATGGCAAACTGTAGAGATTTAATGTGCTCCTAGCCTTGCATCTCAGTGAAGCTCTGGACCTCAGGGTTTGGGGGACGCGCCAGACGCGTAAAGGGTTGGTGCCTCAGGCATGAATAAGGTACCACATGGGTACTCGAAGACTCGGGCTGCAGAGTGCAAGTAAGGGCATGAGGCTGTACCTTTTTCTGTGGGAGCATGTATATTTACTTTATTATTTTATTATTTATTATTTATTATTTAATATTGCTTGATTTCTGATATAACCCTGCCCTCGTGCAAAACAAAACCGAGGACTTTTAAAACATTAACACGTGTGCATTAATCTTACTCCTCTTCCATATTCACTGGGTTTATTCACTGGGTTTATCTTAATTCAGTGGATTAATTTATACAGTATACCCCTCACAAAGTAATCGTGGTCGCTTGTATCGCTTCCCCCATCGCTAAGCTAATCGATTGCAGATTGCGGGTGGCCGGGGATTTTTGGCCTGTGTCCGGGACTGTTGCCCGCCCTGAACTGCCAGTTTTTGCGACGCGAACACCAACCTCACCATTATTCGAGCTGTACCTGTCACTCCCACCAACCTTCGACACTCAACGACCACCTCGACCACCACGACCACGACACATATACAGCATACAGCGACAGCGATACCTTCAGCGACTGATATAGAACTATTGCATCGATTGCGCAAGTACCGCCACGATTGAACGACTGCGTTGCGGCTGCCTGCGCCATTCCATTTATCCACCGACAACCACCATCGCGTTGAACACCCACAGGACGAGCAAACGCGCGACAATTACCTTACAGACACGATAGTCCGAACCAGCAAACATCAATTGTGTATACATTACCTTTGTGTCCTACGCCTCACGGCTTTCCCTCGTCCGCCTTTCCGTCATGAATCGCAACAGTCGATCGCGATTGTGAACGTCATTGCCATACTTCGGATTTTTGTGGAACAGCAGACCACGGATAGGAACAAATTACCACTGAAAGGGAGAGCGGCTTGGACCGAGTAGGACCGCAAAATGTTACAGCTGAAGCCACGACAGGCGGTGGAGGAGGCTGTGGAGAACTGGGACGACGATGACCTGGACATTGGAGGAGACGACTTTGCATTCCCGAGCAGGACCGTGTCGATCGCGACAAGTGCCGGTCTATCTCACCACCGAGAGTCTATTTCATCGCGTCTATCTATTCGCTCGGACTTTGACTCAAACCACGGAGACGAGGAACGTCAAGTGCAGGTACCGGGCGACGACGAGAGGTCCAGACACGATGCTATAGCAGCAGCAACTAGGGCTGGCATCCCACTGCCACAGAATGTTCCGGCCTCAGCGCTTATGGGAGGGACGATAAAGCGGTTGGGCGGAAAGAAGGTAAAGAAGGTTATACAGCAGGATGACTGGGACGACGACCTTGAGCTGCCCACCGTTGGAGGAAAGGGATTCCAAATCAGGAAGCACGACCCGAGCGAGTTCCCTGATGCTCTACGACAGGTCAGCGGCCCGGGAGGAAGCCAGTCTGGCTTGGTGACAAACGAATTCAGCAGCCCCGAATTTGCCAAGTTTGATGAATTCGACAAATACGCTACCATCAGGCCAAAGACTGCCGGCTCTGGCCACGTTAACCTGGACCAGTTCCGCGACGGCGATGATGACGATGATTTCTTTGGTGGGGGAGGTGGCACTATCAAAGTCACGAAGAAGCGCCTGGTGAAACCCGTCACGGTCATTGTTCCACCCACTCCGGTAAAACCAGGGTCCAAAGAGGATGATGACTTTGAGAGCGACTTCCAATTACCATCCGACGGAAAACCACTCAGATTATCTATCGGAAAGGATATCCCCAAAACCCCGGCAAGCTCGCAAGATGAGTTTGACGAGTGGGGCGAGGGAAGCTTGGGAACAAGGTTTGGAGGGACGCGGAGATCCGATGGTCGCTCTAATAGAAGCTCATCTGCTTCCGCGCTCAGCCCCAGCGTTTCCAGCTCTATTACAATTGAGAGCGAGGATGAAGGCCTCGATGGACTTGTTCTTCCAACTGGCCCATTTAACTTTGAGGATATCCTCAAGAAGCGCCAGGAAACCCAATCACCCGAACACCAGGAAGTCCAAACCCCAGCCGCAAAACCTGAGTCAACCAGGCCACCTGCAGCTCGTCTTTCATCCAAAGATGACTTCCTCTTTGGTCTTGAGATTGGCGATGGCGATGTCTTCAATTCAGGCCGTTTGACCCATAACCGCAATGTCAAGGTCAAGACAAGCCGTCCAATGAGCCCACAACGACCAAAGACCTCGGTTTCGTTGAAATTTACGGATAAACCATCACCACCAGTGGGCTCCTCAAGGCTTCCCCGGCCACTCGGCCATGAGAGGCATGCTTCAAATCTCGATCCCGTTTCGGAGAGTGGAGGTCCTATTTCAGCGCAGGCGAAACGGACGCATTCGAGACTAGGACATTCCTCGCAATCATCCGTTAGCAGCATACCAACACCCGCCACCCCCACATCTGTACAATCTATGCCACCATTAACACCACGCCGACGTGATCTCACACAGAAGCCGTCTCTCAATGCCCTGCGCAATGAGCCGACGACGACCAATGCTCAGCTACTCAAGTTGAAGAGGTCGATGCCTATTATAAGACACACCAACTCACCCGCAAAACCAGCGGTAAATCGCTTCGACAGGCCATCTTCCCGAACCGACTCAAACAGCAGGCCGAATTCAATAATCAGGCCCAAGACCCCAGTTGACCGGGAACGATCGGGCGCGGATAGCAGCATGTCTCATGCGAGGAGAAACCCAGTTCCGTTCCTGCCAGCAGGGAACTCGACCGCACAGTCTCATCATGTTACCATCAAAACCTCCCGCCACTTCCGTCAAAATGACTCTACATCCTCGATTTCTAGCGACTACAGGTCTTCGTCTCGTGCTATGTCTCGAACGACAATAAGGTCTCCGAGTCCCAACCGCGCAAGGCTAAGAGGTCCTGAGGCATTGGCTCGGGAAGCTGCCTCAAAGCGACAAGTCACGAAGCCTCACAAACAACGCCAATTTGGCGATGGACGTGAGTTGGACGGGTTTGATGATCTACCTACGTCTCAGACTATCGAGCAGAAGTACACTAAACAGCCTATCGGCCGAGGACCACCAAAGGCTCTCATGCGGAATAAAGTTTATCAGAACACTATCCCAGATAGGAGTGTCTCGACGACGCCGCTGCCAGGTCCATACTCACCTGCGAGATATGAGAATCGTTATGAGAACCTACCGAGATTTGCACGAGACACGAATGCAAGCCGCATGGCCAGAGAGCAGGTGTTGTCTCAGCGCACGCCGTCGTCGCAGGGTGGCCCGTTGTCTACGCTGACGAACCAATGGAAAGCTCAAATTGCGGCGAAGTCTAACCTTCAGGCAACTCGCCCGCCGCAATCACTTCGAACAAAGAAGAGCAAGCCAGTGCAGCAGAGACCGCATCTCATCAAGCCACTCAGCGACACCAGCAAAACCACAAAATGTACGCCCGCCATTCCATCTCCCTTCTAATTCAAAAGCAAATACTAACATGCCCCCCCTAGCCGTCAAGGGAATGACCTACAACCCAACAACCTACCTCTGGGAAGGCAACGAAAACGACCTCTCTCCCTTCGACGCCCCCGCCGTCGACTCCCCAACCCCCTCCACCATCCCCCCGCACCTCTTCCGCGAAAAAGAATCCTCCACCCCCCGCCCCGCCCTCATCACCAACATCAACGCCTCCCAAGGCGTCCAAGTCGTCGGCGGCATGGTCTTCGACCCCCAACGCATGTGCTGGCTCAAAGTCCCACAGCAACAGCGCGGCAAATCGCGCTCCCGCAACGCCTCCGAGGGCGGCGACACAATGGACGGCTTCGACGCCCTCGACGACGAGGACGAAGACGTCTTCAAAGACGTCCCCGACCTCGAAGACAAGCCCTCCGCCTCCTCGCTCGACAAGGACGCGCACGAGTCCGGCGGCGGCGGCAGCGGACAAGGCCGGTCGCGCAAGAGCGGCGGCACGGACAGCGGCGGGCTCAAGGACGACTGGCTCGTCGGGGAGGAGTTTGACGTCGGGCCTGAGTTTGTGCGGCGCCAGCGCGAGGAGGAGGAGCGCTGGAAGAGGAAGGTGGAGAAGTGGATTGGGAGGGATCGCGACGTCGTGGATCGCGAGAGTAATTGGCGCTGGCGCATTCGCGATGTGGTTAACCAGCTGTAAATGGTAGATGAAGATGGTGGTGGTGATTGGGATTCGCTGATGACTTCTGCGTTGGGCGGAAGGGTTTGGATAGAAAATCGCTGCAGAGCGGGGCGGGGGGTATGTTGTGCGATCTGCTGTGTGCGTATGCTTGTTGCTTGTTGGATGCTTCTTTTTTTGCTTGGGATGGAGGGGGCGGGGCATAGATGGGAGGTATTGTCGCTTGGGTTGGCTATGAATGGGGGGCGCTTTGGCATATTGGCTGGGTTTTTGATGTGGTTGGGAGGAGGAACGGGGGGACGGTGGGGGGTTACGAAAAAGATGAGATGATGTTATGACTGTGATGAATAGTAGCAAAAGCAAGCAAAGCAATTAATACTCCTGCCCACACACATCATACTTCTTTATATCTTCAAATGTGAAATCTAATGATCTATGTGTATCTCAAGCTGCCATTCTGGTTGATACCAGGCTGCTGCTGCACCCATTATGATCTCAGCACGGTACAGTGGCAACTGCTGTTCATGGAGGTTCTCATCTACGTTACCTCAAACTTTATATAGAAACCGATCACGGGTTTCGGCATCGCTCATTACCAAGAAATTATCACTTTACAGACAGACTCACGATGCATGGGGCTCTCGTGAGTTATGATAACGCCAACCCCCACTACGGAACCAATTCTCCGGATAGGAGGATAATCGAGAGTGGTTACTGGAGGTTTCTACTAAGGGACAGTGATGGTGGTGGCAGAGATGGCGATGACGAGAACAGCTGGTGACAGTAGGATGGCTAGCAGTGGGGAGTGTGCGGCAGTGCGGAGGCGATGTCGGTGAGAATCCGGAGACCAGTGGTGGCAATGGCTTGGGGCTAGGAGTAGTAGAGGGAGTAGTAGGGGGAGAGAGGGGATAGTCGGGCCTTGGAGATTGCCTGGTTCAACTGGTTATGAGTGAAGGGAACAGTGATCCGCTCGGCTCGGGTTGTGATAGTATTAGTGGCGGCAGCAATGGGGCGCGTAGGATACAACATTTATAAAGAACGAGATACTTTTAACTTCTGTATTTCTTACTTCTACGATCCCATATATACAGCCAACACCCAAATGCGCAGAGAGACAGATAAAAGGATTATACAACACCGCCGTGCCTTAAGCCTGGGCCTCCCCGTACGTGATCTGCGGCGGTGGCTGCTCGCCTGCCGCCATGAAGTTCGTGTTTGGGTTCCCCGTCTCCTTCGCTGCCGAGCAACGCGCCATTGTTGGAGAGCTATAAAACCGTTAGTCTCACATTTCTATTTTAAAGTAGGGTGGGAGTGAAACATACCTTCTCGAAATAACATCTGTGAAATAAAAGTTGTCAATGACCTTCTTCAGCGGCTCGTTGGTCGCCTTGCTACCCTTGTTCTGGTCCACCAACTGCACCTTGCTCAGCTTACCGAGCGACGTCGGCTCAACGACATCGTAGCTCGCGAGCGCGGGGCTGATCTCCACCATGCGGTCACGGAGAGCGGCGACGTCGTCGTATGGCAGCGGTGCGCCAAGGAACTCGGACGCCGCGCGGAGGATCTTCCAGTCAGTGCGCGAAGCACCTGGTAACGAGGTAGCAGCACGAGTCATCTGGACGCGACCCTCGGTGTTGACGTACGTGCCAGACTTCTCAGTGTAGGCTGCGCCGGGCAGGACGACATCGGCGAGTTGAGCGCCCTTGTCACCGTGGTGACCCTGGTAGACCACGAAGGCGTCCTTGGGGATGTCGGCGGCGTTGATCTCGTCAGCGCCGATGAGCCAGACGAACTTGGGCTTGGTGTTGCCGACCTCAGTGGACGGGGTGGTGAAGCCAACCTCGTAGGCTCCGGCGCGGGATGCGGCGCGCTGGAGGACGTTGTAGCCGTTCCACTCCTCGGTGAGGAAGTTGGGGTTCTTCTCGACGAAAGTGCCGACGTTCTCGTAGATGGCCTTGGCGTCAGCGTGGTCAGTCACTCCGGATCCAATGATGATCATTGGGTTCTTGGCAGCCTGGAGCTTCTTTCCGAATGGGCCAGCGAGAGCCTTCTTCAGCGCAGCGGCGTCGGTACCAAGGTGCTCGAACTCGAAAGTGGACTCGAACGACTCGCCAACAACGGCAATCTCGAGATCGGAGCGGAGCCATTGCTTGCGGATGCGAGCGTTGAGAACCGCAGCCTCGTGGCGAGGGTTGCATCCAATGATCAAGACGGCGTCAGCATCCTCGACACCCCAGATCTTGGAGTTGAATAGGTAGTTGGAGCGGACGTCAACACCGTGAGCGATTGGCTGGGATCCGTTAGGCTGGTCGAGGGCGAGGTTGTCAGAACCAAGTTTGTTCGCGAGGTCCTTGGCTGCCACCATGGACTCGACCTCAGTCAGCTCACCAGCAATGAACTTAAGCTCGTTGCCCTTTGGCGCAAAGTCACGGTACGCAGCGCCGATTTCTGTAAGTGCCTGCTCCCAGGTCGCTGGCACAAACTTGTCTCCGTTGCGGATAAGTGGCGTGGTGAGACGCTGGGTCTTGAGGCCATCGCACGCAAATCTGGTCTTGTCGTCAATCCACTCCTCGTTGACGTCGTCGTTCAGTCTTGGGAGGATTCTCATGACCTCCAGTCCGCGAGAATCGACGCGAATGTTGGATCCGAGACCGTTAAGGACGTCAATGGACTCAGTGTGCTTCAGCTCCCAAGGCCTTGCGCGGAAAGCGTATGGCTTGGAGGTGAGGGCACCAACTGGGCACAGGTCGATGATGTTTCCAGACATCTCGGAATCCAAGTTCTTCTCGAGGTATGTACCAATCTGCATGTCGTTTCCACGTCCGGTAGATCCAAGCTCCGGAGCACCGGCAACATCGTTGGCGAATCGAATACATCTCGTGCAGTGAATGCAACGGTTCATCGAAGTCTTGATTAAAGGACCAATGTTCTTGTCCTCGGTGGCACGCTTGCCGCCGATCTCGTGGAATCGTCCGCGGTCTGCACCGTAACGCATTGACTGGTCCTGGAGATCACACTCACCAGCCTGATCGCAGACTGGGCAGTCGAGGGGGTGGTTTGCCAGGAGAAACTCCATGACACCCTCGCGAGCTTTGTGTGTAAGAGGCGAGTTGGTCTTGACGACCATGCC
This sequence comes from Pseudogymnoascus sp. SDFLT0511, assembly GCA_030180035.1. Classification (NCBI taxonomy): domain Eukaryota; kingdom Fungi; phylum Ascomycota; class Leotiomycetes; order Thelebolales; family Thelebolaceae; genus Pseudogymnoascus; species Pseudogymnoascus sp. SDFLT0511. The sequence goes on along the minus strand of JASCQD010000005.1, from coordinate 336,493 downwards.
GGGCTGGACTGGCCATGCGCAGGATGCGACAGGCTTAGGTGCCTTTTCCACTTCGACCAGGCACATACGACAATTTCCGGCAATCATAAGTTTTCTATCTCGATTAGGGTCGTGAATTCGATATCGTGTCTAGGTAGGACTTACTCATGATAACAGTATCTATGAGGAGTCAGCAAAGATCGATTTGTGTACCAATTGAGTGATTACATACCTTGGAACGACGCTCCCTGCTTTCTCGCAAGCTTGAATTAATGCCGAGCCAGCTGTTAAAATCGTAAGTTTGGTCCCAATCCCCTCACAACACTTCACGTACCCTCAATTGAGACCTTCTTGCCATCTGCAGAGCATAATTAGCACAATCCCATACAATGCATCACATAACCCAATGCCCCATACCTATAGTAAGTTCGACCTCCGCTTGTCTCCGTCCCGACGTCGAGAAAGTCCTGGCCGCATTGACGCTCTGCGCGCCCCTCCGAAGGGCCGACCTAGTGATCGTTTGCCGCAGCATCGTGCCTTTCATCAACTACCAAAGGAAACGAAAAGAGGCAGTGCTGTACAGCGGCGTGCGTTGTGTATTCACCTCTATTGGGAGTCGGCTGGCGGTAGTCGAGCTCACTGCCAAACGCTGTGATATTGGGATTTAGCGCGTATTATTACTAAACGGTATGGTGTCTTGTGTGATTGGCTGCGGGGCCTCGGTTGCGGATTAATGATAATCCGCCGGGACGATATGATGCAAAATTATTATGGGAAGGAAACCTTTCTTCTTCTTTCTTCTTTACTCATTCAGAGCCTATTATTGTCGAGTAGCTGGTGCAAACTCCCCCGTTTCGACGGAATGATTGTAAGATCTGGCTTCTCGCTATCATGTGCTCGAGAGCACGGATTCGAAGGCGCTGTAATGGATACGATTGAGAGCCTCTGTTTACACGCTTGATGATCTATGTTTCTTACCGACAGCCGCTACATTTCACCTCTTCCCTTTATTAGAGCATCTTATATGATGAATGAACACCCTTTACGGATACTATAACATGAGATACAGGTGAACCGTGCCGCAGGCGACTACGACTACTGAAACCGCCCTTTTCGACTCCCATCTTCGCCATCCCAATCAGCCTTCTCTTTCTTTTCGTTTTATTTCCTCCCATTCATCTTTCCTCCCCCCCATCTTCCCAGGATTTCAAATGATGAACAAATTGGTCCGTGTTACTGAGGGGCCTCAAGAACCCCATTATGGCGATACACCAGCACTTCGTGCACTTCTGATTGAAATCACCTCTCCCCCATCTAGTGATGGGGTGAGTATTCGATGAACTCCACCATGTAGTATGTTCCGAGTATTATAATGTGCCCTATGTATACAAGGAGAAGCCGTATATTTATAAACAGCTTTAAGCAAGGCGTAACAGTGTATTTACCACTGCATCCGTCTAATGGAATCGGCAGTGATACGGCATGGTTGGTTACATGAGCCACTTCTGCCGCTGGGTAGATCCTCCAGCTGTTGATGTTACACTCTTGTATTCGTGAGAATATTTCTTCGGCGAGAATACTTGGTCGGCGAGAAGACGGCATCGATGAGAAGACGAGTCGGTGAGAAACTTGCATCGACGACAAGACTACATCAGTGAGAATTCCCCCATGGTAGGACCACAGTAACACGCACAATTATGAGGCTAGCACTTCGTACAACAATATCCACACAATTATATCACTTTCTGGGTCATTGAATTCCCAGACTAAGTTTGATCGTTGCCAGTTGCTCAGGCTACCATGCAGCACTTCAGCACTTATATATAAATTCTCGAGGCCGCTGCTTCAACAGAGATATCCCCCGTGACTGGGAGTTTTGCATATCTCTATCCATCGTGTAATATATATCTTGCCTTGGCTTGTAACAACCTATTCCTCTGCAATCCCTAGCCCAGTTCCGGGAGAAATCTCTATAGGAATGGTTTTGTTGATTAATCCCAGTTTTGCGAAGTTTGAGGATCCAATGCAACTAGCAAATGATGAGTGGCAGGTTTCTGTCGGAGAGCCATCCACAGATATTGTACGAACGGGCCACTCCTGCCGCTGGGTGAGTCTCTAGTTCTTGATGTTCCACTCCATTTTTGTGAGAACATCTTGTTGACAAGAATTATTGGTGGGTGAGAAGAACCGCAAGGCGAGAAGAACTGCAATAAATGTCCAAACTAGCAAGACGGCGGCCTCAATATGGGTACCAGATGTGTTGACGCGGACCACTGGTATCTACATACCGTCTCGTATTCAGTACATCTTGTCTCATTCTTGTCACCGGCCGGAGTAGAGAATTATAATATTTCTCAGTTTCACTGTTAGGAGTTATTTATACCGCAAACTACTTACGAACGCACCCTGGCCTTGCTGGCGTAAATCCTTCATTACCTCCCTTGACCGTCCTGATGCAGCTGAAACAAAATGAAGTCTAATGCTATTTTTTGCCAGTGTCTTAGGTTTCCGGCTCCAGGAAGTTGCCGTGGTGAGATAAAGCAAGAGAAGCGATCTCACAAAGATTTCTCCCAGAAAATGGGACGAGGAAATAAATTGTCACCTGTGAAGTCAAAGCGAGATATAAACTACACGAGATTGCCTCAAAGGGTCTACTAAAATGGCTGAATAAAGACGTGCAAAAAAAACCTCGTTATAGGGGGTGCCACTGCATCTTTGTGCAAATTATTTCTCGAGAGCTTTATATTAGAGAAGGGTTATTTGACAAGCAAAGGGGCAGCAACCTGATAATCCTTATATTTATGTGCCAGGTATCTGCTGAGGGTCCTGTCTGGCACCCCATGCCAAAAATCCAGCAAACAAATCGTCGGGCCGATACGAATCCTATAGGCTACTATTATAGAGCACATAAAGGGGATCGCACAATGGCGGTAAGGAAAGCACCGAAGACATTGTAACCGGTGAGAAATTTACACCGGCAACAGAACCAACGGTGACAACAGTTCCTCTACCGTATCAAATATCGCTGACCATGTAATAGTAATAACAACCCTATATCATAGAAATTCCAATAGGTCCTGTACCTTCTTCATTTCATCATCTTCGGTCTTCCTCATATTGCTTGCTTCCGCTACTACCAACATCGCCTTCTTAGCTAATATATCCAGACTGTCCTTAACTGCGTCAATCTCTTCCCTCGTCTCAACATAGTTCGATATTGTATTCTGTGACACCTGGACTACAAGACTCGATATGATGGCGATCTCTTTCTCCATGCACCGGATAAATGACGCCCAGCAAGAAGAACCACCGACAACAGCAGCTATGCCAACAAGAACACACTCCCATCCAGTCATCTTCTCTCTGAACGAGGCACAAACCCGTGTTCTATCGCATATAGAAGTATGCACGGGGCATAAACCCGTGTCTACGCCATCCCATATATCCATAGCCCTGTCTGGCTCAAACTTTGGCTCGCCGCAATAGAGCCAATGTCCAGAGGCATTCGCGGCAATATCACCTTGTTGCAAATCACCTCTTGGGTGAAGTCGTCTATATGACCTCCCTTGCAGTGGTTCCGGAGAGGCTGCGTCGGTGGAGACTTGTTGGGGATTTGGTACTAGGAGGGCTGAGGTAGAATGGAGTTTGTGTGATATGTTTGCCTGATGATACGCAATATCCCTGTTTCAATATCTGATATCACAAGCCAACGGGCCACAAATTCACAGACAAGCAATAGCATAAAACCAAAGTAGGCGAGAACATGGCATTGTGATAGTGTCAGCACTGGAAAGATATGCTTTACTATCCCAGTCGACTGGAAACAGTGAGACTAAATTTGATATAGTCAGCGCACGCCTCGAAGGCGGCGGCACTCGCCATCAGCTCTGAAACCATCCCATCGATCTGCCATACAACCCCTTCCATTCTGTATGGAAGCCTCAGATGGCTATACTACTTATCCAATCGAGGCCGCTTGGGTTCCCTTCGACCTTGCACAAACAGGAGGACAAGATGCGAGCATTCCAATAGACGTCTACAACTTGTGCCAGAGAATATCCCAAGACAAAACAATGAACGCACAAGATAAAACCTGTCCAAGTATGCGGTGTAGACGGGCTATAGCATATGCGTAGGTATGCCCATCAACCGATGACAGGATCCACCAGCGACAGCACAATACCAGTTGACAGACAGCAGCCATCCACCAGTGAGAAGAACCACCGGTGATAGCATCTGCCCGGACAAGAACCGACACATATCAGTCAAGCTGTGCCAGAAGGGCGAGACGAAAACAATGTCAGCATAAGCTGTATTCGACAGACGCACGTCGCGAGCATAGGGGAAAATATGAGCTGCATTGGGTTTTGGAGAATAAAATACGAGTTGGGTATCTAGCAAGCCTTTTATACTGGTTTCGGAGACGTGATTCCGTCAAGGTTGTTGGGCTTCTGCTCTGGGGATGGGAAAGCCGGGATGGAGCTGAGGGGAAGGATGTATAAAGGCTAGTGATATTTTGAGAGGAGGAGAAGAACGAAATCAAGACACTCATCAGCACACGAACAGTAACGACAAATCAGGCGAGAACATGTATAATTTATCTAGCCCCTCAAGACAACGAACAAGCTCACGATAAAGCACATAGCACATCGCTCTACGCATCCTCATTGTCCGAGCCCAAAAAATTCCTCTCTCAAACTCAAGCAAAATTGCCATGTCCCGCGTATCGCTGTTTTTTCTGGTCCGGAAACAATTTCTTCGATTTTAATTTTTTAATAATCTAGCAAAAGAAATTCCTCGTTTTGATTTCATCGACGGACGAAAAGCTTTGCTCATAGCCTTCCCTTGACCAGGTCCCCCCTGCGAAGAAAACACACAAATATCAGACTCTGGAGAAACAGCAGGGAGGAGGAAGGCGCGACGTCAGCGACGCGGGGTGGGAGTGAGGAGAAGTTCCTACTGGGCAGCGCCGTCGACCTTGGCAATGTATGCGAGGAGGTCGAGCACACGGCGGGAGTAGCCCCACTCGTTGTCGTACCACGAGACGAGCTTGACGAAGTTGTCGTTGAGGGAGATACCGGCCTTGGCATCGAAGATGGAGGAGGCGTTGTGGCCGTTCATGTCGGAGGAGACAACCTCGTCCTCGGTGTAGGCGAGTATGCCTGGGAGTGTTAGTCTGGGTGGAAATTGTGGTGGAGATGGGGGGGGGAACGTACCCTTGAGGGTGGTCTCGGAGGCCTTCTTGATGACGGCCTTGATCTCCTCGTAGCTGGCGCCCTTCTCGATGCGGACGGTAAGATCGACAACGGAGACGTTGGCGGTGGGGACACGCATGGACATGCCGGTGAGCTTGCCGTTCAGGACGGGGATAACCTTGCCGACGGCCTTAGCGGCACCGGTGCTGGAGGGGATGATGTTCTGGGCCGCGGTGCGGCCTCCACGCCAGTCCTTGGCGGATGGGCCGTCAACGGTCTTCTGGGTGGCGGTGTAGGAGTGGATGGTGGTCATGAGGCCCTCAATGATGGTGAAGTTATCGTTGATGACCTTGGCGAGAGGTGCCAGGCAGTTGGTGGTGCACGAGGCGTTGGAGATGACGTTGACGTCGGACTTGTAGGTCTCCTCGTTGACACCCATGACATACATGGGGGCATCGGCGGATGGGGCAGAGATGACAACCTTCTTGGCGCCACCCTTCAAGTGAGCAGAGGCCTTCTCGGTGGTGGTGAAGACACCGGTGGACTCGACGACGTAGTAGGCACCAGTCTCGGACCATGGGATGGCGGCTGGGTCTCTCTCGGTGTAGAAGCGGACGGTCTTGCCGTTGACGATCAGGTCCTTACCCTCGACCTTGATGTCACCCTTGAACTGGCCGTGGGTGGTATCGTACTTGAGCATGTACGCCTGGAAGCAGCGGGATTAGTCAAGTCTTCTTGATTTCTTGTTTTTATGGGTACTGGGTTGTCTTACGGCGTAGGTGGGCTCAATGAAGGGGTCGTTGACAGCGACGACATCGATGTTGTCAAGCTCGACGGCATTGCGGAAGACAATGCGTCCAATGCGACCGAAGCCGTTGATTCCGACCTTTGTGGGAGCCATCTTTTTGAAAATGTTAGTATTGGTGTCTATGGCTGTAGAGAGTGGATAGGGAGAGTTTGAAGATGTTTTGCGTGGTTATAATTCTCAAACTGTTGAGAAATCCCAGCTGGACAGAAGGCTGATGTCACGAATGAGGGGTATAAAAGCTTCGACGCAGCACTTGCTCTGCTCAGCTTTGCAGCTCATCCGGCAATTCCAAGCCTACATAGAGGCATGCTGGGCAGTGCTGATGCTGATGATGATGAAGAGTACTCACATTGTTATTATGGGTTGGATTTGTTTTGTGTGAGGTTGATAAACAAGTGATTGTTGTTAGGACGAAGAAAAAGAGAGAGGATGGAGGGGCAGTTGAGGTTGGGCGGGAAGAAAATAGCCGATCATCCCACGTCCTATCCCGTTCACCTACTGGAGTATGTACTTAGTAGTACTGTATGTACTGCATGTATACTTAGGGCCGATACAGCGCGAGGGGGGGAAGGGGAGAGATGAATCATCGTAATCGCAGGAGAGCTGCACTCTCTCTTAGCCGTACAAATCATAAACTCATAACCAAATCAGACCAAGTAAGAACGATTATTACACATCAAATAAAGGTCTCATATATTCCCTCTGATATATAATATAAATCTGGCCCAATCAGCTATTTCAGATATGTCTAGCTATGACTACTTCCATTGATATTTATCATTGATTATACTACATTTTTATATTCCTTTGCCGCCGCTGTCTCCCGTCGTCTCAGCCTTGCCCTGAATCGTTGCCCATGATCGTCTGAGTTTCCCCTTACTCCGCATTCCCGATGGTGGTCCCCAAGTGGTCTCGTTCCTCTCGATTGCCTGCGCCTTGAGGGATATTGGCGATATTGGCGATATTGGCCGTCCTTGGCCCGTCATTCTTGAAGGAAAGCACCGGAGCTTCGGCAACAGACGTGCCCTTTGCCCCGGATTGTTTTCGCAGAGCTGCTCTAACTGGGCTATAAGCGGTTGATCGCGAGGTTATTCGTCTGCTCGTCTTGGAAAGTCAAAAATCGAGCGCATACTTAGGTAAATATTACATTTTTGACGAGTATCACCAGATGCATCAACCATCGCGTGGTACGCACACACTCACACACCACATTTCTGGTCTAGACGCCGGTGTCGGTGAGGGATCGGTGAGTGATAAGGCTCAGGCGGCCCTTCTTCCCTGTGCGGCGTAAGCTAAGAGGGCAAGACTCGTTAAAGTGCCGTAATCTTTTGCCACTCCACGGCCGCAATCAGTCCCAGTCGCTCCCAATCAGTCCCAGTCACAACCCACCGTGCCCAGCATCATCCAACGCCATCAAACACCATCAAACACCGCGTGGGCCAATTGCAGCCGTGGAATTGATGACGTTGACGCTCTCAACGCCTCGATTGACTTTTGCTTATTGCTCATGGCTTTTGTTCTTAGAGCTCATAAGCTCCTGAGCAAGCTCTTATCCGCCGCTCGGTGGCACTGCAAAGCTGTTACTGCAAGTAGCTACAAGTAGCGGCGGATAAGAGCTGTTAGTGAGCAGAGCAATTTGTTATGGGACTGACAAAATTCTGGTTCGCCATGGCGAATGGCGCCAAGAGAGAAAAAAATGGAAACGGCTCCACACGTGACACATTTCGTACGTATCCACGTGATATCGAGTAATTTCCACCATATCACGTGATATAAATACTGTATCCGCGAATTAAAGAGAAATAGCTGTAGGGACAGTTCCTACAAGCTCATATATTGCTACAAATCATACGCCCAAGCTCCAATGGCACCTCCAACACCATTTTCAAATCCCATCCTCCCAAAACACGTGCCTTCCCGGCTTCACAAGTAATTCATGATGTATGTAAAATCCTCGCGTCCCCATTGGCCAATCCCACCAATCCGCTTACTACTCTGCCGACCACCCGCCCGTAACATTTACCTGTTCTCCCTCGCTTAACCTCCCTCCTCCTACGAAATTTAATGCGGCTCTCTCCAAACCTCTAGCTCCAATCTCGAACCTCACACCTCCTTCCCCAGCACCAGCTGTCACTCAAACCACACAATCCACCTCACCGTCCCGACCGACCCTCACTCTCATTCACCCACCCACGCCGCCGCCATGCTCCGCACGCCCATCACCCGCGCCGTCGGCACCGCCGCACGCTCCGCCGTCATCGCCCGCCCCGTCCAGTCCCGCGCCGCACACGCCATCTCCAACCCGACCCTCGCCAACATCGAGCGTCGCTGGGAGGCCATGCCGCCGCAGGAGCAGGCCGACGTCTGGATGGCCCTGCGCGACCGCATGAAGACCAATTGGGCTGAGCTGACCCTCCAGGAGAAGAAGGCTGGTACGTTTCCCTTTCTCCGGATGCGTGGGCCGAGGTGATGCTGCTGCTGCGCAATTGCACTTGTCCTGCTACAGGAGGTCGTGTGAGGGCTTGGGGAGACGTGTGTGAACCTGTTGCTGACGTGTTTTGTTTCGTATAGCCTACTGGATCGCCTTCGGTGCCCACGGTCCCCGTGCCGTCACCCCCCCAGGAGAGGGATGGAAGGTCGCCGGGTACACAATCGCCGCCGTTCTCGTCTCCTTCGGCATCTTCGCCGGTGCCCGCGCCTTCGCCAGGGGCCCACCAGCCACCATGACCAAGGAGTATCAGGAGGCATCCAACGAGTACCTTCTCGTACGTTTCCCCCTCCCTTCCCCCAAAACACCACCTTGACGAGAGCACCCTCACTAACATCTCACTCCCTCCCACAGGCCCAGAACTCCGACCCCATCAGCGGTCTCTCCTCGGAAGGCTACAAGGGCCCTGGAATGGTCCAGTCCCCACCAGCCGCCAAGAAGTAAAGCACGTCTCCGCCCGGCTACGACGAATAATAGACTCTTGTACTGTACAACCTCGAACCCGATCCTCGGCGCAACGGCCGTTATTCCGTTTGCCGCGCTTTTCCACTCTGTTCCCGCGGTTATTTCTTTTGTTGATGAGGTGCGGCGGGGGGTGCCGGGAGAGTCGGCGTGGGATTTGTACAAAGATGATTTTTTGAGGGGAGGTAGAAAGTTTTGGGAAGGAGGGGGGGGAGAGAAAGGGATGGGGGGAGCGGGTTATTTTTGTGCATAGAAATGGAAGGTTGATTTTGTTCCATCTTTGTATGCCGTGTCCCATCTATGCGTTTGCAATTGTCGGTGTCTTCGTGACTGGAGATGTGCTTGGATCGTTTGGATAAAAGCCAAGGAAATATCTGAACTGAATGGTTCGAACGATGATTTCAATCTGAGTGGTTCAAAATAAAGGGAGGTCCCCTGGAAAATTGGCCTCCTAACTCTGGTGCAGGTTCCCGCATCCAACATTCTTCGTCGCATCAGCCTTCGTGGGGCGAGGGTATTGCAATAACAAAGCATCTGAGAGACAGGGAGAGGATAATGATGTCTGGTGCTTATGTACTTAAGCCGCCGATCACGCCCTTCTCTGTAAAATCTTTACCAAGGATTAAGATTCGGGCACAAGACCAAAGGTTCAAGGGGCTGTGCAATGTCTCTCTGTCCTCCTTGTCTGGCGAAGTGGAAATATTTCCTGCTATAACCGCTACCCCGATTTCTTTTTGACATCCGATCCTGTTGCCGCTGTCATCTTGTCGCCTCGCAGAAGCTTTGTCAGTGCAATATTCTCACCTCTCGAATGCTGTTGTCGAAACCCTTGTTGGTTCGCTGGATATCAAGGACTCCCCGTCATGTCACAAAAGAATGAGGGCCAACGGTGAGAGCAAACAAACTCATCACAGGTTTTCGGTATAGAGTTTTCGGTGACGGCAGGCGAGACAATAGCATTGACCGCTAATGAGAAGGCTATCGGTGACAGCAAGTCTTTCACTTGTTTCCATTTCACCGGGAAAGAAGCGCACATAGCCTGCATTATTTCGTCACTTTCTTGCTGTTAACAGCAACAGACAGAGCCGTAACGTCTTCCATATACCCATTTCATCTACCACGAAACCTCCATACCGAGGGTGGCATTGTAGATATACTGCTAAAAGGGCGATGCTTTGGTCTTATGTCGGAATCTGCCCCAAAGCCCGCAATAGCATTGTCACAGTGCCATTTGTTTCATGATCTTAATACTTAGCAAAAATCCCATCTCATATCTATCAACCTTACAGATAAGGGCGAACTCGAAGGTGTCAGCAACTTCGAAGAATCTCAAGTGAAAATCCGGCGTGCGCTTGACAGACTATAAATATTTCTCCATCTGTCTTCCCCCACTGCCCTCCTTTTGTTACAAATACGCCTCTACAATCTGGCCTGCGATTTCAGGACACTGCCAACCGGTATTGAAAAGCTGTTTGATATGGATCCCCGGGCCGACAGGAGCTAATCCTGTTATCACTTTGAGGGGAGGTGAGAATCTTGTAACGACAGCATCTGAGAGGTGAGAAGACCTGGCAGCGACAGCATTGGCCATCAACAAGAAGGCTTAACGGTAACAGCAGGTGGTTTACATATTTCTACTTCACTAGGCACGGAGCTCAGTATTAAGATCAGAAGTTGGGGTTTTTCCACAGCCCGCAAAACAATCCAAATAACTCTTTTAGCTAGTGGTTAAGCCTATGGATCTTAATCGTTGACAAGAATTTCAACTCCTATCTATAGATCTGAGAAGGGCGGACGCCGCAGTTCTCAGTGAATCAGCGCTCAGCGTCATTATGCCATACTCTGCCCTCTCCCTACCCCAAACTCGCCAATCCTCAAAACAATCACGCCGTAAAGTGCATATAAGGGCCTTCCAGCATGGACGTCGTCCGTCTCTTCTCCTCATCTGCATTGATACCGCAAATTCCTGTAGCTTGGGGTTTCTCTCCTCTCACATCTGCAACGGATCCCACTCCTACTACGCCGCCACCCTTGGCCCAGAGCCCCTGTCGCATGGGGTTATGTTACCCCTGAAATTTTGGGCAGCTTTGCCATCTACGCACGAATTTCGCATTACCACCAAGCAGCTTGCAGCCTACAGGCGCTTTGTGCGGAGCGGCGCAATCCAGGTAAAGGCCAGCCTAGGAGAGGGTAAAAAGACAAAGAAGGAGAGGAAGGGGGCTTGAGTGGGACGCCTGCACCTCACTGTCAGCAAGGATCCATGTTAACGGTGAAACGGTGACAGCAGGTAGCATTCGAGAGGTGAGAAGATGGCACTAGCAACAGCATTAGCTGTTAACAAGAATTTAGGAACTTCCAAGTCTCCAGAGGCTTGGATGTACCAAGCGGCAATTTCCTGAGGGTGGGTGACAATCACATCACCCGGAACAGCGTACGGGCGTTCCACATCCAACAAGACAGGCTCAGAGTTGAGGACCGAGAGCCTATCATGATAAGAATTTAGATCAACAGTGACAGCAGCCATATAGAGGTGAGAAGATGGCACTAGCAGTAATCGGTACGTCCTCCGTTATAGGGATATTTTGGATTTTCTTTACTCCTAGCCGTGGAAATGCCCATGATAGAACTTCGTGGAGTATGAATCGTGCTTTCGGTGACCCGAAGCTTAATATCTTCAACATGCCGATTGCAGTCTCCAAGGGTCCATCAACTGGGAGTCGCACGATGTGAGCTATGTGGATGGCTGTGAAATCATTCGCACACAATATTGCTGGATCCCCAACAGCCCTCTTCCACTGGTTGCACACAGGTCCAGAGATACCGATAATTATTATTGACCTGCACTATTTCGTCGTTTTATTTCAAATCAAATCCGCAGTCGTGGCTTGAGCCGGCCTTGTCGGTTTCCAAATCAACTAGAGGCCGACAGGCTTGTCTCGGATCAAGGCTGGCGTCAAGGACCGCCACCAGTCGCATCGGTGTCTATTCCGGGCTTTTAAGGACATATTCGGGCCATATTACGATTGAAAGCGCGCCGATGCTAGGCGCCGTGGGTAGTAACATATTCATATTCCTTGAAACCTCGCGGTCAACCTAGTTATATCCCATGACCATACCTCCTACCCCATCCAGGAAAACGCCCGATAACCATGTAACGCCATTACAAACCTCCCATTCCCTCCCTCACATGCCACTCCCAGCACTCTCCCTCAGCGCCTCAAAACTCGCACTCGAGTCCACCTCCCCCTTCTCACGCTTCTCCTTATCCGCCCACTCCTTCTCCTCCAGCTCCCACGCACTCACAAACTCCCCCCCTTTCCCACGACTCCAATACCCAACCCTCCCCTCCCTTCTCGCCGCCCTCGCATCAACAAGCACATACCGTACCGAGCTCCCAGGAACCTCATACATCGGCTCCCCGAGCAGCATCTCAACCGCAGTGCGCAATCCACGTGCTCCAGTGCCGAGCTCAAGGCCCGTCTGCGCGATGGCGTATAAAGCCGCCGTGGTAAACCGCAGTTCCGCGCCGAAGGTGGCGAACATGGCGGTGTACTGCGCAATGATGGCGTCGCGGGGGTCAGTGAGGATTCTGACGAGGTTGGGGAGGGAGAGCGGGGCGAGGGCCACGGTGACGGGGATGCGGCCGAGGAATTCGGGGATTAGGCCAAAGGTTTGGAGGTCCTGCGGGGATGCCAGGTCGAGGGGGTTGTAGGTTTGCTCGGGGGCTGTTGCGGTTGTCGTGGTGGTGGCGGATGTAGCGTCGGGGATATCAGTGTAAAAGGGGAGGTTCTTGAAGTAGGTGCGTGCGTCTTCTGGGTTCATCGTCATTTGATGTGGTGACGAGGGGGTATTCCGGACCGAGGCCCCAAAACCGAGCGAGCCTTTGGAGAGGCGATTCATAATTATCTTTTGGAGGCCACCGAAGGCACCGGTAAAGATGAAAAGAATATTATCCGTGTTGATTGTGTAACTTTCCGGCTTCTGGGCATTGCCTCCTGGCTGCCCCGAATTGGCACTAAATCCTGGATTGATATTCGCTCCACCCCCACTGGGAGCGCGATTACTTTTCTGGTCATGCTTTGCAGTTATTGTGAGAGTTGTGCCTTCAATAATTTTTAGCAACGCTTGTTGCACGCCCTCACCACCGACGTCCCGCCCGTTCATTGACCTGGAGACGGCCAGTTTGTCAACTTCGTCCAGACATATTATGCCTTGTTCTGCTCGTGCAACATCGTAGTCCGCTGCTGCAAGGAGTCTCTGCACACAGACATCGGCATCTTCGCCTATGTAGCCAGCTTGTGTAAACGGTGTGCAGTCAGACATGCTGAAGGGGACTTCGAGGGCCCGGGCCAAAGTCTTCAATATGTGAGTCTTTCCCACTCCCGTTGGCCCAATAACCATGACGTTTGACTTCTCGATTGTAACTCCTGGGCGCTCGGCAAGGGGATCGTGAAGGGGAGTTTCCCTTCGTATGGGATCATTTCGTATAGTTTCATTCCGTAAGGATTCGTTTCGTATGGGTTCGTACCGTACGGATTCGTTCCGTATAAATTCATTTCGCATGGGTTCGTACCGTAGACGAGGGTATCGGCGTTCTACTTTAGGACCAGGCTCCTCTTCTGGTGTTGGGGCGAACTTCATTGTTTTACTAGGAGCTTCTTATCAAAGCTGAGTGTCAGTATGCTGACGGCATGCTTTACAGAATAGAAACAGAACTTACCATCAGAAAGGTAGGCTTCGTGTTCTCGAGCTCTCCGCTTCCTAGCCTCACGATCCAGCCTCTCTTGCTCCTCTTCCTCTTGCCTTCGAAGTTCGTGCACTCGCTGATAATGGTTATACACAGCTACGGATAGCATCTTCTTCGCCCTCTCTTGGCCAATAACATATTTATCCAGGTGTTCCTTCAATCGTCGAGGTGTGATCCGAGGTGCCCCATGGCTGGATGCTTGGCCCAGCGGACCTCTCGTTGGTCCACCAGGCTCATAGACGCCAGTGAACGGTTGTCCTTGAAAGTCATTTCTGTCGAAAGGGGGTTGTGATACTTTATTAGATGTTGAGAATGCCGCTCTCAGTGGCTGTCTGGCAGTTGATCGCTTGAGGTTGGAGAGAGCGATGTATGATATCCGGACCTGGGTCCCGGCGGTGAGGCTAAGGTCCCCCAATAAGACTGGAGGCATTTTGGGCGAAGGCGAGGATAATATCACATAACTAAGCTTCACAGAACCAAAAACCTCTTCCCCGCCAGCTCCGAATATAATTCAATGGCGTTGTAATCGAAGTTGAGTCACTGTGCTCGGCGATGTTTACCCCAATGGCCGGCAGCGGGGACGAGGGACCACACAAGGTGACAGGCCCGTGAGACTAAGCGAGGGCGGCGGACTGAAGGCTCCGTATCAGTGGAGTGGAGGCGACTATTGGGATCTGATGTCAGATAGAAAGTCGCATATTTCAGAGCCCACGATATTTATTGCAATAGAGAAAGATAATCAAGCTGCTTCCGTATATTATAAAGAGATCTACAGGCAACAAAAAGTTCAGCAGACGCATACAACAAGCACGAGCAGCCAAATACTATAAATCACGTGTTCTCATTTTATCGTTATCAACAGATATACAGATATAGATTCTGGTGGGGTGGACAGGGATGGACGTCATTATTGATTGACTTGCCTCCCCAACAGTCCAGCCACGAATAGAGATTTCACCATTTGAGCCGTAGACAGTAAGACAAACTCTTTTTTGAAGTCTCTAAAGTACCATAATACGTAGGAATAGCCTGCCAGTAGGGAATTTCAGGTATTTTGTAAACATCTTGACTTAGACACACTCCTGCATTCTCCGTGTAGCGCGAATACTTGGAGTATCGTTTCCGTGGACACCATCCTTGGACGCGCCGCAGTCGAATCTCCAGGTTGTCCCTGTCGCCCCTCTCTCAAGATTCAGAACCTAAACAGTCACTTCTTTCGAAAAACAATATCTTTCTGGGTGAATCCAATCTCAATAATCTCAGCTATTAACCTCTTAATACTGCATCGCGACCATGGAGAAGGTCAACCAAGCTTCCGTAAACTCGATCATGAGTTCGCAGCCCGCAGGGCCTCCTGATGGGACTGGTGAGCTTCCACAACTTCCAGGACTACAGTACAGGGCTAAATTCTACGCAGGAGTTATAAAACTCGACCCATGGCTGTCTCCATTCAAAGAGTCCTTGAAGAAGCGATTCAGCAAAGCGCAAGACTGGATATCGGCCATCAACGAGTCCGAAGGAAGTCTTGAACAGTTCAGCAGAGTCAGAGCTCTCCCCCCACCTCCTCCCATCGAGCACAAACTCATTCTTATCAGGGAACTGAGAAATTCGGATTCAATGTCGACGCAAACAACAACATAATATACAGGGAATGGGCCCCCAATGCAACGGAGGCATTCCTTATTGGTGATTTTAGTCAGACCCCTCACCTCGGTGAGCGTACACTGCACGCCGCTAATTCGAAAGTAGATGACTGGAACAGGGAAGAATTGCCCATGAAGAAAGATCCGTACGGTGTTTGGGAGATCACAGTTCCAGCCAAAGATGGGCAACCTGCGATCCCGCATAACTCGAAGGTCAAGGTAAGGCTACACCACTTCATTCTCAACAATAGTTTTCTAACCTAGCATAACGGTAGATCTCACTTGTCCTGCCTTCCGGCGAAAAGGTTGATCGAATTCCAGCATGGATCAAATACGTTACCCAAGACCTTTCGATATCTCCAGTGTACGAAGCCCGGTTCTGGAACCCTCCTCAGTCCGAACGATACGTTTTCAAGCACCCGAGGCCGAAGAAGCCACAAAGCGTGAGAGTGTACGAGGCACATGTTGGGATCTCCTCCCCAGAACTGAGAGTGTCGACCTACAAGGAGTTTACGAAGAACATGCTGCCCAGGATAAAGCATCTGGGATACAATGTCATTCAACTGATGGCAATCATGGAGCACGCTTACTACGCCAGCTTCGGATACCAAGTCAACAGCTTCTTCGCAGCGAGCAGCAGATACGGCACCCCTGATGACCTCAAGGAGCTTATCGATACCGCACATGGACTGGGGATCGTTGTTCTCCTCGATGTTGTGCACAGCCACGCGTCCAAGAATGTCCTCGACGGCTTGAACGAGCTTGATGGCTCTGATCACCTATACTTCCACAGTGGCGCTAAGGGTAGACACGAGCTGTGGGATAGCAGGCTGTTCAACTATGCCAGCCACGAAGTCTTACGATTCCTCCTCAGTAACCTTCGGTTCTGGATGGACGAATACAACTTCGATGGGTTCCGATTTGACGGTGTTACCAGCATGATTTATAGTCATCACGGTATTGGAACGTAGGTTGCTATATATCCTCCCGCACTACACAGGCTGACAAGTTTAGGGGATTCTCTGGTGGTTACCACGAGTACTTCGGCGAAGGCGTGGATGAGGATGGCCTCGTCTATCTCATGATTGCCAATGAGATGCTGCATAATCTGTATCCGGAGTGTATAACAATCGCAGAAGATGTGTCTGGAATGCCTGCACTTTGTCTCTCACTGGATCTAGGAGGTATTGGGTTCGACTATCGATTGGCAATGGCCATTCCGGATATGTGGATCAAGATTCTAAAAGAGAAGAAGGACATCGATTGGGACATGGCAAATATTTGCTTCACTCTGACCAACCGTCGACATGGAGAGAAGACAATCGCATATGCCGAGAGTCACGACCAAGCGTAAGTCCCTATTATCACTACCTTGGACATATTCTTACAAAACGCAGACTGGTGGGCGATAAATCTCTCATGATGCACCTGTGTGACGCGGAGCTTTACACCAACATGTCAACCTTGACTGAGCTGACCCCGACAATTGAGCGCGGAATGGCGTTGCACAAGATGATTCGCCTCATAACACACAGTTTGGGCGGTGAAGGCTACTTGAACTTTGAAGGGAATGAGTTTGGCCATCCGGAGTGGCTTGACTTTCCACGAGTCGGAAACGACAACAGCTTCTGGTATGCGAGACGTCAATTCAATCTGACGGACGATCCTCTCCTCAGATACGGATTCTTGAATGAGTTCGACTCCAGGATGCAGAAGACTGAGGAGAAGTACGGATGGCTTCATTCCGAACAGGCATACATTAGCTTGAAGAACGAATCTGACAAGGTCATCGTCTTCGAGAGGGCTGGCCTGTTGTTCATCTTCAACTTCCACCCGGAGAAGAGCTACGTCGACTATCGTGTCGGTGTCCACAAGGCCGGTACCTACAAGGTGGTATTGAACACCGACTCTAAGGATCTCGGCGGCTTCGAGAGGATCGATGCCGGTACTCGATTCTTCACCACTCCATTCGAGTGGAATGACCGCAAGAACTTCACCCAGGTGTATATCCCAACAAGAACTGCCATTGTAAGTACTTCTAATTTGTATTTTCGATTAATATTTTTATGCAGAAACTAATGCAATGCAGGTTCTCGCGCTGGAAGAGACGCTTTAGGCCATTAATTTTACATCTGCTACTTTCCTTTTGTAATTAGAATTTTTCATTATTTTGTGAGCGAGCTTGGAAAAATATTTAGTGTTAGCTACGACATTCAGCGATCTTAGTTAGTCCATGGCAAATTATAAAAGGGATATTCGTCTCCTGAATGCTGTTTTTGTGCAGCCGAGATAATTAATGTCCTTCGCCCGGAGGCCCGTGAGACAAATTCCGTTTTCTCCTATTAATCCGAGTCAACCGGGACATCCCGACATCACGTGAATTTGGTAGTTGAACTGATATCTGTCCTCGGGCTGTATGAATTAAAAATTATCTCCAAAGATTCCATTCAGCAATATGAGTTGTGAATAACGCGTCCAATTATATATAATTCAACGATAGGTATGGCAAATCTCCCACATGGGCCGATGGAGCGCTGTTGTTGACATACTCCGTACGGACTTAGTCTGCCAAGATATTTTAAGCGAGCCAGAGAGTCGATTTCCGACTTTCACGACAGAACTCATCTCCTACCTCAAGACCGTCTCCCATTACCTCCATCTCCCCATCCACATATTACATCGCTCTTCACCATCTGTCAAGATGTTCAAGAGGTGCGTCTGACCCCATTGAAGCTTCATTTAACCCCCTAGGTCTTCGCGTTGGATCAATTGAGCTGACTCGGCTTTCGGCTATAGCGGACTTCTCAAAGCTGTCCGCCCATCGGTGGCAGCAGCATCGCGCAATGCTCTTCGCCCAGCTGCTCGCACTGGCCTGAAGGCCTGCGCTGCGCGCTTTGCCAGCACTGACGCGGCCTCCCACGGCAAGATTCATCAGGTCATTGGTGCCGTTGTTGATGGTAAGCTAAAACTCTGATGGGGAACGCCGAGAAGCTTCAAAAGACATCAATCCATCTCAATTGATGACTTCTCGATCAATAAAACATCTGCTAATGGTCTCCTGTAGTCAAGTTCGACACCGAAAAGCTTCCCCCGATTCTCAACGCTCTGGAGACCCAAAATGGTGACCAGAGACTCGTCCTCGAGGTCGCTGTACGTCAACCGAATCAATCAACCCAAACATCAAAATACAATTACTGACATCAAGGATAGCAACATTTGGGAGAGAACGTTGTCCGTTGTATTGCTATGGATGGTATGTTCCAATTGATTTTTTCCGACCAATTTCAACAAAACGCTAACATCGGATAGGTACCGAGGGTCTCGTCCGTGGTCACCGCGCAACCGATACCGGCAACCCCATCATGGTTCCAGTCGGTCCCGAGACTCTTGGTCGCATCATGAACGTCACTGGTGACCCCATTGACGAGCGTGGCCCGATCAAGACCGCCAAGCGTTCTTCCATCCACGCTGACGCTCCCCCTTTCACCGAGCAGTCTACTAGCGCCGAGGTCCTTGTTACCGGTATCAAGGTCGTCGATCTCCTCGCTCCCTACGCTCGTGGTGGAAAGATTGGTCTCTTCGGAGGTGCCGGTGTCGGAAAGACTGTCTTCATTCAGGAGCTGATTAACAACATCGCCAAGGCCCACGGTGGTTACTCCGTCTTCACTGGTGTCGGTGAGCGTACCCGTGAGGGTAACGATCTGTACCACGAGATGCAGGAGACCAAGGTTATCAACCTTGAGGGAGAGTCCAAGGTCGCCCTGGTCTTCGGTCAGATGAACGAGCCCCCGGGAGCCCGTGCCCGTGTCGCCCTTACCGGTCTCACTGTCGCTGAGTACTTCCGTGATGTCGAGGGACAGGATGTGCTCCTCTTCATTGACAACATTTTCCGCTTCACCCAGGCCGGTTCCGAGGTGTCTGCCCTGCTTGGTCGTATCCCATCTGCCGTCGGTTACCAGCCAACCCTCGCCGTCGACATGGGTCTCATGCAAGAGCGTATCACCACCACCACCAAGGGATCCATTACCTCCGTCCAGGCCGTCTACGTGCCTGCTGATGAT
Organism: Pseudogymnoascus sp. SDFLT0511; assembly: GCA_030180035.1. NCBI lineage: Eukaryota > Fungi > Ascomycota > Leotiomycetes > Thelebolales > Thelebolaceae > Pseudogymnoascus > Pseudogymnoascus sp. SDFLT0511. The sequence goes on along the minus strand of JASCQD010000005.1, from coordinate 317,110 downwards.
TTGACTGATCCTGCCCCGGCCTCTACCTTTGCCCATTTGGATTCAACAACTGTGTTGTCCCGTGGTATCTCCGAGCTTGGTATCTACCCTGCCGTCGATCCCCTTGACTCCAAGTCCCGTATGTTGGATCCCCGTGTCATCGGACAGGACCACTACGACACCGCCACCAAGGTCCAGCAGATGCTCCAGGAGTACAAGTCCCTCCAGGACATCATCGCCATTCTCGGAATGGACGAGCTGAGCGAGGCTGACAAGCTTACCGTCGAGCGTGCCCGCAAGGTCCAGCGTTTCCTGTCCCAACCCTTCGCCGTCGCTGAGGTATGTTATCCCTAGTAACAATTTGCACGTGACATTTACTAATTCCTTCACAGGTTTTCACCGGTATCCAGGGTACCCTCGTCGACCTCCCCAAGACCATTGATTCGTTCAAGCGCATCATGGCTGGTGAGGGTGACAACCTTCCCGAGAACGCTTTCTACATGGTGGGAGACTTCGAGTCTGCGCGCGCCAAGGGAGAGAAGATTCTGGCTGATCTGGAGAAGTCCGACTAGAGAGTTAATTGGGAACGGTGTGGCGATGGTAGTATAGCACTTAGTGTACAGTAGATTTCAATCAAATGCTCATACTATAGAAAAATTTGGAATTTTTAAATTTGTTTCTTCGGAATCTTTATTCAACTGCTGTAAATATTGAGTGACTGGAACGATATTTGTCATAAGTAAGATGGGACCGTCAGTAACCCATAGTTATTACATTGTCTATTCATATTCATATGTAGGAGGCTGTTTTGCGTATCGTACGCATTAACTCCTGAAAGGACCTTCTCGCCTTACTAGAACTTGTGGATGGGATGGTGGGTAACAGTCATTCTGAGACTAGAAACGGCTCTTAGATCCTACTGTGACTTTTAGTGTTTGCAGCAATTATGAATAGGAATATAGATAATAGTTCACTTTAAGACTGTAATAGGTTTTGGATCCTGTCAACAATTGTAGCGTTTACAGCGATTATAAATGGGAATATAGATAATAGTTCACTTTAAGACTAGAATGGGCATCACATCCTATTGTCGACTATAGCGTTCATAGAAAATATAGATAGGAATATAGATTACAGTTACCTAGTAGGGCCTTTCGACGAGCTGGTTACTCAAAATCAAATTGCCAGCGTCAGTCGATTTGCTTTTGGTAGTAGCTTCGAAGCACGGGACTGGCGGGGATTCATGTTATATGGCAAACACATAATTATCCCCATTTTCAAATGACTATTTATTAAGTATAGGAGTCAATGTGAAATAATTACGAACCACAACCCATACGAACCATACAATGCAAGGAGAGTTACAACCCATTGTTTTCGTGGCGAATCTGTCGTAACAGCAAGTTGCTTCTTTGTGAGGTGTGGTCGCGCTCTCATTACCAACCTTCTTGCTGTTATACCTTATCCCTGTCAGACCTTCTCACTGTCGCTCGCTTCTCGTCACCGCTTTGTGTCGTCTTACTGTAAGGCGGCCCTCACGAGACCAGCCATCATTTGGGCGTCACAGAAAGGTGTACATGCTCGGACACAGTTGGCCAGCTGGTTCCTCCGTCAAAACTCTTTCGCCTTTCTCCATGATTCCCAGATGCTGCCTGTACTGGTTAGCCATCACCCAAGGAAAGAAGAAGGTAATAACCTACTGTTTGGAGCGGGTACTGTACTGGAGCAAAGGGGAAGGCCAGTCTGGGCCCATTATTTTTACTCTACGTCGAAAGAGTCCAAGCAGCCTTCGAAATTGTCAGCCGTCCATTTGTATGTTGGATCGATGGTACAAAAAAGTCGATTGCATTGTGGGTTAATCATCCTTCAAAGCTGAAGCCCGAGATTCGGGTTTCGTCCTTTGCCATCCTAGTGGATGTCTTGATATATATTTGGATATTCTCGCTCTCTTCTGTACTCTTGCTATTTCTGCCAACTAACTTATTCTCGTTTTGGTTTCCTAGTTTTATTATTTCCTGTATCATCGTCTCCCTTGCCTCTGGAATATTGATTTTATTTTATATTTTAGTCGTATAAAATTATCGTTTATATGTGTATAATATTTATTTTAAGAATTACCAAAAATTATTCAAACCATGGTTGCAAAGCTCAAGAAATCCGTAGTTAACTGATTATTGTGCAAGAATGTATATATATATTTAATGTCTATATACAGCCAGTATGCAGACTACATATATCCTTAATGTCTGCCTAGGCTATAGCTCTCAGGCGAAGTTGGTGAAGGCATGGGTGATAGAGTTGGTTCGAGGACATTACTGGAACCGTGGACTCGGTTATGCGGAGAGTAGTTTGTAGAAGCCGGCATTGATAATAATCCCTAGCACCATAGCATTTTTATACAGCGGGTAGGTTATCAATTTCAATTTGCAACAAGCATTCTAATGTAATTAATTGCTCCCAGAGTCTCGGCCCACGAGTTGCCAATTTCAATTTCTAACAAGCGTTCTAATGTAATCAATTGCTCCCGGCGTCTCGGCCCACGAGTTGTATGAATACTGAAGCATAAGCTGCATCTCTTCCTCGCTGCCCCTACTGTAAGCTCCCGGTCGAGTTGTCAAGTGGGCTCCAGGCCGCAGAAGAGCTGGCCAAAAGTACTTGTTTGAATCCTTTACGGCATGATACATGTCCGACACCTGGGTTTGCAAGTCCTCGATCAGCAGATCTAAATTCTTGCCTTCCATAATATCCTGGCGCTGAGAGACAATGTTGCCAACCATCTGATTATAGATATTGTCGAGAACTTCCTGTGGAACCTTCTCTCCTATCACGGCGGCGCCCTTCAAGGCTCGACAATCCAACAAGATCCGGATCTTGAGTAAAGTGACGGATATACCGTGGGGAGCGTATTTCTTAGTAAAGTCACGAGGTGCCTCAAGCGGATTCTCGTCCTTCAGGTCAAGATATGGCTTGTCCATATCTCCCCAATCGTAATCTGAACGGTCAAAAGTCGTAGCCCACCACTTGACAAAATCATAGCATTCCTGATCCCTGCCCAATCGCAAGAATAACCCAGGCACAGTATCCCGAACCCCCATGTTGTCGCCGCGGCAAAGACGAAGCATGTCCAACAGGTGGTTGAGTGCCGCTTCCACCGCAGCATAGGTCTTGATTTTCAGGAGGGCTTCTACCAAGGCATACCGAGCTTGCATGTAGGGGCGGGTCTGGGTGATGCCCCAGAAGTGCCCTGCGTGCTCTTCGAAGATCGTTGCACCAGGGGGCGTCATGAAGTCGCCAGGCGTGGCGCGTAGGCTGGCTTCTTGGTTTTCGAGACCGACCCGGGCTCGCTTGACAGCATTGCAGGCTCCTTTGTGCTCTGGCCTGTCAGATACCTGATGCTCCCGGCCGCAGTAGAACGTGACATTGCATGCGGTACATTTGGAGATGTTTGCTTTAGTGCCACAAACTGAACAGCTTGGGCTTTGAGTGAGACTCATTGCTAGGAGTACAGCGTAAATGAGGATGTAGTACTAAGCACTGTAATCTTGTGAGGAATTGAAATGGTTGAAGGATAGTGTGATGGAACAAATAATACCTTGGGGGTGTTCTCTCAGTCAATGAATTGATCAAATTAACTGATATCTGGGATCTTATCCATCCATTTGTGCAGTAAGGGGTGCACCGATTCAACCGGACTTCCGTATGAAGAAATTAATTGCAATGTGAATGGTGGTTGTTACAGTATAGTAGAGAAGAAGGAAGGGGTGAGTTCTGGTTTAAGCATTTGGCACTTTGAACACTTAAACTAAGCCATTTAAAGGCTAGTGCGATTTGCGCTAAGCTCAGCAAACGGAATGAGAGTACGTGTCATCCTCTCAGCCCTTCCTTGAAATGAGTGTAATTTTGAGGCTAAAATGAAGATAGTGAGCGACCTAGGTAATTTTCGAGTTTAAGGATGCGAGGCTGCCGTTGAAGTGTGGACCCTTCCGTCTCCTCTCAAGTTCCAACTCTCTTTGAACTTGACCATATCCGTCTTGGATGGGGGGTCCACTGGCATTCGACATATTTGCCATGATGTTTATTTGTTTCCCAATAGATGTTGTATATCAATGATAAATTATTATTACATATTGTTCCCTGTCCAAAATAGTTGTACATATCCTGCCATATAGCCAACCCCCTTTTTACGCCAAACTCTGATCCCACGGCACCCATGTCTGTTCCTGGTAATTCGGCATACATTTGACCAATTTCGGCGGATCCTTCACCCACTGGATCTTCAACCCCGTATCTTTTGGATCATCCCCATCCTTAGCCACCCACTGCGACGCATACCCCTTCAGCGCCTTAATATCCTTCCCCCGCTCATTCGAGTACTCCAAGTTGACACTGGGCACCACAGCAATCTTGCCATACCCCGCCTTCCACAGCTCCTTACAGAAGATCTCCGGTTCCCCCTGGAAACACTCCGTCTTCTTCGGCCCGCGGAACCCCAGCGCGTGCTCCAGCAACGGCTTAGCCGTGAACACCGTCGCCCCGTTCCAGCACGAGAACACCTGGAAGGGCCGGTGCTCGGAGAACCGCTCCCGCGTCTCTGTGTTGTTCCAGAAGAGGTTCCATGCAGAGTCCCAGTTCCCGTCGGGCGGGATGTTGAAGAAGGTGTCACCGGCCATGTCGCGCGCGATCCACACGTCGTAGAAAGTAGGGTGCTCGCCCGCATACGTCCAGTCCATGGCACATACCATGTCAGCGGACTGGTGTAGCCGCTGGTGGAGCAGCTCCATGATGTCTTCCCTGCAGATCGTGACGTCGTTGAGGAAGATGACTGTGGCGGCGGGATCGTATTTGTCGGGCTGGGACATCAGGGGTTGCACAGCCATGTTGCGCAGCTTAGCTAGGAGCTCGATGCGGGCCCCGGCGCCAGGGTTGAGGTCTGATGAGGCGAAGAAGTATGACGAACCCATGCTCTCGATTTCGGCGCGTAGTAGCTTTAGGATTTCAAAGGTCCCGTCGGTGGAGCGACCCTCGACGATAGAGAGGGCGCAGTTCTCAGGGCCGAGGAAGCGCATGACTTCTATGACGGAGCCGAGTAACGTTGGGAGGAGGTCGGCGCATTGGTGTAGGTCAATGGCAAAGAAGTATTTGGGTCGAACGGCGCGGAAGTAGAGCTGCTCCTTCTTGGCTTTGAGGTAGTCGTATCTTGTGCCTTGTGAAGCTGGGCAGTCTAGTCGAGGGAGGGTCTTGTCTTCGGGTGTCATGATAGCTCGTATGTAGGCTGGCGCCGCGGCAAGGAGTGTGGCATTGCCCTCTCGAAGGGCCGGTTCTCCATTGATGCCATTGGAAGCTGTCCAATCCATTATAATCAGCTTCAGTTCGCATGTGTGTACGTGTATCTAACTCACCAGTAGAGTCCGGGGCTTGCTGGTTTAACGGCGGCGATATCCTATCAACCCACTTCCTCAGAAACGCGATAGAAGAGGGCGAGCCAGACAGGTAGCTCGCGCTGATTAGAATCGAAGTAGCAGCGAGAGACAGGCACACGGCGGACAACAGGATCCTGAGATTCCCTTTCATGGTCCGTCGAGGTGCTTTTGCTGCAGCAGCCGCCCGTTCATAACGATATGTAATTGAGAAGCAGACATGGCGCTAAATGTATATATACTGGAAGCCTAGGAGGGAGGAGTGGTGCGCGACGGCGACAGACCTAGCCTGGCCTGAGTACTATGGTAGAGGGGTGGTGGTGGTGTTGGCTGGAATGGCGTGGTTAAGATCTGCCGGGGAGAGGGGTGGAGGTGGGAGGGAGGGAGGCTGTTCCCGCGGTCTACTGCGCTGCAATGCGGTGCTACTGCAGTAGTTTCCCGTACGACATGCGTTTGGACCCCCACCTAGAATGTGATATTGGCCGCCCTGGCTAATCACAACTGGTCAAATAATCGCGCGATGCCAGATTGGCGCGTTACCCCCTGAGTATGGTTGCACTCTGTACGGGTGCTACATTACTTTATCTCACTCTTACTCTGCATACTGTGCATGCCTACACCGGAGCCTGGTCCTCTTTCCGGATTACCCGGCCGTGATAGAGTATGGGTGCTGTATTTCAGCGGAAACTACTACGCGCCGTGTCGGTTCTCTTAGAATGGCCGAACCCAACAGGGGCCGTAGCGTCTCATAAAGATGTTAGTTAGAGGGGATATCCCGGCCATATTGTGTTTGTTAGCAGGTGTTAAGGGCGCCTGTCTGCTGACCCCCCCGTCTAGCACACCTCATTTCCGCCTCTAGCATTGTTCCTTTTCTTTGTCTTAACAGCAGAGTTGATGTATACTCGCGCGCTTTTCACGATGAAGAACAGGCCTCTTCCTCTCATTTTCTCAAAATTCATCAGCACTATCTCTCTCCTACATACATACGTCCTTGCCTCCCTAGCGAGGTTAAGAGCACGTTCTTGAATCGGGGCCGGCGCTTGGATCAATAGAACCCTGATGGTGTGGTGGGGAAGGGGTGGGAGGGTTGAACAGAGGCGGCGCTAGGGGTGCAGTCTGAACACGGGTATGCGCGGTTATCTTAATCGTAGAGGAGGTTGATCTCATAAAGCCGCCGTGGCTTCTATTGCCGTGGCCGCATGTAGAAGCCATGGGATGACTTCTGTTACACCATAGTCGTCATCGTAAGCGGCTAGCAGATCGTAGGCGCTTGCATCGACGACGGCGGGTTGCTCTGCCGGCCGGATGTGGTATTGTTGCACATCCCACTATCATGACAAGTAGATTCTATGTATGGGTTCTCTACGTTTGTGGCAGTGCTGATTGAAGCCAGATGATTGCCTGCCTAGGCGCTTGATACTAATTAAATATGTGGACTATAAATACAGTCTGCTATGTGTTCTCATCACGTTCTCGACTGTTCATATACTTCAACGACATCCACATCCACAACAGTTCAGTAATGCCTTGGAGTGAGAGTGCCGGTGACAACACGCAGGAGACGTAGATTCCGCAATGGATGATTTGCTTCAGTATACATTCAACAAACAGCACAACCAGCCGGCAATCGCTGCGTCTATAAAACCAGTGTGCCATTCCAACGCCGGTCCAATGCTAAGTCGTACACGCCCAAAAGGGCCCGTTTTCAAACCCCATAATCGTCTGATACACCCCAATACACAGTCCGCGCCTTTCCGCCCCCATAATCCACGCCCAGTCTCCCCCGTCCCATACCACTACCTCACCACCCCTTCTGGATCCATTAAATCCACTATCCCTTATACCGGCAGTGCGAACTTCTTCCCCTTCATGACCTTCGTATAGTAGATCCAGAAGAAATCACTATACAGCACGGTCTGCACAAGCCCAGCCAGCACCGAGATCATATCCAGATGCCCATCCGCCCAGTACCGCCAGATCCAGTTCGGGATGTACAGCGCGCGGTAGATGCCCAGCGCAAAAATGTAGTGCACGGTAATAGTGTCCGCCTCGCCTGTGCGCTGCAGCATGAACAGCTGCGGCAGGATGGCCACGCTCTCGAGCCAGATGCTGAAGCTCCAGAGGATTTCGCGCACGGTGTATTCCGGCGGGAAGAGGACGCCCAGGACCAGGGCGCCTAGAAGGAGGTATTGCACGCGGAAGGTGTCGAGGGGGGCGGATTGCGTGGGCTTGTACGCCGTTGTCATCAGGTAGATCGTGTAGCCCGAGGAGGAGATGAAGAGGATCTTGAAGATGCTATTGTAGTAGCTGTGCGTGAAGGTCGTGAAGATATCTGCGGGGCGGGCTGTTAGTCGGAGCTCCTGGCTGGGGGAAGGGAAGGGGAGGCATACCAAGGTAGCGCGTCACGTAGACAATGAGGTATAATGCTTGCGACTTGAACGAGATTCCAGAACAGCTCTGGGAGGTATGTTAGTTTGGCTGGCAGATAGGCGCGTCGCATTGAAGAAGGGCGTCTTACGTTTGTCCGTATCATCTTATCCAGCAGGATCAAGATGGACAGCAGATGGGAGAAATCCGCTGCGCAACGGTTAGCTCTTCATTCCATGGAGCCTCCCTCAACTAAAAGATGCTTACCCAGGAGACGAAACAAATTCATATTGGCGGTTTGAGCAGGTGCCCGTCACGAAGGGTTATGTGTCTTGCTCCAAGCAATTTATAATCTGCGAGGTTTCAACGGCAGGTCATCGAGTGCGCTGGGGATGGTGTTGAGAAGCAGCGTGAGGAAGTTGTGAGGCAGTTGTTATATCGCGTCCTGAATTGGACACGGGGCAGCTCTCGATGCTTGCGGAACTTCTGACGGAGTCGGAGGAATGTTGCTCCTTGTAGCTGAGCTAACCCCTCCAGAACACGTGCATAGGGGATGAAGGACATAGGACAGGGAAGTAAAATGGCAAGTAGAAAACAAAATAATGTATTGTTTGTAGAAAATTAGAATAATAATGTTGTTCCTACAAGGGCCAGCTGAACAGTCTGAGTTCAAATATACTTTTCAAGCGCCGTCAACAGATGATTTGAGCATGGTGGCTACTGACACTATGACAAGCACATATCAACACAACTATACTAGCGTAACTGCACAGTAACGACAGCTATTGTTGGTTTGACGCATTTATTATTCGACTATGCTCTGCAGTATCTAGCTGCAAGTCTATCAAACCAAACTCCCCTTTCGCCTCCATTTTTATGCAAACCAGCCATCATTACGAAGACCCCGTAACAGAGGCCAATCTACTGGTCATATCCATCCTCGATCCGATCCTTGGTCATGACCTGACGCCAGGCCACCCAGCTTCCATCATGAACCGTATCATGCGAGTCGTAATGCTTGTAGTACAACAATATGAGAAAAAAAAAAATGTGTAGATAAATCCACACTACAATCGTGCATGATCTTGGTATCCCACCACAAGATAGACTCCTTTGAAAAATCCCCACGGAGACACATAGCCAGCCCAAGCCGAGAGAGTAAAAGCGCGGCAAGTAAAAGCATTAAGGAGAACGAGACATGTGAAGAAAAACGCGCTGTCTTTTTCCAGATATTTCAGCTTTTATCCGCCGTAAAGAGTCTGTTGATACACCGTCCGTCAATTCCCTCGACATCGGTAGAAAACGTTGAAAACTCCCAAGTCGCAAGTTATAGGCCGCCCTCCTGGGCTCCTCCGCGATACGCACCGCGCCCGCCGCGTGCGCCGGGCTGTCCGTTTCCGCCAAAGTGGCCACGGCCTCTCATGCCGCCGCGTCCGCGTCCTCGGCCACGGAAACCGCCACGGTATCCATTATCGACGCTGCCCTGGCCGAAGGTCTCGAAATTCTTCTTCTGCTCCTCGCCGCGCCATTCGCGGCCGCCAGGGCGCCTGCCAGTGGAGTCGCCCTCTGCGCGGTCCTTGCTCTCGCTGGACAGGTCGTCAAAGAAGGAAGATGACTTGTTGTACGATCCTGTCGGCGCATTGCCCTCTGGCACTACCTCCTCAATTGGGCTCTCGGCGGGAGAAGTGCCAGCAATAGCTTCCTTGACCAGGTCCTGCTTATTAAACTTGGCGTTGGATGACTCAAAGTCAAAGTCATCCTTTGGAACCTCGACCTTGCGGGCCTCCTGGCGAGGTCCTCCACGACCCCGCGTTGCACCACCACCGCGTCCACCAAACCCGCCGACACCTGGTTGACGGGGAGCACGAATCGTGTCGTTCGTTCTCATTTCGTTGACCTTTCTGGTCAGGTTGTCAATTGCATTGCCGTTTTGCTGCTGGCCATCTACGGGTGGAAGCTTGGCCATGGCCGCGGCGACCGCTGCGGTGGCAGCTTGAGTGGCATCCTCAACAGCAGAGCGAGCTAGAGCATTAACTGCTGGAGTGGGAGCCTTGGTGGTTGCAGCATGGGCTTTGGGAGCACCTGGGCTCGCTAGGGGGACCGCAGGTAGGATCCTACCGCCCTTGGGGCCGGTTGGAGCGGTCTTGGTCGCAGCTGGAGCAGCAGGACCAGCTGTGACAGCCGAGGCCTGCTTGGAACCGTCGGAAGCAGCTTGGGCTTGAACAGGCGATCCCTTCAACTCGACAGGTGCTTGTTGTGCTTTTGGTCCCTTAGCTGGAGCAGCTGGGGCCTGACCACTCAGGCTCTTTGGCTCAACAGACTTATCCGTGGGGCCGGGTGTTGTCTGTTGTCTTCCACCTGGACCGATTGGCGCAGGCTTGTTCTGCTGCGGAAATTGCTGGTTTGGTGGGCCAGGTGGTCCTGGGGGTCCTCCTGGAGGCCCCGGGGGGAATGGACCATATGGGCCGTACGGGAACGGGCCTGGCTGGGGGAATCCTTGTCCTGGGGGAGGATACCATCCCGGTGGAGGCGGCGGATAGGGCATGCCGGGAAATCCAGCTCCAGGTGGGAGTGGACCGCCACGACCCCATTGTCCTGGGCCTGGAGGTGGGTAGAACTGAGGAGGGTATTGTTGTTGTTGGGACGAAGGGCCCGCTGGGTTCTGCTGGCCTTGGTTCTGTGGAGGTCCCGGCTGCTGCGGGAACTGTCGTCCACCTTGCCCTGGAGGTCCTGGCGGCTGTTGTGGTGCCGGCTGCTGTTGCTGGACAGGACGAGATCCCGACTAAGCACTCATGTTAGCTTTGAAACACCACATTTGATCAAGCGAATAAGTGACGTTTGTATAGATCAGAAGGAAGGCAACGGAAATCTCCACATGGGGTTTGCGCTCTCGGAGAAGTAATGGTTTACATCCGGAATTTTTCGTCATCTCAGGATGTGCATTGGCTTGGGAGCAGTCTGCAGAGGTTGTAAAGGGAGTGATAGACGTACACCTAGGATGGCAGGGTCATTTGGAACTTGTGGCGGCTTGTTCTCCTTGGCTGCTGGAGCCTCCTCGATCCGCAAGTCCTTGACATCGCTGCCACGGAAGACAATGTACTCGTAGATGCTATCGCTGGCCGCAATCTCCTCGTCGGGGTTCCCCTTCCGGCCCTCAGTACCAAACGACGTGACGTTCTCGAGTGCGACGGTCGACGTCTCGGAATTGATCTCATGCAAAGTGCCTACATAGCTGCAGCCGCGGTGGTCAGTTGGGCCCGTTGGGAGGTGCAATTGGACCCTATTCGTACCGAATATCACTCCTCGAAACAAGGGATATGCGTGATCTGCAAGCACCGATTAGCTAAATGGATCCCAGGTGTTCGTTCGACCAGGCTGTGGTTTGGAGGCTGAAACTCACCCGATGAATTCGGACATGTCGAACTAGGTCGCGCCGCTCCTCAGCGCAAATGGAGACGGGGCAGTATTATATCAAGCGATCTGAAATCAAATCAGAGCGAGAAAAAAAGAAAGTAATATGAGCGCGCCGGTCCGGTAAAGTATAGAATGAAGACGGTTGAAGATCGAACGTTGACTGGTGTTGAAGGAAGAGGGAGAGTTGTCACAGTTGGATCTATCTCTCTTTGGCGGCTTGGGGCGAAGTTTGTGCGCGGTGGTGGATTCCGCGGTGCCAAGCCCAAGGGGATCGTAAACGTAAACGCCAGTAGCCAGACACCCCCAGCCACCCAATAAAATGCGAAAATAGAAGAGGCTGAGCTAAACCTCGTCTAGCGATCCATGCCCACCTTCAGCCTCGTCCATCAGCCCTGCGCTTAATGGCCGACCGAGCGACAAACTCACATGGAAGACCAAACAACTCACAAGTTTGTGACCTGAATGTCGCAAGAAATGTCGACAGAGCCGCCAAACAACGAGAAGCTCTTTGAGGAGCTGGACTCTTACAACTGGGAGAAGGATGCTGAATTTCAGGTATGCCCTACGCTGTTTACGCAGCTCAATGATCCAATCCCATCATCACCGAAACTGACGTTTCGCAAGGCTGGCCTCTCCGCCATCCTCGGCCCAAACCCAAGCCCCTCCCAGCTGAGAGACCTCACCATCCGCGCCCGAACATTCTATTACGCGCGCAAGACAAGCCAGAAAATCGACTTTGACGCGTACAAAGCGCATCTTGCCTCGCGATCCCCCGACGAGTTCCCGGCGCCAAAGCCGACCGACGCTGGGGAGTCGTCTGCCCCGCTTCCACAGGCCGGCGGCAGCGCTGCCAACGCCGACGCCGACCCCAATCCCTCGTTCCCAACCTCCTTTGCGGATATCGTTGCCCTCATTAACAGTGGTGCTCCGATACCTGGCATCATGGACATCCCACCTACGGTACTCGCTGACAAGGCGACCCAGCCGGCGGCTTCGAGGCGAAAGAAGCCATGGGAGACGCAGGAGGAGCCAATTATACCGGAGGGCGAGGGGACGTTTGGCAGCGATAGGGACCGCATTATACCACAGGATGAGTGAGCCCTTAATAAGGATTAAATTACGAGGTAGCATAGTTACAGATGTATACAATTGTATATAGTTATAGATGCGGTAGTGGCGACAGTAGCACGGGCGCTACTATTAGAGACGGAAGACTAGATGGTAACAAAGAATTATAAAGATTTCTTTAATATAATTTTTTCTTTGTTTTAATGCTATACTTGTTATTGTTGTTGCCTAGCCCTTTCCTATATTTGTATCTTTGTCTTTGAATTGTGCCAAAGTAACACTGATGGGGTTGGTATCTCTTAACGCCAACTCTCCCAACTCCTCCTAGAAGCCGTTGCCACCTATCCCTTCGCTGGAACAGAAGCCATATAATTAAAAATGTAGTAAAACTGACCGCTCCGCTGTATGATGATTGATGTTGTGTGTCGCTGCTATAAGTGAATTAGCAGCAACAGCCTCTGATTAAAGATTTTAGAACCGCATAGGTCGTCTCGATCTAAAAACAAAGTCGACACTGCATTGATGACAGCAATATTAGAAGAGCTTAGTGTCAGAGAGTGTAACCAAGAACTCCTCGCTAAAGCAGTGCATATAAGAAACTATCTCTTTGAATCTTAACCTTCTTCATAACTGAAACACCACTTCTTAGCTCCCTAGGTAGCACTCTCCTGGTCCTCATCACCAAGGATTAATGGGAATTTCTTCTTCTGCTTTTTCTTTATATGCTGGCCAGGCGCCTGAAAGCCAGTCGAAGCAGAAGGTGAAGACGGGGCGCTGCGCTTGTATCCAGACTGGATTTCCCTAGACAGTGCAGAGGAAGCGTGCGCCGGAGAATCGGGCCTAGAGGAACTAGGTGTGCGATTCGAGACAACTTCTTTCTTAATCGCTTGGACTTGGGAATCTAACGCGTCGAACTCCCCCATCATCTTGCCGTAGTTCTCCGTGAGCACGTGGATGACTTCTTTCACCGACTCCACTTTTCCATCGTCATCAAACTCGATTAAATGCTCGATGCCTTCAATCTGTTTCTGAAGATGTTTAGAGGATGCCTCGGTCTCTTCAGATAACGAGTCGATTCGCTCTGCCATTTCTTTCTTTAAACTTGCAAGGTCCTGTCCGTCGCTCTCGGCGAGCTTCCTAGAGGCGCTGTCTTGGGACTGTAGGTCAGAAATCGCGAATCTAACAACGTCCATCGCCGTCGACAAATCTGCGATCTCCTTGGGGTATTTATTCTCCCAGGCTTGTTGCCAACCTTGCATCGCATCTTGGGTATCTTTGATATAGCCGATGCTTTCTGTGTGGTTATGATAGGTGCTTTCGACGAGTCCCATACGAGCCTTTAAATCTGCAAGAAGAGTTTCGAAACGGGCAAAATTCGGGTACACTGTTTGAAGCTGTCCAAGAATCTGTTTGCAGAGGTGCTCTGTGTATATGTTGTTCATCCGGGTATCCAAATTTCGGATGCCCATGTTAATTCCGGCCTCAAACTGCTTAGTTTCGACTAGCCTGGTTTGAATCTCTGAGATTTGGTTCCTGACCTCATCTAGAGTTGGGCCCAGACCAAAAGATGGCCTTGAAACGCCATTTTGAGTTGGAGGTGCCGATGCCACATTTTCTAGTCCGTTAGTTGATACTATGGCCTTGACAGGTTTCATGTGAACGAAGTCAGATTCCAGAGACCCGACCCTTCTCAACATCTGCCGTTGCTCCTCAGACATGGCCCTTTGTTGAGCCTGAAGTGCCATCAAATCGACCCCAGTGCCATCCCCAGGGCTTAATTTTACAGCCTCGCCAGATTTGGAACTGGCAAAGGCGGATCTAAGATCCCTAACGCTCTTTTGAAGTTGCTCAATCGACGCGACACTTTGGCTTGACTCGAGTGATTCGACGTCCTTTATCAAGTCAGCCACCTTATCTTCCATTTGTGAGATATTTTCTTTAAAGGCTTGTATTACTGCCCCATACGCAATGTCAGAAGCATTCTGTGATTCCTTAATCTCCGTAATGATTTCGTTTATAGAGTTCTCAAATGCATCGACCCGTTGGGTTAATGAGCTTGCGGTGCTAGTGGTATGAGGTGCAACGGAAGTAAGGCCATTTTCGAGACCAGTGGTATCGGACAATCGAGGACCATTTGATGAACTCTCCAGGGCCTTAATTCTCCGGTCGTGGCCGCCTAGGTCATCGTCAAAACCACTGAGGTTGCGTTCCAGCTGTTCGAAATTGTCTTGTATTCTCAACATATTGGCTTGCCCTCTCTCGATAGCATCGATTCTTGGCACGAGCTCCAAGCTTGACATATTAGCAACGGCAAGTTGGATCTCTTGTATTGTCGACATATTTTTAGCTTGTGTCTGTTTGATGGTTTCGATTTGGGACGCCAGATTTAGATTTGAAGAATGTTCAGCAGCTAGTTGAGTCTCCACGGATTGAATGCGCACCAGAGTCCCATCGCCACCTAGACCTGGAGAAGGCGGGACATTTGAGCCGCCTTTATATGGTAATCCACCAAGCTTCTTGAGGGCATTCTTATATTCTCTCAGCTGATCCTGTTGCTGTACGAGCTGATTTTTGTGATAATCTGAGTTCCTTTTCAGTTCTAGTACGTCTCTGTTCAGCGTAACGAAATTATCGGCTTTGTTCACCAGAGAAGAGTTCATGGCAACCACCTGGTTGTGAGTGTCACTCTTCATTCTGTCTTCAGCACTTTTAAGACGCAATTCGAATTCACTATGAAGCCTCCGGATCTCGGCTTTCATATCCGTTAAGTTCTCCTTCAGCTGTTTATTTTCAGCTTCTAAAGACCCCACTTCAGTGCCAGACCGAATCGATACCGCTCCACCTTTTGAAGAAATAAGGGAATTATAGTGTTGCGCCACGGTGGCCGTGGTAGTGGATATCTTGGCATTCGCGTCTTTCACTTTTGTCTCCAAAACTTCAAGCGCCGACTTCTCCTTGGCACATCTTTCCTTTGCTCTTTCTGCCTCAATAGGAAACTGGGAATGTGTAGCTTTCCCAGTTTCGTATATATGCTTTGCCTCGTCGCAGTCTTGTCTCGCCCTCTCACGCTTGAGTTGTAGCTGTTGTTTCTCTGCGGCCAACTCAGCCAACGACTCTATCGCTGACGCGAACTCAAGACCTAGTCCGCAGCCAGTAGGGGTAGACGGAGTCGAGTCTTGTTGTCTCGGAAATGACCGACGAGATCCATGCTCGCTCGAGTCCCGAGATACAGAGTTGCCATTGTCTGTGCAGCTAGTTAGCCAGGGAAATAGATCAGTTAAACCAGAAGAATGATCTTCCAAGTGAAAATTGTACACACCTCTGTTACGGTCACGATATTCCGAGGTTTGACCCTGATCAGTGGACCTCCGGTAGCTCTCTGCGTCGGCAGCGCGCCGTTCTCGATCTTGTGCGCCACGGTCTTCATGATCTCGGCCTTCGTGGTATGATCCTCGCCCGCGGCCTCCTCCGCGACCTCGGGAACCACCACGGCCCCCACGTGGACTCCACGATTCATGAGGACTCCGCGGCTCATGCTGGCGTGATTCCCAGTAATGACGGTCTCCTGACATATTGCGCGTAGCGTTCCAGCTACAGGTATAATGGCTCGGCAACCATGCGATTGATCATGAATGATCGTGGGAGAGACGTGTGGGCAACATTCGAGGAGTTGGAGGATCAGGGAGCCAATGCTGGGTTGTACGAGGTGAGCGTCTGAGGCGATAAACGTTAGCTAGTGAACTATTCAGCTGCTAAGTAAAGGAATGGATGGTCTAGATAAGCTCACTTGAAAGGCAGTTGCGAATTACTTACAGTGCAATGCAGTACAGCGGGTAGTGGACCCTTGGTCTTCTATTTCTGGATGCGACAAGCGGTGTCGACGGGGAGGGGTGTCGCAACGGTCTAGACAGACCCTCGGGACTTAATGAGTAAAGGGAGGATGAGGTAGGAGAATAAGTGAAGTTATTATATAGAAATAAGTAATCTTAGTGTTTAGAAAAAATAGTTGAGTGGTGGTGGTGCCGTCACGGTCTCTGCATGTCGCAAACAACCAATTATGGCTTGGCTCTTACGGTGGGCGGCAGGCACAGCGGCAGGGGCTGGTAACTGGCCGAAAATCGATGGTAAGTCGACAGAGACCGAGATGTAGTTGTCAAGAGATGCTGCAGAGTAGAGTACTGTGAAGGACAGAAATCCCCGGATCCGGATTTCGGATTCTGACTTTTAACCTGTACGTGTACGGTTCTGTGTGGCTATATGCAGCTTGCCGTGAGGTTAAGATGTTGTTGGCTGAAGAATTGTTCAATATAATAATTCTGCCACATTATAACGCGTCGGTCGGTCGCGTACAGTACAGTGAGTGTTACGCGGTCAAAAATACTCGTGTCGCTCAAAGTCTGAAGGGTTATTATAGCAATTAAAGTGCACGTAAAGCATCTCAGTTACTAGGGCCTACAATTAACAGAACAGTTACTGATATGATAGATGTAACTGAAAAGATAGGTTCTATGGCTAAGTGCTACTAGAAGTGTGCTGTACAGTGGAGCGTGTGGCGCAGAGTAAGAGCGGCGGTGCATTTGTTGTATGGCAGGTGGGTTTCGCGCGATAACCGTGCTACGGACTACTGCTAATAATCTTTAATTGGTCTTCACCAACATCAATCCTACGCCTGCTCTTTCCATTCCACATCCTAACCTCCTGTATACCCCCAAATAACTCCACGACATGGCTACAGTAAGCTCTGCATACACCTTGAATGAAATTTCAATGACCTGCCTGGATACTGACTGCATGCAGACAATCCAGACCGTGCCTCAGAGCAAAGAGCTCCGGGGGATGAACCTGATTGCGGCGCATTCCCATATTCGCGGCCTGGGTGTCGACACTGATACTCTGGAGCCCAGAGCAGCGTCGCAAGGCCTTGTCGGACAAGAGAAGGCTCGGAAAGCCGCTGCAATTGTGCTGGAGATGGTCAAGCAGGGAAAGATTGCTGGCAGAGCCCTGTTGATCGCAGGACCACCAAGGCGCGTTTCTCCCAGCCCACTCCTGCTCTACGGGCTCTCCTAGCTTGTTACGTAGAAGGTAATCTCTAAGCACTAAACTAACAGACTTACAGCACAGGAAAGACAGCTATTGCTATGGGCATGGCGCAATCCCTCGGCCCAGACGTCCCCTTCACGATGCTCGCCTCCTCCGAAATATTTTCCCTCGAAATGTCAAAAACCGAAGCCCTCACACAATCCTTCCGCAAATCTATCGGCGTGCGCATCAAGGAGGAGTCTGAGATGATTGAGGGTGAGGTCGTCGAGATCCAAATCGACCGCTCGGTGACCGGGGCCAACAAGCAGGGCAAGCTCACCATCAAGACAACCGACATGGAAACCATCTACGACATGGGCACGAAGATGATCGATGCCATGACCAAGGAGAGAGTCCAGGCTGGAGATGTCATCTCCATTGATAAATCGTCTGGCAAGATCAGCAAGCTGGGAAGGAGCTGGGGCAGGTCGAGAGAATATGACGCCATGGGCGCCGATACCAAGTTCATCCAGTGCCCCGAAGGCGAGCTGCAGAAGCGCAAGGAAGTCGTGCACACCGTTTCCCTCCACGAAATCGACGTCATCAACTCGCGCACACAAGGCTTCCTCGCCCTCTTCTCCGGCGACACCGGTGAGATCCGCAGCGAGGTCCGCGAGCAGATCGACCAGAAGGTGGCCGAGTGGAAGGAGGAAGGCAAGGCCGAGATCGTGCCCGGCGTCCTCTTTATCGACGAGGTGCACATGCTCGACATCGAGTGCTTCTCCTTCATCAATCGCGCGCTCGAGGACAAGCTTGCCCCCATCGTCATAATGGCCAGCAACAGGGGCAACTCGCGCATCCGCGGAACCACCTACAAGTCCCCCCACGGACTCCCCCTCGACTTCCTCGACCGCGTCGTCATCGTCTCCACGCACTCCTACGACAAGGAGGAGATCCAGCAGATCCTCTCCATCCGCGCACAGGAGGAGGAAGTCGACGTCTCCCCCGACGCCCTGGCGCTCCTGACCAAGATCGGGCAGGAGGCCGGCCTGAGATACGCGAGCAACCTGATTACCACCAGCCAGCTGATCATGGCGAAGCGCCGCGCGAAGCAGGTCGGTATCGAGGACGTGCAGCGCAGCTTCCAGCTCTTCTACGACCAGACCCGCAGCGTCAAGTTCGTGCAGGACTACGAGAAGAGGCTTATTGGCGAACAGGGCGTTGTCGAGATGAACATCACTAATGGCCACGGCGAGGCGATGGAGCTGTCGTAGATGGACTTGGAGATTGGGGATGGGGCGGGGGGCAAAGGCCTTGCATGTTACGGGATGGGTGAATGAGGAGTTCGGAAGAGGCGAATGGATGTGTTTGTATACTAGCACTGGGCGTCAACGGAATGCAAAAAAGCTGAGCAGCAACGACAACGGGGTGGCCGATGTTTGTTAGATTAGGCGTGTTCAAGCGTAGCAAAATAAAGAATTTTTAATTGTTAAAAGAGGTCATTTGACTCCCTAACTCCTATTGATCCATCTTTGCTATAGCGATAAACTCAAAAATAAACGCCCCTCCTAGCAAGCTCTAAAATACGCCCCTGCCCTACGCTCCATGAATATTGCGAGACCGCTTGCTCAAAAACAATCGATGCCAGGGAAGATATACCGCATTTAACCAGAAATGCAAAGAACCTAGGGGTATCACTTCTTCTTATACTCAACCCTCAGCAGTTTAAAAGCCTCTTCCCACCCCACAACGGCGATGTGACTCCACTCCTCCCCCCTCAGCTTCCTCTCCGCATACCACTCCAACGTATTGGGCTTTCGCTCCCTATTCTCTTCCTGCGCACCCTCAATCCCTTCCATCCCATCCCTCTGCCGCTCCCTTGGCGTCGCAGGCGTAACAGGAGTCAACACACCACCCGGCGGCGACACAGATGCCACGCCATCACTCCCCTTCTCCTCTTCTACACCCCTCGAACCACTCCGCGAAACACCACCTGGCGAAACAGATGCCGCCCCGTTACTCCCCCTCTCCTCCGCACCCCGCGACCCACTCCGCGACCTCGGCATCGACGCCCTCCCAACACTCCCCGACCTATCGCGGCGCACTTTATACACCTCCTTGTCCTCGGGCGGAACGTAGCCAGGGCGGATGTTCACCTCGTTCCGCACTGTGCCGGACATGCGCACGGAGCGCGGCACGAGGCGCGTCCCGTTTTCGGACGTTACGATGCCTGCGTTTGACGTCTGGGAGGAGGGGGGCTGGGCATCGGAGCCGTTGCTTTGGGCTGGGGTATTGGCGTTTGTCGGTGGGGAGGCGGGCGGCGCGGCGTCCGGTGCGGCAGGTGGTGCGTCTTCCATGACGACGTCTTCGGTAGTGACAGCCTCGGTTGATGGGATCGCTGCATTTGCTTCGATGGCGTGCGGCGAAGGTGGAGCTGGTAGCGTCGTAGCTGCCTTCTCGGCGGCTTCTTTACCTTTCATTTTGGCATCTTCGCAAGACTTGTAAAGTTTAAGTGCGACATCATGATTGCCCTGGGCCCTGCGCATGAATTCCGCAGCCTCATTGTATTTGGCGCCCGTGTCAACGATGAACCTGAGAATCCCTGGATCCATGTTGACATAGGCTGCTTCAGAGTCTGAGTCTTCTGGGGCGACATCGTCGTTTAATTCACCTGGCTCCATTTCGACGTCATCGTTTGCTCCATCCACAGAAGCAAAGGCGTTGCGATTCCACTTTGCTTTCTTAGGGATCTTGAATGGAGGTCCACCCTGTGGAGTGTTTTCAGATAGAGGCCTTATGCCCGAGGAATTTGATTTCTCTGGCGCCTGTGCAACTACATCCTCATACTCCTCAGGGGTTGCTTTCGAGCCGATTGCAACGAATCTGCGGAAATCTTTCAAGTGAAGCATCGACCAATATGCGAAGTAGCGGATGAGCGCACAGTCATCGGATGGCTTGATGTCTTCATTCGCAAATATCATGAGGGAACGTGCATCATCCGCTTGCAGCACAGCGTCGAGATCTCTTTCTCTCTCGTTCTTGGGGCGCACAAGTTTGCCGATCACATCCATAAGATCAAGACGATCTTGGCAACTCTTCATTGATAGCCCGCTTTCTCTAGCAAGAGTATCTTTCTGCGAATCAGTAAGGGTGGGAGGAAGGGAATCAAGGAGTTTTGCTCTGCGCTTGGCAGCGCCGAATGCCTGGCCAGACACAAATTTATATACATCACGGCATACGAGTAGTTTCCACTTTCCCGTGGATGCCCGTGACCCACCCCTTTTTGGCAAAAACCAGTTCAAGAATAATAGAGCCATTTCTGGCTCTCCGGAAAGGAAACCCGACGTCAGGCACACAGCTCCCCCATGGGGGAAGAGCCTTAGAAAGTATCTGCCCCGTGGGAAGTCTTCATCGATACACCACACGTTGTTCAATCCGTTTAGTAAGAAATCCTGAAGTCTTGGATATCTCGGAATGAAGGGGATCATCTTCTGGTGGATAATCAAGCTTCCTCCCTCTGGATTAGCAGTGCACCTCATGAACTGGTGCCAAGACCCAGGTTCCTGGCAGGTATATATCCTGCACTCCTTGTTCGAGGATCGTAGCCAGGCAGCCGTATGCTCTGCAATTGGAGCTACCATGTTAGGGAGCAGGAGAAAGAAGGAGTCCCGAGGGCTTTTCTTGTCGACTTGGTGGAGACTTTGGTAGCTGAACCCGAACATTGCTCTGTTCAGAAGATGATAGTCGTCATATCCATCAACTCGCATTTTGCACATTCTACTTTCTGCCTCTCTGTTATAAGGTAGACACACGATTTTTGATGGCGTGGTGAATGAGAAAAAAGACAGCTGGCCGCTGTGCTGAAGCTGGACACCCGACTCAATAAATTTCCATTCTTCACATCGTGTTGGATATATGATAACGTTAAGCGACTCCAAGTTATAAAGCAACCCAGAAATGTTTACTCGAAGATGATCGGCTAGGGTGGAGATGATCTCTTGGGCTTTATCATCACCTCCAGTGGCTACAGTGACCGTACCTCGTGCCAATAAGGTGGGATTAAACTCTGATTTATAATTATCGACATCAGTAGACCGGCAGATGTGGTCGAAGGCTGGACCTTTGCTTTGGAGTTGTTGGAGTGCAGTTCCCCAGGCCGGGTTGTGAACATTAACGTCAGTAAATGTTAGCATAACGGGGTCATTTTGAGGCTGGCGATCCCCAATGAATGATTTAAGTGTAGTTTCATTTAAACCACCCTGTCCCTGATCAAAGATAGACACCGGTCTCGGTGCGATACCGTTGTGTTTCGCGGCGTAATTAGCCAGTGATACTTTTCGTACTGGTGCAGAAGGAGGACCATTTGCCGTTTCTTGCGCTCCGGAACTGGCTCGGTGGTCGCGAATTGGAGTTACAGAAGTCGAGCCCATGGGTGAAGTAGGTGGATGAAATGCGGCAACAGGCGAGGGATTTGGCTGCTCTGCTTGATCTCGGTCTATTCCTTCTACTGCGAATGAGACCTTTCTTCCAGTTGGCGGTCTGTGTGGTTTCTCTGTCTTCTGGTCTCCAGATTCACCCCAAATTCCTGCTGCACTTGTTTCCTCCCGAGGAGATAATTGTTCAGGACTGGAAACCATCGGTGCCATTGCTGCTGTTGAACTGGAAACTGGTTGTTGGTCATCTGGGACAGAGAGTGGAGTCTGTGGGTTCTGAGCTACCCCAGGAACTGGCGCTGAGCCTTTCTTCCGTATACGACTTTGATTTATGTAATCGGCGGGGTTCATCAGAAAAGGAAGTTTCGCAGGAGGACGATCTGCCAACGCCCTAGCGCCCAGCTCAAATTTGCGTTCCATGCTCTTGGTCGCAAAGTGTTGCGGTGCCTTTGCCTCGGAATGAGTTTCAGTTAAGATCCTGTTCTCTATGGTCCTTGGGGCCTTGGGTTTTGACTTTGCCATGTGGCCACCCGCTCTCATCATACGCATCCCTCCTCTTAAAGATCGCCCTTTTGAGATAGCAGTAGAGCGGGAGACGGGGCCCCTGTGAGCTGTCCCTTGATAGCCTGTTGCGCTAGGTGCTTCTATTACCGGAGCTTTGTGAACTTTGGTCTTTGTCTCTTTCCGATTTCGATCTTCACTTGTAGAAGGTTCTTTAGCCGATTTTGGAGCTCGGGGCCTCTCTGCAACACGGGCTTCTGCTCTATCGAAAGCATCATTCATTACGGTATCATCGTCACGTAAAGTACGATCGTGGTGTTTTACCCGAGCCTGTTGTGATTTCTTTGGCGAAGGTATTCCTTCATAGTCTGGAACTCCAGTATAAGCCTCCTCGGCTTCATCGCTAGAGGAATCTTCCTCGCTTTCAGATGGCTGGGATTTTGATAGTGGTGGAAGCCCAAGTTTTTCCCTCTTCCGTTTGCGCTTGGCATACTTTTCCTGACGCCTCTCAAACTCATCCGTGTCTAATGGCTGAGAAAGACCTTCTCTTTGGCGGAGTTTTTCATCGTTCCATGCCTTCAGGGTGTCCTTACTCAAGACATTATCCTCGGGTTCCCAGGTAGATTCTTCAATGTCATAACCTTCCCACTCGATCAGGAATACCCGATTCTCGTCGGTACCTCCTTCGGCCAGGATCCGCTTGACAATGTACACATCCTCATCGCTTCCATCGTCCGAGCTTGATGAAGCGGAATCGGATGCCATTGTCTGTTTAGGCAGCAATTGGGGCACCGCACTCTGGATTCATCGCTAACTTAGATTGGCGTTGTGGTTCAGTGCAGCTTCACCTTGGGGTTTAGGCAGATGCAAGCATCACAACAGAGCCTGGCTCCTAAGATGGCCTCACTTAGAGTATTTCTATGTCTTGTTAGGCTGCTTGAACGATATCTATGCCAAAGGAGGGGAATACTCACACACACGTGACCGTATAATGCTCCCAGATTTAAGGGTCCAGGCGTGCGAAACGTGTTCGAGTCTTTAGAGAATGAATGGCACGTTAAGAAGTATTTATTTAGATCTTTATGTTCGAAAGAGTTGTATAAAAGCAAGCTCATTAGAAATTCCCTGCTTCCTTTTAAGTATTGAACAAAGAATGTTGTTGTTGCTTGTCGTTTGTTGTCTTTCTTTATTGTGAATTCACGGAAACTGGCTAGACAATCTTAAGCTTCGATGTGTGGCGCGGTGTGGCGCGTGTGTGGTGCAGCAACTGTGGGCTCTCGCCAATTTAATCGTGTTGCCTTGTCCACTACATCCACCCGGACGAAATACATAGTGTGATGCGGTGACGAACGAACCTCTTTACAACCCCTCCTCCCCCCCATCATCACCACGACATCACGACCGCCAACATGGCTAACGACGAATACGATGTAAGCTATATCTCTCCCTGAATAGTTTCCTTACCCTCCTGCGGCTACTGAGGCTAATCTCTGTTCCTGCAATAGTTCCTCTTTAAGGGTATGGACTGCCCCTTATGCTTATGCGACTCTGTTCCGGCCAGCACAACACAACACGCACAATGCTAACCCTCCCTCCACAGTGGTCTTGATTGGAGATTCAGGTGTCGGGAAGTCCAACCTGCTGAGCAGATTCACTCGCAATGAGTTCAACTTAGATTCCAAGTCCACCATCGGTGTCGAGTTTGCGACCAGGTCCATCCAGGTCGATGCGAAGACAATCAAGGCTCAGATTTGGGATACCGCAGGACAGGAGAGATACAGAGCCATCACGTCGGCATACTACAGAGGTGCTGTCGGAGCGCTGCTGGTCTATGATATCAGCAAGCACCAGACCTACGAGAACGTTACGAGGTGGCTGAAGGAGCTGAGGGACCATGCTGATTCCAACATTGTTATCATGCTGGTTGGTAACAAGAGCGATTTGAGGCACCTGAGGGCTGTCCCGACCGAGGAGGCCAAGCAGTTCGCAAGTATGGGATATGAACTACTACTGTCCGGAAGAGACTCAAGCTGACACTTCGTAGGCGACAATGGCCTCTCATTCATCGAGACCTCTGCGCTCGATGCCAGCAACGTCGAGCTGGCCTTCCAGAACATCCTCACAGGTACGATCACCGAGAGCGACATCACTGCATCCTACCAGTAGCTAACCCTCTACTAGAAATCTACCGTATCGTCTCGAGCAAGGCTCTTGACAGCGGCGACGGAGCCCAGGCCAACATTGGCGCAGGCACGAATATCTCGCTCAGCAAGCCGGCAGATGATGGTTCCGCCAAGGGAGGAAAGTGCTGCTAGGGAACTTATACCCCTTCGATTCGCAGATATTGGTTGGTGAAAGAGATTGTTTGATTGATACAGCGGTGGCGTATTTACTTGTCTGTAAGACGGAAACTGGATGAAAGGGGGTCTTATCTCATGATCGCCGGGACTCTGGTCTTGAGCGATGACTTTTTGCTTTGTACCGGTCTACTCAAATGGATTTTTATAATCATCCTTTGTGTTCCCTTTTCGGATTCGGCATTATGATGGGTTCCTTCACGTGTAACAGTATTTGCTGATTTCTTCTCAATATGAATGTCTGAGGCGAACGGACGTAAATAGTGATTTGGCATGTTTCTATTTCTGTCTGTATTAAACCTAGAGTATTATCATGATTCTCAGTATTTATATATTCACAAGCTCTCCATAATCCATAACCCATGATGCTTCGAGCTGTGCAAAACAGAGCTTGACCGTTTACAGATTAGCGCAATATATCCAATCTTAGCCTCGCGCTAAGATAACTCCGCCAAAAAGTTCTCGAGTTGCGATTGAGAAACTCAAGAAGATTTAGAGAATTTCGCGACTCTCACAACTTTAAGGACATCACCACAATGGCGTCCGTTTATAAGTCATTATCGAAGCCTACGAACGGAAAGGAGGAGGGAGCAAGCAGCATAATTAAGAGGAACAAGCAAAAGGTTTTGATCCTCTCATCGAGAGGTGTTACATACAGGTTGGAACTCCCCAATTAACGGATGAAGCATCTATAATACTAACTTGAAGCGCAATAGACATCGCCATCTACTTAATGACCTTCACTCTCTTCTTCCTCACAGCCGAAAGGATGTCAAGCTTGATACCAAGACAAAATTATACCAACTAAACGAACTTGCTGAGTTATACAACTGCAACAATGTTTTTTTCTTCGAGGCAAGGAAGGGAAAGGATCTTTACTTGTGGATGAGCAAGGCGCCCAACGGACCGACAGTTAAGATGCACATGCAAAATTGTAAGTCTCTTCGCTACTTCTATTTTTTGGCCATTGCTCACTAGGTGTATAGTACACACGATGGAGGAGCTCCACTTTACCGGGAACTGCTTGAAAGGCTCCCGGCCAGTCCTTTCGTTCGACGCCAAATTCGATAAAGAGCCACATCTCCGTCTCCTCAAGGAGATGTTCCTTCACATCTTCGGCGTACCCAAGGGCGCCCGTAAGGTTAAGCCGTTCGTTGACCACGTTATGGGCTTTACCCTCGCCGACGGCAAAGTCTGGATCCGCAACTACCAGATCAGCGAGTCGATTCCCTCGAAAGTAAAGCCGGGAGAAGAGACCGATGAGGCCGCCGAGGCCGCAGCGAAGAAGGCAAAGAAGGTCAAGGGCGTAGAGACCGAGATCAGCCTCGTCGAGATCGGCCCGCGATTCGTGCTTACGCCAATCGTGATCCTCGAGGGTTCGTTCGGTGGACCGGTGATCTACGAGAACAAGGAGTTCGTGTCGCCAAACCAAGTCCGTTCCGACATCCGACAGAAGAAGGCCGGCAGGTACAACCAGCGCGCCGAGCAGAGTATCGAGAAGCTGGCACGACACGACGAGTTGGGCCTGCGGACAGACGGGTTCCAGAAGCCCACGAATGGGCTGGATGCGGCGGCTCTGTTTGCTTAAGCGCGGGTTTCGCATTTGGGATGGCATGGACGGCGTTGTGGGTGTTGGGTTGAGTATAATGCGGGTCGGTAACTGTATTGTGGCACCAACAGAGCTTTATTATGACAACTGACTTTTTTTTCTTCGGTCCCCTTCCCGGTGGTGATGTGTGATGTGTGGTGCGTGACATGCAAGGCATTAGTGTGTACAGCATTCCGAGCTTTCCCATGCTCTTATGCTGAAGGAATACTATTTTCATCGTGCCGAGATCAGATACCATACCCTTTCCTTACCAAGCGCCGTTTCTCACTACTCTATGGGATAACGGTGCATGAAGAGAGGCTAACATCTTTAAAAAAAATGATGTGTTTCCAAAATTGAGCCGAATTTGGTATGTTGCTATTCTTTTTTTACTCCTTCATACTCTCTTACATGATGACAAATGGTCAAGAGACCAGATATATAACCCAGCTCGTTGAGGCACAAAGTGCTCTGTGAGATAAGAAACATGTTCTGAATCAGCTCAATTATTCATTTTACACCCAATCATCGATGGTGTTTCATAATGCTAATACTTTGATAGATATCGAAAACAGATCGTCTTCAGGCCAGGAACCATAGTTGAACCAAATAATAAAGGGAAATCAAATTAATTATATATATATTCTCACTGTGATTATGGTATATTCGTGATTATGGATGTGTTGAAAATGTCTGTTAAATTAAATTACCCTACATCATATCATATTAAAATGGCTTGCAATCAGAGTCAGAGTCAGAGCTCATGTCGGTCTTGGTCTTGGCACTTGGCACCCCTGTCATCCCCAGAGTATAAACAACCAACGTCGCACCCAAATCTTCTCCTTTCCTCTCCATCGCCCATCATGAGTAACTCAATCCCCTTCAGCCAACGCTGGCTGAGCGCAAACATCGTCAGAACTTCGCAAGATGTTCTCGGCTTTTATTATAGCCCCAACGACGGGGTCTCCAAGAGCTGAGCTACTTGTCAAAGCTCTTGACGGTGGTGTGACACAGGCGTTGCAAACGCAGTTCATCACTCGTCAGTCAATCCATTGGAATCGAACAAACTCTGTTGCGAGACCTTTGGTTGATACCCTGTTCTTTGGTGTGAGAGGTGTTGAGATAGATTGAAGATTGGGGGTCGAGGAGGAGCCCGAGACTGAGAAGCTGCGAAACTGTTACTCGCTGGCATTTTGAAGCTGTTTAGACACAAATTAGGCTCGTCAATAACTGTGAGTAACCATTTCTTACCGCCAGGAGTTATATCCTCATCTTCTGACTCCAATTGCTAACTCAATGTAGAAGACTGAAAACCAACACATACCTTGACTCAAAAGATAACTCTGTAATCATGGATCTCATGATGATACACCCGTTCCCTCATCACGCAAATCCCCTTTCCTACGCTGCAACGACCTCCGCAGCTTCGCACGATATTCATACCAATAAACGATTTTCTTCTTTGATTCCTGGAGTTGATAACCTTCTACACGGAGACCGCTCAAGCTTCTTGAGAGGTGGGAAGCCCTCGCATGAAGCCCGCTTTCAAAAAGATCAAGATTCAGACATGCAGTACCTGCCACTAGAGATTGTGCAGCTTATTTTTGGGTTCTTACCAGACATAGAGTCCATCTGTGCCTTGTCCGCGACCTGTCACCTCTTTCATCGCGCCTACGCCAGTTCACGGAAGCTTATAATTGTCCAGAAAGTCCTCGAAACTCAATTCGGGCCACTCCACGACGTTATACAGCTTGTGACGCTCAACTCTAGCGAACTCCCACACCGGAACCGTGACCCGTGCTTCTCCCTTGCATTGGCCAAGCAGATTGCCAAATGTGGGCGAACTGCTAATAGATGGGTTGCGCTCTACCCAATGCTTCGATGGCGCGTCAATCCGGAAAACCGGCGCTTCCTCCACCAGGAGGAAAGGCACCGGCTACGTAGGGCTATTTACCGACTTTGGACGTACAATTCAGCCTACACCATGGATTTCGAGGCCTCCGTGGGCCCTAGCATCCTGCGGCAGTATCGGACGTGTGAGCTGCGCGAGATCGACGAACTCCGCGCGGTATTCCGTGATACTCTCACCCACGACTGCTGCCTCTCCAACTCCGCGGTCCAGCTGCACTACAACCAGGGGCATCCCACCCGCGACCTGCTCTATTTCGGCACCTACAGCTCCTACGGCAATGACGCGATGCTCGCTCCGGACAAGCTGAAAGGCAAGTCTGTGAGGGATGCCATGGCCGCAGAGTCGTGGGGAGACGACATGTCCGTAGGCCGCAAGATCATGCGACTACTCTACATGACGCCCGACGCGCTCCTCGACTTCCACGACGGGTGCACGTGCAAGACTGAGCGGGAGGAGTTTCTGGAGAAGATAGGGTACGATATCAGCTATGGCTGGTACGCGGGACTCTATGCAGATTCGTATCCGATCGATTCGTGCCAGGTTGTCGAAGAGGAGCGGGGTGAAGAGCCTCTGTCGGGAATTGAGCAAGAGTGGATCACGGGGGATGAGGGGGTGGATGAAGAGAGGAGATTTTTAGTTCTGTAGGAGTCGGTTTTAAAGAGAGTGGGGACGTTGTTATACTTCTAGAAGACCGCGTTGTTTTGATATATTTTGTTTTGGAGCTATAGTTCTGAAGACGTGCGCTGTTTTGATAGAGCTTGTTTCGTAGTTTATAATTCTAAAGATTTTTGTTGGGCACAGGAATCTTCAGTGCTTGTTCGAGCAGTCATCACGCATGGACGTTGATGGCAAGACTGAAAATGAAGATATGATAAAGAGGCAGCTACAGATGGATGCAGAATGCGCGAAGGCAATCGAGTGGCTAAATGGCCTTGGAGAGTAGCTTTTGAAAATATGGATGATAGAGTGTCTCCGCTGTGATGGCAAAAGGTGCTCCTTATTTCAAGAGAAGCCGGGGGGGGGGGGTTGGATTGAATATCACTACAGCTAATGTCGTTATTCTTTGCAGCCCATGGCGACAAGAAGACGTTGACGGCAAGAAGAAGCTGACGACAAGAAGACGTTGACGACAAGAAGAAGCTGACAACAAGAAGTTGGTGGCGACAAGAAGGTAGCAACCAACTGTGATCTCGATAGATATAAAGCGAAGATCCCGGATCGCAAAAATGAGCACAACTCTAATATCATACGCGGTATTACTAGGAAGGATGGGGTTATATCTAAGATCTGGGATGACTTTTAATGGTTTCTATATTCTGCATACTAGAAACATTATAGGCCGCCATTGAACGGGCAACCAACGCCTACATGATAATTCTACATCACGGCCTACTAGGACCCTCGCCGCCTCTATCCTGCTCTCTCTGCCTCTTAATCCTTTCCTCAGCAGCTCTTGCAAGCACCTCCCTTCGACTCAACCCCGCCTCCCCCCTCGCCGGACCCCCGACCCCCTCAGTCCCCGTAGCAGCACCAAGCACAAACTCCCCACCAGTCCAACCTCCCTCATCCTCCGCCTCCTCCTCACCAAATCCTCCCCCACTACCCTCATAATACTCCTCATTCCCCACCATATTCCCGCCCGTCTTCCAATCCCCCTTCTCAACCTCCTTCTCAATCTCATGGCACAGGTCCCAGAAATTGCGGTCATGCTCACCCCACACATTATGAGCCAGCTCGTGGCACAGCGTCCGCCGAATCGTCTTGTAGTCCCTGTACCCATCATACGCATCCGTGCGCAGACGCAACTCAATCACCTCCCCGCGATTGCGATTTAGCCCTAGCGTGCGCGACACCCCGTCCATCGACGCCGTCGTGTGCTCCACGGGATTCATCTCCGTCAGCAGCGGCACCGAAAACTTATGCCGCCGCATCGACGCCTTGATGCCTGCATCGTCCTTCAGTCGCTGCAGAAAGGCGAGCGAGCGCGAGGGGTTGGGGAGGTATGGTAGGGGGCGAAGCGTGGCGAAGGTGTATTGGTTCTCTTCCTGCTCGCGCTTCCAGTCGTGCGTTTTATAAGCATGCGCCGTCTGCCGCGGTTTCGGGCGCGTAAAGGTGCGTGCGGCGACGGCGCGGGCTTCGTTGAGGGATTGTAGCTCAGTGGTGGTGGCGCCCATGAGGGTGATTTTTGCGGCGGCGAAGGAGGAGACTGGGAGGGCGGGGTCTTTGAAGGGTGGTTTGAGGAGGCCGAGCTTTGGGATCATGAATTTTTGGTTTGTGGCGGGCACGGAGAGGGTCGAGGAGACGGCGGCGGAGAGGTCGGAGATTGTTGCTGAGAGGGGGAGGGTGAGGGTCTGGGGAGTGTTGTGGTGCGAGAGGGTGATGGTTTGAGTCTCTTCATCTGCGTCCGGAGACCGCGGGGCAACTTCTGCAGCTTCCATTGTGCTGTATGTCTGTATGTTGTGTATATAAATAAATTGAATAACGAGAGAGCACGAATCTCTAAAGGCTGATGTTATTGTATCATTGTATAGAAAGAGTAGTTGTTGTAGGTAATACAGCGAAGTAAGTAAGTATGTAGATTGTCGTGGAAGATGCGAGGCTGCCATGTGGATTCATAAGCATTTTCTGAATAGTACGCCACCTTGGGGTTGGGTTGGTCCCACAGCCTTGCTCTTGTTCGCCTTACTCACGTTTATCGCGCCTTCTTATCGGCTGTCACGGGTGAACGCGTTGGTTGGTCCTGTGCCTGTCAAATGGTAATCTGCCGCCGTGCCTCGGCTCCCCCCATACTTTCTCGTGGAGCCGCCCGGCTGGCCCCAATGCATGACCTGTAATCTCCAAACATCACTATAATAGATAATAGCGGCTTGTCCTCTCCGGCAACGATATAACTAGCGCTCTACCCTGGATTTACATCTCAGACGCGCTTTCTACTCTTGCTATCTGGGCGACATTGGCTTCAATGACATAACGCTGACAGGATGGCTGACTCAGTTGGTGAGTTTGCAACCCCTTGACAGCTTACCTCAGAGCACCTCCTTCGGACCTTCGGATGTCGCGTGTGCTCTGTCTTATGCGTTCAACGTGGCCTCTATGCTTCAATTAGAAGAACAAACGCTGATAATGTTCCCTACTGTAGATCGCGTGTTTGTGCACGCCCTCAACACCGTCAAGAAGATCCCACGCACCGGCTCTGCTCGGCCGCCACCGGCCGATCGCCTACGCCTCTATGGATTATACAAGCAGGCTATGGAAGGGGATGTGGATGGCGTGATGGATAGGCCGGGTGGTGGAGGATATACGAAGGACGAGGACACAATCAGGGAGCAGGAGAAGTGGGATGCATGGGATGCTCAAAAGGGGGTTAGCCGGACAGAGGCTAAGAGGCGGTATATCGAAGCATTGATCGAGACGATGCACCGTTATGCGAGTACGACTTCGTAAGTTTCCTAACTACGCTTCTAGGTATTGGCTACTAACGCAGCTGTGCGTAGGGACTCGAGGGAGCTAGTAGCCGAACTAGAGTTCGTCTGGGACCAAATTAAACATAACAGCGCGAGCTCGTCGAATTCGTCACCGCCCCGTGGAGGGTCGGGCCGCAGATTTACGGCGCCCATGTCAGGCAGCGAGGGTCCGATGAAAGTGTTAAGTCCCATGTCGCAGGATGATGAGGCGGACAGAGAACACGTACGACGACTTGTCGAGGGAGAGGACGGGTCGGACGAGGAGCTCCAGGACGCGGACAAGGCGAAGGGAACACCATGGAGGACGAAGGTCGAGTCGACGCTGGTGAAGATGACCGCAGAGGTAGCGGCGCTGCGAGAGCAGATTGCCTCTGGGAGGGAGTGGAGGGACAAAAGACGACGTACGATTGGCGCGTGGCTGGGCTGGCTTCTATTTGCCGCCTTAAAGCAGGTGGCTTTCGATGCATTTTTCTTGATGCTGGTCCTAATTTGGATGCGGAAGAAGAAGGATCGCCGACTCGAGGATCTCGTGCGGGAGTTTCTCCGACAGGGACGAGCTTACATACGGCAATTCTTACCGCCTCGTTGAACCCAGTCCGACTCTATTACCGGCTGATGATAGCCTTTATGGCTACGACAATTGTCGCAACAGTTGTCACGGCAGCTCCCCCGAATCGCCAAAAACTCTCAATTGTATATCACTATATACCCAATCCAACACCCAAGAAATTTAAATACATCGCCTTTCAACCGCATTTCACGCTCATGACTTCACGAGGTTAGGAACCCACGCGGTCTTGCGCTCGGTATAAAGCTCAGCCGTCGCCTGCCTTGCCCCCACCCACGCCAGATCGTCTATGATGCCCGTCTTTACGATCTTCCCGCCTGGAAAGAAGTCACCGCTACGCCACAGCGTCGTGCCGCAGTCGCCGCAGAAGTGCGACGTGATGACATTCCCCGAGTCACCAGTCTTAGTGAACTCCTTGGGGGTACCTAGACACGTTCAGCGTGGAAATAAGGCAAGGGAATAGAGGAGCAAGGAAAGGGTTAGCTACCGGAGACGAGGGTGAAGTTCTTGTCGAGCACTAAGGCGTTGTGGCTGAATACCGAGCCCGAGGTCTTGTGACAATCGAGACAGTGGCAGAGGACCTAGGATGTTGTTAGATACCGTGTTCATGCTCAAGGAGATTTGTGGGACATGCGTTCTTCTCAGGCTCGCCGGTGACGGTGACCTTAATGTTGCCGCAACAGCAGCTTCCTGTTTGGGTAGACATGGTGGATGAATCGTTTGGTAGGAAGTATATACGCTGTATTTATAAGGGTAGATATTATAGAAAAAGCTTAGATGGAGAATGGATTCTTAGGCTCGTATATATAGTTGTGCAAAATACAATCACGGGACCATTCATTTGAAGCTTTCGGACCCCCTCTTATTACCCCACAATCGCGGTGATACTGAGCCGAAGCTCCCTGCATATATTTCATCCCGCTTCACGTCATTTCTGACAAAGCACTGGTCTCGCGGCCAGTAGCGTGAGGCCATAGCCAAACCTCCATCAAATGAATGCATGATATCACTAAAGGGAATATGCTGGTTGATTACTAAGTGCGGTGCTCGGTAGTTCCCTACCAGTCAGAGAGATGTTGCATGGCACGTGATTTAATTTCGCCAACTCGTGGATTCACGTGGTCCCCCTTTCTCACAACCAGATCCGTTGAAACAACCTCCCTGCATGTATAGGAACAATTTCTAATCGCTGAGGGTTTGTTTGGATCTTGTCTGATATGATAGGTGATAGGTACGTAGATGGCCATATAGTTTCATGTCCGAATTCGTTCTGAGCAGTTATAATTACACATACGACCTGTTCTCTTGTGTCACTGTTAAGCAAGGCAAGCCTGGAATTCATCTGCACAAAGAAAAGGCCTAGATTGCTTGAGACGGTCTAATAGAGCGCTCAAATAAACTTTCCACCGCCAGATGAGTAATCTAACATCACAACAGGAATTCAACTCTCCACCTGCGCCCTTAAGCAGCAGCAGCGCCTTGCAAGGATCTATCCGGAAGGCGCTTTCTAGACGCAACACTCAACAAAGCCTCTGCTTTAATCCCGCATCTCAACCTCACCACCAATAGAAATAAAATACCGTCTACAGGTTGATATTACTAAGGCAATAATGGATCCGATGG
Source organism: Pseudogymnoascus sp. SDFLT0511 (assembly GCA_030180035.1). NCBI lineage: Eukaryota > Fungi > Ascomycota > Leotiomycetes > Thelebolales > Thelebolaceae > Pseudogymnoascus > Pseudogymnoascus sp. SDFLT0511. The sequence continues at coordinate 283,400 of JASCQD010000005.1, read as the reverse complement.
AAATCGACACGACGCCGTCAGCAGCTCCAACATCTCCCACCTCGCAAAGAAGTAATATACCCCAAGCCAGGCCACCTCCACCCTCGGATAGACCATCTCTAGCAAAACGCGTCTCATTCGAAGTCCCTCCAGGGGCCGAAGATCCAAAGAGACAGCGCCCCTCACCCCCACCACCACGGGTACAGACAGGAGAAACAATCACATCGGTATGCCTCCCTAACCCCCCGCCCCCCGAAGCTCCAACTAACACCTGGCAGCCCGTCGCACCAGTCACACCCACCACACCCACCACACCTGCTCCACCCTCCCTCAGCCTCCTCCCCTCCATCTTCCTCCCCTTCCATGGCCTCCCCACCCCCTCCTCCACCACGCCCCTAACCCGCGAAGCCACCCTCGTCCAAACAATCGACAACCTCGCCGCACAGAAGAAAGCCACAAAGCGGCTTCAGATCTTCCTTGCTCTCCAGGAGCGTGACCGCATAATTGTCACTGAGCGGGCCAAGGCGCGTGCTGCCGAGGAAGGTGGGGAGGGGGGAGCGGCATGGGAAGTTTCGGCCGAGGAGATGGATGCTATTCACTCGCGCCTGGCGGCGAGGCCAGATCCGAAGAAGCCGAGCAGGGACTTCGAGTATGGGGGCGGCGACTGGATTCGTGACCATGTGGAGAGGGGGAAGTGGAAGAGGCCTAAGGGGGAGGAGTTGGGGCATGGAGTCGCGGAGAAGGTGTTGGTGTTGACGGCGGAGGCGGCGGCGAAGATGAAGGCGTATGAGCTGCAGACTAATTCGGTGGTGGAGGGGAAGAAGAGGGCGCTGGAGAGTGAGAGGAAGAGGATGGGGGCGTTGGAGGGAACGGGAGCAGAGGGAAGCGGCGCGACCAGATCGGGTTGAGGTTGAGTCTGAGGTGGAAGAGATGGGTTCTAGCTTAATTAGCGGGCGTTGGGGATTTCCTAAGAGCCGTTGCACGGTATAGACGGTCGAATATGGAGTTTATGATAGGAGTCGGATACCCACAGAAACTGGCCTTCATTCCTGTCTTCAGGAAAGTGGCTATATACAGCTTCCACAATGAAATTTCTAAACACAAATGCTAATTACAAGAGATAGTGTTAGATGAAGTAATAGCTGGCGCTTCGGCGCGAGAGGAACGTGTCAACTATCTTCGCAACCCTACGACCTATCGTCAGCCGCAAATTTATCAGTCCAAAACGCTCTATAATGCTTCTCCCGCCCAATCTCCTTGATATTGTCCACCTCCCTCGGCGTCAGCTTCCACCTCCCAATATTCGCCACATACGCCTTCAACCGATCCTCCTTCGAGCTAGTCGTCAGAACAACCATCCCCTGATCCACCACCCACCTCAACGCCACCTCGGCCTCGGTAACCCCATACTTCGCCGCCAAGTTCGAGTAATACCTGTCCATTGGCCCTGGTCGCGCGTGAAGCAGCGCCGCCAGCGGCGAATACGCCACCGTCGCGATCCCGTGCTCCTGGTTAAACTCTACCAGGCCCTTGTGCTGTAGGTACGGGTGGTATTCGATCTGGTTTACCGCTGGTACGACCTTGGCGGTCTTGAGGACCGCCTCGAGCTGTGGCTGCAGGAAGTTGCTAACGCCGATGCTGCGTGCGCGGCCGCTAGCCTGGACGGCTTCGAACTCGGCCCACTTGGCTTGTAGGTCGGCATCCGAGGAGGCGAAGTAGGGCGCGTGGATGAGGTAGAGGTCGACGTAGTCCAAGCCGAGCTTCTCGAGGGACGACGTGATGCTGGCTTCTGTGTCTGTGGGTGTGGAGCCGGGGATTTTGGTGGTGACGAAGAAGGTGGAGCGGGGGAGGCCGGATTGCTTGATTGCTTCGCCGAGCTCGCGCTCGTTACCGTAGACCTCAGCGCCGTCCAGGTGGTAGAAGCCGGCGCGGATGGCCGTGAGGATCGTAGCGACGAGAGATTCGTCTAGGTCGTTGCCAGTATTGCCTACGCGGGCTTGGGCGGTGCCGGTACCATAACCAAGCTGAAAGACGGTTAGCTTGAAGTGTAGCGGAATGATAATCAGAAGCAGAAACGGACCATGGGAATTTTGTGCCCATCGTTGAGTGTGAGGATTGGGACTCCTTGGACCTCTTTGGGAGAATCGGCACTGGTGTTCCCCTCGTGAGACGGGTTGTAGGAAGCTGTAGTGGAATTCATATTGATGACTTGTTGAGTTAGAATTAATATGGTAGATTATGCACAGTTTCGGCTTTAGAACCAAGGAATTGTAGACAGAATCCGTTGAAGTAGAAGTGTCGAGATATATTTGAGGGGCAATGCGCGGGGTATGACGAGTCACACTATTTTCGGCAGAGTACAATGGAGCCTATCGAACTGTCTTGCTACAGACTTTGGGATCCAATTTGAACAAATTAGTAATAGATTTTAATGTATTATCAAGATGTTTTCTATATTCCTCTAAAACGAGCCCGAAATAAGTAAAGCGTGAAATTATATTTGAAGAAATCGAGAGCTATATGTAAGCTGTGTCTTATCGGTTATCGCCCTAAATGCCATGTTCGACGCCTGTTATCCGGCGGCTGCGGCATAACGTCACTCCCGCCGCCCTCAGCACTTTATTTCGTCTCCATACGTCCTCTAGCGCTCAATTTCATATATATCAATATTATATATGGCATGCTATTCCGACAATTGCTACGCCCTATGAACACCTGCGCACGTTTCGCGCAGATGTCGTCCCATATCACCAGCAGCGCCTCCTCCCAAGGCCCGTCCAGAGGCGTAGCCCTGAAGGATCTCCCGAAGTCTTGGAACTTTACGGCAAATTTACCTGCCGACTCTGCTTTTCCAAGCCCAGCGATATCACACAAGACACCGAGAGATGATCTAGGCCCTCGGATGGTGAAGGGTGCTCTCTTTACTTGGGTGCGCCCTGAAGAAGCGGTGGACCCTGAACTACTCGGAGTTAGCACCGAGGCCCTCAAAGACCTGGGCATCAAGCCAGAGGAAGCAGAGACAGAAGAGTTTCGTCAACTTGTCGCTGGCAATAGGTTACTTGGTTGGAACGAAGACAAACAAGAAGGCGGATACCCCTGGGCACAATGCTATGGAGGTTGGCAATTCGGATCTTGGGCCGGTCAACTCGGTGACGGCCGCGCCATCTCTCTATTCGAGACGACAAACCCCGATACGAAGACTAGATACGAGCTACAACTGAAGGGAGCTGGGATTACGCCTTACTCGCGTTTTGCAGATGGTAAGGCAGTTTTGCGCTCGTCAATCCGCGAATTCGTCGTCTCTGAAGCACTTAACGCTCTTCGCATTCCGACCACTCGTGCCCTGTCTCTCACCCTCCTCCCACACTCCAAAGTCCGCCGCGAAAGGACCGAACCTGGGGCAATCGTAGCCCGTTTTGCACAATCGTGGCTACGCATCGGAACATTCGACCTCCTCCGCGCCCGTGGCGACAGGGACCTCATCCGCACGCTCGCCGACTACACCGCCGAACATGTCTTCAGCGGATGGAGTTCCCTCCCTACCCGTCTTCCCGACGACCAGCAAGATACCGCTGAGCCCCCCTCTACCCCCGTCGAAAAAGATACAATCGAGGGGCCGTCTGGGCTGGAGGAAAACCGATACACCAGACTCTACCGCGAAATAACCCGCCGCAACGCCAAGACCGTTGCAGCGTGGCAGGCTTACGCCTTTACCAACGGTGTTCTTAACACTGATAACACCTCTCTTATGGGCCTCTCACTCGATTTTGGCCCCTTCGCCTTCCTCGACACCTTCGACCCTAACTACACCCCCAACCACGACGATGGCATGCTACGCTACTCCTATCGCAACCAGCCCACCATCATCTGGTGGAACCTGGTGCGCCTCGGTGAAACCCTCGGCGAGTTAATTGGTGCTGGCGCCGGCGTCGATGCTGCCGAATTCGTTGAGAAGGGAGTCCGCCAGGAAGACGCGGACGAGCTCGTCTCGCGCGCCGAGGGGCTCATCACGCGGACTGGGGAGGAATACAAGGCTGTCTTCCTAGAGGAGTACAAACGACTTATGACTGCGCGGCTGGGGCTCAAGGTCCACAAGCCCGATGACTTCGAGACGCTGTTTAGCGAGCTACTAGATACGATGGAGGCACTCAAGTTAGATTTCAATCAGTTCTTCCGCCGATTGAGTGGGGTGAGCATCAAAGAGATAGAGAGCGAGGAGGCTAGGAAGGAGAAGGCTGGATTGTTCTTCCATAGGGAGGGGGTGATTGGAGATGAGGCTGCGGCGAGGGAGCGAGTTGGCGCGTGGTTGGATAAGTGGCGTGTGAGAGTTGTAGAGGACTGGGGCGCACAGGGCGAGGTAAAACCACAGGCGGAGGAAGAGAGACAGGCGGCAATGAAGGCTGTGAACCCGAATTTCATCCCGCGTTCATGGATTCTGGATGAGGTTATCCGTCGCGTGGAGAAGGAGGGGGAGCGGGAGGTACTTGGGCGGGTGATGAAGATGGCGCTGAACCCCTTTGAGGAGACATGGGGAGGCGACCGAGAGGAAGAGGAGAGGTGGGTGGGGGATGTGCCGAGGGAGGGGAGGGGGATGCAGTGCAGCTGTAGTTCTTAGATTGATGTGTATATTAGGGCAGGATATCATGGCTGTGAATCAATGCATACAAGAACATACAGCGAGGCGCGACAAATCCCTCGCTGAATGGGATATAAATCAAACGGATTGTTTATCTGCCATAGATGGGCGGTATCCGCCCCGTCATTGGCTGTAATGTGAACATAATTGATGCTACTGGGCGACCAGCCGTTTGAGGGGCCCTATTGGCGACCCTCCTCGACATCTGGATATCTCAGTCTATTAGTATCATACCTGCTCATCCATTCATCATCTACCCTAGCTCTAACAACTCATCTCGTTCATTGCGGCTCCACACGGCAAACTCCTACCGCAAATATTACTTAAACTACAAATGATATATAACGATTTCATACGACCCAAGTACAGCTAGGATAGTTGGGCCACCACGCACAAAGTGTCCACGATTTCAGCGCAACAACAATCAGGACGCTGATTTCGTACAGAAAATATTGAAATCAGGCTGCACTGTCAGAGCTCATTCATTTTAAGCGCTGGTACTTGTAATTGTGGCGGGAGTGCTACCCAATTATGCAGCGGTTCAGCCCTCAGAGTCTCGCCATTGACTTCTCCTAATTGGCGAGACGGAATCCGGACACTTATATTGAAATATCATCAGCGTGAATGGATAGAACGACCAAGCCCCCCTTTAGATACTGAATACCCGATTGGCATGTTAAACGTTTCCGCGGAGTTTCCTACCAAAGTATGATTGTGTTGACAAGGCTGGCCAGTCAAACATCGCCTAGTTGCGCCATTTCCTATCCTTGAAGCCGGTGTAGATGCAAGCCCACACGATGGGTGTCACAAAAGAGCCGAGGGGAATGAGATGGGATTATTTCTCTTATCTTGGGACTCTGTGTCCGCTGATACCTTTGCATCCATCCACACCCCCCCCCCCCCAAAAAAAACTACCATTAAGTACCCAGAGAAATGCAGTAAATTTCACAAGGTAAACAACGTTAGTCCTTGCTTCGGGTGGAAAATACTGACGTTAAGAGTTATACTTTAGCTATTGTGGCCATGGCTGTTGTTGGTGAGGTTGGGGCCATTATTGGCCTCATTCGGGGAACAATTGCAATCGTCAACACCACAGCAACATTCTACGACAGCTTCAAAGACGTCAATGGCCAACCCGAGGAGTTCCGTAGTATTGCTTCAAAATTTCCACTAGTACTTGAGATCCTGGAAGCCGCGAAGGAGGATGAAGCGGCAAGAAGACTAGATGAAAGCGTACGAAGTGAAGCCGAGAACAACATCAAAGACTGCACAGAGAAAGTCAAGGCGCTTCAGAAAATTTTCAAAGCAGTTCTCCGCCATGACGATGATAACTGGCTTGAGCGTTATAAAAAGGCAATCGTTGGATTAAGCAAAGGGAAACGGGCAGAGGAGTTGATGAAAGAGATTATGGGGCACATTAAGCTAGTTACATGCAAGAGATTAATGGGAACGGCGACTACGACCCAGATTGTCAAGCTTCAAGAGGCGATTCAAGAAATGCTCGACATACGTTCTTCGATACCTGATGATGATAGACCTATCGTTCAGAACCACACAGGAAGTGGCCACAACAACAATATATTGAACAAAAGCACGAACAATAACTCTTCGACAGGCGTAATGCAGGTTAACCAGGGCGGGGGCTCGCAAGAATACCACGTTCATAGTAAGGAGGCGCCTTAATGAAAACAATGTTTTGGTCTAACAAATATATGCCTTATAGACCATTCTTGCTCTGAGAAATACACTAGTATGTCTCGTCCTAATCAATTGCTTTATATCCCGTCTAATGTTAATGCTATCCGTACAGGCCTCCTGCAGTCCCTGTGTTTTTGCGAGATGGATAAGCCCCAAAAAGACATTTCAGAAGCGGCGGCAAACACATGCCAGTGGCTATGCGACGAGCCAAACTACAAAGACTGGCTTTTGCAACGACAAAAGCTGCTATGGATTATAGGGATCCCCGGGTCAGGAAAATCGACGCTTTTGAAATACATCTATCAGCAAGACAAAGCAAGGAGTGAGTCAAAGGAAGCCACGCTGGCACCATTCGAACGTGGTCCCAAAAAAATTATTGTAGCTTCATTTTTTTGCCACAGCACTGGCGACCCTCTCCAAGGAAACCGCATTGGTTTATTTCGCTCACTGCTACACCAGATGCTACAACAGATTCCAACATTGCCATACGAGGTCGGTTTAGATTTCGACAAGAGATGCCAGCTAGAAGGCAAACCTGGAAACAAATGGGAGTGGCATGAACGTGATCTAGAAACCATGCTAGAAAATTCCATATCCTATATCTCAAAGGAATATCCAGAGGAATTCGTACTTCATATCTACGTAGATGCGCTTGATGAGTTTCGCAGCAAGGAGCCCATCTACAGCAAAGAACCGAAAGACTTAGCAGATTACTTCGAGAGTTTAATGTCACTAGACAGACCTGGCATTGACTTAAATGTGTGCATCTCCTGTCGAAAACTTCCGATTACAGTTGAGGGCAGTTTTCTGGTCTCCATGGAAGGCAAAAATTGCGGAGACATATTAACTTATGTAAAAACCAAACTTAGAGCCATTAGAGGGAAAGGAGATAAAGCCCAAGAGCTCATTGATTGGATAGCAACAAGATCTTCTGGAATTTTCCAATGGGCTGTTATTGTCGTTGAGAAAGCTAGAGATTTGAACGAAGATCTCGAATCTCCAAAGCGTATTCTTGAGAAGCTGGAAGATATGCCTCAATCACTCGACAGTCTTTATCACAAGAGCTTTTTGGCAATGGATAGTGTCGACCGACTTCAATCATTACGACTTCTGCGCTGGATCTGTTTTGCTGAGAGATCTCTATCAGTAGAGGAGTTACATGATGAACTGGAGTTCGACCGGTCTATTACGACGTCGCGGAAGTCGGCGGATTGCAGAAGCAGTAATCAGGAAAAGGAAAACACGATAAAGAAACTTTCATGTAACTTGGTGGTAATAAAATATCACGAGGAACGCTACATCGCAAAACTAAGACATCGATCAGTGCACGATTACTTGGTATCTAAAGGGCTACAGTATCTCGAAGAAACCGCTCCACATCTGGCACTCCTCCCCCTGGCGCAACTGGATGCGTACATCTTCAGTTACTAATGTCGTGTATAAACTATATGGCCTCAAAGAAAGAAGCACTTGACCGATGTCATGGATTGCAAGCATTGCTAGAGGGCACTGCTACAAACCAAAGACAAACTTCAAACAGCATCAATGAGTTTCAAGATACCTGTCCCTTCTCTAGCTATGCAGCTACACACTGGGCTTACCATGCAAATCGAGCGGAAAATACGGATTCCAACCAAAAAGACCTACTACGACTATACCAAGTGCTATCTACCACACTCTTCATTGAGAAGTTTAATAAAGTGTCTCATCGAAATGTTCATGGAGATGGAGGCATTGCACTCTTACATATTGCGTCACAACGGGGTCTTCTTAGGCTCGTCGAATTAATTCTTCGCCCCCAGGAAAATCCCACAGCTACTAGTGCTACTAGTATCACAGAAAACAGCATCCTCGATAAACTTATGGCAAAAATATCCAAGAAGACATCTACCCAGGTCGACGTTAATATACAAACTACCTTGGGCCAAACGCCTCTCATTTTAGCCATTCGAGGGCGCCACGAGTCTGTAGTGGAATTGCTCCTTAAAGACAATAGTGCTAATGTTGATATAACAACAAAGTTTGGCGAGACAGCGCTTATATTTGCTGTAAAAACCAGACAAAAGAGGATAGTGGAATTGCTCCTTAAGCATGCTACGATCGATATAAACAGAGAATACCAGCTTGGGCACACAGTGCTTATGACGGCTGTTATTCTAGGGTATGGAGAAATAGTGGCGCTTCTCCTTCATCATAAGGAGATCGATGTCAACGCCGGAGATATGTTTGGTACAACAGCGCTCCAATTTGCTGTAAGAGAGGGGGATGAGAGCATAATAAAAGAACTTCTCAAGAAGAGAATGGCCGACATTGACATTAGCGCCAAAAACATGTTTAATCAGTCGCCACTCATTATTGCTATTCAGAATAAGCGCTGGGCTATTGTTAAGCTATTACTTGCGAGGAAGAGTATGATGAGCAAAGATGATAAGAAAGTTGCAGAAGCTGTGGAAGAATTCACACCTACCGAGTTGAGTAGAATGAGTCAGGCGATGATAAACATTGTAACACAGGGTTTGGAAGCCCCCTGGTGGCCAAAGGAGGATTAGTTCTGTCTTATTCGTCAGACTCCGTAAGGCATTTTCAGTAGAGCTCAAAATTGTTGGGGATATCCTATGACGGGGTATTGGGGACTGAGTTAGCAGCTGGAGCTGTTGCGTTTATCAAAACCTGAATCGCATGACAGAGAATGAGCCATTCTCGCTCATCACGGCCCGACCAATGAGATCATTACGACCAGCACCCTAACCCTGCCCAACGGCCTACTGTACATCATCGACCGGTTGCCAGGTCCACTTAAAGTGATATATGTACAGTATATAATAAAAGTCGCTTTTGAAGCATATCATTTTATTCCTCTCAACTATTTAACACGTCGCCCACAATGATCATTCTAATTGCCGGCATCACGGGTAACGTTGGGCAGCAAGCTGCGCTCGCTGGCCTGGAGCGAGGCCACCAAATCCGCGGGCTGGGCCGTTCACCAACAAAGCTCGACCCCGCTATACTCTCTGGGCTCGAATCATTTGTGCAATCAGAGAATTACTACGACATCCCCGCATTAGAGAAAGCGGTCCAAGGTGTTGATGCTGTGATCTGTGCCTATGGCGGACTCCCAGAGCTAGCACTCGAGGGACAGCTCTTGCTCCTGCGCGCTGCGGAGCGGGCTGGAATCAAGGTTGGTGGCTGGACTCTCGAATCAATGCGCAATGTATTGGCTAATAGTCTGATGCGTGACTTCAGCGCTTCCTAGCTGCATCTTGGAACTACGACTGGCGCCGCATTTCGTTGCGTGACCAGGAAGTCTACGACCCGTACATAGCCTTTCACGCCCAAGCTAGTCTCTCTAGCAGTATCAAGACTCTGCATATTCTGACCGGCATATTGGCTGAAGTATTCTTTGGCTCTCATCCGGAGCGTGGCTTCACGCCTGCTGACGATGGTGTGTGGGATCCGGAACCGCAGGGCACTGCTAGCACAGGCCCAGATCACAGGGTAAGGGCAATGGACGTCTATGGGACCGGCAACGAGCCGTGGTTTTTCACTACAGAGGCCAATGCAGGCGCGTTTAGTATCGAAGTCGTGACGGGTCCGGATGCAGAGAAGGGGGGCTTTGTGAACTTGGTCTCGTGGGTGCATTCCCTGCGCGAGGTGGCCGAGATTTACCAGAAGGTCCATCCAGAAGCGAAAGTTGAGATCACGGAAAAGGGATCGGTGGAGGAGCTGGAGAGGAAGGCGGTTGCGGGGAGAGAGAAAGGGAGTAGGAGCAAGTTTTGGGAGTACCATCGCTTGTTCTTTCAGTTATTCACAATTAAGGGAACTTGGAACTTGGGGAAGTTGGATAATGATAGTTATCCTGGAGTAAAAGCGACGAGCTTGGAGCAATTTTTTAAAGAGAACCCTAATATCTAAGCTAAGGTAGGTAGGTGAATTATCAGAAACCTTACATCTAACTAATTGTAAGTCGTCTTGACTGTAAGAGTCTTAAGCATCACTTATGACATTCATAAACCCAACGCTACTGTGTAGGTGAAGCAAAGGGTTCTATTGCTAAACTAGTTAAATCTTAAGAGTTAAATGCCAAAAATCTGCCTATACTCCGTATATCGCTGCGAATAGAATAACCCGTATCACCCCTTTGTGATAAAGCGTGCATTGTAGACCTACAGCTTAAAGCCGGTCCGGCGCAGCTTCTGAAAGACTCCATCATTATCGTACTTTTTCGACACAGTGTGTAGCAGCTTGATGTTATCCTTTCCGTAGTGGCTGTAGGGCTTCTGGTCTTTCCAGGCGTAGTTGAGATAGATCCAATCAATCCAATGCCCGGCCTCTTTCTCCGCCTTGTTAATAGCATCAATGAACTCGCGTGCAATTGGTAGGATCGCGTTCTGGTTCTCCTCGGTGTCGACGGTCAGAGAAACAAGCCACATGAGGACGGGGCCATCTTTGACAACGCGCTCAAGGCCAAGGATGTTGCCCCCGCGTGCCACACTGTTGTCGACCATGGAGTTGGTGACAGGCTGTAGCTCGACGAGGGTGCTGAAGTCGGAGTTAGGGGCGGCGGCCTGCATCAGGGGTATGTATTTGTGATGGAGGTCATCAATGATGGTAAGGGCCTCGAAGGTGTTAGTAGTCATACCGGTGAACCAGTTGGCGCTGGAGGATGTTAGTAAATGATTATACAATACTTCGCAGAAGCGGGGATATATGTTAGGCTTACTAGAGACCAAGAGGCGTGGGTCCGGTGAACTGGGGGATAATATCAGATATGGATCCTGAGGTCACGGTGCTAGATATGTTGGGCAGCGCAAGGAACCCATCGAAGGCCGGAGCGTTAGCAATGCCCTTGTTGTTAGTCAGGATAGATCGAATAGAGAACCCAGTGGCATCAAAGTATAGGGCGATGATGGTCTGATCGGGGGAGTTCTCTTCGGTCTTCTCCACAAAGTCAAGGTACTCGGTGAACACATTGTCTCTCTCGCTCAGCTCATAGCTAGTGAAGCCACCCCAAAGCTGGGTACCCTCAACAACCTCTGGGGTTACATTATTAGTCAACTGCATAACACCGTCAAATTTTAGAATAGGTGCAATTGCTTACTCTGCTCAACTAGGGTGACAAAGCCCAGGTTTCCGGAGCCACCCTTCTGGGCCTTCCAGAGGTCGGCATTCTCGTTGGAGTTTGCGTTGATAACGCTGCCGTTGGCAAGAACAATCTCCCAGTTCTCGACTGTGTCGCAAGTGAAGCCGTGAGAGTTGGCGTGGAAGGAATACCAGAAGGTTGTTAGCCAGTGCTTGCCAGTCTGCCCATCACGTAGAGAATACGTACTCCGCTACCAGTGGCGAAGCCACCAACACCGACAACAGATGCTCGCGCACCGACAACAGCAACATTGTACGGGTTGAGAGTCTCATATACAGAACCCCATTTTGCTCCGGGCTGCATCGAGACAATCCCAGTGTCCGGGTTGTAGCTTGTCGAGTTCAGGTGGCCAAAGTCAACCGTGACACCCTCAGCGATGCCGTTGGAGCCTTTAAATGCCGAGTGACCACCAGCCTTAATACCGAAAGGACATTGATTCTTGGAAAGAATCTTGACGATGGCTTGCACATCCTTAGTGCTCTCGGGCAAGACCATGCACCAGGCGTGTTGCGCCGCATTGGCAGAGTAGTACGTATTCAATTGCGCATCGTACTCGACACTGTCTGGCAAGAGAATTTTGCCGCGAAGCTGGCCGTCGGCCCCAAGAGCCGTGCACTAGATATAGGTTAGCAATCTTGTGGCGTCAATTGCGGGCGCGAACGGAGACGAGGAGATGACAGAGGTGAGACACATACACAGACGCTGTGGGGATCATTGCCCGCAATCGCAGTAGTAGCGAGAGTCGCGAGCGATGCCGCAACTGAGAACTTCATGGCGGCGAGGGGAATCAAGAACAGGAGATGCGGTGACAGACACAATTACAGCGACAGTTACAGCAACAGCGACAGCGATAGTTACGGTGACGGTGAACGCTTGAAACACACAGAGAACAGAGGAAAACTCAGCCATGCACGCTTAGGAGGCGACATCTAGATATGCCCCCGGGCCCGAACGGATAGCCCGCATTGTGGAATAGGTGCCCCATTACCCCGTGCCCCACAAACAAACACGCCGACCTGGAGGATCCTAGGAACGGAATATTCCCAGGGACGGAGCAGGAACGGAGGAAACATCAAAGCGTGATTGCGTCGTTGGTCATTACGTTGTTGGAGTAGCTGGAGTAGTGTAGTGTACTAGTACGCAATGGTAACTACTGCTTAGCTGGCGCTCGCTATTGGGGCGCATTTAGTCTGTGCTAAGCTTACGGAACGTTAAACCGGCACTCCACTTGGTCTAATCCATGGTTTTAACCTTGTCGTCCACTCAGATCTCTGCCTGACTCGGCAGATAATGCCCTACGCCTTACTCTATGAGACATGACTAGGCATGACCAGAAATGAGGGTCACCCGGATCCAAGTTGCAGCAGCGGGGGAAATGTCAAATGAGCGAATGGCTGCTAGGAGATCTGCGGCCTCGCAAGGATTGAAAACGAGGGCGTCCAGGCCAATTCCAGCAATACGGAATGTCCTGTTTCGGTGAAAGGAGGCGCACAGGCATATACCATATATATAATCTGGCTGCGTCGCTCCCCACGCGGTGCGCAACTTTCCCACACCTCTGGTTTCTCGTCTGGTGACGCAACGTGCCGTGCAGCCACCCGCGTTGGCGATATGTCAGAGTTTCCCGTCGTCGATGGTGTAACGGTGTTGATGCCGCCGCCACCAGGCATCGTCCCGAATTTTGACCATCCGCGGCAGAATAAATGGTTGGCGCACTACTTGGTGTTCGGCATACTCGGACCCTTGGCCTTTCTCGCACTGTTACAGCGCTTCTACACGAAGCTGTTCTTGACCAAATCCAGGCGTTTACAGCTTGATGACTGTCAGTATCCACGGGAGCCACCGATAACCTGCCACTGACTTTGATAGTTTTTATGTTCCTTGGATGGGTACGTTACGGCGATACAGCGAATCTCTGTGACACAGACAACTAATTATAATCTGCAGTCGATGTCAATAATAACACAAGTAATACTTACCGGTAAGAACACCTGACGTCAATGTGTCCGGATTGCTTTGCTGATGATACCATCGCAGTATCCATCGCCGAGGGCGGCATGTGCGCCCATGCGTGGGAAATGCCACTCGAAAGATTCGAGAGATACTCGGTAGTAAGTTCTAACAACCCCTCATAGTCGTCCCGCACATTGCATAACTCGGGCTGATGAATTTGCACAGGCCACATACGTTGCAGCCCCTGTCTACCAGCTCTGCAACGGCTTCACGAAACTGTCGCTACTCATAGTCTACATGAGGCTGTCGCCGCAGAAATGGTTTCGCGTCGCCGGCTGGTTCAGTATTGTCGTTGTGGTCCTCTACACAGCCGTCATCTCAATCCTTATGTTCTTCCACTGCCATCCCGTCCGCCGGGCCTTTGACTTCAAGATCCAAACGGGATCCTGCTTAGACGCCGGCGCCTTGTACATTGCTACGGCTATATCCAACATAGTTACCGATATTATGCTCTTCCTGCTGCCAACTCCGGTGATTCTTAAGCTCAGGATGAGCACGTCGCAGAAGGTTGCGATTCTCCTGATCTTTGGCATCGCCTCATTGTGAGCCGGCCCACCTTCTAACCCCCCTGGTGAGGCTATCGTTTACTGACTAGCAACTGCACAGGACTGTTGCGACCTCCATTATCCGACTGGTGTATCTGCCGCGAACCCTCAAGAGTACCGACATCTCCTGGGATGCGGCAGAGGCAAACGTATGGACGTACGTACCAACTAGAAACCCAAGGCCATTCAACCCCATCCAAGCTCTAACGTGGCCATAGTTTCGTTGAAGGCAATCTATTCGTCATTTGTGGTTCGATTCCCACAATGCGTCGTTTCTTCTCGCATGTGTTCCCAGGCCTATTTGGCTCCCTCTCAGCATTCGTCGACCCAGCGAAGTCTCCTCAACGCAGCGATAATACCCACAGCGGGTCACGGAGACGAAATCATCAGAATGAGCGGTCTCCAGATTCCATCGACCTCCAGTCTTTTCCGGTTAATGGAGAACAGCGCAATAGAGCAACACCTCAGTCCACTGCGGTGGTTACTTCAAGTGGAGATGCGGATAACCATAGCGAGAGGGCTATCCTTCAGACAAGGTCGTATACAGTGCAGTCGGAACAAGATTCAATAAGCAGTTTAGACAGCGAGCACAGAGAGCACAGCGATTAAGTGTTTGGTATTTTATTGGGACGGGCTATGATTATTGAGCAAGTTGCTTGTTGTCTGGCTGTGGAGAAATATACAGATGGCCGGACAGTGACAGCAGCACAACAGCAGCACACATTCAACAAACGCACAACAGCAAATCAGTGTCGTCACCCGGGACAGGGAACCCACTTCTGATAACTCCCCTCGGGACTGGGTGGCAGTTCGGCCCAAGATCGTGCACTCCGGTTGCGAGATCTGTAGTGGGTATTATACATGCGTTACTAGACGGCGCGGATGGGGTTTGTAAATGGAAAATATGGGAAAGGTCAGGACGGGTTTTAATGAGCTGCATCGAAGGCTATTGGAGTATTGGGGTATTAGGTTGGGTGAAAGACTTATAGAATGGCGTTTTAGCAAGCTTTCGGGGGTGGGGCGGAAAGGGAGTGGTTGCGGGAAGAGGGAAGCTATGGTAAGCGGGGCGTCAAGGGAAAAAGGAGGACAGTTACTGTGGGACTGCTGTGGGGTGGCTGGCGGTGCTAATGCTTGAAAATACGGGCTATTGGGATCAATCCCAACGGAGAAACTGTAATCTATGTATTGTTGGATAGCTGGAGTCTGTAAATTAGGGCAGTAGATATTATAATTGATGAGAATACGGATCAGATTAGTACTGTACATCCGGAGGAGTTCCCTACTCGCTGCCACATACTCCGTATAATTCGTCGCGAACCCCGCAATGCGGGTAGCTTGCGGGGCACCGCGGCATATCTGGGCTCTTGGCTCTCGGGGCTTCAAGTTATTGGCCAGAAGCACTAAGATGCCTACTACGCTGGGAAAATAGCAAGAGCTCGCAACACCCAGGTAGTCTTTTGATACCCTTGGAAGAAAGTGATTTACTTCCCGTTTGCAGGGAAGTGGGGAAAGCGGAACCCAACCTAATTTTTTGGAGCCATTGCCGAACATCGTGATACGAGAGCACGATACGACAAGCATCTGCGTATTACTTTGGGCCGACTCGGGAGAAAAATGAACGGGATGGGATTGAAGAAGGCCAGACGGGAGGAGCACGTCGACGCTCGTCCTATTTGATAATTGTTTGCAGAGGCTTATTCGTGGAATTCCTATTTCTTCTGGTACTATTTCGCTGTCTCTAGAGCACACCTTGTTCGGAATATGTTCTAGTTGGTGAGTATATATCAAAGCGTGCTCCAGGGCCATGGTTTCATTTCTCTATGTTCCCTTGCAGGGTAAGCATTCAGATGGGTCTCATAGCTTTGATCCAGGATGCCACCCAGCTCGTCCTCATAGGCTCCATAACCTTCCATGGGTATTAGTGTGTCAAAGCCAACCCCCACACACGCCCTGGCGCGAGCGTACGTGAACGTACTAGACTCCATTCGGGCTGAGGCTTTTTGGATTCCCCCCAGGCCAGAGCGAGTCGGCCAAGGTTCACCGGGCCATGTGTTCTCCACGTTGGGTGATGGAGCTGAACTCTCCGTCAACTTCAAGTCTCAGAGGTGAAACGATGTCACCTGCGAGCCTGGAGACGCCACAGTTGTAGTTTATAACGATGGCAAACAATGGTCGACCGACATAGTTGTCCCTACGGGCAAGGCTGATCAGACTACGATCACAGCCGACGGCGAGGATCTCACGTTCATCACGGCCGACGTCGTCGGTAGCAAGGGAAATGTGGTCCTGGCGTCGAACAACGCAGTCCAGCTCGACGTCTCTAGTCTGGGTGTCATTCCCAGCAATCTCACCGAGTCCCCATTCAAAAAGCGTAATGCATTTGATGGACTCGCCCTTGCCATTGTACGATCTGAGGCAGGCAAGGGCGGATACATCAAAATCTCGGCAACGAGCGACGTAAAGGGCGCAGAGATCGCGGTGACGGGCAAGACTGGACGGGTTAATGAGCTTGATCCTTGAGGCGGCTGAGTGATTAGTGGACGCAGTTGATATATGGTCATTTAAGAGTCTAAATATTGCGGTCAGTAATTTAAAAGATGGCGTGCAATCCAAGCCAACAAAGCCACCCAAGACGTGGGTTGAAACAAGAAGACCGAACAACAATATATTGGTTGGCCAGCCCATCTAGGAGGGTCTTTCAAACAAACGTCTTTCCCAAATACTAATCGGTACATATTCATAAGCCGTCCTAATCTCATCTGCCGTAAATGTGTAACGCCAGAGCTTGGATACCTGATACCAGTGGCAGATAATGCTCATACTATGCGAGTTAGCATAGCACAGGGAATGCATCTTGAGCCGTAACGAAAGACCATATAGAGCCACCGGGGTAAACTCACAGTATACAACTAATAGCTGCCAAACTAATACAGGCGCTCGTATTTATCTGTGCGTTAGGTGTAGACGGATAGCATCTACGTGACTTGCCGCAGCTTTTCATGCCGTGCTCCTTATCTCTATCGCCGCGGAACTGATGGGATTCGATCTCCACCAAGGCCACGCAGGCCATAGCGGCAGCCCACGCGAGGGAGGAAATGCCGTAGCTAATCAGATACCACAGGGGCGGCCGGGGATTCTTGGGAGAGACTGGAAATTGCGCATGAACGAAGTAGTACATCGCGACGATGTGGACAACAGCCTAGGAATCGCATATCAGTCGCTGGGGACGTAGCAAATGTCGACCTAGCTGAGAGGGAGCGAGCACTTACACATATCAAAAGATATGCAAGCATAGGCACAACAGAAGGCAGGCCACCGGAAAGGTGGAGGGATTGAGCTGCAGTGCCTAACACCCAAGGGGTAAAGAACCACTGGATGAGCAGGAATGACGTCTTCGAGAAGTACACTCTGATGACGCCCGGATGCTTTGATGCCTCTGTGTCTTGCTCTGCATTTCTCTCGGCGACAAGGCCGCCCGTCATGCTCCTCCACGTTGTCCGTGGAGGGGTTGGTCCCACGGCAAAGGAATAGGTGGGTAGGAGAGGCGCCGTGCCGGCGTTGTCGGCGGTTTCGTTGTATGGGGGGGCTTTTGGCTCGGTATCGTTGTATGGAGCGACATTTTCCTCGATATCGCGGTCTGGGGAGGCAACTGTTTGCCGGTTGGTGGTTGTGTTGGTAGTAGTTGCATTGGTCGCGTTTGTACCTGCCCCAGCGGCGGCGGCGGTTGCATTCATGGCCAGAACCTTATATGAGTCCTCCGAGGATATAGTTCTTGCCAAAACTACTGACGTCGGAAACTAGTATTTGCAGCGCAATGCCATTCTTCCAGTCTGTTATTATACCTGAAGTGAAGTGCGCAGTGCAGAGATAAAGGGGGGTTTTCAATTTAACTTTCCCGCAGTCGATAAGCTACAATCGCATCGAGTTTGAGATCGACAATTCAGCCTTCCCCCCCACCGAAAGACCAGGTTTTGCCGGTGAAGCCCGGCATAATCTCCCCCCGAGCTTACTACGATCTTCCTCATTGTCGAAGATCAGTTTGATTGCTTCTCCACAACTTCAAGGCGATTATTTCGCGCCCAGCGTTATAATTTAGATTATGATTATGCTTTTTCCCTCCTCTCACGCACATGAGCGAAAGAAAACATTCCAACATGCAATTTTGTGCAGAGCGTGAGGGCGCTGTGCAAAATGACGGCGGGATATGCAATATGGAAGCCGGCAATTACCCCTTTTTATACCACGTTTTAGCCCTTCCAGTACCCTGCCCGCCTTTCCCATCCATGTTGCTGCCCCTGATTACCTGTGGATACTCAAGTATTTGTGGGTATGGTCTGTGGTCGCTGTCACCCAACTCATGCACGTCAAAATACAGTGTGGCCCGT
The DNA here is from genome assembly GCA_030180035.1 of Pseudogymnoascus sp. SDFLT0511. Classification (NCBI taxonomy): domain Eukaryota; kingdom Fungi; phylum Ascomycota; class Leotiomycetes; order Thelebolales; family Thelebolaceae; genus Pseudogymnoascus; species Pseudogymnoascus sp. SDFLT0511. Next base: position 265,004 of record JASCQD010000005.1, on the reverse strand, counting down.
GCGGGAAGTGCAACATCACAGCGTCAAATATCATAATCTTTAATGGTTCCTCGCTCTCAACGACACATTAGAACACAAGGTTACTAATAGCTAGGCATTCCAAGTGCATCAACCAACAGCTCCCTCTTCTCACATACAATGAGTCTCCCCGACATCCCATGCCTCACCAATCCCACTCATAGCTATAACGTCCACTGCTTCCACCCCCCACCCTCAGACCAGCCAGCACTACCCCTCCACATCCCGCTATGTCTCACAGACCCCCCTCACGTCTTCCATCCGCCATCCCCAGAGACACCACTTCGAGTTCAAATTGAAGGTCCACTATTAGCTCTCCAGAAGCTCCTTCCGGAGGTAGTAGTCTATACAAAACCCGCCTCGAGGAGATAGAACACATTCGATACCAGGCCTCCACTCATTCAGCTTATTGCTGCTCTCTCCCTCAAGCATGCAATTGAGACTATGCCCTGACACCGACCATTATCCACGTGAACAGGAGCTTTATGTATATATGAATGGCAGACTATATATTACTGCCAAAAACTGGCCTGTTTCTGCTTACAAGGTAGAGTCCAATAATTGCAGTACACAGCCGTCTCATCATTTCTTTCTGGATCCAAAAAATTCCTCATGCCCCTCTCAAGCCTTCGCCTCCGAATCGCCCTCCCTACTCCTCCATCGACAAACCCCTCACCCCCCTCTCAAGCCTCCCGTCCTAAATCCCTCCCTAATCCTCATCCCCCTCCTCTCCAACACTCCCCAGCAACCCCACAACTTCCGGTAAATGCGCCCGGAGCATCTTGTTCAGACCCTCCACCCCGCTCTTCACTACGCGCCCGAATCGGCTCTTCGTCACCTTCCGCTCCAGCTCCGGATCCGTCCAGCACAGGTGATCGGCTGCCACATATACGCGCGAGTGCTTCTTGTACCAGTGCGCAAGATTGGCGTCGGTTTCGCTGCGAACGGGGCGCAGTGAGCCGGAGACAAATGAAACGACGAGGGGGACTTTGTGTTTGGATTCTGGGAGGAGTCAGTATGTGGCTGTGTGAAAGTAGCAGGGTGGTTTCGGGGGGTTGTGGGGGCGTGGGATTGGGTTGATGAATGACTTCATTGAATCTCCGAGACCGTGGAACCGAAACCAAATAGCAAAATCAAAGGATGCTTACCTCTGTTCACCAGCAGCTCTCTGACAGCACTGTATGAGTCTCCAACCCCCATAAGTACAATGTGTTCCGACTCGTGGACTTCAAGATAGTTATCCCACAGGAAGCACATGAGCTCCTTCATGCGCTCGCGATGCACCATCTCGGTTGGGCGCTCGATAAAGCCTTCTTCTTCAATGTTTGCCTACTTATGTTAGCTTTGTAGATGGATCCAGCTTAGCTGAGGTGGGAGACAAACATCCGAGTCATCGATGTGCATGGGCATATTGACGTCAATGACCGCGTACCCGTTGTTGACAGCCCAGTCAATATAGGCCATTAGACCGTCGTTCTATGGCAAATTAGATCAATGTAAATACTGTGAAAGCAGCAGCACATACCATCCACGAGTTGTGTGGCTCAACGGAGTAATCGATGGGGTCAGGGATAGCCAGGAGCTCCGGCCTAGGGCAGTCATCAGCATGTTTCCCGAACCTGGACGGATACAACTTACGGATCGTGAATAATAAGAAGAATTTTCTTTGCGGTCGCAAACTCGCTCGTGATCAGCACCTGGTATTCCAGCGACTTGACCAGTTTATCCCTCGTAACGTGCATATCAACCATCTTGTATTTTTGTCGGAGGATCTTGTGCTGATACGCGCGAATAACATCATTCAATCTCACCCCATCTGTATCCTCTTCTTCCTTCAAATTGATCTTTCCCGGCCGCATACACTCCCAGAATGGCGCCTGTGCCTCCTTAACTCGATGCAGGACCTTCAGCGCCTCCTTGTTGATCGGCGGCATCTTGATGCGCCCTGGAGGCTCGCCCATCAATGTTTTCGCGACAGCCAAAGCGGATCTCGAGATCGCTTTGAGGTTGTACCCGCCCTCGAGACAGACGGCTACTTTTCCATCGGCAAGAGACATCAGCATGTGCGTCATGTGCGCGTAGCATGCAGGCGAAACAAAGCATCTGCCCAGCTCGTCACCGTCTGCAGCGTCGAAGCCGGCGGAAACGATAACAAGGTCTGGATCGAATTCTTGGGCGATGGGCATGACGATTCGTTGAAAGGCGCCAAGATATTCACCGTCCCCCATTCCCTGTGCATGCCATGGGATGTTCACGTTTCTCCCAGATCCTGGGCCAGCACCGACGTTTCCTAGGCCTCCGTCTGGCACAGATGGATCATCAGGGAAGCCAGGGTAGAAAGATCCATCTATATACACATGGAGAGAGATATATAGCACATTCGGGTCGTCGTAAAATATGTTTTGGATGCCGTTGCCGTGGTGCACGTCCCAATCAAGGATCAGGATTTTGCGACAAGTCTCGGGGAAATCGGCCTGGCAAACTCGCGCCGCAACAGGGACATTGTTGAACATGCAGAATCCTAACGCCTCGTCGCTCTCAGCGTGATGGCCAGGTGGTCGAATTACTGCGATTGCATTCTTGACTGTGCCTGCCACGACGTTCTTGCATGTTTCGATTGCGCCTCCAGCGGCAATGAGGGCTGCTTCGTAGGTATAATTTCCAACGTACAGCGACTTTCGCCCATTATCGAGGGCCTTGCTCATCGATCGCAGCTCATCTGATGTCATACCAGACAAGTCAGCAACCCATTTAAAGTGAAGTGCTGTGTGAACTGTGCATATCTCCTCCGGCGTGGCTCCCCTTGCTGCAATCCGATACATAAACTTAGTCGGCGAGTTCTTCAAGATTTCTGCGAGGTCCTCTCCGTCACCGTCGTAGACAAGTTTCGCCTCCTTGAATGCCCTCATGATTGATGCTATCCTCCTTGGATCTTCAGGGTGCGACGGTTCAACGGAAAAATCGGCATTGGCGTGGAGCTTCATTCGATCATCGTAACAGCATCCGGTCGGTAGGTATTTCTTCCGAACAGTGGGGGACAGGGCCTGTGAGTCAATTGAGTGTTCTGATATATCGGACATATTTGCCGCGTCGTCTTCTTCGAAATTCATGTCGCCATTTCCGTTCTCAGGGAGGTGCATAGCTCTCGGATCCATGAAGCCATCGCCGTTGTTTTCTGCGACACTCTCCACCATGACAACATCGCCTCCATTCGGGGAATCCATCATCACCATGATTCGTTTGCCGCCCCTATAACGGAGAAGTTCTCAACGACGGACACGGACTGATGCGCACAATGCATCAGCGCCAACAAAGGGTTTGTGATAGGAATTGACAAGAGAACCAGCGATAGCACCAGCTTTGCCAGATAAAACGAGAAGAGAATGGTCTAAGAGTAGAGTCAGTATGGTAATCTATCTGCAATGAAAGTAAACGTTGTCCGACAAAATAGGCCTCGAGTCGCAATGCAATGTGCAGGCTTTGTTTGGTTTGGAAACAATCTACAAGAGGCCACACGTCAAGCCACAGCCACTTGACAAATACAGAGCCTTTTGCTTGCAGAACGGCCGTCCGTGAGTCTGATATGATTCTGCTCTGATGCCAACGAAACGTGATAGACGGGCCAGATAAGAAGAATGTAGCGTAAATAGTTGACAAAGAAGGAAAATATTAACAAAGCAGAGGGCAACACTACATGCAAATATGATGAAAGAAATCCGAACTTGGGCTATGACATGTGTAATGTTATTGCTCCATATAAAACTCACCTGATGTGAATGTTGCAATTCACCAGTTATTGCCGCGAACCACGAAAATAGACTACTTCAGCGTAATATCAGATAGTAAGTGCCAGTGTCGTATTTGCTAATCGACAAAGAGAGAGGGTTATAACGGTCCCATAATGTATTTGTGAGCGTTGTAAGTAGCGGAGAAGGTTCGCAGATTTAGCTGTCGCGATGTATAAACTTTAAATGGTTGTTGCACTCGCCTCGAATTGGTGATGGCCGTTACCCACATCACGTGTTATTGCCTCACATAAAAGGCTCACACTGAGATTTATTGCCAAGCAAAGAATGTTGCTACAGTTACCATCCGAGTGAGGAAAACGACTTCATTTGTGATAAATCGTGGAATACGCCTAAATTCTTAGAGTGAATAAATAAAATTTGAAATAGAACTCATATACTATAGAAAATCTAAAAATCTATACCTCGGCGCCATCAGACAGCTACGACTTACAGATCGGACGCGTACGCTCTGGGTCGACGTATATGCATAGACCAGAATGACCATAACGAAAAGATCGCGCAGGCAGAGCGTATCAAACGGATCCCTACGCTATCATCTGCGGCCATCGTATGGCTCGGTCATCGAGGAGACAGCGTTGCCCTTGGTCTCGAGACACTGGCAAAACCGGGGCAAAAGATCCAGTATTCTATAGATGACGTCTTTTTTTACTCCGCAGTCTACTTACCCAGGGTGGTTTAAAGAGGGCACGGCACTGCCAGTTGATGTTGACGAATGGATCGGAATAGTCGACCTGCTTAGCCATGCATGGTTTAATCAGCGTCGGGTGTGGCAAGAAATCCACCTGGGGAACCACAACCGAATTACAATTCGGTATGGGGGGAGTCTGCGAGGCCATGGGCGATGGTCCGGAACGAAATTTTGGCTTTGTCCGAACGTACATTACTCCTGCATGATGTGGCCAGGCTGGTCAATGAGTGTTACTGGTTAGCCGACATAAAGATGACCTTTGACGTGGATGGATCTTACAGACATCGTCGCTCCGGAACTCATGAAGCATACCGTCCCATCGCGGACCCCCGACCTGGCGAGAGTCGAAAGAGCCAGGACATGGTTGTGGCAGATCAGCACCGGCATTTCCTTAGCCAATGCACGTTGCTTGGATGCTGATGTGTTGGAAGTGCATGGGATGATCTGCGGCATCGTCGAGAGCGTATTTGCGTCTGACTGGATTCCCGAGGATACCTCCCAGCTACCGGTGGTGCTACAGAAATTGAGTGCATGTAATGCCGTGGCCAAACGGATGAATGATGGTAGCATTGACCTAATCGACGAGATTGTTAGCATAATTTGCGACTGTTTTACCAACGACTGGCTTCCTAATGATGCGAGCGCCTGGGACAAGCATGAGATTCGCAAACTGTTGCAAGCTGCAACAACAGAAGATGGAGAGTGAAATGCTTCCATTAGAGGCGGCTTCTGGATATAGTGCAAGGCAAAACACCACGGCCGCAGCATTATCATCAGTGACACCGGTTTGATAGGGAAGGTAGAGAGGCTGGACGTAAGGAGGCAATAGTAGGTATGTTTTGATGCTCGAAGACCCCCCCACATGAGTTTCAAAGAGAAAAGCCGCGCAATAACACCGAGCAGGTGACATAGTAACCACTCTCCTCAGCCGCAACTCCCCTTTGCTTCATCGGCCAGTTAGCAACGATTATTACGTTGTAGTTGCGGGCGCCATGATACCTGACCTCTGCGACTCCGTATCTATCCTGGGCCCGCTGCCGGACCCATGGAAGATGCAGTTTCTAGATCTACCCGGCCACCCCGAGGCTTAACCACATTGCGTACATCGCACCACTGGCCTGGCGATCCCGGAGGACCCACGCTTGGGCCCACTGCCACCGCCGGACTGGATACGGGTTCAGGGCGAGTGGCAGACTTCGGTGCGTGTTTTTGTGGGCCATTTCCAACGTTATGACAGGGGAGACAGTTGACTGGGGTCAGACTAGAGGGCGGATGTGCTAAAGGCTAGAGGAGTTGCGATAAAGTGATTTTTGTTAAAGTGAGGTGGTGTTAGCTAGTGATGCCTCAATACTGGTCTAAGGTGCTGGATTAGCAATTCAATTGTTTTTGTTTCCGCCCACAAATATGTAGGCTTGCGTCCTTTAATCAGGTAGAGTAAATAGCGCAGATTTCATCAATATTTTGAGAACGGGCGAATACGAAAATCGATGCGGCACATGCCATAACCGTTTGAGACCAGTGAATACGAGGATTTATGCGGCGCAAATAAACGGTCACCCCACAATGGACTAAATATAGAATGCGCGGTATTTAATAGTCTGGATCACCTCTTAGATAATCACATATCCATTTCGACTATCCTCAATATCCTCAACTCAAAATGAAGTGGTTTCCTTTGTCATCAACGCCCCATGAGCGAGAGCGAGAATACCACCTTACATCCACCGATGATACACACAGCGCTCTCGCACAATGGAAACGGAAATACTACACACTAGCAACCCTCTACATCATCACTATCCTACTCGTCGTGGCGTATATCCCGACGCCTGATAGCCCTGCAACTGGGATGGTCCGCGCAGAAGCATATTTTGGAAATAGTCTGTTCTCGTTCGTGGTCAACGACTCAAGGCATTCTGTGGAGTGCATCAAAGAGTTGAAAAGAGGCTAACAAACACATACAGTCCCAAAGGAGTTGGTAAAATTCAGGCTGGATGAGGCATTTGTTGACAAAGGGTCGGCGGCATCAGGGAACCAGTCGGCGTGGGACATGCTGTTTCCGCGTATGTTTTTCTCTTCTCTGATAGGGCGTCTCTTTGAGGGGATCTTTTCTTTGGCGTAGTTTTGTTGGGTGCTCAGGGGTTCGTGCTAATGACGTTGGACTTATAGTTGGCAAGGGACTCGTAGAGGTTCGAAACCCTATGAACTACGGTTTAAGGGGGGGATTCCCGGTCCCAAACACTAAGGTGGTGACAGAGATATACTCCATCTCGATGTTCCACCAGCTCTACTGTCTGGTAAGGCAACTCTCATCCCCAATCAACGCACCTGATGCTACTCTGCCATTCCATTATCCACCATTTACTAAGCGTGAGAACAGTCAATACTCAAGGAGGCCTTCGGCCGCGACAAAGGCTCGAGCAAAGGCTCGAGCAAAAACCAAGCGGCGGAAAATAACTTGGGTCACTGCTTCGACTATCTGCGCCAGGCGATCATGTGCACTGGTGACACAACGTTGGAGACAGCATTGGTGAATGAGGATGGCGAGTTGGTGCCAGGTTTCGATGGATGGGGCGATGTGCATGAATGTCGGAGCTATGAAACGATATATGATTTTGCACAGGCGCATCGGGTCAACGATGAGACCTGTCTTGAGTAAGTTTGTAGGATAGATGTAGACCCATCATTATGAGAGAAGAAAATAGTAGTATCTTAATCTGTGAAAACTGAGCAAACTCCGCTATGTCACCATATAGAAAATAAGCTTTCTGAATGCGTATATAGTGGAAATAAATACACTCGCCGCATACCTTAATAAGCCAAAGAAATTGCAAGAGTTTAGATTAAGAGACCGTAGTTCAAGCTCATGCAACAGTTTTCTTCATAAAAACGCCGTCTAGAGGCCACATTCTACCATTCTCATCTACATGCTTAATATGCCCTTCATGGTATCTCCATGCCTTATATCCGCATCTCTCATACCAATCCTCAGCTGATATCTGTCGACAATTAGTTCGCCAATTTCGATTTCATTGAGAGGGGCTCAAATACCTTAGGTTTCTCGCCCTGGCCCATCTCTTCCCAGATATCTGTTCTGTTCCAGCTACTGTTTGCCAGAGTATCGAGAGACAATATCTTCGCGCACAGCGGCTCCTCGATGGCCATGGTCTCGGTGGCGTCCAGGGCTGCCCGGCCGAGCCCACCACCATGGATAGCGCGGGAGATATAGAGAGTAGTGATGCAGTAGAGTCCTTGTGAGGCATCTGCCTGTCCAGGATTCGGGCTCTCTGAGTCGAGGGAGATATGGCCTACGGGTATGAATGAACGTGAAGAGGGTGACCGTGGCTTACCACCCAAGGCGGTGGCGGTGTCAAGAATGGGTGTGGCGTCTCCGGGGTATTTTAGTAGGTGCTGGGCAAGCTTTGTCTCCTTTTCTGGGTCTTCCTCTGATAGAACCTGCGCTGATAGTTAGAATTATATATTACAAATGAGACCAATTGCAATTTCGACGTTGTATGACTACAATCCCAAGAGGCGAAAAGTAAAAATTATATGAATTTGCTTTTCCAAGGTTATAAAACTCATAATAATTAATCTTTCCAAAAATAAAAAAGAGAAACTCACAACCCAATGAAGACCCATCTTCCCCTCTCTCTGCAAGACCCGCCACCCTTCGATGTAGCCCTGTTTCCACCCGCATGCAATACGGTGCTGGACCATACGCTCGGCATGGGCTGGGGATTCCGGGTCCCAGGCTATAAGATCAACCTTGGCCTTCGCCGGTCTCTTCAGTGGCACATCGGCCGCTGTCTCAGTGCTTGGCGCCAACATATTTAATGGTTGTACAGTATGTATAGTATAGTCAGCCCGTCGGAGAAAAGATGACTATCCTTGGTAATACATCGGAACGGCCAGTTTTCACGTGACTTTCCTATATTTTCGACCTGGAGTTTAAGATTAGTTAGTAATACGGCACGACTCCGGCCTCTTACTTCTCCACGTCGCTTACCAGTGCCCCTTCTGGCGCTCTTCCTCTAATGTCCTCCACTAAAGTGCGTCCAGCACTGTCCACCATGCTTTGACTATTTCCTCCCCGCCTCGTGCGCCTCATGCGCCACCGGCCCCAGCATCCATCCCCGACACAGCGCGCTTGACCCCGTAGGATCGTCATCTCGCTACCAAGTCCTTTTGATTGAGCGCTGTAACCGAGATCAGCGTCGTTTCAATCTTCCGTATCCACAAGGCCAATCGCGCGTGCCGCCTGTTCGGTTCCGCGCCAGCGTGGCAGCCATGGCGCGGGTTACAGATGTGACGCCGCGAAGAGGCTAAATGTTCCCTGTAGACGACGGGGATAGTGATCTTTTAGGGGGCAGGACCGAGACTAGTTGATGTGAGATTCTGGGGGGCGGGAGAATTTAGATGGCCGTTGCTAAAGACCACGCAATGGATGGTTTGGGGCCGGTGGGATTGGGCTGCTGCCGATGACCTATACTTGGATTTCTAGGGATATAATCCCTCCCTTCCTTCCTGGCTCACTGGGTGTGTGCTTGAGGACTTCGATTGGACTTTGGAGGGACCAATATAGCCGTAACAAGCTAAGGGATGAAGCCTGAAGTAAGGGTTCCTAGAGGCCGTTTGGTGGATGTAAGCCCTGGGTGACGCAGCTGTCTCTTTCCGACAACCCCACAGCAGCCTTGATAGTGCCCGCTGTCTCATCCTAGTAGACAGGTCCGGGATAGTGCAGCCCGATGATATAGTGCTATGGGGTCGGTTATTACCTTATTTAAGTGTGCCCCTCTTGTTTCCGCTAGGAGGCTAGGTTGAAGTCTTTCCAACGACATCAATGATTCGACTACTCTTACCAAGATATATATGTGGAAGTAAGACATTATCCTCATAATTTTCCGTGCTGTGCTCCGAACTACTTGAAATCAACTGGCTGGCAACCTGATCGGCATGCAGGCTGTATGTATACTGGACACGCGTTGGCATATAAACTTCGAGAGGTGGGCGCGATATCAATGAACTCTCTTGCTGTGATTGCTAGATCAGCAAAAGGGAGGACACCCCTTGCATACCCTGAATACTCCTTGACGCCACCAAGGACTTTCACTGAGTCCCTGACAGTGACCGGAGGTAAGGTTTGAAGAACCGATCACTTGCTCGCATATACTACAACGTCACCACCCTCCTGGTCCCTGTCTGTTTTTTCAGGCGCAGAGCCACAAAATACACAGCAAACCCTATATCAACGCTTCAACTCCCGCCAAAATGTCCACTAGTAACCCAGATAGTCTCCGCTGCCCAAAGGAACTGGAATTGCAAAGTGCGAGTGGCAACGACCTTCAAGCCGTTGGGAGTCCCGAAATGGGTGTTCCAGTAACAGGTATAATGGTAGCCCCTTGCGTCGGATCCGAACCCGAGAAAGACACCCAGAGTCAAGATATGGCGACGAGTACGGCTATCAAACATGCTGTGCCATGGCCTCATGTAGAACCATGGAGGAAGAATGTTGCACTGGCAGGGTATGCTCCTCGCACAGACGTCACACTCGAATATTTGTGTCACTACTAACCTTATACTCCAGTATATTCACCGGGGTATTCTTCTCGACTCTGGATACAACTATCATAGCGACTGCGCTGGTTAGTATCGTAGAGGAGCTCGGGAGCTTCTGGCTATCGCCATGGATCGTCCTGGCCTATCTCTTGACATATATGAGTACGTCGCCCCTTACTATATCCTCGAGCCTCTCTGATCCGCTTAGGTTTCGCCATGTCCATCGCGCGATTAAGCGATATATACGGCCGCAAATCCATGATACTTGTCTCCTGGGCGCTCTTCATGGTATTCTCACTGGCCTGCGCGCTCTCGCAAACAATCCGCCAGCTCATCGTCTTCCGTGCCCTCCAAGGCCTTGGGGGCGCGGGCCTGTACTCCATGGGCATGGTCATGATCGCCGAGGTTTTGGATCCGTCGAAGTTCGCGGCTGGCGCGGCGTGGATTGGACTCACGGTCGGCGGGTCGGGGGTGCTAGGGCCTATCTTGGGGGGTGCGATATCGAATCAATCGACGTGGAGGTGGATTTTCTATATGAACCTGCCATTCTGCGTAATCGCCATGGCATCTATCTTCTTCATCTGGCCAGCTAGCGCGAAGTCTACTGATAACAGCAAATGGAATACATTCCTGGGCATCGATTTCCTCGGTATACTGTTCATGATGGGAGGCTCAGTGTGCTTAGTCTACGGCCTTCAGAGGGCAACGACGGGGGGCCGTTCCTGGGGAGAGCCGGTTATCATCGCATGCCTCGTCCTATCGGGCTTGTTTTGGCTTGCTTTTTTTGCATGGGAGGGCCTCCTCGGTGCGCGCTCCTGGTCGAACGTCGAACCCATATTCCCAATGCACGTTCTCAAGCGCCGCGTCATGGCTGCCGCTTTCGGGTATGCTCATATTTCATTCCCTTGTGTGTGAATTACTGTAAACTGACCAGACACCACCCAGCTCCATTTTCTGCACCGGGTTCCCATTGGTATCGGCCACTATCATCCTTCCCGAGCGCTTCCAGCTCGTTAACGCGTCCTCACCCCTGCACGCAGGGCTTTCACTCCTCCCGCTTGCCGCCGCCACCGGCCTCGGCTCCTTCGTCGGTGGTGCCATCTCCTCAGTCCGCAACCTCACCTCTCCAACCCTCATAGCCGGCTCTAGTCTCCAACTCCTCGCCCTCGGCCTCCTGACCACCATCCCGGACACCTTGAGCATCCCGCACTACATATACGGCGTCCAAGTTGTCCTCGGATTCGGCATCGGAATGTGCCTCTCAGCTGGCACACTGATGGTAACACTCAACTCGGAACAAGGCGAGATTGCGGCCACGCAGGGCGCAACGGCGCAGCTGCGTCCGCTGGGTGGATTCATCGGGCTCACCGTCACCACGGCACTGTTTAACGCCCGCTCTGAAGCGGCGCTAGGGTCATTCCTGTCGGCTGAGCAGATGGAAGTGCTACATCGCAGTCCGTTAGGAGCGTTAGCATTTGAGCCCGATGTGCTGGCGATGGTGCGGGCGGTGTATGGAAGAGTGTTTCGGGTGCAGATGAGGGCGCTTGTTGTTGTTGCCGTGCTGGGAGTGCTAGTTTCGTGTGCATCCTGGGAGAGAAAGGCGGTGGGGATGGAGAGGATGAAAGTGCATTTGGGGGTTGGGACGGAGGTGGAAGGAGCCACAGAGGTGGAAGGGGCGAAGGAAGAACGGAAGGAGGGGGTGTAGAGATGCGACTAGGAGATAATATTTGCACTGGCTTGGGAAGAAGAGACAAACAAAACCTGTCTTAAGCTTACAAGCTGCATATAACGACACTACGAAGATATTCGCATTTTAGCGGGTCGGGTGGCTTTCGAGTAGTAGCATCGGCAGGCGTTTGTGTATTTTTATTTTAGAAGGATGATAAATAATCTTGGGCAATGAAATAATGAAGAGGTTGGTTCATCTCGCCATCCATAATCATTGATGGTTTGAGGTTTTCGTAGTATATTGGTGAAGCAACAAGAAAACAGATCAATTCTTATCAGTGTTGCCCGAATACCGCTCCGAGTACTACTCGAGCATCCTCGAGTAGAATACTCAAAATTGAAGCTCGAGTACTAGTATTCGAGTACTAGTACTCGAATACCCGAGTAGTACTCGCATATAAATAGAAATTAAAATATTACTATATATATACTATTCTAATTCATTGTTTACATTGCTACTACTATCCTTATCGTTACCTTATAATATAATACCCTAATTCCTCAAGTAGAGTAGATATTAAAGCGTAGATGGTAATATTTAGTTTTAGAACGTAAGAAAGTAAGATAAGGCTCCATTTATTTACTCTATATACACTTAATTACCCCTGTTTGCTAAGGGCTTGGCAGTACTCGAGTATTCGGAGTAGTACTCGGCGAATACTCGAGTACTCGAAAATATCACCTGAGTAGAGTAGTACTCGGGGTATTCGGCGAGTAGTATTCACGGCGAGTACTACTCGGGCAACACTGATTCTTATCTGGTTTATATACGACTCATGTATGGTTGTTTAGACATTGAGTCGTTGATACAAAATTCGCCTGGTTGGCAACGAAGTTATATTGTCAGCCTTGCAGAACCACAGCCTCGCGCGAATCTACCATCATCTCCTAACTTCAATCCACACACAACCCTTGACCACGACAACGACAAGCAGAACACAACAACACGGCATCTCCAGAGTCGTGCGCATATGGCAGAAATGGCATCCTATTCCTCTGCCGACGAAGACGACGACGACGAATCTGCGTTCCAGTCCCACTACAACGGCTCTCCCAGCTCCTCCTCGCCCGAGCCGTCGCCCTCTCCCTCCCCTCCCCTTGTCCACCACAACTTCTTCGCACCCCCTTTCTACAACCGTCCGCCGACGCCCCTCCCACCGTCGCCTTCTCTCACCTCCCTCCTCCGACCCTCCCGCCCTACGACCCCTGACGCCTCCGACAATGATGACTTCGAACCCGTTCCTCGCGCAAGCCCCAAGGTTCCGACCTACGAATACTACGGCTTCGTGCTATACCTGTTCTCGTCACTAGCGTTCCTCATGTACATCTTGTGGAGCTACTTGCCCAGCCCCTTTCTGCACGCGCTGGGGATATACTACTATCCCAACCGCTGGTGGTCGCTGGCGATCCCTGCCTGGCTCGTCATGTGTATCGTGTACATCTATATCGCGCTTGCGGCGTATAATACGGGGTACCTGACGTTGCCAATGAGCAGCATCGAGACGATTATTGATCAGGCGGCGAATGTGGCTACGTTGGATGGGAAAGGGAGCTTGAAAAAGAGTAACCCGCAGGGGCAACACTCAGGGGTTATAGAGAAGGGGAAGGAGGGAAGGAAGAAGGAGAAACTGGAAAAGAAGAGGATGAAGAGCTTGAGGCAGGAGAAGGATTGGAAGGCTGTGTGGAGTGTGGGGACGGATGCGTGCTTGGATGTACCATTGGGGGGTGTTTGTGAGGTGCTGTATGGGGAGGATAGGGATTTGGATCCGGAGGATGAGTGGCTGGACGGAGGAGATGTTGAGGGTGGAGGTTGAGACTAGGATGACTAACAGCCTGAGTGCGGTGCACTCGAAGAGTTGAAACAGAACGGGGACCAGCGCCGAGCGAAATTCGAGCGAGCTGAGCGATCAACGCTTGAGGTCTGGACAACGACGGCGGGGTCACGCATACCGGTGGAACTTGCAATGGGTCAACAATGAGCAAACGTGCCACATCAGCCATACCGCTCCGTGCGTGCTTCATACAAGAAGATGCTATGGATACGCTCAGGCGTCCAGCCGTGGGAAGCTAAGGCAATAAGAGCAACGACCTAGAAAGTTGCCATGCCTTACAAATCATCGCGATGGCATACATACGGAATGTTGGTTGGTGTCTCACTCTTCGCTGCCCGAGCTATGACTTAGTGCTGGGTTTGCTCCCGCATATAGCGCTCAACCCGCCACCCCTTACGTACATCCCATGAGGCTGCCAATACTGTCGGTTGCCTAATATACCCTCTCAGGATGAGCTGTCTCTTCTATTTCCGGAGAGCTGCCGGACAATGCTGCAAGGCACCATGCTGTGTCTCACCTTGGCAAGTGGGTTAGTGAGAAATTCCCTGTGACAGCCATGTTGTGGTGCACTGGAACGACCGAGGAGGGCTGAGACATGAGGGACCATCTTTCAGGTGCAGCTTCTCCGTCGGGTCGGGCCGGGTACGGGCTGTAGCGCACACGAGATGGGCGCGTAGCCTTTGAGCTGGATACTGAGTCTTATAGTGGTAGAACAGAAGGCCTCGGGCCCTGAAGCCGCAGCAGGAAGCCGCTCAGTGGTGGAGCAGGACAAAGTTAGCGAGCTCGAAGTTACCTTCCTAAACTCAATGCAACCTCTGATTGTCGCATGTCTCTCCTCCCCTGACTATCTTCCGGAAGCGCCTCTTCATTCTCACCTCCCAACGTGCATCCACATAACACAAGCACCGACAAGCATCCCAATCCCACTCCCCAAAGAATCTCAAATCTACCTCACCCCCCCTTCCCCAAAGAGTTCTCATCATCCTGACTGACGCCCCGACCCGCTGGCAAATCTGTACATAGCCCTACTTTCCTGGTCATACCTATACTCCTATCCCAGCTACCCAACCTCCACAGCAACACAAGCACATCGCTACCAATATAAGCACACTGATCTGGGCGGCCACGGCCCAGGCCAGACCCGCCAGCGATCAGCCGGTGCACAGAGGTACTGATTTGGGGATTAGACAGGGTTACTTCGATAGTTCAGTCGAGGCCCTTTGCCACGCATCGCACCACCTGGGTTCGGTTCGCTGCCTTGCATCGGTTAGGACCCGTCGTATAGATAATCTATACCACGGACCCTTTCATCGGACTTGTCTCGTATCGAGCTTCTCGGGGACGTAGAGAGTGCTCGATTTGTGTGACGCGATGCTGTGTGCGCTGGCTAATTGGGACTTGCCTGCGCTGGGCAATATAAATGGGACGGGATTGCAGCAGAATATGAAGTTATGTACGGGGTATGTGCGAGTCTCACCACCGCAAGTCTCAGGGGAGGGCTTGCATTTGTGGTAATTACTCTAGAAGGGTATGGGGGATATAGTACGGCTGTGATGGAGTGCGACGACTCGCATATTGTCCCCAGGCGAATATTTCGCTTTATCCGTTCTAACATGGGGTACGATGACCTACCATTTATCCTGTTCGATACGTACTATTCGATATATTTTATTCGGGATATGGGTATAAGATCGCATGTGGTGCATATTATGCACACTGTGCATATTATACATACTCGATTAGGTGCGGAGTCAATAAAGTATAATCTAAGCTCTTGTTCTAACAATAGACAGGGAAGTATCGTCCGGGGCCAACATATTCCCCGCTGACTGATAAATGCTCGATCTGATCAGTCGATTCAGCTCGTGCCTCCCCCACTTAGCCATTCTGTTTTTATTTCCCTTTCCCCTTTCACTTTCCGAAGCAGCCACAAGGACGGAAGGACGAAGGGGATGACAGTACTCCATATTGTTTGTTGGTGGCCCAGTCCGAGCCCGTCCGAGCCCCATCCAGGCACCAACGCCCCAATACTACTCCCCGGGTATACTACCATCTGCCGCGGGATAACTGACGGGTATGTTCCTAATAAGTGTGTTGGTGGTACTAACTATGTCTACTTTAAAAGTGCGTTACTGTGACCACCAATCCCCAGATAGGCACATGGGGACCATGCATAGTCTGTAAGGGCCACCAGTCCAGATGCGGATAACCTCCCCTGGCAAGGGAGCAAGGTGCCAATATTGCGGCTGCAGACTTTATTGGGGATCTGCAGATGGACGGGAGCGGGGGCTGAGAAAAACTATGAGAGCGAGGAATTAATGGCACGACGCAGGGGAAATGTACGGAGTGAGGCATGGGCTGGCGAGGAAACCACGAGACGCAAGGCGAGGTTCTGTTTGTCAACTATTGAGAAACCCTAGCAAAGAACGCGCTTGGCCTTGAGGCGAGTCAAAGTGAGAGAGGGAGGGAAGGGGTATTTAGGGCGGGGGATCTGCTGTTGGGATTGTAGATCTTTGTCTTGTATCCACCCATATCTGCCGTACTTCTCCTTGAGACATCTCAAACCTACCTTCACGATGAAGATCTCTGCTTCTTTCGTGGCTGCGGGCCTCGTCGTCTTGGCCAACGCGAAAGCGAACCCTGATGCAAACCCAAACGCGAATCCCGGTAGCGGAAATGGAGGTGTGGAAGTGGGCGTGGGCGTCAAAGTAGGCGGACTCGGCGGCCTCCTCGGCGGCATCCTCGGAGGCGTGGGTAATCTCCTTGGTCTCGGTGGAGGAAAACATGGCGGTGGTGGCCACAATGGCGGCGGCAACCACGGCGGCGGAAACTCAAAACCGCCCTGCACTACCTCCACGACCAAGAAGCCCACTGCCACTACTACAGGCCCAACCTCCACGGCGACCTCATGTGTCAACCTCGGCTGCTACGCCGACCCCCTCGGCCTCCCCTCGCGCATCCTGACTTTCAACTCCCAGATCTCCGAGGACGCCCAGACCCCCGAGACCTGCCGCGCCATCTGCCTCGCCGCCGGCCTCAAGTACGCCGGTCTCGAATACAGCTTCGAGTGCTGGTGCGGAGACGTCCTTCACAATGTCTCGCCCCCCGTAATCGACGCATCCAAGTGCACCTTCCCCTGCTCCGGTGACCCCTCGAAGACCTGCGGTGGCCAAGGATATCTCGATCTCTGGGACTGCTCTGCGGCTATCCCCACGCCGCCGGACGTCAACGACTGTAAGCCCCTTGGATGCTACACGGATTCCACCTCTGGCCGCACGCTGAAGACCTCCGTCGAGGGGGGCGATGCCAATCAATCCCATGAAACATGCACGGCCGCCTGTATCGCCCTCGGCTTCCGCTTCGCTGGAACAGAGTATGGCCGCGAGTGCTGGTGCGCGGATTCCCTTGCCTTGACGGGTGTGCCCGCGCCCGATGGAAATGAGCAGTGCGATATGCCCTGTGCAGGTGACCCGAGCCAGAAATGCGGAGGCAAGGACCGCATCAACGTGTACGACTGCGAGTTCCCGACTCCATCTGGGACGGCACCGCCAGTGGTGACTGTTGCGCCAACGTCGCCTCCTTGTCCGCCGAAGTTGGTGTTCGATTTCCATGGGTGCTTTGGGAATAAGAAGAAGGATAGCTTGGCGTTTTGCTACAATTGGTTGAAGGTTAAGCAGATTGAGTGAGTGGTCCTTTTCCTTCCCATTTATCCCCTCCTCTCAAGTCGACATATGTCGCGGTGATACAGTATAGAGAGAAATGTACTAACACATCCAGTGCCATCACGACCACGACGACCATCAAGAACCGCTGGGCCGCCCGCAGCCTCGGCGACAAGGGTCCCTTCGGTCACTACGGCGGAAGGCTTGGTAACTCGCGCTGCAAGTCTTTCCTGCCTAAGTGGCCGAAGCTCAAGGACTTCCAGGATGACGAGATTGAGCGCGCTTGCCGCTGCCATGTCGGGCAGTGGTGGCAAGCACCGGTGGTGACGAAGACCGTTTATCACTAAATGTGGTGGGAAGGAAGGCACGAAGTAGGGGATGTAGGTGTTGGGGAAGGAACGATGGGAGAGGAGTGTCAGTAGAAGGGAAAGTGCGAATGGGGTCAAGGGTTTGAAAGGAAGGAGAGATATGAATGGAAGGAGCGATGGAAAAGGAGTAAAATTGTGGGGGTTAAGGGAATAGTTGGGACGGGATTTAATATTCTTCCATTCACCCGTCTATAACCATCGCTATAACAATCGCCGATTTAGTGGCCATTTTCACATTGCTGTCTATATAATATAGGCTCCTCGTCAAGTCATCAGTACTGCAAACCTCTTCCACCAATCTCATACCCACCCAATTCCAATTCCACATCCTCAGCCTCAGCCTTACCCCCAAGGCTCGGAGAATGTCACCCCGATTCAGCTGTCGTCCCGATCCCGACTCCCCACATCGGTCCTTCTGCCGCCTTCTCCGACCGGCACTCAACCACCGCGTTCGCCGTGATCTAGGTGCATTGTTCCTCCGTCGAGCCCAGCCCGGTCTAGCCGGCGAGTTTAGTGTTTAGTCGCGGCATTAGTGCTGTGCCTAGAGTCTTGGTAGTGTTGGCAGGATTAGAAGTGTTCCGCTGTAATGTTAAAATAGCGCTAATAGCTCATGATCACCGCCTGCTTTCGCTACTTTCGCCACTGAAACATCGCAGGGGATCGGGTCCACGACGCAACGGTCAACGGTTCAACAGTCAAAGTTAATCTTATTTCAGCTTCTTTCGTCTTATTCCGTCTTCTATTGTCTCACCTCGTATCTTGTGTCGGCCAAGAACTCAAATATGGCGACTTATTGGAGATATAAATGGGGCTGTGAAAGGGTTGCGCGTCCTTTTCATGCAGGGTGAAAGGGAGTTTTCGGAGGTTTTATAAGCTTTGTTTTGTTTACATCGGTATTTTATCATTTACTATGGGTATTGTGAGACTCACAAGCAAATTCCATCTCTTAAGGCTGAGCAATTGCAAGGTTCTGTCGGCGGTCCGGAGGCGGCGGTTCACATGTCCGAGGCACCGAAAGCAGCAAAAATAGAAAATAGCTTGTCGGAACCACATCATCCCACTTCAAGCTCCAGTATTATCACTATTTTCCACCACATTTTCGCCCACCCGGGTATTCCTTATAGCGTCGTTCCTGGATAATGTGTTTATTCATCGATTATGGACGAATTATGCTTCGGATCCCCTGCAAAATGTCGGTGTGAGACGGCCGTCGAGACATCCGTGGGTGGTGGCGGGCCGTTCTATGACGACATGCCTTTTAGCTAAAGCCACCGAGGTGTCGTCTCCGAGCGATTTTAGGATCCAGGGCGGCCAGGGACCAATCCAATGCCGTCAATTGCGGAGATCGGCATTGTTTAGGGCGAAATGGGAATTCTGTCTCAGGCTTATGATATAGGGATGATGGTTTCCCCCATTGAAGAGGGGAAAGGAGAGAAAGCTCTGTTCTATAACTTCCCATCTTACAAACTCCAACTATTAATGGAGTTATAACGAGATATTTTTTGAGCTTTGAATAGGGAAATCAACACACATTGAGTGGCTTGAAAGCAACCAGATATTCACTGCCGCAATGGCTTCCCACAACTTCTCCACGCCTCGTTATGGGCGCGATGACGCAAAGGCTGAAGGGACAAGTCCCGACCCCTCGAGCGTATATACAGATGCAGAGCGCACACCTGCCACCATTGAATACGAGGAGGAAGACCTTGATGATGTAGAAATCGACGATGCCGGCGAAGGCACTCACTACGCGCCGCTGCGGCCCACCGCCACAACGGCTACAGCACGCGCACGCCGCCAGAGCGGCGCCGTCGACTCCGTTCGACCGACTGACCGTGATGAGCTGCACCGCATTGCATCGACGCTGTCTCGTCGGGACACATATGCTGAGCTCGGGCCTGGGGATTCAGCACTCGACCCATCCTCCCCAGACTTCGATGCGTATAAGTGGGCGCGCGTGATGGTGCGGTTGAGCCAAGAGAAGGGCATTGCACAGCGCAAGGCGGGAATTGTATTCAAGGACCTTAAGGTGACAGGAGCGGGGAAGGCGTTGATGCTGCAGAACACTGTTGGATCGACCCTGGCGATGCCATTCAGGTTGGGGGAGGTATTCGGGAAGGGAAAGGAGAAGGTCATTCTTAATCATTTTGAGGGAGTTGTGAAACCAGGAGAGTTGTTGGTTGTCCTTGGGCGGCCCGGCAGCGGTTGCTCTACGCTACTGAAGACGTTGATGGGCGAGACGAAAGGCTTGAATGTTGATCCGGGCTCGACCATCCACTACGATGGCATCCCGCAAAGCCTCATGACCAAGCATTTCAAGGGAGAGCTTGGCTACAACCAAGAAGTCGACAAGCACTTTCCCCATCTTACCGTTGGCGAGACTCTCACCTTTGCCGCCCGTGTACGCACCCCCCAGGCCCACCCCACGGACCTCTCCCGCGAAGAACGCGCCGACCACATGGCCCGCGTCATCATGGCCGTCTTCGGCCTGTCGCACACCTACGATACCATGGTTGGAAACGAATACGTCCGCGGCGTCTCGGGTGGTGAGCGCAAGCGTGTTTCCATCGCCGAGATGGCCCTCGCGCGTGCCCCCATCGCCGCCTGGGATAATTCCACCCGTGGCCTTGATGCCGCCACCGCGCTCGAGTTCACGCGCGCTCTGCGCATGAGCAGCAATCTAACCGGCGCGGCGCATCTGCTTGCCATCTACCAGGCCAGTCAGGCCATCTATGATGAGTTCGACAAGGCGATTGTATTGTACGAGGGGAGGCAGATTTACTTCGGCGCCTGCGAGAACGCTAAGCAATACTTCATTGACATGGGGTATGAGTGCCCGCCACGACAGACCACTGGAGATTTCCTGACCTCAGTCACGAACCCCAGTGAGCGACGCGCGCGCCCTGGATTCGAGCAACGTGTGCCACGCACGCCCGAGGACTTCGAGAAGTACTGGCGCGGCAGCGCGGCCTTTGCTGCTCTACAGATCGAGATCAAAGAGCACGAGGCAGCACACCCGATTGGCGGTCCTACAATCCAGGAATTTTACGAAAGCCGCAAGGAGATGCAGTCGAAGCACCAGCGGCCCCAGTCGCCGTACACTGTTAGCATACCGATGCAGGTCAGGTACTGCACGAAGCGCGCGTATCAACGGCTGTGGAACGACAAGGCATCTACGATGACGGCCATCTTTGGGCAGACCATCATGGCGCTGATTATTGGAAGTATTTTCTACAACACCCCGCATAATACGGCCAGTTTCTTCCAGAAGGGTGGTGTGCTGTTTTTTGCGGTCCTTCTTAATGCACTGATGGCTGTCACGGAGATCAATAAGCTTTATGAGCAGCGTCCGATCGTGTCTAAACAGGCATCGTATGCTTTCTATCATCCGTTTGCTGAGGCTATGGCTGGTGTCGTGTCAGATTTACCAGTAAAGTTTCTCATTTCAACCGCATTCAACGTTATACTGTACTTTCTCGCTGGACTGCGGCGGACGCCAGGGCAATTCTTCATATTCTTCCTGTTCAACTTCGTCGCCATCTTCACGATGAGCATGATCTTCCGTACTATCGCAGCTACCACACGCACGGAAGCTCAGGCCCATGCGATCGCTGGTGTTCTGGTCCTCGCCATCGTCATCTATACCGGCTATGTCATCCCAAGTCCGCTCATGCACCCCTGGTTCAAATGGATCATGTACCTGAATCCGATTCAGTACACCTTTGAAGCGCTTCTCGTCAACGAGTTGCATGGCCAGGACTTTGACTGCTCGCAGCTCGTTCCCGCTTACCCCGGCCTCTCGGGAGAGACCTTCGTCTGCGCGACTTCCGGGGCTGTCGCGGGCCAGCGCACCGTTAACGGCGACCGCTTCCTTGCTGCCGCGTACGAGTACAGCTTCGGCCATCTGTGGCGCAACTTTGGTATCCTAATGGCCTTCACTATCTTCTTCTTCTTCACCTACATGATCGCCACCGAGTACAACAGCACCACCGAGAGTGCGGCCGAGGTCCTCGTGTTCCGCCGCGGCCACGCACCAAGGCAGATGGTTGAGGGCGAGAAGGGCGGAAACACCGACGAGGAGGTCCAAAACGACGCGGCACTCGCTGTCGGGCGTAGCGATGAGACCGCCGAAGCGAGACAGGA
Organism: Pseudogymnoascus sp. SDFLT0511; assembly: GCA_030180035.1. Taxonomy (NCBI): domain Eukaryota; kingdom Fungi; phylum Ascomycota; class Leotiomycetes; order Thelebolales; family Thelebolaceae; genus Pseudogymnoascus; species Pseudogymnoascus sp. SDFLT0511. Next base: position 243,197 of record JASCQD010000005.1, on the reverse strand, counting down.
TGAAACAGTCAAGGCTCTCGATCCGCAAACCGATATATTCAGCTGGAAAGATGTCTGCTACGACGTTCCCGTCAAGGGCGGTGAGCGCCGACTCCTGGACCATGTGAGCGGCTGGGTTAAGCCCGGTACCCTGACGGCGCTGATGGGTGTGTCTGGTGCTGGCAAGACGACGCTCCTTGATGTGCTAGCGGGCCGGGTGACCATGGGCGTTATCACTGGCGACATGCTGGTATCGGGCAAAAAGCGCGACGCCTCCTTCCAGCGCAAGACTGGCTACGTTCAACAGCAGGATCTGCACCTTGAGACAACGACAGTTCGCGAGGCGCTACGGTTCTCGGCATACCTGCGCCAGCCGAAGAGTGTAACGAATAAGGAGAAGGAAGAGTTCGTCGAGGAAGTCATCAGGATGCTTAATATGGAGGACTTCGCCGAGGCCGTCGTGGGTGTGCCCGGCGAGGGACTCAATGTGGAGCAGCGCAAGCTGCTCACTATTGGTGTCGAGCTTGCAGCGAAGCCGGCTCTTCTTCTATTTTTGGATGAGCCAACATCGGGGCTTGATTCTCAGTCTTCTTGGGCTATTGTAGCGTTCCTTCGAAAGCTAGCGGATAACGGACAGGCTGTACTTGCGACTATCCATCAACCTTCTGCAATTCTGTTCCAAGAGTTCGACAGGCTCCTGTTCCTCGCCAAGGGTGGAAGGACCGTCTACTTCGGGGATATTGGAAAGAACTCGGAGACCCTACTTAACTACTTTGAGAGAAACGGCGCGCCACAATGTGACCCAGAGGAGAACCCTGCCGAGTACATGCTCACAATGGTTGGTGCTGGTGCCTCTGGACACGCAACACAAGACTGGCACGAAGTCTGGAAAAGGAGCGAGGAATCCGTTGGCGTCCAGCGCGAGCTCGCACGCATCGAGACGGAGATGGGCTCTCAACCTTCGCGTGACTCCGAGGGTTCACAAGGCGAATTTGCCATGCCATTCTCTAGTCAGCTGTATCACGTAACTACTCGTGTCTTCGCACAGTACTGGCGCACACCGGGTTACGTGTACAGTAAGTTTATTCTCGGAGTTGTGTCGGCGCTGTTCATCGGATTCTCGTTCTACCATGCAGATGCGTCCATTCAGGGCCTGCAGAACATCATCTTCTCGATCTTCATGTTGACGGCCATTCTGTCGAGTATGGTGCAGCAGATCATGCCACGCTTCGTCACCCAACGTGACCTGTACGAGGTTCGCGAGCGACCCAGCAAGGCCTACTCCTGGGTTGCCTTCATCACTGCCAACATCCTCGTTGAGATCCCCTACCAGATCCTCCTCGGTATCATGGTCTTCGCCAGCTACTACTATCCCATCTACACGCTCGGCGGCTTCCAGTCGTCCCAGCGCCAGGGCCTTATCCTACTCTACTGTATCCAGCTCTTCATCTTCTCGAGCACCTACGCGCACCTGCTCATCGCTGCTCTCCCCGACGCCGAAACCGCAGCCCGCATCTCAACCCTCCTCTTCTCTCTCATCCTCACCTTCAACGGTGTCTTCCAGCCTCCACAGGCCCTTCCAGGATTCTGGATCTTCATGTACCGTGTCTCCCCGCTCACGTACCTCGTCTCGGGTATCGTCTCAACCGGCCTCCACGACCGCAAGATCGTCTGTTCCGACCGCGAGCTGGCCGTCATGCAGCCCCCTCCCGGCGCGTCTTGTGGCGCATATCTCGAGCAATACGCCTCAGCAGCCCATGGCCAAATCATCAACCCGTCTGCTATGGCGAACTGCGAGTACTGCCCTCTTTCCGTGGCTGATCAGCAGTTAAGCATGAATGGGATTGAGTGGAGTCAGCGCTGGAGGAATTTCGGGATCGTGTGGGCGTACATCATCTTTAATATCTTTGGGGCTGTCGTGCTGTATTACTTGTTCCGCGTGCGGAGGAGCTCTGGTAGGACAGCGAGGCTCATTGAAAAGGTTAAGGGGATGGTGGGAGGCAACAAGGATAAGGACGAGAAGGTTGAGCAGGTTGATGCTGGTGCGGAGAATGGAACAAAGGAGGTTCCGGCCGAGCCAAGGGCTTGAGCAAAAGTTCTTTTTCCTTTGTCTTCGATTCGAGTGAATTTTATAAAAATAGTTAATGTTTTTGGGGTTGAGTTTGATGGGGGAATGGGCTGTAAGAACGAGGGGCAGAACATACGCATATACATACAACCTAATATCGATTAGAAAGTTTCTTTACTAGTAAGATTACACCTATTATCTAAGACGGAATTCCGCGATTAATGGGTAAAATTATGTGTTGACCTGTTTGTGACGGTTGCCGTTAGGCGCAGTTTGTAGACACATTACATAGTAATAGCTCGAAATGGCCATCCACTTAACTTCATTCTTCCTCATGCCAGTCAAATGTACTAGTATACACCTCCTCGTTTCTTCTACCATCACAACACCACAGATTCTACCCCCACTCCAAACCACCTAGGCTCCCTAATTACCATACCCCATGCACGCACCGCAAGCAACGAAAATGCCCCTACTGCACAAGAAATCATATACCATATACATCGCCCACCGGGTATACCGCCTCTCATTACCTAGCAAAAACCTTCACGACGCCATCACCCCCACCACTCACAACCCATCGCCCGTCCTGGCTCCACACCACGCTGCACACGCCCTCCCCGCGCATGAGCCTGTGACTCGTCATTTCTTGCGCACAAGCACGTTTCTCTAGCGACCAGAATCGCAACGACGCGTCGTGGCCACCTGATACTAGCTCGCGTCCGTCGGGGGACAGCGAGAGGCAAGAGATCGCTGCTGGGTGTGCCAGCATGTTGTATGTACATTGGCCTATCTCACGTCAGTACGAGTCACATCAAGGGGTGGACAGACAAAGAGATCGGAAACTGGGAATGGAAGACTTACCGCTGTTAGCGTCGAAGAAGCGGATATACCGATCCTCATGTCCGGTGATGACAGTCCCCTCGATACCTGCCTGCGACCCAGTCGCGCCCCCAATGACCACATTATCGTCCTCCGACGGGCTACGCGCCGCGTCAAAGGTGAGCGACGAGTCCAGCCCGGTAGTCGTGGCCACAACGGCATTTACGCCGGTTGCTGTAGTGCCGTCGTACGTCTCCAGGCTTGCCATGGCTGCCATTTCCTCTCCGGTGCGCGTGTCGTACACCAGCACCGCGGCATCGCTATACGAGACGCAGAAGCTCTCGCCGCGTGGTCCAAGACTAGCAATGGACGTCGGGCTCGCGGTGCTATTTTCGCGTGAGATGCTATGGACGAGGGTATAGTTGAACGGGCTCGTGGAGGCAACGCTCGGTTGCGGCGAGGTTGGGAATGCAGAGCCGGAACTCATTGAGTTACCACGTTGGCGGCCAGTGCTACGACGACCGGTGCTGCCAGATGGTGACATTAACGACGGTGGTGCGGAGACCGACCATACCTTCACGGTGCCGTCTGCTGAGCCGGAGGCAAGTAGAATGCGGTCTGCGGGGCCAAAGGCGGTATTCTGCCCAAAGATGGCACCGCACGTGGTGGGGAGGACGCAGACAGCCCAGACGGCGTCGGTATGACCGTCGAGCACAGCTTTGGGATCTACGCGACCACGTTCCCAGACCCGAATGGACGCATCCTGGCCACCAGAAAAGACCCAGCCGTCACCTTGGGCTCGTCCACCGCTGGCGAAATTTGCGGACGGGAAGTACGATGTGAGGCACATGACTGAGCCGTTGTGCCCACGGTGGGTGAAGTATGGCTGGATGTCGAGGTCGTTTGCGCCGCTGTGGATCCCGTTTTCGTAACGAGCTGGGATGATCCATCGCTTTACGACTCCGTCATCACCAGCTGTGCATAGCTCTGGCTCACCTGGGCTGCCACCGCCAGTAAATATGACCGATCGCACGACATCCAGGTGACCTCTAAGGCCGAAGCGAACCTTGAAGTTGCCGTCCACCTTCTGTGCAACCCCAAGGCTCAATTGTTCACCATCTGCACTCTTCCTGCGTGACGCCGAGCTCCGCCTCCTTTGCGCGTTTCTCTTTGGTGACTTTGGCAGCTCCTGTGGCGCAATTGGGAAGGCATCGGTATCTGGCCTCGACGGCATGACCTTGATCTCAGGGGCAGGGAATTCGGAGGTTTCGCCAAAATCCCAGCCGTCAGCCTCTGTCTGGCCCTCCTTTCGAGACTCCACGGTCTCATTCTCGGTTGGCCTACTATAGTTGTCAAAAGCATGATTGGTTTGAGCAACTTGTTCCTCCTCGGCTGGTTGACTTTGTTGAAACTGGTTCTGGTACTGCTCTCGCACGGGCTCCTGTTGGTATTGGTCTCGTACCATTGGGATGGCTTGGGCGTCGTTATTCCGTGGGGGCAGGTTTGGCTGGGCCTGTTGGCCGGGCTGCTGCTGGGACTGCCGGGCGATATCACGCATGCTCTGCTTTGGCAGGTACATCTCTTCTAGCGCCTGCTGGCTCTGTGCCAGCTGTTCCGCCTGGCTCATCTCCTCAAGAACCAAGTTATGTTGCGATTGAGGCTCGCGCGGGGGTTGGGGATTGGATGGCGAGACCATGAGATATGTGAACTCGTTCGCACACCCGTCGAGGTAGGTCTTCAGACCCGATCGGTCTGGGTCCTCCTCCTTGTCGGCATCGCCTGGTTGCTGGACTGCGAATGAGGCGCTTGGCTTCTCAGGTGCAGCTTCAGGGTTGTCAGCACATTGTCCAGTGGCTCGAGATTTCAAAGACATACTCCTAGTATGGGGCTTCAATTTCGAAGCTTCTGCGAGCTCGACCTCTTTAACCTCTTCCGCGACTCCATTGGCCGTCTTGTCCTTCTTGCGCTCAGCTGCTAGAGCCTTTTCTAGCATCTTGACATATTTCCTCAGGCCCTTCTGTTGTACATCTGATCTCCGTCCATTTCCTTCCAACGAGGCGATGCGCACCCTCATCTCCTGGCGCTCAATCTCCCATCCGTTGCGATCTCTCTCGTGGCGATGCCATTCGGTCTGGAGGAATCGCATTACACCTAGATGCCTCCCGTCAGCTGGGGTCCTCCGCTTTAGCAATTTCTGCAGCTCCTACCTTGCAGAGTATACTCGGTGCCCTGGGGCTGGTTGGACTGGCTGCTGCCATCCCCGTTGCCGCCGTTGCCTCCCAAGCCTTGGGGGCCCTGCCACGCCATCACACTGCGACTCTACGCCTTAAACGCGCTTCGTAGAAGCTGCTTGCACCCGTAGTCGCCTTATATACGATTCAAATCATCAAACATCAGCTGCGAAACGCGGAAAATCACAGCTTCGTGCGTCAGGGGACGGGAAGCTGGTTGTCGGCGGCCCCAATTTCTCTCAGCGCATAGTGGCCGAGAGAATGAGAAATGTTGAGATGTAAAGTGGTATTTCGACGCCCAGAGATTTTGTTTTGGGCGTGGATATCTGTCGTTCAAAGAGAGTTTCGTCGGTGCCCTTGATGTTGGAGATTCTTCCAAGGCGTCGTGGAGCTTCCAGTACGGGAGATGATCGTTTGGGTGGTGATCTTGGTGCCTGAGGCGACGTTGCTTTGTCCTCGACGGACAGGCATTTGCCCGGGCACGTGATTGCTGCAATTAATATGCAGAAGCCCAATTATACAAGTTGCCCTGACAAGCACGTGATATCTGAAACACAGAGTACAAAATCACGCGTACCAATGCGAAAATGTCCAAAATGGGCTGGTGAGCACGTGATGTGCCGCGTTAATTCTATGTCTACCTGGTGCGAAGCGTTTCTGTGGATACATTTCCATATCTCAGGTTCTCCAACTCCTTAATTCCCCCTCCCCGAGTTCTCCCCAACCCCATCATCGCCGTCGCATCCCTTCACGCCGTCGCCGACAATCCCTTTCATCAGATAAATATATCTCTTGACTCTCTTCCGGTTCATCCGCAGCACTCGTCACCATGGGTATCAGTCCGCAAATGTAGGGCTCACTAATTCCCCCCCCCCCCCCAAATGCGCCATGCGTGAATTCTGACGGCGCACCATTTAGTACCAACCTGGTCATCATCCTCGGGATGATGCAGGTCTCCAAGAAGGTCGATTTTGACAACCCAAATGTCCTCAACATTGTCCGTGGACTGTATGTTGCTTCCAATGTGATCATCGCCTGCGTGTACCTCTACGTCCAGTCGCAGATCAACAAGAAGAAGGGTACGTTGCGCCTGCCCCATATCATATATGAAGTACAATATTCAGAGGGCGCCCTTGCTAACCCTCTCGTGCAGATCTGAAGACTCTCAAGTACGTTGAGCCTGCCGCCATGGGATCCACCGAGGAGCCCAAGCTTGTTACCACGACCGTCCACGCCTACGATATTCAGCAAGTCCGCGCCCTGTTCAAGTCGCAGCTGATGGGTGTTGGCATGATGGCCGTGATGCACCTGTACATGAAGTACACGAACCCTCTCCTGATCCAGTCCATCATCCCGCTCAAGGGCGCCTTCGAGGGCAACCTCGTCAAGATCCACCTCTTTGGACAGCCAGCTGAGGGCGACCTCAAGAGACCCTTCAAGGCCGCGGCGTCTTTCATGAGTGCTCTTCAGCAGGGTGGCGATGTTGCGAGCGACAAGAAGACTGTTGAGGCTGCCGAGAGGGCTGGCCGTGGCGGTGCCAAGGAGGAGTAGGGGGTTTGTAGACGCGGGAATTGGGATATAGACTGGCATTGAGGTTGGGAGGTTCATAATGGTTTAGGAGCTTTCGCGGTAGCAATTGTACAGTACGATGTCATAAACCTGTAACGATTACTGCGATCTAGATAATGCCGAGAGCCTTTCTTACGCCGATCATCATGACTTATTTTCGGTGAGACAGATGTACCACACGCTTAAAATCGACTGAAATAACACGATATGTCTTACAATTCAATATAGTATAACTGTATTTTATATTATGAGACTTGCCCCAAGGCTGATAGTTAGCCTCTTGCCCACCATTATGTTGCCTTCGGGATAATCGGCTCCCGCCCTCAGCCGCGTGCGTCAATTGGGCGCCACCCGCAGCCTCGCCGAAACAGAACCCCGAAACCACGACATCAACTCTAACTTCGCAGCCTCACAACATCATACATAACACCATAAAATCCGCATAGACCAACCCTGTCATGGCGGACCCATCGCGCCCCTCAACACCTCCTCCCGCCTCCTCCAACCCTCCCCAACGCACTCCAGAGGCAGCTCGCCGCCTGGTAAGACAAACGCCCCTCGCAGACTCAACCCTCTAACCTCCATACAGGAAGAACAGCGCCTCAAAGCCAAATCCCTCTATGACCGCCGCCGCCTTGCCGCCGCCTCCGCGGGCTCCAATCCCTCAACAACTACTACAACAACCCCCTCCGGCTTCCTCGCCTCCCCCCTCAAACGCCCCGCCTCCGCCATCTCAACCAGCGCATACGCCTCGGCCGTGCCCTCGACATCACGCGACGCACGGGCAGACGCAGCAGCGGAACCGAGAATAGAGGCAGCGAGGAAGTTTAGGAAGTTCGTGGATCATGATTTCAGCGCTGTGGTTGATACGAAGGGAGGTTTTCTGGCAGAAGAAGATGGAGGGGTGGGAAGCGCGGGGAGGGGGAATGTGGGCGGCGATGGAGGGGATGGAGGGAAGCCTGCACATATGTCGCTCGCGGAGTGGGAGAGGATGCAGTTGATGAAGTCGTTAAGGCGGAGGAAGGAGGGACCTTTTGAGCCAGGGCTGAGCGTGTTGGGGGGGGCGGGGAGGAAGAAGTGTAGGGAGTGTGGGAGTTGGGAGATAGATTGGATGTGGGAGGAGGTGTTCGGGACGGAGGTTTGTGCGGGGTGCAAAGAGAAGTTTCCAGAGAAGTACAGCTTGTTGACCAAGACGGAGGTGAAGGATGATTATCTCCTGACGGACCGTGAGTTCCCCTCTTTCCCCTACATCCTTGATCGTTACCAGCAGTTGCTCGCATGCCCTTTGGCACCTGCGGACTTGGACTACCGAGATCGATGATAAACTGACACGCCGCAGCGGAACTCAAGGACCCCGAACTCCTCCCGCATCTCTCCAAGCCCAACCCGCATAAATCTCACTGGCACGACATGATGCTCTTCCTGCGCTACCAAGTTGAGGAATATGCGCTCGGCCCCTCCAAATGGGGATCAGCGGAAGCTCTCGACGCCGAGTTTGCAAAGCGCGAGGCGGATAAGAAGAAGCGCAAGGAGGAGAAGTTCAAGGCGAAGCTGATAGAACTGAAGCGGAAGACGAGGGCGGAGCATTATAGGCGGGCGGCGAAGGAAGGGGGCGCAGGGGGTGCGTTTGGGGATAAGGTTGGCGGGGGCAGGCATGAGCATGAGTGGGGAGCAACGGTCGAGGAAGCGGGGAGGACGGTCAGAGCGTGTGTGGAGTGCGGGATGGAGGTGGAGGAGGTGGAGTTGTAACTCCGGGGAGCTGGAACGAGCTTCGTATTAGAATGCGTGTTATGCGCTGGCGCATCTAGGGATCGCTCCAATAATGTTGGGGTCGAGATCCTAGTTCGGCAGAACAGGAAGGAACTGGGGGTGAATATCACCGATGAGGCATTGCTACATGTCGACACGGAAGAACGGTAATGGAATATCATTTCCGTCGCCCCTTGGGACTGATGGAGGTGACTGGATATGCCTTGCTACATGTCCGCGCGGCAGGACACGGTGATGGGCCGCGATTTACATCACTCCTTGATAACATCAAGGGAATGAATCGGGAAGACGGGCGTGGGTTGTAAGCCTGTGTAATAGTCCCAACAGTTTACGAGGCGCAAACACCCCCCCGAAGCAGAAACCTGCTTTGCTGCCTCTGGGTGATGTATAACAGGACGCCGAAGCAGGCACAACCATGGTTGGCTTTGTCGAGATATATGATAGAGCGTCAGGCGTCTCAGGGGTCGGGAGACGAGTGTGGCTTGCGTGATAACTTCGACTTCATGTAGCTCTGGAGACTGACTTGCGGTCGATGGGGATAGACGAATATCATTGTGATGACAGGAGATGCATATTGTGAATGCGGGGAATGCATACATATTATGTAACTTGCCCGGCTTATTTTCGACTTATTCGCAACTATATTCGATTTATCCTCCACTTACCTTGAACTTCCCCTCGGACTATCTCCATCTCACTTTTGACGAATCCTGCATAATACAAGCATGGAGGCGTACATTGATGACGATGGCGGCGTCACAGGCCGCCGTGGGATTTGACCGTCCACGGTCAATGGCCGACGGGTTATCAAGTCCGCAGATGCACAGCACAGTTTCCATTACTGAGTAGTTCCTGGAAGCTTAATGAAGCTCGAAACGCGGGGTAAGACCTAGCCATGTCTAGACATTGGCCGGAATTTAGTTTTACTTGGCTACTGGGCAACTAGCCCTACGAATGAAATCGAATTATTTGCCACCGGAAATATCATTAAACGTTTTTTTTTTTAGTGTTGGAATAGTTCCGAGTTAGCTTCAAAATATCAAGCACCGCCGAGGGGCCGCCGAGAGCCTTCAATGAGCCGTCTCACGTGCTGTTGTGCCCGCCCAGAGTCGATCTTTCCCTATCGTAGGGTTATCTCCATATCTTTTTTTCCCCGCATATTCCGAGTCGGCGACTGGTGGTTCTCACAGCAGATATCGTGTTGTATTGCGGGTCGGCAGTCAGGAACGATAACAACTAAAGTAACGATACTGCTTTTGGTAAACAGATATGTGGACTCCACCCACCCTCGCTGAGGGCTTATAACAAAAGGTTTGTCCGCCTCGTATCTCTTGCCCTACCTCCCTACCCTTCGCTCTCTTCCTCTCGCTCTTCCTACTCTTTCCTCGATTCTTCCCATCTACCTGTCATAGAACCGGTAGAATTTCTTACATCTCACCTCTTTTCTTTACCCCTCACCATTATGGTGCAAGACACGGAGAAGCAGGCCAACGACCCCTCGTCGCCTCGCCAGTCTGTCGACAAGGTCGACGAGATTGACGATGCAGAGCCGCCAGTGGTCCTTGACAAGGCCGCCGAGCGCCGCCTTGTCTGGAAATTCGATCTACGCATCCTCCCTACTCTCGCCATCATGTACCTCTTCAATACCCTCGATAAGACGAACCTCGGCAACGCTAAGACGGCCGGCCTCGAGAAGTCCCTCGGCATGGAAGGAACAAATCAATACAGTCTCGTCCTGTCTATCTTCTTCATCCCATACGTGTTGACAGCACCGTTTCTTGCCATTCTAGGCAAGAAGTATGGTCCTAACCGCGTGCTGCCGGCGATGATGGTCGTCTTCGGGACGTGCACTATGTGCTTCGCCGCTGCCCAGAACTTTGCTGGTCTCATGGCCATCCGCTGGTTCCTAGGCATGGCGGAATCCGCCTTCTTCCCGCTTGTCATCTATTACCAGACGACCTTCTACCGACGTATGGAGCTGGCCCGCCGCCTTGCCATCTTCTACGCTGGCCAGTCCATCGCCTCTGCCTTCGGTGGCCTCCTTGCCTTTGGCGTCTTCCGCATCAAATCCGACGTCATGGAGAGCTGGCGCTTCCTCCCCCTCATTGAGGGCGCAGGCACTGTCCTCTTCTCCATCTTCGCCTACTTCTACCTCCCCCGCAATGCTGCGACGGCGCACTTCCTCAACGATGACGAGAAGATCCTCGCCGAGGCACGTATGCTGCTCGACTCCTCCGCGTCGGAGGACGATGATGGAGTCTTCAACCTGCGTGATGCTGCAGTCATCTTCCTACACCCGACCACCTGGGCTATCCTGATCATTGAGATCTGTCTCGGTGTCCCACTCCAGGCCGTCCAGCTCTTTCTCCCACAAATTATCGAGCGCCTCGGCTACGACACAATCAAGACGAACCTGTACACCGTGGCACCTAATGTATCGGGGGCTGTGATGCTGTTGGTCTTGGGTTTCGCAAGTGATTTGACGAGAAACAGATGGGTATTTATCGCGCTGGGATTCATGTTCACGTTTATCGGCATGACAATCTACGCTGGGATTGATGTTGAATCGCAATTGAATGTGGCTTACTTTGCTAGTTTCATGATGACCTGTAAGTTCTCTATATCCTTGTTTCTCATCCTTCAAAATAAAAAAACCGCCACTAACAAAATCACAGGGGGAACTTCGGCTCCATCGGTCATCCTTGATGTATGGTACAACAACAACACCCCGCATCCCTCGCGCCGCCTGCTGCTTACCTCAGTCGCCGTCCCGCTTGCTAACCTAATGGGCATCGTCGCCTCCAACATCTTCCGCGAGCAGGACGCGCCCAAGTACATCCCGGCGCTAGCCACGACGGCGGCCTTCGGTGGCGTGGGACTTGTCTGCACAGTGGTACTTGGACTGTGGATGGCATGGGATAATAAGAGGAGAGATAAGAAGGAGGGGGTCCACAGGACAACAGGTGGGGTTGGCGCGGTGGCAACGGAGAGGTTAAGAGAGGGGCCAGGGGCTCCTGAGTTTAGATGGTTCTTGTAAGGGATCGGAATTGGGGCGGACGCAGGTAGTCCTGTGAAGGTGGAAACGGAGCCTTGTATATAGCTGAGGAGACTGGAAGCTACTCTGTATATATGTTGCGGGATCTGAATGGGCGCAGTCCCTTCTTTATGACAATGAAAGCGAACCATTCAAGAGCGTGGTGGTTGTCTGCACGTCCGAAAGTGAGAATTACCCCGCCATCCTACAAAACCACCGACTCTAATGCACAGTCTCTCATACAGTCTCTCACAAATTAACCTGATCTATAGCCGAATGGTAGAGTGGGATTATCGAAGTGCCTGTTAGAGATCAGATAACTCCCTACTCATACACCGGGGACCACACCTGGTGGTGAGCGCTTACGTTAGCACTAACCGCTGGCACCAAGGATGAGCTTCCTGGGAAGGAAGGTGTGGGGTTCCGCGTATCACAGACGCTTTAGGCGCTAGGATCAAGATCTAGAGCTCCGTCCATGCAGATATAAGATGCACGATGTCGTAACATGACAGAGAGGAGCCTAGGATTGTTAGGTGGCAGTTGGAACCCAAGGCGAGCACCGATGACGCCGAGATCGGGTAAGATGGCAGGGATCGATAGTAGCTGCTGGCTGGGTATAGTGTCAGCGCTATGTGCCTATATAATGAGGAGAAATGCCACTGCAAGTAGGTATGTGCAACTATAGTGCTGATAATTATGGCCTCTATAAGTAATATGTCTGCTTTCGAGCAATGGCTCGACAAAGCCGCAACTCGCGGTCCTGACCGTGTCATTTCTAGCTCCGTCGCCATCGCTTTAACTAAAGATGGTATATCTGCTTTTCAATTAGCTATACAAAGATCCAAGCTGACTGCCTAAGGAATCATCTACTCCCACTCTGCCGGCACCGAGTCGGAAGACCCGGCCTCTCCACTATATTACAAGCCCTTCTCGCCAGACACTGCTGTATTAATGGCCTCCTGCACTAAGCTGATGACATCCATCTGTATCCTCCAGCTCTACGAGAAGGGCCTTCTAGACCTTGACGATAATGCCGACACTGTGCTGCCCGAGCTCGCAGACCTTGAAGTGTTCACGGGGTTTAATGACGACGGGGAACCAACCTACGAGAAAGCGGTCAAGAAGATCACTATTAGAATGTTACTAACACATCAGAGTGGAATGGGCTACGCCTTTTTCCAACCGTACATCCAGCAAATCCGCGACTTTAAAGAAAAATCTGGCCTAGAAGTTCCCTCCAAGCTCACATGGGTGCGTCCCCCCCCATCCCCTCCCCCAACCCACTCATCCCCCTCCTAACACCCCCAGGAATCCCAACTCAACCCCCTCATCGCCCAACCCAGCACCAGCTGGAACTACGGCGCCTCCTACGAGCTCCTCGGCCGCCTCATCGAGCGCCTCACCAGCACCTCCCTAACCGCCTACATGCAAACCCACATCTGGACCCCCCTCTCCATGACCCGCATCTCCTTCGACCCGCACTCCCCCGCCATCGCCCCCTCCCTCGCCGACTCCACCCTCCGCAGCCCAAACAACACCTTCCTCCACTCCCCCACCCCCTTTTTCCGCGAGGGCACGCAATTCGACTCCGCCGGCGCGGGCCTGTTCGCGTCGCCAGCCGAGTACGCCAAGTTCCTCGCTGCCATACTGCGCGATGACGGGACGCTGCTGAAGCCAGAGACGATGGTCATGCTGTTTGAACCGCAGCTAAGCCCCGAGGTGCAGGAAACCTTCGATGCCTCGATCTACGCGGAGGGCGCGGAGGTCTTGTCCCAGGCTCTGCCGCGGGAGGCGAGGCTCACGCAGACGCTGGGGGGGGCGTTGTGTCTGGCTGATGTGGAGGGGAGGAGGAGGGCGGGGTCGCTGATGTGGGCGGGGTTGGCGAATTGCTATTGGAGTCTTGATTGGGCGAGGGGGGTGGCGCTGTTTTGGGGGGCGCAGGTTATGCCGACGAGTGATGTGAAGGTGTTGGATGGGTTTAGGAGGTTTGAGGAGGGGGTTTATGGGGGGTTGAGTTAGGGGAGGGGTTGAGGATTTTGTGGTTGGACTGTTGGGTGGGTTAAGGAGGCTTGAGGAGGGTGTTTACGAAGGGTTGAGGATTTCATGATTAAACTACTGGATGGGTTAAGGAGGTTTGAGAAGGGTGTGTACGAAGAATTGGGTTACGTGAGGGGTTGAAGATTTCGTGGTTAGACTGTTGGTTCACGAGAAGTCATGTTTTGGAATGTATTCATTCGTAATTTTGGGTCTGCTTTGCCTATCTCTGTAACTCCTTGCCGGTAATCCCCCCATATAGTGCTCTAAAAGCCACTGCAAGGCATAAAGCAAATAGCAAGACCATAGCTACCCCAGCTAAAAAACAACGTATCGTATCGTAACACCTCATTGGTGGCGGCTGTGAGCGTGGTCCTTACACCACCCCCCCGTCCATAATGCCCACAAGCCCACGCACCCATCTATATCATAATTGTCGTAACGCATCGCTAGCATAGTCGCAAGCACAGCACACGGCGCACCCCCGAGCTAAGCCAGAATTGGCGGCATAGGCGGCACAAAGAAGCAACCAACTCCCCCCCACACAACACGTCAATTCGCTTCATCCGTAAACAACCCTCCTTTACTCCTCAACCATCAGCAACAACGAACACCACCACCGTTTCACTCTTCAACGGCAACAACGAGCACTTCTCCACCAACTCCATCGTCGTCATCGGCAGCATCAGGGCTTCCGCCACGGCGTGCGAGCATGCTCATTCCCATGTGCATAATTGGTGGTGCAGGGCTCCTAAAGACGCGTTAGTTTCAAAGTTCCGATCTTACAAAAGCCCACCAAACAAAGAAAACACCCCCCACACGAGCAACGAAAAAAGGAGGGCAAAACTCACTCAGACTTCCTCTTCCTAACAATCGGCCCAAGCCCACCTGCACCTCCACCTCCACCGCCACCGCCACGACCAGGGCTGCTGCTCGATCCCGACCCCGCAGTCCTCGGGCTCGTCGGACCCGGACTACCGCTGCTGCGTCCCGGACCAGGGCTGCCACGGTGGTGGCTAGGGCTACACTTGACCTTCCTAGCCTTACACTCGGTGCACGCGCCCAGTCTCCTAACAGCAGCCGCATGCTCGCGCTGCTCCTTGCTCAGCTCTCTCCTCTTGGGTCTCTTATCCGCACCACCCGACGGGCTTCCCGCAGCGCCGCCTCCCTCGTCTACGCTCCCAACACGAGCCATCATGTTAGGCAAGCTAGGCAATGGCATGCGACCAGTCAGCTTGATGCCAGGTCCCTGGAACACGGGCGCCTCAGCAGCTGCAGTCGCGGCAGAAGCGTTGCGCTCGCGGCTGTCGCGGCTATAATAACTACCCCCCAACCCGGACGACTCGCCCTCGCTCTTCCCATCAGTGGGCGGGCTCCTCCTCCATCCCGGCGGCGCCGCATCCGGCAATGGCGATCTCTTCTTTGGCGGCGCACCCGCCTCCGCCGTCGTCGTCACAGGAGGATCGACATCATCAGCCAACGGCGACTTAACAGGCGGTCCGCTCTCAGCCCTCCTCTTCGGAGCAGCAGGCGCCGCAAACCCATCGCCACCACCACGATACCCCGCCTCAGCACCACCATAGCGCATAGTAAGGAATCCATTAAAGCCGCCCTCGACCATCCCCGCGCCGAGCCCGAGAAGAAAGTCTTTGGTGTGGCGGATACAGCTCTTCGCCCATCCGTCGCGGTGGATAAGGCGCTGCGTCGCCACGAGCGCGTCGCGGATCGCCGGCGTGACGGCGGGATTCGTGTCGTGCGACCAGTCGCGGAGGAGCGGGTCGCGCAGCTCGAGCGGCTCCTTGGGGCACCACGCGGATAGCTTGGCGGACCACGCGAAGACGGAGACGAGGATCTTGTGTGCGGTTCCGAGGCGTGCGGCGGCGTCGTGGGGGGCTGATTGGTGGGGGGGTGAGGTGTCGATTAGGAGGGACTTGGTGATGGTGAAGAGGCACAGGCTGTGGAAGGCTGCGAGCCAGGCGGAGGGGGGGAGCTCCTTGCGGTTCGTGAAGCGCGTGTCGAAGGCTAGGAGGAAGGCTGTGAAGGGGCCTGTGAGGGAAGGGGGGGTGGTGGGGGGGTTTGTGGCTACGGCGAGGCGGTAGCGGATTACGGTCATGAGGAGCGTGAGCGAGAGGCTGTACAGGTGCCAGCTCGAGGGATCGTTCTGAGGGGTGCTGTTAGTTGGGGGTTCGGAGACGGATAAAGAGATGTACGAGAAAGGAAGGAGGTACGTACACAAGCAGCCATGGCGTCCTTGCCAATCCTAAGCAGCGCGAAGGGGTTGAACCCCGTGCGGCCCTGGTACGCACGATCCAGCACCGCCATCTTGAGCAAGCCCACCGCTGGGCCGTACTCCTGCAAGAGACGCTTATACGCGACGTCCGTGAGATCGGGCTTGGTGTCTGTGACATCCGCGCTGTTGATGGAGACGGCGAGCTTGTGTCTCGCGTCCCAGAAAGCGTCGTCGAGCTTCACGAAACCGGGGTGGTTCGTCATGAGGTAGTCGAGCTCGGCGGCCCAGAAAACTACAACCTCGGGGGTGCCGGTTGCGGGGCGCGACGAGGATTCAAATCCTAGCATGGGTTAGTACGCCGTGTGTCAAATAAGCTTTTCGAGGGGAAATCCGGGGTAACGAACCATGCAGGCACTTCCTCACCATCTCGGTCAGCGGGCCGTGGAAGCAACCAAGCGCCTTCCACAGATCGGGCGCCATGACATCCTGCTGCGGGCACTCCTTACACGGGTTCTGGCAATCGCACTACACTCGTCAGCATCCGCCCGACTTCTATAGATCGATCCGACATAGATCGATCTAACGGATTACAAAAACATACCTTCTTCTTCAACACCTTACATCTCAAGCACGGCCCCGCGGTCCTTACACCGCCCAACCCACCCCCAGCACCAGCAGGCAAGCTCAATCTCCCACCGCCCCTCCTACGGCCCTCCGCCTCGGGATTCGGCAACACCGCAGCCCTCTTCGCAAACGGCGACGACGACGCAGACACACCACCCCCAAAGCCATTCGCATTCCCGTTGCCGTTCCCGAAAACTACACTCCCCTTCCTACCGTTAACGCCGCCGCGCTCACCCTCGCTCGAGCCCTCCCTACTCCCACCACCGCCACCGCCGCCGCCGACGCCGGGGTCATCAACACCCTCCGCGCGCCTCCTAACTACATCATCCCTCCCCGCCTCCTCAGCCTGCTCATGCAGCTCCATGTGGCGGCGCAGCGCCGCGCTAGTCTCAAAGCCGTACACGTAGTGCTTGCACCCGAGCTCGAAGCACTTGTACTTACCGCCTACCACCACCGCGTTAGCGGCATCGCCCTCCTCGGCGTCGCCATCGCGTGGTGCTGCGCCCGTCTGGTGGGACAGCATCAGCGTCTTGAATTCTTGGTTGTTGGCGAGCCAGTCTTTGTATAGCTCGATGCGGTCCGAGAGGGGCTCGGAGGCGAGGCGGCGCGCGAGGGCGTCGTGGGCTTCTGTGTCGTTGCCTGGAGGGGGAGGGGTGGTTAGTGAGTTGCCACCTAAGGGGAGAGAAAGGAAGAGAAGGGAAGTGAAGTGAGGAGTGGGTGCTGCATCAAAGGGTTGCTCATCAAAGGGTGATAGTAGGTATCACGTGATTGGCATTGTTCACCGAGACGCGAGAAGGGGGAAGGGGGGAAGTGAGGTCGTACCTGTGCGAGCGAGGGAGGCGCTGATGCTCTGGATCTGATACTCAAGGTATCTGCACTCCTCAGCCTGGAGCTTGATATCGCTCGTCAAACCTGCAGATGTGTCAGTTTGCATTTCCACATCTCCACTTCACATTATCCCCCCCCTCATCACGACCCAGCAAGGTGAATAAGAGGTCCCCACCACGTGATCTGGGGTTAAGTGCGGTGCGGGGAGGTGAAGGGAGGTGAACAACGGGCTCGGGTGGGTACATACCTTTCCCCTCCATAAACTCGCGCAGCATGTTCAGCCTCAAGAGAAGCATCTCGCGCTCCCGCGACCAGAAGGATTCATCGACCACGCGCACGGTGCGGCCGTCGCGGGGATCGCGACGACGCGCCGTGCTGACCATGGTTTTTTATTTCGTTGGATCGATGATGAGGTTAGTTGATGGTGATGGATGGATGATGGATTTCGGTGTGAGGTTGTGGTTGTTGGTGGTGATTTCGGTGTGGAGATTTTTTGGGTGAGAGGGAGATATACTACGCCTCGGTGTGCGGGTGTGTGGTGTATATAAGTACTTCCTTCCCGAAGGGGAATAGTACTTTTGCTCGGTGAGGCCCCGTGCCGAAGGAGTGAATGGAAGTTTTGTTCTGTTCGGTGAAGAACAGAAAAGAGTATAAAGTAAGGATCGTGTGGAAAGAAAAAGGGGGGGGGGGGGGGGTAGATGGAAGATGGAAAGAAAGAAGGAAAGGGTTAAGATCGAAGGAAGGAAAGTGGAAAGGGTTCAAGAGTGGGAGAGTGGGAGAGTGGGAGAAGGACGAAAAGAACAAAGTCACGCCGTCTCGGCCTGGCTGTCGTGGGCTGTCGTGGGTGGGCGACTGAGGGGTGCGGGGCGGTGCGGTGTGGTGGTGTGCGCGGCGAGGAGCGTCGGCCTGTCGGTCGGGCGGTCGGCAGAGTGAGGGAGGGCGAGGAGTGCTGCAACTGGACGCTGACCGGCGTCGGAATGCCTCATTTGTCCCCCTGTGTGTTATTGTTTTTTTCCCGTGTTATTTACTGTCTTATTGTGTGTCTTTTTTCCCTATTTTCCCCATTTCCCTTTTTCCAGCTGGACCCCTCTGGACCCTCTGGACCCTACAGTTCCCTACAGACACTTTCCGTTCCCCGCCCGTGTCTAGCCTTGGGGGAATGGGGATGGATGGGGGATGGATGGGGCGGGGAGAGGTACCACGCCATAGTGGTTTGTACTGTGGTGTACATGCTCAGACATTTGCATCCACACCCACTATGGCGCCGGTCGCATGTTGTCCATGTTGTCCCATTTGAAAAACCTCACCTTATCGCGCGGTGAAGAGTTGTGAGCCATGTACTCACCCATACAAAACTGTACTGCAGTGTACATCCACACACAACAAAAACAACAACAACAACAACAACAACATTCATCCCTACCTTCCCTACCTTTCTTCCCTCTCCATCACCTTCGGCCACGGCCACCCTCCTCCGCCCGTGTCCCCCATGGCTAAGCCGCCCCATCCCCCATCAATCCGCCATCTCTCCTCGCCCCATTTCTCCCCCGCCCCCCCCCGCGATAAAAATCGCCCCATCTCACCCAATTAACGGGGTCGGGGACGGGGGGGGCGGGGGTGGAGGCGCGCAGAATGGCCGAGGGTGTGTATATGTACGGAGTGCGTCCGCACATGTGGGTGTGTGCCTGTATGTGGGCGGCGGCATGGCATGGTGTGGTGTGGGTGGTGTGCTGTTCGTGCTGTTCGTGCTCTGCCTGCTGTACTCCCTCATCTCCTCTCCTCTACAAACCTACGATACAGCGCCGCACACCTGCTGTGCCGTACACCCCCCTCCCCGTCCACAAAGCCCGCGCGGGCCAGCCAGCCTGGGCGCGCGCACTCTACTGGTTCCGCTGCCCTTCGGTCGCGGGGAGGGGCGGCCGTGATTGGTGCGCGTGCGTCGTTGCGTGGCCGGTCTCGTCGGAGGTGGCCGGGTGGCCGGGTGGGGGAATGCGGTGGCGGAGGGAGTGCGGCGTGCGTTGCCGGGCTGCCTGCCTACCTGCCTGTGCGGGCTGCTGCTGCGGGCGGCGTGCCGAGATTGGGAGGAGGATGAGGGCAGGGCAGGAAAGAGGGCAGGAGGAAAGAGGGGGTGTGCGCTGGGGGCATGGGATGTGATGAGCGGAATGGAATGAGGGGTTCGCCGAGGTTGATGGGGGCGGGTTGGGATTGGGAGGGAGAGACACGTGATGGCTATTGGGTTGTTCGGTATGTTTTCTCGGGAAGAGATGGGAGACGGGAGGCGGGTGCGCTCGACGGGGACGGGGGGGAGAGAGAGATAAGGAAGGAGCGGAGCGCAGTGAGTGATTGGGGACAGGCGGCAGTATGTCACGGCTTCTGATCCCGTGACTAGCCGTGGCCGCCTGTCGCTCTGTCTGGCTGGCTGGCTGGCTGGCTGGCTGGCTGGGCGGGCGACGATAAATGAGACACGATGGAAATGAGACATAGCTGGGTACGAAACAGAGCTGAGAGAGGTACATATACATGCACGCACAGTGCGGTTGCCGTGCATATGGGATGTACTGTACTTCCCTGCTCGACAGGGCTGTGGGGGGTTTATCTGCATCGTCCCGTGCGTTCGTTTGTACCTGTGGTGGTGGTGTGCATGTACCGATGCTCCTTGTTGTGTATGTGCATGTACCTTTGCCCGCTTCTTCCCCGGCTTACCTTGTTCCGACACCGGCGGCCTTGTCTCGGCGAACAGTTATACCGGGCACGTGATACTTATCTTATTGTTCTGGAGGTGGGTGTAAGTAATATGTTTACTGTGCACAGTACAGGATTTTCTCTCGGAATAAATTTGCTGAGTATTTCTATATTTCTATATCCTCGACTATCTCTCCATCTCTCCATCTCTCTATCTACACCGCGCTGTGCTGCCTCCATCCGGTCAGATCCAACCTTCCTATCACAGCCATAAATTGGGCCTGGACTTGTTACCCTTGTTACCCTGTTACCCTACCACATCTCCCTGATCCCAGCTCTGACCACAGCATCTCAAATGCAAGTCATTGACGCAGGACCGTTCTGATGTGACTATGGGATAACTACCGCTGGCTTGACATCAAGCTCTCCTACCACGGGAAGTTGTCGTGTATCAGTCGCTCCTGCCCGGCCAAAGCCAGAATTAGTGCCGCTCATGGCAAGAGCGACGGCGTGACTGTCATGGCTATTTGAACGGTATTTAACTTTGCCTTTCCGCCATGTTCTCGAATGACAAACTTGCCAACTACACAAATATCGAGGGTTGTCGTGGTGATCATCGAGGTCAGTGTTTCCTTTCTGTTTACCATTGCCAGCCTTTATTTCTTGTCCGTTTGCCATTGCCTGCCTTTCTCTGCTTTCTGTTCGTCATTTACAGCCTCTGTTTCCATTCCATCTTTCCATGCCCCAGTTCACACCCAGTTCACATTCTATGCCTGGCATCTCCATTTTGATGCCCTTATAAGTCCAGTTGATGCGAGGTTACTGCCTCCAGGTATGCCACTCTGCGGCGCAGGTGCCTGACGAGCCAGTGTTGGTGTTAGGCATAGCTGCATATACAGTGCAGCGCTTCCTCGTCCCACCACCGCTGAGCTTAGCGAATCATCATCATGTTTGACGATGATGCATATGATTAGCCTCACATCGCCAAGTCTTGTTTTTCTTCACATCGATGAGTTCAACTCAACCCATCCATCTTATTTTCCAAAACAACTTCAATACCACAGACGCCAGAGTATCAGCTTCGCAGATATACCAATGTCTCAAGTCGCGCCGCAAGTCGACGTCGGCGTGCTCACGATTAATGGACTCGCGGCATTTGCTCCAGTCCTCGCAACCCTGTCAGCTGATGATGTGACGCCATTGGCCATGGTCCAGATGGAGAACCTGGGATCGCTCTTTCATATCAACGGGAAATACGCTCTCCAGGTCCCGGATCTCCTTCAGCGGTGCAAAAGCACTCGGCTGGATCGGCTCGGTCTTCTTGTGGGCTGGCGAAAAGGCGATTCGGCGTCGTTGATGGCGCAGTCTGCGGGAGGGCAGGCTATTTCACTACTTTCAATGTGCATAGTAAATATCTACAGTGAATCTGATACTGGGCTAGTACTTTCTGAGCTGAGCAAAATCATGTTGTCCCGAACTATTGCAATATCAAGCCCATCGCAACTTGTTAAGGTCGCCAGGACTCTCAGCGCTAAACTTCAATTGCTGGGGTTCGGCAACTTCCTCGCGGCTCAGGTTGTAAGGATACATGACGTCTACAAACACTTTGGCAAAACTGTACCAGATAATTTTTTGGACGATATTTTAGCGGAAGACATGGCGGAACTGTTACATGCTATGACACGAGCAGTCCGAGAGGAATCCATCGTAGCTCGCATCACTGGTTCTCGGTCGATGGGGCATATCTTGGCTATTGTGATGATAATGTTTCCCGAGGATGCGTTTGTCACCATGGAGAATGTGATCGTCTTTGAAGGGCTACGGAAATCAATATTGGTTGAATTCACGGACACAGATGGGATCATAAACGTTCAGGTAGAGTTGAAGCTGGCGATCCAGTCGGCAGCTCTTATTGTTCCCATAGAAAAAGGGCCGACCATGCAACTCGCTGTTCGGCACGGCTATTACTACGAATGGGCTGGATGCATGGCGGATATGCTACAAGTTATGTTTATGGAAGACGGGTTGATTTGTCCCGAGCCTCTTCGTGTTGCTTGCTGTGGCATGTTTGAGCCGTTGGCAAAGGCTCTGAGCAGTATTGATAACCAATCCGATACAAAAGGCCTACGAGGAAATCATGGCGTCATGAAATTGCTGGGGCCGTATCCTCACGAGCGTATAAACCAAGTTTGTCAGAAGCTGTGGAAAATAGCGCCGGGCTGGGCTAAGCCTGTATCACCGTTGAAGGGTGCCTTCGATAGTTTACTGCTGGCATTCGCCGAGGCAACGCCCACTGTCTCCTGCATTTGCCAGTCAGAAACGCGATGTTTACCGTTATTGGGCTGGAAAGACAGTCGGCAAGGATCTGAACGGCATATATGCCCGCTATATCGATTGTGGATGGCGGTTGGGGTGGCTATTAATTGTGGATTCGGCTGCCTCTTTGCTAATGCGGGCAGCGGTGCAACTATTGTACCAACGAACTACTTGTATTATGGGTCACTTCCGCTCATCATAACGGCTCTTCTGGGTCCTAAGAGTGAACCGCCTACTGGGCCTACTGGGCGTGGCTATAGCGAAATTATACATGGATGTATCAAGGGCTTTTCCGCGTCGCTGGGTGGCGGTGTCGCTGGTAGTTCAAATTCAAGTACAATCTATATGGCGGCACTTCAAACACGCCAACTTCCAACCACAATGGATGCTCTAGTTATTCTAGTGGAAGGGCAGCTTATTTTTAATGGCCGATACCAAACATCGCTCTTTGCTCATCGTTCAGAACGGCCAGAAGTGGAGAAGGATATACGCCAAGGCACGCAACCAATAATTCCCTCTAGTATTGGAGAACACTCTAGTTTAGAGATGACCATACGAGAGGGTGTTGACTTCCTTCTTTTAACCACAACTATTGTGGTCGGAGGCGGTGTTGAGTATATAGACCTACTTCGAACCATCTTCGCTTCGTGGGAATTACATGAGGCAGAGCCATGCGAGCACCCAGCAGGCACTCCTCTGGAATCACAACACGAAGATGCCGTGCTCACGACATCCGTCGAAGCTCCCGCGGCGATCAAAGGCAAGATTGCGATTGTGCAGGTTTCGCGAAACCCAGTTGCGCAGCTGTTTGCCTGTGTCCCAGGGGTGCGTGCACTACTACAGACAAATTGCTGTCTGAATTGCGCCTATGAACAGGCAGTCAGGGGCAAATATAGAATGATTATCGCCGGGTAACGTTGTTATATTTCACTCGAGGTATGCTGTGTTCTGGTATCTGGTAGATATCCCACTCACAAATATATCAGCCTTACTTGACGATCTGACGATGCAGCTTTCGATATAAATGGGCGCCCTAAACCACACCACCTTGAACCATCCAAACTATTTATCAAGAACCAAAACTTAATATCTCCACACCTCACCACAACGCTACTATGCACACACCCCACCACAAACCAAAGCCACATAACTCGGACAAGTCCCACACTTACTCTCGCACCCCAACCCCTAGCGCCGGCCCATTCCAGCAGTTCACACCGGCATTCTTGTTGGCACGCTTGAAGCTCGAGCGATCCCCCTCGTTGGCGCAGTCGTAGCACAACCAGCGGTTGGCGCCGCGCGTGTAGTGGCTGTTTGGGATGCACGCCCGGATGACGGGGAGGAGGGGGAGGAGGAAGAGGAGAGGGGTTGTTGGTTCCATGTTTGGTGGTCTGGAGATGGAGAGGCGGGTTAGTTGTGGTTATAAGAGTTGGTCGTGGAGTAAGGGAGGGGGGCGGACGGTGGTGTTTGTTTGAAGAGAGGTCTTTGTGCATTTGTGTTTTTTACTGTTTGCTTGCGATGATTGATTAAACTTCATTTCCCACCAATCTAGCATGGGGTCGTTTATGCGGCTAAAAGTCCTCGTCTCAGGTATTCACATCTCTACAAGTTCACCCAATTCCGTGGAAATAACATTTGGCAGGAGTGATACTGTACAAATGACTTATAGTAGTTTTTTATTAATATTATAGTTTTCTCTTGATAATGCTTTTCCGCCTGCGGAATTTTAACTCGGTAGAATAGATGTAAGTCGTTTTTCGTGACAGGGAGATGCCGACAATAGGCCATCTATTTTAAGATATTTTGCCGTGCATTAGATTATGGGATAGACATGTCCTACTGGTTTTGAGAATCCGAGTTATAGTTCCGAAGATGAGGGGTGAGGTGATGGGGTATGGATTACATGGTGGTTTGGACCCCACGACAACATCGGAAATCTCATGTAAATATGTCAGGCAGAATTCGAGTTGCCTGTTTGGGCTTTTATCCGGCGACGCCGCTAGCGCGGCGGCACAGTAGAAAAGTAATAAGAGTCATTTCGTCGCGACCACCTCAAACTTTCAAAATTCATCTTTATTTCGTTGCGCGCGCATGTAGTTCTTATAGCGGAGTTTTTTCTTCTTGCTGTTGTAGTCTATCGTTGAAATCAATTGTTCATACCCCTTTTCTCCTGTACTTCTATCAGCGACAATCGACATGCGCTTCCTTCTCACAGCGGGATTGTTTACACTTCTCCCCTCCGCCTTTGGTAATCTACCCGCCTCTAACCCAGCATCCATCATATCTAACACATCTCTCAGCCCAGGCTCTAGATGACGATGTCACTCCTCTAGCATGCGACGACATCTGGGTCTCCATGAACAACCAAACGCAGCTTGATTTCTACTCCACCTGCCCGGTATTCGAGTCCGTAGTCTTTATAGGGCATGCATTCTCTGGTCCCTTCGAACTACCCGGTATTGAGACGGTGGGTCGGGTCAGTGCTGGGTATTATGGACCGAAACTTCGGGGTAGCGACAGGGAAGATGATCCTGTGACTTCCATCTCTTTTCCTGATCTGAGGAATACTACTATGACGACGTATGGTGGGGTTATGGCGGCGTATTTGGAATATTTGACGAATGTTTCCTATCCGTAAGTAGGGAATTTGTTATTTGGTTTTTCCGATTTTCCGTTGCGCCATGTTGTGTTAAGATACACATGACAAACACCTCATATGGCGGTCTTCTAGCTTTCTATAACGTAGACGAGGATGCTAACTATTTACCCTTATAGAAAACTTGAAAGCATCACTGGCGACCTCGTCATAGTAGACAATACAAAACTTAAGAAGGCAGAATTCCCAGCCTTGCAGAGTGTCTCCGGTGGGATTTGGATCGAAGGCGAGATTGACGAGTACGTTCCATCCACTCACCCTAATTTTATCCACACCAAACTCACACTTTTCTAGGATCTCTTTTCCATCCCTCAAGAACGTCGGGTACATGTAGGTCAAATCGACTGGCAACATCGACTGCGTAGCTCTCGGCAAAAACCTCTCTTCGTTGATCTTTACTGAGACGGAGAAGTCATTTGGTGTTGAGGACTTGGGATTGACCTGCTGGACTTATGACGAGAACAATAGATGGAATTCTTCGGACCCTGAACAAAATGCGCAGGCTACAGGTCCCTCGAGTACTGGTTCGGCTTCTAATCCTACCGAGTCTTCCTCGTGAGTACTCATATTTTCTCGTGTTCTCCGGTGATAGAATAAGAGGTGAAATGTGAACTGATGCTGACTTGATTTTAGGGCTGATGATGGAAACGCTGCCGCAGATCTTCGTATTGGATTCATGAATGTCATTCTTGCATTCGTTGGAATCGCACTCGTTAGGGCATTGTTGATGTTTTAGGAGCGAGTGATATCAGTCACATTACATATATTTTCATCATGTGGGACGTGTCTATGTCACCCAATCGAGGTTGGCTTCAGGAAATTTGGGTGGGGGTTCGGAGTGAGATTTCTATGAAAGGAAGATGATGTACGCCTATTAATCGGAAGCAATATGCGTTACCTCGGAAGAGAGGAAGCAATGTGCGCCATGTACTTTTACTAGTAAATTAAGTGTAAAATGACATAATTGTGCTTTCCTCGCTGAAAGTTGGTTTTTGAAGTTCGAATAATTTTAAGAGTAGTTTTGTAACCTTTTTATTAATTAACACATTTATATAAATATTAAGTTTACCTATTTTAATATAGATAATAGGGTATATTAATGTATTATTATTATTACCTATTAATAATGCTATTTAGATCATTTGTTCTTGTTCATACATACTTCTATGTTAGGAATAGCATTCTAATTTTTCTAATTTATCGACCTTTTTGTACTTTTACATACAATTTACTGTAGAATGTTACCTGTAAATTTGGCCCTAGGGTGGCGCACATTGCTTGCCTTTCGATTCGAGGTGGCGCATATTGCTTTTCCCCACGATTGGCTAACAAGTGCAGTTTACTTGGTAACCCCATAAAATGGTACACGCCAGGGTGTGTGGAGTTCGGATCTGCGGGTGGCAATTAAACTCCAAGGAAAAGTGCGGGGTAACCTAACGGAACAAATTGCATCCGCCCAGTATGTATTAAAGATATGAGGAACCCTGCACAGCACTCCTCGCTACATTATCTTCCTCCCTGCTTCTAATACTATCACCTCCACTTCAACGTTTCATCATATCATACATAGAAATTTTTAAGGGTAGAGATATGGCTGAATTGGCAGAGGACTGTCCCCGCTCGGAGTATGCGTGTGTATTCTGTAAAAGGTTGGTCGTCCATCTCGAGAAGAAAACAGCTATCCTGCGCGAATGAATTAATTTTGAAGGAGACTATTCTAACTAGGATTTCAGACGAAAGGTCAAGTGGTGAGAATCTTTGATCCAGCCACAGCAATCGAGATGTTGTTGTATTGAGCCGTCGAGAAATTAACACACGCTCGCAGCGACCGCGCGCTGCCATTCTGCTCGATATGTCGCAGGTCGCGACAGGAATGCGAGTACCCTATTGAAGTTGGCAAGCCTGGACCAAAACTAGGTAAATCACGACGCCCATCTGAAGAGGATTTGCCTACTGACAAGAGGAACTCAGGATCAACGAGAGGTTCTCGCAAAAGGACGAGCTCTCTCAGCCCGGAAGCAAGAGCAGTGAGGAGTAAGGCACAGGAGAGGCCCAGGAGGACGAATGTCAACGCTACTGTCACACAAAACTCGACCACGATTACCAACCTTGATGGCTCTGCTAAGCGCTCCGCAGAGGTTCCAGAGAATGACACTGAACATTATCCGCTCACCCCAGCGACATCACCGCTGGATGTCCACACCTTGGCCTATATAGTACATCCCTCTCACGACATATCCTCCATTGACACCGCTGAAGAGGAGCTGCTCGATGAAGACGTCACAGGTGACAATGCTGCTATTAGCGAGCCCCAGCTAGTTGCGCATGCATGCTCTCTCTTGGGTATAACTGTCGAGGAAATGCACAAGTAGTAAGCTCCCATATTGCTTGAACTATGTGTTACTTTTGACTTGCCAGCTACGATGCACTATGCATCCGTCTTACATGCTTGTTCTCTGCTGACAGTGGATATTTTCTAGCCTCACTTTATATTTCGACAACGTAACCGGTGTTATTCTATTTCACCAAACCTCGTTTAGGTCCAAAATTCAAAACATAAAGTCAATCAAGGAGCTGGTAGCTCTTCTGGCGTCGATGTTCTCTGTCTCTGCAAGGTTCAGTTTAGCCTCTGAGCCGGCTTCCTTTGATCAACCGGAGCAAGACACAAGCAAGACAGGGCCATCGCACTCACCCCATCATTTTGAGAGCTTGTCCCAGCAATACGTAGATGACGCGCTCTTAGA
Organism: Pseudogymnoascus sp. SDFLT0511; assembly: GCA_030180035.1. Lineage (NCBI taxonomy): Eukaryota > Fungi > Ascomycota > Leotiomycetes > Thelebolales > Thelebolaceae > Pseudogymnoascus > Pseudogymnoascus sp. SDFLT0511. Next base: position 215,610 of record JASCQD010000005.1, on the reverse strand, counting down.
GTACTCGGACGGGCCTCCATCGCTGTGTCTAGTACAAGCACTTATTCTCCTCACGTTCCAGCAGCTAACTAAAGGTGTGCGAGGCAGAGCATGGCGGCGGCTCGGATTGTGCATTCGGACAGCATACGAGCTTCAACTCCACCATGTTGACCGTGAAAACTTCCTGGAGACGAAGGACGTTGCGGCTTGGTGCCATAGCGAGGAGCGTCGGCGCGCTTGGTGGGCTATTTGGGAGATGGACATATTCGCTAGTACGATCAAGCGATGTCCTTCAGGAATTGACTGGACTGATATTGAGACGCGCCTTCCCGCTCCCGATGAATATTGGTTTGAACGGAAAATCTTTAAGAGCTGCTTCTTGGAGGCCAAGCCAATGGATCGGGTAACTGCTCTCCGACGCTGCGGGAATGAGAGCGCAAAAGCCTGGTTCCTGGTACTCTACTCCTTCATGCATGAGGGGCATGTGATTTCCAAATATCGGAGTGCTCAGCCCGGGAATGGAAGACATAACCCAGCGAGAACTTCACCAAAGGATACTACGAAAGACACATCCGACAGTTTGGTCATCCTCGTGAATGCGCTCAAGTGCTTTACCATGGCTTTGCCCAAACAACTTCGATATCAAGACGAGTATCTTAGCTTTACGTCTCGAGATCCAAGTAACGTAACCACAATTAGACAATTGCATGGCGAAATATACAGCATACATGTCACGATACAACTCACACGCTTTATGATTCACCACAACGATGCATTTGGAGGTGCACGTCAGGACCTACACCTCTTTGGTGCAGCCAACGAAGGCAAGCAGAATCCTGCACCGTCAGAGTCTGGGCCCGTCAGCTTGCATCTCGGACCTACACGAAAGGGTCTTCAGCAATACATGGAGGCTGCCGATGAGCTTCTCTCGATAGTAAGCAGAAGTAGCGTCGACCATGTACGTTACGTGAACCCGCTCCTGGCCAGCACGATTTGGTATGGTGCCGCAGTTCACTTAGCTTGGAAGGTTCTTGCACCGCCGAATCTCAACAAAGATCTCATCCACTCCAAATTTGAGGTCTTGCGAATGAACTTCGATGAGTACACGGCTTTTTGGGATTTGACTAACGCACTCCACGAGAATCTGCAGTCGATGGAGGAAAAGCTCACAATGTTCAAATCGTGCAGAAACAAACGTATCGCGTCTGTCAGAAGGCACCATCAATCAAAGGGCAACAGGGGAGTCGTAGCCTCAGTTGAACAGATGAATTCCAGCCCTAAGGTTCAAGCAACAGAAGTTGAAACCATGGCAGAAGACGACAGTGCAGCCGCTAGTGTACAAACCATATACAGGCCGGACTTCAGCAATCACGCTGACGTCAACAATAACTCGTCGGTCATGGAATTCGGCGGAATGCAGGTATCTCCCAGGTCAACGGACGCATTTAACTTCGATGATCTCCTAACTACCGACAACTCTGGGCAATCAGAAGCACCTTTCTTCAACTCAAAAACTATATGGTCCGATCTTGGCATGGACATAGAATTTGCTATGAACCCACATGATTTTTCTCAAGGCTTAATGGATTTCAATTATGTAGAGGAATAGGAAGAGAAGATGCTAAATACCCATCAAGCGCATTTCAAAAGCCGTTATAAAACACAAGCCGCGTCGCAGCAAATCAAGAAAGTGTAATGCTAATCATTCTCATCTACATCAACACAGGGATTCGATTTTATGACAAGTCCTCAGCTTTTAAACAGTCTATTTACATGATGGTGGCTCGATGGCTCATGAAGTAGATCTCATTATCCTCTCCTAACAATCGTTACCATTCCAAACCTCAGCTCCGACCAACACGACGCACTATGCCACGTCAATTCTTGCGCATAGAGTATACGCCATAGCTAACAGCACTACCGGCAGCCGCAACCAAGCCATAAAAAATTATACCATTACGTCCACGAGTCTTATTGTTACCCTGGACGGGCTTCGAGAGACTGTTTATGGTGATATCCTGCGGAAGAGAGCTTCTGTTAGCAAATATTACTGCGAATCTCAAGAGCTGTACCCTCACATATCATCCAACATTTCCAGATGCAAGGGGAGCTATGATAACGGACCTTTTTATTTAAGACCCCTATGAATAATTCTTCAAGTTGGTCGTGGGCATCCTTTGAGTGGCCGACCTCATCGAAAGCTTCTGTTGCGTCTTTCCCCGCAAGCTGAAGGATGATGTCCTCGCCACCACTGTTTTCCGGCGAGAAGATTAGTATAAGTAATGAAACCCTAGTAATGATAAAAGACCATTTCAAGACTCACGGATGATCGTTGATAAAAGGCGTGACATTATAAACTCTGTTGTTATAAACGATGAACACGTCATTTCGCGCGGTGTGCCTAGCCACCTCCGTGATGCTGAACTCCTTGGGCATTTTATCTGCACTTTGACTTGTGTCCTTGCAATGCGCTCGATCCTGTTCCAAATGCCAGAAACTCAACTGGACAGAAATATTGGCATATCAAGGGTCGAATCGCCAGTTCTCACATCCAGGCACAGGCACATGCTATGGGTTGAGATGTAGTGAACCTAGTGACCCTACATGGTATAGCGAGCGCAGAATCGGCCCGTATCTCACCGGTACGGTCGATTATTCGGGCGAACAAGCCAGGGGATTACTTGCAGTCTGTTTACTCCGTGCTGACGAAATGCCATACGTTGACTAGATGGCGTGTTATATTTCCAATCAAAAGCGGCCTGCACTCCGGACCTAGCTGCGCGTCTAGCTTGCCAAGTCCAAATGTTGTATACCCCTCATTAATTGACGCTTTCCCATAATCAAGCAAATGCGGAGATGTGGAGATGCGGAGATGTGGGGAAGGTCCGTGGAGCTGGTGAGTCTAAGTGCTTTAACCTTGCTAGTGCACACCGGCCGGGGTCACAAGGGCTAGCTCGAGGTCCGTGCAGTGCTGCTCCTACCTCTTCTAAGAACCTGACAACCAAGCGAACCCGCCTATCGACGGGCGAATAACGGGCGAATTACGAGTGGCTGTAATTCGCCCGTCGCAATGAATCGTGCTATAGGGTCATACGGAAGGGACTGGTTCAGCGCGAAAGAGGTAATATTGCATGCTCGGAAAAGGTAACCCCACTTCGCCACACATGCTCGTGTGCTCATCACCCTGGACTCCAGATTATCGTTGGTTTTGACAAACTGGACTTCCAAGCAAGATGCAAGGGCCTCGCATGATGCAACACGCCCGAAGATGCCGTTTGTACTGTACATGCAAAAATTATGCCATACGGGACTGAACTAGGCAGTATTTCAAGGTGTGTCAGTCACCCACTAACATCGCCAAAATTGCACGCAAGATACAACAAGAATATAATAATCGAAAATAGTGGAGGGATTATAGCAACTTCCTATTGACTACGGTAAACCTCCAAATACCAACTTTACTTCCACCATATGCGTAGGCACCACGAACTCTCCGTAGTAATCTTTCAGAGCATCGATACACTGCTGGAAAGTTGGTCGTTTCTCGAACTCCTCGTGATGGGCCTAGAACTAGCATTAGATTGTGTTTCAAAATCCAGAGAAAGGTAGAAGAATGGCGTACATCTACAGACTTCCAATTGATCATTAGAATCTGATGCTGCGGGTTCTCTACTTGCGGACTAATCCACCACCCATCGCAGCCCGGGTCATCATCCAAGATGCGTGAAATAGTGGAGCGAAAAGCACGATAATACCCTGAGACGCCTCCTTCAACCACTTTAGTCAGAGCCACCTCAATGCACGGTGAATCGACGATAGACTTCAGGTGTGTTATGTCGTCAAGTTCCGACTGTCCTACAAGCGCGTGTTGTTGCCAGAAGATTTTCCGGCCATTGAGCGCTGGTTGAACGACATGATTGAACTCGCGATACGCTTCGCTAGTGAAAAAGGCGTGCGATGACGCCAGGTCCTGCCAGAGCAGCAAATAGATGTATGTGAAGCGGTCTTCGTAGCGTTTGCCGCGCCACGCTGCGATCAGCCCATTTGCACTAGTCGGATCACGATGTTAGATGACTTTGAATATCAGGTTTGGTGTTGCTGGTTGACTTTACCCGAAAAGGAGCTGAATTGCCGGATTCAGGTCCTGCTGAATCTCTTCATCCGTATGGACTGGTCGATACGGAACGTGTAGAACTTGTAGAACGTAAGGAGAGTTTGTAGAAGACATTTTGCGTAAGGAATACAAAACTACTGGTGAAGCTTCTGACGTGCCGAAGTAGTTATTTTATATCGAAGAGCTCAGTCAAAATCTGTTATCAATCCCGAGTAATGGTGCCCTTCCGAGGTCGATGCTTCCAAGTCAAATAATAAAAACAGAAGAGCAAAGATGCAGACTCAGTAGATTAGCTCGACACAATATTAAAATAACCACTGGACCCTCGAAATCTTCCCTTTTGAGCGTTTCGTTGGCTTCAGCACATTCGGCCGTTTCTGCTACTCTGCGTGCCGGCTCGCGGAATTATGACAGAAATTGATACGAGCGGCATCTCAAAAACCTACCGAAAAAGCTTGTTTACCCGACATCTTTGCACGGGTTGTGGTCCCTTAATCCGCCGTTATAATGGCCCCGAATTCAAATCCTCTCAAAACAAGACTATGATAATGTAGCTTAAAAAGTTAATACTTTTCAATGCCATAATCTTTGTGGAATCTCATGAAAAATCCTGCTAAACTGTGCTAATTTATTTTTGCTAACATCAGGCATTTGTGTGTTAAGAAGCCTTCCATCTTCAACATAACTATAGCCCAAGAAAGGTGAAATGCCATCAAACCTTAAGTACAAGATAGATGGGCCAGGACGTTTTCATCAGAGGTCGCCATCGTTAGTGTTGGTGAGAGAAGGGTGCTCAGACTCTATGCTAACGAAAGAATCTTTCATTAGATCATGCTAAAGACTACATTAACATCAATGGTGTCTGTCCTTGGGTCGTTAAGACTAGGTAGGTAGGCACCAACTTTTGTGACGATGCTATTATTATAGTAATAAGAAAGGGTATGAAGGTAGCTAAGACTTGGAGATTCGTCGGATATCGCAAATGTTGTTTTGTTTCCTATGCAGTGATGAGGCGCTATAGATTACAAAGTAAATATATTACTGTTGATAGAGGTTTTACTGTAGTTATTATGGTATAGTTCAACATAATATGACGTCTTATCTTCCTACAAGAATTGTAGTTCAGACTCTGTAATCGTGCAGCTAAAGCCTTTCCTAGCTCCCAGTCTAATGGCTTTTTACTATAATTTTACATCAGATTTGAAACAAAATATACTCTTACTTGATTTAACGGGCGATATTCCACCCCAAAGCCAGTGTTCATCCGTTTCACGCATTATGTAATTAGGCCGAGTTCTGGCTGAATTAGGCGAGTAATGATGGTTCAGTTCCGAGATTCCGTTTGGCCATAGCAACATATAATCTACAGCATTAACATTATCTAGCAAAAATATAGATAAAAGTTAACTGTACGTCTTTACATATTCTCATACTTCTCGTTTGCAAAATGGGCACTGGTCTTGATCTTCCTGGGTAAGCTGGATCCGACGAGCCGATGAAAGTAACTACCATTTTTTTTTTTATAATGCTAACCTTGCAACCTTTGAACTAGAGTTGCCTTTATTACAGGCGCTGGCGGCGCTGTCGGACGAGCTATCGCTCTCCAATTTGCACGCGATGGGGTCCGACGAATCGCTGGCCTGGACATCTCCCAGACCGGCCTCCTCGACACGGCTAAGGAATTGAAAGAAGAAATCCCAGATGCAGAGTTTCTGCCAATTGTGGCAGATATGAGCAACGAGAACGAAATCAAAGCCGCATTTGAGCAAGTAGTTCTTAAATTTGGTCGTATAGACTACGCTATCAACAATGCTGCCATCGCCTCGCCTTTTGTGACTACGGGTGATGCCGAGCTGAAGGACTTTGATCGCATACAGAACATTAATCTCAGAGGAACTTGGTTGTGTGAGAGAGAGGAGCTGAGGCAGATGATAAAGCAGGAGCCTCTTACTCCGGAGGGGAAGCCGTAAATCCTTCCAATCTTTCAGGTAGGAACCGTTGCTAAAATGAGATTATCAGATCAGGCAGAGTGTTGAGCCGAGGGTCGATTGTCATCGTCTCATCACTTCTCGGAATAAGAGCTATACCGTTAGATGGAATGTACACAATATCAAAGCACGGTTGGTCCAAATTCCTGTATAATTCCTTTAAAAGCACTTGGCTGATACGATCGTGTATGTGTAGCGGTATTGGGCATGATGAAGACAGATGCGCTTGATTATGCCACGAAGGGAGTTCGAATAAATGCTGTTTGCCCAGGGTCCGTATACAATTCACAGTCAATCCTGAGACAATTTTGACTTTAATGTTCTATGATTTAGGTTCATCGATACGCCACTTGTGACTCCGGCAATCAGAGAGTTACTCCAGCCACAGATTGACAAGACACCGATGGGACGACTCGCAAACTCTCAAGAGGTAGCAGATGCAGTAGTGTATCTGGCAAGCCATAGATCAAGTTATATAACTGGATCAGTCTTATCTGTAAGCCTCTCTAGTCTCATGACAAACGAACAAAGCTAAATTTCCTGATTAGGTGGACGGAGGATATAATGCTCAATAATAGTTTAATTATACATGCCTTCAAATTAGTACAAATAAACTCAATAAAACTTCTCTGATGACTACTCCGTTTGCTTCCCACACACGCGACAAACTAACTACCCGCTCAATAAACGTAAAGTAGCCTAATAACAGTACAAATTTCAGTTATGCAAGAGAACATGTAAGCAAAATGACAATGCTGCTCTACGATTAACCATCAAACCTCTTAATTACAGCTCTCTAATCATAAGTTCAAGACCAGGCATCTTCTTGGTACTGTTTCGCAGCCCTCATACTCTTGACAATTGCAATTCCCTCGGCTGGTGGTAATCCTCGCTCATCGGCAATGAGGCTCTCCAGAAGAGTGTTCACATCCTTGGCCATGCCCACACCTCCACAAACATAGAAGTGAGCACCCTGCAGTAGGAGGCTGTTGACCTCTTTCGCATGTTCCTTGATCTTATCTTGTACGTATGCTTTTTTCCCGGCAACTGCTCGCGAAAACGCCGTGATCATTTTGAACTTATCTCCCAGTACCTTACCACACTCCTAACGATGAGAATTTAGTTGCATTCTATTGTCAGAAAACAATATATGAGGGAGGTTAACTTACTTTCCAGTCTTCGTCATATATCATATCCTTTGATTTGTCGCGACAGCCATAAAATAAGAGTGTAGGCCCAACTGTGTGGCCCGCCTGCTTCTGAGCTGCCCGCTCTTGTACGAATCCCCTGAAGGGAGCTACACCAGTTCCTGGCCCGATCATGATGATTGGTAGAGCGGGGTTTGAAGGAAGTCTATAGGTTGATCGCCGAATGTATAATGGGATTCTAACCCCTTCATACCGGCTTCTTGGTCCATGAATGTCATAGGCGATCGAGCTTGAACCAAGTTTACGAGTCTTCCTTTGCGCCTTCTGCACCGCGAACAGATGATTGGAAGCTACGCCGTGAAACTCAAACCCACTGTCTGCAATGGAATCTGACTCTACTTTGACAGTAATAGTCAAGCTATCCTTCGCTACCATCGACGAGGACGATATTGAATAATGGCGAGGCTGTAGACTGATAATACTCTCAACGAGCATTGAAAACGGGACATCAGACCATACTGCTTCTCCACCACATAGTTGCAAGGTTTGACCAAGATTCATCCGCCGGTCAGTAATCTTTTGGTGAAAGTAATCTTTTTCCATTCCAAGTTTGACCATCTCTACCTTTGCCTGGGCATTAGGTGCGAAGGTGACTAATTGTTGCACAAGTTGTCGTGAGACAGGGGCGCAGATTTCGAGATGGTACCTGGCAATGGTATCATAGGTTGTGGGAGTGGGGAAGGCAACTTTTGCTGTTCTTTCAGGTGCTTTGAGATCGAGAACGGTATGACGTCTCTCATACAGCCCGAATACTCTGAGGAACCGGTCGGTTTCAATATCGGAGTTGACTGGGAAGATAGAGGCATGGTCACCAGTCTCGTATGTCAGACCCGAGTTGGACAGATCGATTTCCAAATGCAGACAGCTTCTTCCCTCCTCCTTGAAGAGATCCCGAGATAAAACAACAGGTCCCACAAATGGATTATGAGAATTGAAGGGAGCTCTTGTTATACCCTTCAACCTTGCCTCGTTGGGCTCGCCAAGGTACACTTTTTCATCTTTGTTGCTAAGATCAGTGCGCTCAATGACACCGAAGACCGGCTCGTAGACGCTCTTTCGTTTTTTCAGGCCCATCTTGTCTGCTAGTGCAGCCCACATGGACTCTTTCCACGCTAAGAAGTCCTCCTCAGTTGTCTTTTCACCATCATCGCCGCTTCCAGCAATGCCAATACGATGGCCTCCTAGTCTTTCCAAGGACTTGTCGATCCTTTCCGAAGCGGCGTTAAAGTGTTCATAGGTGCTGTTTCCAAGCCCGAATGATACGAAATTCAGACTTGAAAGTGACGAGGTGCCATTGCTAAAGGAGATGCTCTCGTTATTGATGAAGTTATAGAAATCTTGTGCATTGTCTGGTGGTTCCCCTTCACCAAAAGTTGAAATGACGAACATAGCCACAGCATCGCTGGGGAAGTTGCAGAGATTTTCGTAATCATAGTCCTCGAGGCTGCAAACCATAGTCTTCAGTCCGTATATGGAGTGTCCTTCTTTTGCTAAACGCGCGGCGATATCTTCGGCACATCCAGACTGAGAACCGAAGAAAATTATACAGTTCTTTCCGGCATTTGTCATCTTCTGTATAATGTCTCTTGTGTCTCCTTCTTCCAGTTTCCTTCGAAAACCATAGGGTTTGGCATGGTTTGTCTTCTCTCGCCATAGCTTGTGTCTGAAAAGATAGAGTATTGTAGCTATTCCGACGGTGATGAATGTCGTAAGGCTAGAGGTGTCCAAAAATGACATCCTGTGAGATATGACATCAACTAGATCGATTGAGGTCATATTTGCGACGCACTAACCCTGAGACTTTGGGTGCTTTTCTATAATTGAAAATATGAGAAATTGAATGGATAAATTCCTCTTTCTTATAGTTAAGAAAGGTTATTTTCAGAGTAAGAGTAGATCAAGACAATTGGTTAAATTTTGTAAACTCCCAATGCCTACCAACACGAAGGAGGAGTTCACCGGCCCGCTCGCCTAATAGAGAGATTAGACCGAGGTTTGGAAGAAGGAATCATGTGTTTCTCAAGGGCACTCCTCGCGTTGATTCTGGAGGCCGAACTATGTGTCTACTTGCGGAAAACGAACGGAGTTTTTAGACGCGGGAGAATTACGTTGGTTAACAACGGGCGGATACCGAAGTGCGGGGTAATTCAATGGCTTTAGATGTGCGGACCAGAACAAAAAGCTAGCGTAAATTAATCGTCTCAATACAGAAGATGTAGGGGTAAAATCACTGGCAGGGTTAGGGCTCTCATGGAGAGGGGGGAAACACGAGGGAAGCTTAAGCAGGATTATCCAAGCGATTGCTGCGGCCTACTATACAGTCTTCCAATCCGTTAGAGACGAATGCAGGAAACCTTTGCTACAACCTTTCCGAGCGTTCCGTCATTAGGTATACTACCTTGCGGGGCTAATGGAACGCAGTTTCAAACTTAAAATACTTGCAAACCTAATAGATGGGTCCACAAACACAACGTTGAGGTTCGCATACTCGACAGGTATTTGCAAACTTGATAACAACTTTAAGAACTATATTAGATCGTAGTTAGACAAATATGATTTATTAAGTTGACCTGACTCCTACACCGCTACTTTTTTGTTGACTCCCTTCGTAACTTCATTCCACTTTAAATAGGTCATCAAATAATTGATCTCCGTTTAGGGCGTCGGTAAATACCCATTATCCTGAAGGATATTGCTTTCAGTGCCCTATAATTATATTAACCCATGACTCATTAACCCACAGCCCCGAGAGTCTCAAAACCCTCTTATTTAGGAACTCCTTATCCGGTCTCCTCTAACATCTCTGCAAGGACCTTCATAGTCGTAGCTGCGATAGAGACGTCATGAGTGGTGGCGACAATTATGTTTTCTAATATTTGTATTGACATGTAATTGGTACCTAAAGTAACAAACAATACGATAACCACTACGCTCTCATAACTAAGATTTCTAGCTAAGAAGTCGTAACAAAATAATGTCTACTCGAATGGCGCCAGATCCTTGGTGGATTGCTCCATCTCGCGAATGATGGTGGCAATGTGTGCTTGACTCCTTGGTTTGAAGGTAACTTTGTAGGGGTTGGGGCAATGCAAGAGACCGCTAGCGTAGTCCTCGGGGTCCAATGGTATGGCTTTACCCGTCTTTGGATCGACAGCTTCCTTAATCTCGAAGGCCCAAATGAGCTTGGAAACAATGCGCCATTGGTTGCGCTCTGCAAGATGGATGCCTGGGCACATGCGCCGGCCAGCTCCGTAGCCATAATGATGTGCAAAGTTGTTAGCTTTACGATTTCATTAATAAAGAGACATAGAAATGAACTTATCTCGCATTTTGTAATCAGCACTCCCAGCATAGTCATTAGCCAGCTTGTGATGATCGATGAAACGGTCTGGGTTGAAGGTGAAAGGGTTATCATAGCCCTCAGTCTCCGTGTGGTGCACAGCCCAGGTAGGCAAAAATACTGTCGACCCCTTTGGAATATACATTCCTTCGTACCAATCGTCCGTAGCTGTCCGACGAGGCAGTCCAGTTGCGACGCTGATTTCTTAGCGAAAACGATCTTGATGATAAGGGGCGTCTGACTTACGCAGGGCGCCATCTCATTCCTTCCTTGACAATAGAGTTAATATATGGCAGTTTGCCAAAATCTGCCCAAATGGGCATTCTGAAAATTGTCAATAGTGGTCGCAGTGGGAACTTTAAGAAACTCTACTTACCTGTCGCTGCCGCAAACCTCATCAAGCTGCTTCTTAGCCTTTTCCTGCACCCAAGGGTTCTTGGCTAGAGCTAAGATCATCGTCAACATTGATGAGGAAGTTGTCTCAGCTCCACCCTCAACCAATTCGCCAAACAGTTGATCAAGAGCATGCTGCGTCATAGGCATTCCCTTCTCACTGTACTCATCCATAAGTTTGTCGGCGAGAGAGACACGGTGATCGCCCAGCGCACGCCTCTCCTCAACCAATACCCGTGCCTTTGTCCAAATGTCATGCATAGACTTCCCAGCCATCTTCGCGCGCCTCTTCCAGAAGGCGAATCTCTCCGGAATTAGCTTTAGGAATGGATACTCATCCACTGGAGGGTTCGCGCCGGGCTCCAGAGCTTCCCCAAACTACACTCATAGTCAGCATCACCGACACATCAACTGTAATAAAATACACACCAAGTTCAGCGCATCATACACAGCCTGTTGAAGTCAGTGAATGTTAAATTTGAAGTAGTTTGTGGCATCTTACATGTCCCCAGAAATTTTCGTAGGTTGGGCCTCGCTGTCCATAGATCAAAATGCAGGCGATGGAAGAGGTGGTCCGCCTGACATGATTGTAGAAATTCTCCGGATCAGTTAATAGCTGATGCATCAGCACGGTCACCCTAAATCTGAGTTAGTAGACTGTAGTTAAAGGACTTTGATGGCAAGCCTCACTCTGCATCTTGTACCACGGCTGCTTTCTCGTCCAGAATTCTTGGCTGTGGCAGGATCAATCATAGACCAAATATAATTACGGAAGTTTGCTTACAGAGAAATTGTGGGTTGCGATTCGGCGCTTTTCTCTTGTTTCCACAGTGTTTGAAGCAAATACAATACTGTCACCAGCTGTGATGATGTCGGCCACGTAATTTTTGGGCCGTTCGGCATAAACGAGTCCTTTCTTGTCCCAAAGTTCGTGGATGGCTTTTTTGCTGCAAAGAATAATTACATTGCTTGGACCAAACTTCAGAGAATAGACTCCCCCGTATTCTTCACTCCACGTCTTGAATCTATATCGGCCACGCTTAGCTAGGATGCTGATGTAAATAAAGATTGGGAGTAAATATACTGCTTGTACAAGCCTGTTATAGGTACTTGATGTAAATTTCCTAACAGTGGTAGAGTTGGAGGTCCAGGAGGCATGCGCGAATCTCGTTTGCCAATCTGCAACAATCTATAGATGCCGATGACAACAACAATCGCTACACCAGCTTGGGTCAATGTGAAGTCATACATTTTGGTAATGCTCGTGCTGCACAAGACCACAACAAAGGACATTCGTGTTTCCTTTAACTGATTGTTTCAATGTTCTTTTCAGCGTTACGAACAATTTCCTGAAATTATAGCAATATTTATCTCAGCAGCCGCCAATTGCTGTAATTGGCTGTGGGCCGTTCCGGTGAAGAAAAGGCGGGCCGTCTGCGGGCGGGCGATTTTCGGTCAGACAAGAAGGCGCATTAAGGTGGGTGAAATTTCCCCACGGGGAAACGGCAGATACTTGCGGGGTATTATTGAGACATTTAAACGCACAACCATCGGCCTAGAAAAGCTCGTTATTAACCTCTATAAAGTTCTCAAATAACATTCTTCATCTATCGCATGCCAGCCACGCCCTGAAGCATAATAAAAGTTCACAATTTCTTACTTCCAAGAAGGTCCTATCTCAAAATGTCAACAGATGGCTGGTACGATGAGGTATGATCCTTTCCTTAACCTTTTCGACTTTCTGTTTTGTGGATTAGACTTAGTTGTTATTCGAGGCACAATGCTAATTCTCTGTGTTTCTCGACACAGACCTGCTACTCCACACCGGAAGATGCATTGAAGAAAATGACGTTTCCGGCAAGCAAAGTACGTGAAGCAAGACATCTCAATGATCAAACTGCAGCCCCTAACACAAGGTGCTTTCTAGTTGCATAAGAAAGAACTCTACCAAGAGGAACAGGAGATCTTGAACCATATCTGCGGTTGGTCGCATGTTATGAACAAGGAGTTCAACAAAAGCATCGAGCCTGGAAGACCATACTATTTGTTTGAAGAAGCTATGACTTACGATATCTACGGTTTCACTGCGCGTGGTGCATTCTTAGAGCACTTCAACGAGACATTTCACTACTTCTCCAATTCTAGATTCGAAATGAAGGATCTTGAAGTATTTGCTACATCAAAGGACACAGGGTACATCACCATGATGCAGCGACTGGTGGGAGGAACTTCGGATGATGGGAAGAAATTCGAAATGACTTACCGACTTACCTACATCCTAGCCAAGGTGGATGGCAAGTGGAAGTTTATTCATGAGCATGTGTCCTTCCCTGTCGAAATGTCGACTATGAAGGCGGATCCAACATGTACCATTGATCCTCTGAAGGCTTTCCGCGGTATTTCGAATTAGAAGCCAGACAGACATTATGCCCCTAGGTCGCAATATATTTTTGATATTTAATACCTGTTCCGGCCCAACCACGAGATATGCCTAATCGTAAGAATTTCCAACCACGAGTAATTAGAAATGGAAGTAATCAATTGATCTATATAGCTACGCAGAATTACCCATTGTGTCTGCCCGTGCTCGTTTTTGACGAGTCATCTCAACCCTAGGCCTCCTTGCCTATAGAGCTTGCTCTATAACACTGAGTGATTTTGTAGGATTAAGGCGTTGTATAATACCAGATGCGGTAATAATCTGATACCTATGAGTCTAAGGCTCTTTTAGAGTCTATGCAAATAGGTTCTATTTTCTCAAGGAACCTTAATGGAGACTATAGCCCCTACTTTAAAGTGCTAAATATTGTGCTTCTTAGTATATTTGCGTACCATAGAAATCCTTGCTCGTTGAGTAGCTGCTATAACTCTCTCAATTACGGGATAGTAGACGTAGGATTTGAAGGGTTTTCTATATTCTATTCTACCCTACGTTCTACAACACCACTCACCCTACTCGTGGTTGGGCCGGCCAGCTCGTGGTTCGACGGGCCCGCTCGTGAGCTGGCCGGACCAACCAAAGGTCGGAAATTCTCACGATTGGGCAGGCCAGTTCACGAGCGGGCATATCTCGTGGTTGTGTCTCTTAGAATATTGAAGTACGTGATGTATTGTTTGCCTGTCCATTTACGTGTGCTATAAAGCACATAAGCTATTTTGTAGATTTCTGTAGATCGGAGAGCAGGAGCCCATCAGTGGTGCCTGGCACAGGCAAGCGGTTCCCAAATATCAGGTTATCATAACCGGCCATGATAAATATAGGTCTTGCCAACCAATTGCTTTCATCGTCTAGTTGCTCGAAGAGAAAGGATAAGCTTGCTGTTGCTCGTAGGAAAGGAATACCAGGTATATAGAAGGGCTTACTGTTCATCTTTTGCACATATTCCTCACTCTTGAAGAACGCCATTCCGTCCTCAAACGAGTCCACCAAGATCTCGCTACAGCCATCGAAATCAAGGAATTCCATTCCCTGAACATATGTCCTGGCTTTCTCCTTACACTCTGGTGTTATGTGATACTAGTACACGCATCAAAAGTTTTTCCTTGACGAAGGCTACGACAAATATTACCTGTGTGTATCTGTGGCAATACTTCGCAAAGGCCTTTGATGCCACTGCCAGATCAGCATGTACCTACATTGTATCAGTTTCATAGGTTTGAACTCTACTCGGTATGAAACATACAGTTTGCCAATGTTTATGGAAGTCTTCGTAACTGATATCTGATCGTTTCTTGAAGAAAAAGGTCAATTTGACATAGTGTTGATAGTTGGGTGTTGCATTTGGGTCCAACTGTTTGAAAGTAAAATCGTGTTCGACTGGGAAAGATGGCGCCATCTTATGCTATTGTAACTACAATACTGTGAAACAACAACTTGAGATTAGAATTGTATTCACGATGATGATTAAGACGACAACTTAAGATCTAATCTGTCTTCCAGCATCATGACCCGATACAAGTCTTGTACCCTAAGAGGAAACGGCACATTTAACGGAACCCAGAGGAAACGGCACATTTAACGGGACCCAGAGGGAACGGCGCATTTAATGGAACCCAGCTTATGTCAATGGGTCGGGAGATTGTAGATCGGTGATCTAAACGCAGGCAGTTTGCAAGTACGTTCACCTACCTCATCGTCTAACACATAACAAGTTAACGTCTAATATATGGATGCAATGAGATCACACATGGGTTCATTCGAGCTATTGATAGTTGGAACACAGAGCTTGTAATTAGGGCTACAAATATTAGACCTCTAGTTATACAATTAAAACTCTTGTTTATGCCATCCTAGGCGGATACAACTAGGCTGATAGAACGTGTTTTCAAAAACTCGAAATATTTGCAAACATAATGTTAAGATTCTTATACTTCGAGGGCATTTGCAAACTTAATGATAAGTTTGACAACTTAATTAGATTGTAGTTAGTTAAATCTAATTCATCAACTTGACGCATCAACCTGTAGCTTCGAGAGTCTCAGCAACTTCATATTTAGGAACTCCTTATTTGGTCCCTTCCATTTTCTCCACAAGGGCCTTCGCTCCGTCGCCGTAGCTATAGTTGCAAGAGAAGGCCACTGTGCAACCATAACAGCAACAGCAGGGCTAAAGAAGAGCTGCAAGTCGATGGGGTTATGTTCTAAAATAGCAATTACCAAATGTGAATTTCAGGCCCAAAATACCAAACAAGAGGAAGGGGAATAGGGTGGCGGAATAGGGGGCGGGAATAGGGTGCAGTAGAAAAATGGGTAGACTTACAATTTCAATTCACTTAATTTCATTCAATATATTGAAGTACCTTGGAAACAAGCATACAAACATACATTGTTAGATTCGCAATGTCCCGTTTGTTTGCAAAAAGCCCTTATTAAGTTTGCAATCTCCAAAGACTTTGCAAACGCGTTCTATTAGAGCTAGGAGAGCGCCCTTCATTCTATCATGACTCCCAAGGAGCTAAGAAGTCCTTCGCGCTTGCGATCTCGGACTTTATTGCAGCTATGTGCTGGGTGCTCCGCGGAGTGATTGTTACATTGAAAGGTAGAGGAGCCTGAAGAATTCCCCGATTGTATGCATCAGCATCAATCGGCATTGTCAAGCCTGTCTTGGGATCAAGAGGCTCTGCAAAGTCAAAAGCCCACAGCAGCTTGGCTGCAATCCGCCACATGTTACGTTCAGCAAGATGCATGCCTAGTACTTTTATTAGCCGCTCATTCAGGTATACGATCATGTTTGAGAAAGTTGTGACGCACCAGGGCATATTCGTCTGCCGGCTCCGTACCCATAATGATCTCTGTTCTCCCAATCAGAACTTCCAGCGTAATCATTGGCGAGTTTCGGGTGTTTAGCATAGCGTTCAGGAATGAACGAGTCGTCGTCTTCGTATTCGTCGCTATGGTGTAGCGCCCAAACAGGCACAATGATAGTCGCGTCTTTCGGGATCAACATTCCCTCATATTCGTCGTCTTCAACCATCTTGTCAGCAGCACCCTATGTGATGACAAGGTCAGCTAGTACATACCTTCTCTAACTCTGTGGGGAGAACCAGTGACTGCCACGGGTCTCCATCGCATCCCCTCCTTGACAATGGCGTTTATGTAAGGAAGGGATTTGAAATCTGACCATTGAGGAGACCTCTCTACTCCACAGACTGCGTCAATTTCCTTCCGTGCCTGGATCTGGACTCTGGGAAATTTTGCAAAGGCCATGACAAGCGTCAAGAGCTGCGCTGCAGTCGTGTCGGCTGCGCCTTCGACAAGCTCGCCTACCATATTGTTGAATCCATGCTGGGTCATGGGCATGTTGTCTTTGCCCCATTGATCTAGCAGGTTATCTGTGATACAATCTCTTCGGTCGCCTGCCATACGCCTCTTTTCAACTCTTGCTACGGCTTCGCTCCAGACTGCATCCATGGTCTCCCCTGCTGCAATTGCACGTTTCTTCCAGAACGCGAATTGCTTTGGGATCATCTTGAGAAAAGGGTATTCATCAACTGGAGGATTGGCTCCTGGTTCCATGGCTTCAGTCCACTGCAGATTGTCAGATATTTTATCATTATAAGTCCTTGATTAGAAGAGATGGTACCTTAGACATTACATCGTATACGCCATGAGCCCAAAAAGATTCAAATGTAGGCCCTCTGTGACCAAAAACCAAGACAGATGCTACCGAGGCGGTATACCGACGAACATGGTTATAGAAGCCTTTGGGGTCAACGAGGAGGTCGCTCATAAGCATTGCAGCCTCAGCTTCCTGCACCTTAAAGTGTTTCTCATCCAACTGCTTCGGCGAAAAATTATGTGCCACAACCTTCCTCTTTTCGCGCCAAAGATTGTCCATCTGATGTAAAGCAATCATGTCACCGCCAGTTACCAAATCACCAACATAGGTGTGAGGCCTGTCTGAATATATATTGCCCTTTTTATCGAGAAGAGCATGGATGGCTTTTCTGTCGCACAGAACGATCATGGTGGACGGGCCAAACTTAAGTGAAAATACAGGGCCATACTCTTTAGCCCAGACCTTGAATCTGATGGTGTTGGCGTGTTAGTTCATAATGGTGCAAGTAGACATGAACGTACTGTTTGAAAACACCACCTGGTGGTATTTGATGAGAATTGCCTAGAATAGGAAATGTAGGTGGTCCTTTAGGAATTCGTGAATCCCGTTCTCCAATCCGAAGAACTCGGTAAACCCCAAGGACCACCACGCCGAATAACAGACCCAATATGAGGGAGAACATTATAATCTGATATTATATTCTAGAAACAGTTTGTCGTCGTGTACGTTTTGAAAACATGCGGCGTTGATGTATTGTCTATTTACAAGAGTCAAAATAATTACTAATTACCTTTTCAACGCCACGATGATGTTATTCAACTTGCGGCTGCCCGCAAAATGCAGCGGAGCATTCTCGGCCGCTGTAGTGCTGTAGATCACCCGAGGCCTAAGCGGATTTTAACTTTCCGTCGCGCCCAACACTCGTCCAATTGAGGACCAACAACTAGTTTCTCTCTGTATCTCGTGCATGTGCCAACAATAAAATGCAGAGAGACATAACGAGAAGTTCGGGTGACGAAAGTATATCTACCTAAGCAATAGGTGTTTGGTTGATTAGCACCAAGCTCGGTGGATTTTCACAGAATCACTACTTCAGCTTCCTCGACCTCCAACTATATTTATGAGTGGAATATATCAGCAATAGTGAGACGATCATAATCACTGCAAGAACTGCGGTCATAACGTTAGAGATGGCCATGGAATACGTACGGTGTGTAGCTCCGCAGCCTTTTGTCATTAAGTCGTTTACTTATCAATTTGGTGTGAAGCTTGGGCACTTCGGGCCTTAAAATTTCGAAGATCATACTCGGGACTATGTCAATGGGTAACCCGAAGTGGGAAGACTGGGTGATGAATGAAGAGCAATCGCTTCCGATCCTAGAGCACGCATACAAATGTGGCATCAATACATGGGATACGGTCGGTCCTCTCGATCTGCAATGATCAATCTTCGGGCATTCAAGTTGACACTGCAAACAGGCCGACTTTTACTCTCATGGAGACAGTGAGCGCATCATTGGAAAAGCTTTGAAAAAATATAATATTCCCCGCCAGAACGTCACATTGCTCACAAAATGTTACTTTGGTGTAAGCCATGATAGAACTCAGCTTCCTCTGGCGGAGAGCGCAATAAATGATGGGCCAATGGTCAATCGAGTCGGACTCAGCCGAAAACATATTATTGATGCAGTTGATGCAAGCGTCGACAGGCTGGGTACCTACATAGACCTCCTTCAAATACATCGATTAGACCGCGATGTGCCCATGGAGGAGATCATGCGGGCTCTGAACGACGTGGTTAATTCGGGGAAAGTACGCTATATCGGAGCCAGCAGCGTAAGTCATCCCAAATATAATGCCATCAAGACATGCTAATTCCTACTGCACTTATAGATGGCAGCTTGGGAATTCCAACGACTGCAAAACATCGCCGATAAGAACGGATGGCATCGATTTGTGAGCATGCAAAACTATCTCAATCTCATCTATCGCGAAGAGGAACGAGAGATGATCCCTTATTGCAAGGCCACCGGCGTAGGCATCATCCCATGGTCTCCCGTTGCTCGTGGCATCCTCGCCCGTCCTTGGAATTCTGCACCCACGAAGCGCGAACAGACCGATGCGTACCTCTCATCTTTAGTGAGCCGAGAAAACGAGGCCGACAAAGCGATCGTAGATCGCATTGAAGAGATTGCAAGGAGAAAGGAGGTGCCCATGGCAGCAGTGGCAACAGCGTGGGTCTTGGCAAAGGGCACCAATCCTGTGCTGGGGCTGGGCTCAAAAGAACGCATTGACCAAGCCGTGAATGCGATGAAACTCGAGCTCAGCGAGGAGGAAATAAAGTATTTAGAGGCACCGTACGTACCAAAGAGCATAGCCGGGTATTAGGTTTCTATTGTATAACTGCGAAACAAGAACTTCATTACTAGGTTACCTTATAATGAGAAAGCCGGAGTTTACACTATGTTTGTCCCTATTACCGACTGGATGAGAGCTAAGGCTTTTACCTGCAGCGCAATTTTCTATTTCCGTCATGCTTATAGTTGTACTGTCATGATAGAGACCCTATTATGTTGAGGTTTTACTTCATTATGCGTCTTCTTTGTCCGTGAATTTATTTATACAGTATTAATGTGCATATGATTGTTATGCCATTTTTTTTTTACTATGGGGGACATCATCACGATATATTTGTATGCTTCTCGTGCAGACTGAGTTGTTTTTGGCAAATCAAATATTCAATCCATCTATATAACGAAAGGGCCGGCTGTTTATGCCTTACGGTAACCCCATGATGGAAAAGAGTATTGTTCTTATGTGAATTCTTGCTAGGCAATTTATATCTGACCCGGAAGTGCTGAACCCGCTGTTTGCACAGGTGCTATAGTTTAGGCGTTTACCAGGCTCTAAGTTGGCTTTCACCTGATTGCTCAGCCACTAATTAGGCACACGTCGGAATCTTCTGCCCGTCTCATATGTAGCAGTGTATCTTATCCAACCAAGCTCAATTAATTATGCTAAGCAATATAGCTAATTTCATTTAAGAAATTCTTTTAATTAACTTTCGGATTTTTATTCTTATTTCTATGTACTTGCACTATTCAAAGCATTCGAACATGGACTGTGCAGAATGCTAATGGGAGAGTCCTTTGACTTCCTAATGTGCTTGTGACGAATGGATTATTGATGAGAGGTTTTACAAAAAAAATTCAGTTTGCCCGTAAAATCGTTCATATACAATTATATACTATCACAACGGTATTCCCACAGTGAAGCCACCGTCTACCGCGATGTTCTGGCCCGTTACCCATTGTGCTTCATCTGAGCATAAGAACAACACGACATTAGCAATATCCTGTGGCTCCCCCAGTCGCGGCCAGGGCGTTCCCTTACGCATCTCCGCGATAATATTAGCGTCCTTGAAATTGGTGCTTGACATAGCGGTTCGGACCACGCCGGGGCAGACCGCATTGACGTTAATGAAGTCCTTTGCATGGTCTAGGGCGACATTTCTTGACAGCATAGACACTGCGGCCTTGCTAGCAGCATATGTAGCTTCTCGACGAATCGCAACGATACCTGCACTAGATAAAATGTTGACGATGCGGCCCCTGCAACCTGACTTGGAATCGACAGGCTGCCCAAGGAACTGCTTGATGGCTTGTCGCATAGAGGTCGCGACGCCCTTCCCGTTGATCCCCATCATGGCATCCCACTGCTCATCTGTCTCCTCGACGAAGTCGCGCAGGGGCAGCCATAGCCCGGCATTATTAACCAAAATATCGAGTTTGGAGAACTCCTAATTCGGAATTTCATCAGTCAAAACGCAAAATAAAGATCGGCGACAAATGGGCGACATAACGTACCTTGACGGCGAAGTCAATCAGAGCAATCACTTCGGTCGTGACACCCATGTCACATTTTATAAAGGCAGAACTGCCGCCGTTGTTGGTAATAACGGTATGGGTTGGGATGTGCCTGTCGTCTTCAAAGCCGTGCTGCGCGGCTTCAGGCTTCAAGTCCGAACACACAACTTTGGCACCCTCCCGAGCTAGTGACAGCGCAATGGCTCGACCCATGCCTGAGGACGAGCCTGTTACAATAGCCACCCGTCCATGGAGTCGACCTGATCCATCATTTTTGTATTGTAATTGGGCTGCCATTTTCAAATTGTATATTTCCGAGTTATCTTTGAATAAAAGCGCCTCACTTGTGTCAAATAAAAGTACATTTTTACCATGTTTAGCTACTTATATCAATACGGACTGATTTTATGACGTCGCAAAGAACCCGTGGTTGAGCTCAAATAGCGCGGCTCGATGAACGGGTCATTCGAAATGGTGGTGATAATGGGGAAATTGGCGGACGATGTTCGGGGGATTTGCTAGGAGTTCAAAAAGATGCTTTGAAGAAGGAAATGCGATATACTCTAGACAACCTCGATACGTTACGGGGGGATTTGTTTGTCCGTTGTCTCGCTTGATTAACCGTCATCCCCCCGTTGGTACGGACGCTAAGAGAATAGCTCCAGGTTTACCTGGTCTGGGGTATCGCGGGGAAGTAAAGCTTGGTGCAGATCCTCCACATATGTCAGTTACCAGTCCATCGGCGCAAATTGTCCTACGCTTTAAAAGGGTTTCTATTGGGGGGACCCCTGTTATTAGCAACTGTATTGGGAATGCAGATCTTGTATCTGTACCCCAGAGTGCGGGGGATAAGCAGTATGGAGAGTGACGCTTCAGCTGCCGAGAAACAAGGGGAGGACTATGGGTATATAATCCTGAATGCCGGCACACAGATATGAAATTGTTTAAGAGTGTCATTACTCATCCATCCTCTAGTCCCATCCAGCTTCTTCTTCCCCTGCGACGGACAAGACTTAATCCGTCAGAATGGCCAACTTGACTGGCTATAACATTGCTCTGGTATCTTTCGTCTGCTTGGGCGGATACACCTATGGCTATGCATTCGCTATCTTTGCAACTTCTATTGGACAACCTGGGTTCTATCTCTTCTTCAAGCTTGACCGTAAGCACATCTCCCAATCTTTCCCTCGCCTTGAGTTTGCAACTGCTAACAAACTATCACCGCCGTACAGCCGAAAGTTCATACACTGCCAGTATCATTGGCGCGGTTAACTCTCTCTTTGCAGCCGGAGCAGCATTTGGCGCCATCTCCCAAGGATGGCTGGGCGACTGGTTGGGCCGCAAGAAAGCCTTCATCATCGCCGCCGCTCTATCAGCGATCGGTGGAGCATTGACAGCTGCATCGCAGAATGTGCCCATGATCATCGTTGTTCGCTTTATACAAGGAGTCGGCCTCGGCCAACTAATCAGCCTTGTTCCATGTTACATCGCTGAAGTCGCTCCACCGCATCGGCGGGGTGCACTAGGAGGTCTCACGGCGGTCAGCTTTGCAACTGGTTATGTCATGTACGATCTCTCTCACCTTATGTTGACTTTCTATTGATGGCGCTAACATCATGTCTGCAGAGCCGCCTGGATCGGGTACGGGTGTTATTTTTCCAGTAATCTCACTATGCAGTGGCGCCTACCCCTCGCCCTTTCTTGTATCTCGCCCATGCTTATCTTGTGCGGTATTTACTGGCTTCCTGAGTCTCCAAGGTACCTCGCGTGGGTGGACCGCAACAGTGAAGCATGGGCCATCATGCAACGACTACATCACGAGCCTTCAGACCCTTCCCAGGCAGCCGCCCGTGCGGAATTTTTCCAGATCACAGAGCAGGTCAAGTTCGACAAAACCCAAAAAGCCGGCTACATCGAGATGTTCCGGAAGCCGTCTTGGAGAAAGCGCGCAATCCTTGTTATGTTTCTCATGTTTGCCTCGCAGTCCGCTGGAATTTTGGGAATTACCAACTTCGTGGTTCTCATCTGCCAAAACCTTGGCTTGAAGGGTCACCTGCCACTTCTAATGTACGCTGTATATACCGTGGTGGCAACGATCCCCAACTTTCTCGGCGCTATTTTTATGGACAAGATAGGAAGAAGGAAGCTATTGCGTGAGTTTAACAACACCACCACCACCTATCCGTGTCACTAATCTCATCTTATTTTCAGTCATCGGATTTCCGGCTTTGGCTCTCATCCTACTGGCCGAAGCCCTTCTTCAGAGACAATATGTCGGAACTGCGCACGCCGCTGGCAATGGGGCAGCACTGCTTTTCATCTTCCTCTATGCAGTTTTCTACGGGTTCTGCCTTGATCCGGCGCAGTTCGTTTGGTGCTCCGAGGTTTTCCCTACTACGATCCGAGCAAAAGGTAACGGCCTCACGTTCTTCGCCTACTTTGTCGGTGCCATCACGTACACGACCCCTGGAGCGTTGGCTTTCAGGAACATCGGCTGGAAAATGTACATGGTGTGGTTCGCCTGCAGTATAGTGTCGACGGTTGTTATCTACTTTTTCATCCCGGAGACGAGCAACATGTCACTTGAGGAAATCGGAGCCCTGTTTGGAGACCCCGTCATGGTTCATCTGACCGCTGACGGACATGGGATTGTGGAGAATGACAACTTCAAAAGTATTGGAATCAATGCTGATGGAACCTCTGTTGACCATCTTGAAGATAAGACGAAGGAAGAATCATCTGCTACAGAAGAGCCTGTGGTGTAGAGAACAGATTTTCTGCTTGCTATTTGAAAAGGAGAGCTACAATCCTACAACTATGTTTCATATAAGAGAAAACTACTCTTAAATTATCTTAGGATCTTTATATTTTGCTCTTTTACAATTATTTTTCTAACTAAAATTTACCTTAATTTCTATATAACACTTATTAAAGTTAGCAGTCTAGTTCTTCCCTATAGGGCTCTTGCCTCGTTTCTCTTTCTGAAGTCGAAGCCTCAAATTCCCTCGTTGCATCTATCTTCTCCGCAAGGCTCGTGGCCGTCTTCGTCGCTGCAACCAACGTCATTGGTGAGTTGACGCTAAAGCAATTCGCAAATCACACCGTGACGCCGCGCATTTACTATATCGGCCAGTCCCCGGAAGTCGGCGACGGAATAGCCGCAGATCTGAAGAGCGTGAACCCAGATGGCGAGTACTTATTCGTCAAGGCGGACCTCAGCCTAATGAGTAATGTAGATGCCGCATGCAATGACATTAAGGACAAGGAGAAGACTCTAAATCACCAATTTTTTGCTATGGGAGACCATACAACAGAAGATACTACGGGACTAACTCACCACTTCCGCACCTTGTTCTTGCACAATCTACTCCCTCTCCTCCAAGCGTCCTCCTCACTCCGCCGCGTGGTCACCATCTTCACTACCACTCAATATGACAGCGCTCACCGCGCTGACATCCGCGACCTAGGAGGCCGCAACACTCCCTACCCTTTACCCGTAGTCACGCAACGCCATTTATGAAGCTCTCCCTCGTCGCCGCAATGGCCTCAAACGTCTATTCGTCAACTGCTTTCATCCTCATTGGAACTGGGACAAATTCAAAGTCACGAAACCCAACCTCACGATGTTGATGCGGGTTAAGAAGACCGTCTTGGCGGTTATTAAGCCACTCTTGGCCTTGCCCTCTATTGAGCCATTGGTCTATTGCTACCTCGTGGGGGCAGGCGCGTGTAATTTGTTTCTTGCAACAAGCGCGAGGAATCCTGCTAGCGTGAGCCAGGACGGGGTGGCAGAGGTGCCAGCAGATTCAATAGCGACGGGGGTTGACGAGAAGGTGGTTAGTGGGGTGTATACTATTAATGTGGCTGCAGAGGGTAAGGGGGTCAGGGTTACGAGGTTGCAGGCTTGGAAGAATAAGGGGCGTTGCAGAGGAGTTGGGGGAACATAGACCCGGTTGTCGGACACATGGGTAATACTATTGCATTATTTTCCTACAAAGCTAACCTGAACCACTGGGCTGAACTTGAAAGTAAATCAACGTCCATCTGCGGCCCATATTCTGTCAAAAGATACGTCCTCGCCGACGACCATCTTGTACACAATTCTGGCATACTCGTCTGCTTTCTTCGAGTTCGGTACAGACTTGGTTATCAAAAACATGTTTCGGAGAAGCACAAAGGTTTCCACGAGGTAATCCTGCAGCATACCCCATCGAGTGATTGAAAACGGCGTCTGTGGAGAGTCTGTGCCAGTTATCAGAAATCCTAGCAGTGTGAGAACTTTCCCAGCAGCCACAATGCACTTTCGCGTTTGGTTTAGGGTTGAATAAGCCTGTGCCAGGGCCAACTGTGGAGCCCAGACGAGTAAACGGGGGACTTTGTCTGGAGGCTGCGAATATGTCTGGTTCAATTCGTCAAGCAAGTGCTCCATCTTCTGCAATGTACCATTTCCCAGTTTGCGACCTCCCAATGAAGCCACCTCTAATGAGTTATCAATGTTATTTCTCAGCCTCTCTCTCTTCCGAATGACCAGCGAGGAAGTAGATTTTACATCCGAGCAAATGGGACATGTGCATTGAAATCCCCAACTTTTGAGTTTGTCTTGCAAGTCGTTCTGGTTGACTCTGTTGGGGGTTATATACCAGAATGAAAGCTCGGTATCCTTTTCGAGATCGCGGGTTGCACGGATAATCATCATGTCTCCGATAAATGATCGACGGACGCTGCTAAAGCAGCTGTGATTGATGTACGACGCTCTGGTCCAAATGCCGCACGAATGAAAGGCGTTCTCTTGCTCATCCTCGTGGTTGCGAACTTTTGCGTGGGATTCGATGCTAGAGAGTGGGCAGGCAAATGAGTTCAAGGAGATGGCTCGCTCCACCTGAAAACTAGAGTAGAAATATGTCAGTAGAGCATGTAAAGTTTAGGGGGGTAACTGACGTGTCCACTATTGGCACTTGGTCGACAAATGCAGTGTCAACTCCTTCGTAATCTCCATGATAAAGAGCTGAAAAGGCTGAAGCAAGCGAAGGGTTATGGTATGTCTTTTGGATAATGCTCTTGAGAAGATCGGCTTGTGTTCCCATAACAGCTGACTCGGTTTCAGTGTTCATCAAGATGCTAATCTTCGATTTGCCCAGTTTTTTGGTCTCTGATTCGTCGAGGGCGTAAGAGTGGTGAAAGGCTTTCTCACACAAAAGTAAGTCGCCCGCTTTCACAGCTTTTGTAACAAATAGACCACGTCCCATAGATGCTGTCTGTCTGACTTCAATGGGCCCAACGTAGGTGGCGTGGTCCAGATGAGGAGGCCGGAGCTTTTTGGCTTCTGCTTGGAGAAGCTTGAAGTTATATTCCCCCGTATTCTGTTCATTCAGGCGACTTTGAGCACGGTCTGACGACGCACGAGCAAGAGAATTGAGCGGAAACAGGCGGCAAAGCATTGAAAGTACTTCGCAGCATTCATCGAAGCGTTTGAGATTGTATAGAGCCTCTCCGGCCCTGAACATTGCTTTCTCAGACGCATTCTCGCCAAAGTTTGGAAATCCCGTGTCGGATAGAGCCGCGTCGAATTGTTTTGTTCGGAGAAAGGCGAGAGATCTGTTGCGCTTGATAGTTTCTGCCTCCTCGACCGACGTCGGTTGTGCAAGTGCATCGGAGTAGCTACAGATCCATTAGTATGAAGACGCTTATTTGATAAGGTATACTTGCATAGAAATAGATTCCCAGAATTTTCCCTCTTTCATTGCCGAGTTCCCTTTCTGCTTCAATTCGTCGGCGGACTGAACTTCGATGACACGCGGCTGCCAATCTGATGGGATTCTATCATCGGCGTTCCTGAGCCGAACAATATCAGAGAGATGATCTACGCGCAGCCCATACTCACCATCGCTCATAATCTTGTAGTAGGGTTCCTTGACGAGAAGCACATGTCCTGAATTTGCAACGTCAGTTGCCGATCGGGTTTCCTCATCTTCCTGCTGGTAGATCTGTAACGACACCACATCATCATTCTTGTCTTCAGCCAGCACCATGACAGCTGTCATCAGGTGGGGGGGTGTAAAGCATCGCAGCAGTATATAGCTCCCTCGATGATGCGTTTCGAGTAGAAGCTCATCAATTGTGATACTCTTGAGCTCGGCCACTGGTGTGATGCACGGGTGGTAGGCTGGCGGAATGAATGATGAATAGATCATAAAATGACCACCAACTTGGTTGCGTTGCAGGGACTTGTGAGTGTCCATGAATTGATTGTACGCATAATCGCGAGGCATTCGGTCTTGGGGTCGCTCGCCTGCGCGTTTCTTGGCCTCCTTCAACGTCTGCTTGTAGCTCTTCAGACGCTCCCAGTGCTGTTTACTAACATCGTGGGCATCCATCTGAGGCAACAATTGGATTTTTTGCTTCTGTGTGGTGTGCCGTATATTTGTGTGAAGTAATGGTGGATGCAAGATAGCTGGAGGCGAAAATGTTGGTTGTAATAGTTCACATTGCTCTTAAAGAACGATAGTTAGGCTGCCAGCCCTTTCTATGACCTGCGGTCCCTCTTTTTGTAAATGGTAGTCAAAGCAATTTTTTTGTTTGTTTGCTGGTTCTGTTAGTTCTGCAGCTGTACTGTATGTGTACTCCACCAGCCCCGCTAGAGCCCATTCCTGATGGCGGCATGAATATTCAAGACAGGCTCTCAAATCAAGTAAGCTAGAAACTATAAAACATTCCCAGAAGCGGGTAAGAACGTCTAGACTAGTGACCTTGTTAACTTCAGCCAAATAAGCAAGCTAGAATTTATACATAAGTTACAACACCACCATCTACAGACACTTCATCGCATACTCAAATACACAAGATCATAGCAGTTTTCTCTCTCATTGATTCATATTTATTCACCTTTCATAGTGCTTCTTTCTCACTGGCATTACCTACATTCCAAGATGTCTCCCTCAGATGAGCAAAAGAAAGCCGCTTCAAAGCCATGGAGAGTCACTTCGGCAAGGACACGCCTGCTTTCATTGAGTGCTTCATGAAGGCTGGCGCAGATGAGGGCGTCTATGGCAATGATGTATACGATTGCATGATCCAGGCCAGCACATTTATTGATAATTTCAAGGGTTCGGTCGACGAGAAAGCCTATCCTGCTGCGAGCACAGCTCTTCTACTTGTTATCCTGCAATACCTCGCTGATACGGACCCTCGCAAGAACAAAAAGTGAACTTCACAGTAAGTTTATGCATATGTCTATAAGGTGCTTTCTAACACCAGTTCGTTCCAGATTTCATCCTATGGATATACACAGACAGTCTCAAATCCAGCACCACAGAAGCAAGACATTGGAAGTGGCACAGGGGCGCTTTGGGAATTGGTTTTCATGGAAAGGACTGTTCTGAACGCAAAGAAGGGATGAGATAACTGCAATGGAATAATGAACCTGGTCATATCATCAGTGTGGGATTATTTCCATGCTATTTACCATTATGAACAGTGACGTTGTATTTGAGTACTACCACAGGCTCTTACTTCTCAGATCTCCATCCAGGTCTCCTTGTAAGAATGTTTATTTGCTTCCGCGTAGACTTTGGGCCTTGCTGCGCCCAGAAGGCACTCCCAACTTCTGTTCAGAGACCTTCCAGGATATTTTTAGTTTATGGCAAACAACTCCATGGGTGCGGCATAGGCATATAGGTAAGAAGCAGTGTAGGAAATTGAAGAGGCAGGCGGAAACCACCAAGGTGCAAATATACGAAGACAATCATACTTTTAAACCGTCCGCCCTCATCCCCTGATTGTACCCAGCAACAAACTAACTGCTTGAATCCAACATAGGGGGATTCAAGAATATCCGCTCACATAAAGCACACATCAAAATCAAAATCAAGCATCAAGCATCATGCAAACATCAAACAAAAAATCACATCAAAGCTGCATGTAAAACACACTTGCATCCATCGTCATCATCATCATAGATTCAAGCAAACAGGTCGCCCGCGAAATCTCTAGCTTCAAATGACAAACGCCACATCCAATCAACACATAGGCATCTGAATCACCAAGCCACTCTTCCAAGCCCCAAATAAAGAAGAAGGTTAAAACCAACGAAGAAAAAAAAGTAGAGAGAAGAGAGATCACAACATCCACATAAAAACTAACGAGTAAACAAACACAGCAAGATAAGACACCGCACAAAGATAATTCGATCGATCCAGTCAACATGCATTAAACCCCCACAAACCCCTATCCAACCACCCATCTCCTTCATCCCAAACATAAGATAGCTAGCGCTCTCCCTTTCTCTCTCTCGTATCTGATTCTGGTGTTCCTGTTTCCCATTTTCCCCCGATTTCGCAAATTTGTGCAAACTATTATTACAGAGTCCTCCCAACGCACGCGCCGCATATAAAACATATGATAATCCTCCGCCCACCCCACTCCGTCCTAAACCGCTGAGGGTCACAACAACAGCTCGTGTCTCTTCGTTCGTCGTCGGCAGCTTCCTCTTGACTACCCCCGCCTGGGGCTTGTCCTGGTATCATTACCCCCCTAGTCGCGACGACCCCCTCCCAACTTTCCTCTTCGGGTTCCCCCCCCCCCAAAAAACGTAAACAATAAGCCAAAAACAGAAGACGTAAAACGGTTGCGAAAAAGCAGAAAATGCACAATCTAACTTCAGGTCCGTTTCAATCATCGGGTTCGTCCATTCAATTCGTCCGTCGTCGCGCGGTCATTCAACACTCGCCCCAGCTTCTTGCGTCGCTGCGTGAGTCCCATCGTATACTCAACCCCCAAGCCACCATACATTCAACATTCTAGCACACCTCCAATCATCCCATTCATCCATCATGCGGTCGTAAAAACATCATCTCATGAGGAAACATCGTATCGTAAAAGCGACACCCCACCCCCTCCATCAAGCTGCTGCTGCTGCTGACGCGTCTCAGCCTCCACCTCTCCGAGATCCAACTCCCCACTTCCCCGGCTCGCATGCCCATTCGCACGCGCCCTCGCAAATCCAGCTCCCCACTCCGACCCCGGCCCGCGCGGCTGCCTCTCTACAGCCCCGCCCCCCGCAGCCCCACCGCGCTGCATATCCTCATACGTCGTGTTCAGCCCGTGCGTCGAGCGCTGCGATCCGATCGCCCCGGCGGTCGGGATGCGTGGTGCCGAACCGCCGCGCTCATAGCCGAGAGCTAGGTTCGAGAAGGCGGCGGGCAGGTAGTCGTCGCGCGGTGGGAGCGGCGCGTTTTGGTAATCCGCGTAGCGCGCTGCGTTTTGGGAGAGGTTAGCGGGGAAGGAGGAGCTCGAGAGCGCAGGCGACGAGGTGCGCGCTTGCAGGTCGCCAAAGGATTTGGCTTCGCGCAGCGAGCGGGGCGCACCGGTAAGGGCGCCGGGGGAGCTTGGCACATCGAGGAGGGCCGAGGAGGCGGTGCGCAGGGTGTGGTAGAGTGGGTCACGCGACTCGTTGAAGTCCATCGTTGCGGCGCGCGCGAGGCCGCGGCGCGAGGTGTCGTTGTACAACAGGCTGGACGACATGGAGAGCGGGTTGCTGCGCTTGTCTTTGAAGATCTGCACGTGGCGCATGTCGCCTGAGCCGGCGGATTCGTGCTCGAGGCCTAGCTTGTGGGCCAGTTCGTGCAGGACGCGACGGTAGGTCGCGGGCACGGGCGGCTCGACGACGAACATGCGTCTGGTTTCGTCGTCTTTGAAGACGACGAGGCGGCCGTAGTAGTCAAGAGTTGTGGCATCGTTCATGTCGATTTCTGTTGGTGTTAGTGGTGCAATCAGGGTACCATGGCTGGGGGTTTGCTTACTTGTCTCCTGCTGGCCGCGCATGGACACTGGTGACGGCGAGGTAGCGGGCAGGGCAGAGGACAAAGAGGAGATGGAGGCCGAGTTGTGCACGCCCATCTGCATAGGTCGGTGCTGCTCCTCGAGCTGTCCCCTCCTCTCACGCTTCTCGCGCTCGATGCGCTCCCGTTCCTGCAGCGGTAGCATCTTCTTGTACTCGACGCGCAGCTTGCGGCCCTGCAGCTCCATGTGGTTCATGGCATCGATGACGATCGCCGTCTCATCCGGGCTCGAGAAGTTGGCAAACGCGAGTCCACGGAACACGCCGTTGTCAAAGTGATAGTTGAAGGCGTACGGCAGGGGTAGGTGCATTTCGGACATGACATCCGTGAGCTGCTCGCGCTTGATGGCAAAAGGGATATTCTTTATGACAATAGCAGTCGGGATGAGCTCCTCGGATGCGCTGTCCTCGGTCGACGACCCCTGGCGGTCCTGTCGCTGCGGCTGCGCCGACTGGGACGCGTGGTACATTGACGGCTGCTGGTGTCCGTTCGGCATGCCCTGCATTGGCTGCTGGGTCTGCAGGCTGGGGTACGGCGCATTCTGCTGCTGCTGCTGCTGCGGCTGGTCTAGCCAGGTCTTCTGGATGTCAGCGGCGTGCCACGATCGGCGGTTTCGCGGAGTACTCACTGCTGGCAGGGCTCCCCTCCGCGCCTGTGCTCGATTCCGCGAGGGCGGGCCCATGGTCGAGCTGAAGGCCGCGGAAGGGTTGTTGCTCCATGTCTGCGCGCCATCGTAGGCGTTGAAGGCCGGGGCCTGGTAGAGGGTCTGGGGTTGGGGGAGGCGATCGGGGCGTTGGGCGTCGTAGCGCATGGCGGCGTACTCGGCTTGCAGGTATCCCTGGCCTTGCTGCTGCTGTGCGTAGGGGTCAAAGTTGCTGGATACGGCGCGCTGGCCACCTCCGCCTCCACCTCCGCCGATATTTGGGTATGGGCGGTTCGAGTTGCCTGAAGGCGTCGAGCGGTTTGTTGGGTCGTGATACATTTCGTCGTAATTCAGTTGAGAGGTCATGGCGGGCAACGGCGGCGGATAGATGCAGTCGCTCGCTCGTCGGTCGTTTGTTTGTGCGTCGTGAAAACCTGGACGGAAGAACAAGGAGAAGAAGAAGAGAAGATCGCTTTAGAAGAGTCGTGAGCAGGGGGAATATATGATTTTCGTGATGCTGGTAACAGGGCGCGCTTGGCAGCTAGCTCTCTGTAGCTTCGACCCCCACGACAAAACCTTTGCGTATTGGCGTCGGTCGTAGTCAGGGCGACACGACGCAGGAGAGGACGAGGGCGTTGGGGTTGGGGTATATAAAAAAAACTCTCGAGCGGCAGATGTAGCAAGAGAGAGTCGTTGAATGAAGCCAGCGGAGTCGGCGTGGCGGCCGAGAGAAATGGGGGAACGGCGAGATTTGAAGCGGCGAGAAAGGGGAGGGAGAAGAAGGGGGAGAGAGAAGCTCGTGAGGATCTTTTGTCGTGCTAAAGGACTAGCTCTCTGGGCGGGTTGAGGTGCCGGTCGGAAGTTGTTCCGTGCCGGAGTTGACCCTTTTTATTTTTCACCTAGCAACGGAAGGGCGTAAGGAAGAAAAAAGAGAGCCACGGGGAGGAAGCAGCTGTATAAAATGATAATAAAAATGAAATAAAGTAAAATAAATGCATGTGCAGTAAAAAGCGAAACAAAAGAGTGGGAATATACAGTTAATTATGTAGTTAAGTCGTTTGGCATAGGCAGCAGGGAGGGAATTATGGTGGGAATCATGTTGGCGTTTGTCAGGCTCCTGCTAGTTAGGGCGTTGCTAGTAGTAACAGTAACACCGACTGACACACCAACAGCAGCTAGAAATGAGACAGGAATGACAGAGAAATGAGAGGGGGGTTCTGTGAGGCTCTAGCTGCGACATATAAAGCCGCGACTGCTGCACGGTAAGACATATAATGAGTGTGCTATATAGCACATTAGCACATTAGCATATTAGCAGATTAGCATATAATATCTAACGAGTCATATACATTCCTACTGTGTGTACAGTAAGTACCATCTATGGAATAATAGGCACGCATGCACGCTTATAAATCGTATATTGTATGTACTGTACTTCGCTGCCCTGTATAATTTATATAATTTATCGCCCGTGAATTTACCGTAGACCTAGCCTGCCCTATTAACTAAACTATATATACAGGAACACCAATCCCATCCCATCCCACACCAAACTAACAGAACACGACCCAGTCTAGAGTACCACTTACCAGCCCAGTCAGTCAGTCCAGTCCCCTAACTCAAACACCAACTTAGCATAACCACATTTGGTCTCGGGAGGCAAACACCGTAAAATCTAGTGCCCGCGAGCTACGGGACAGGGCGCCATGGGCTCGGCCCAGCACCATGTACTCTCGTACCCGTTCCCCGAAAGAAAGGCAAGGCAGACAGACGTCGGCGACGACCAACACAACACCAATACTCCCAGGAAACACTCTCATGAGCATCTCAGTCAGTATAATCACGACATGAGCACTACCGCCTCAAGATATTTCATTGGTATTCATTCATTACTTCTTTCTATGCCTGCAATTGCATCGGCCATTCGATCCGTGACCCCATGTAAGCCTACGCACTCCTATCCCTATTTTCGCTTCGAACCGTATCGCCGCCTCCTATAAATGTCCCCTTATCGCGCCAAAACCTCTATTTTCCTTTTTCCCCCTCCAAAAAAATCCGGCCGTTAATTTTCAAGCTACTGCTTCCGTCTCCTCTTCGGACTCCCCTCATTCCCATCTCCTCCCCCCTCCTCCTTGACGTCCGTCCCCGTCCCCGTCCCTTGCCCGACCCCACCATCCCCAAAATCCAGCCCCCCATCCGTAAACGCATCCCCATAACCCCCGCCAAACACCCCGCCCCCCACATCCCCCGTTGCCGGATCCCCATAGTACGCATTGGGGTCAAGGTACATGTCCAGATCCAGATTCCCCCCGGCCGTCGCATCGCCAAAATACCCATCCGTCCCCGGCCCCGGCCCACTCCCCAGCCGCGGCGTCAGCGGACTAAGCATATTCTCCACCTCCTCGATCCGCCCGTCCTGCTCGCGCTGCATCCGCGCCAGCTCCTCGAGCTCAGAGTCCGTGTACCCCATCTGCGCGAGGTTCTGCGGCGGCGCGGGAGGTGGCGCCAGCGCGCCCATGCCGGGTGCTGCGCTGTTGCTTGCCATGGCGCGGAGGACGTCGGCGCGCTGCGCGGCGGAGAGGGGTGAGGCGCCGTTGGAGTTCTCGTAGTGGTGGAGCGCGTCGGGGAAGGCCATGTCACGGTTCTGGGGCGCGTTGGCGTTGGTGGAGTTGATCAGCTCGATGATGTTGTTTGTAGCGGGCGAGGTAGATTCGGGTTTCATGGGGGGAGAGTTGGTGGTTGACGACTCGAAGAGTTCTTCGATGGCGCCGGGTTGGGGGGTGGGGCGGTAATTGGCGGTCGATGTGGTGGAGGGGCCGGTGGAGGAGCCGTTTGCAGACGGCGGCGGCATGATGAGGCGCTGTTGGCGACGGATGGGACTCGCGTTGGGCGCACCAGAATTCACATTCCCCAGATCGACGACGGAGCCACTATGGTGCTGGTCCTGCGTGTTGGCGAACATCTGCGCGATATTCGGGCCTCCCTGGCCGTCGAGGCTGCGGTTGTACACCGTCGCGAGGAATGTGAGGATAGCGTTGATCGACGACTCGTGACGGTCGTGTAGGGTCTGGAAGGCGACGGCTTGCGAGTATAGATCGTTGTGCTCCTTGCGCAGTCGCGCTATCATGCTCGAGATGTTTCCTTGCTGTTGTTGAATGTCGCGCAGCTGCTTCTGAACGACCGTGAGCGCGACAGGGCCACCGGACTGCCCGTTGTCGGGCGCGGCAGACAGGGCGCGGACGGTGTTTGGGTGATCCTGACCGTATCCGCCGCCGAATGTCTCCTCCACGCCGTCGCGATTTTCTTCGTCGCTCTCATCCGCACCCCCCTCATCCTGCTTCGCCCCGCCTCCCTTGCCCTTCTTCTGCGGGGTCTTGGGCTTATTGATGAGCCAGAGGAGGTTCGGATGCCCGCGCTTGAAGTATGGGTTATAGTATTCGCTCGGGCTCTTGTTCTTTCGCTCGCTCGCCTTCATCGAGTTGTCTGACAGGCCGACGCGCTTGTGGAAGCCGTACATATTCAGTTGCCTCACAAATGACGCATAGTTGTTGTGCTTGAATAGCTCTGGGATCAGGTTCTTCGCAAACTCATCTTCGTCCAACACAACAAATGAGTCGCCCCGCTCCGACCAGCGAATGAGTTCGTCGTTCTTGGCATCGTCGACAAAGCTAGAATTGCTGTCAGCTGTGTACGTCTATTTGGCGTGGAAACTGCTTACCTATTCAACTTCTGCACAAACGGCGGAATCTGTTTCCGCTTCGCCTGTGCCTCCCTCTTCGCCACCTGCGCTCTCTCCTCGAGCCGCTCAATGCTATCATTCTCAGCGTGTCCTCCCATCTGCGCATTCGGATCAAACATGTCCTCCGCCGTCAACCCCCACTCATTCGGGTTATCAAACTGTGTCCTTGACGCCGTCGGCACCAACTGTTGATTCACCGGCCGCCTTGCAAGCTGCGTCGACTGTGCCGGCACAGCCTGCTGGAACGGCGCATTCGAGGCCCCATTCGTCCCATACGGCGCCATGCCAAAGTTCATATCCGGGAACACCGCGTTGTCAGTCGCCGCCTGGTTCCACCTCATGTACTGCTCGTTCGCGGCCTGCTGCTGCTGCGGCGGCGGCGGCGGGAAGGGCTGGTTCTGCATGGTGAGGTTCGCGACGGGGGATGCACCGGGCGCTGGTCGTTTTCGCGAGTTCGCAGGCGGAGGCATCCACGCGGTCATCTAGGTGAGGGAGATGGACCGGCGGCAGCGAGGGGGCGTCTGTAGCACGCACGGCGTTATCGTGGCGGGGTGAAGTTTGTGTTGATCGCCGAGGCTGTATGCAGGATGTCTAGCGAGGGCGACAATGAGGTAATGTAGCCGGCGGACGGATCGGTTTGTGTTCCAAGGGTATGTGTCCAAATAGTGCTATCTTCAACCAGTGGGTTGTTCTGGCGGATCGTGGAGGAGCGTGGAGGGTTGCTTTTATCTTTTCTGGGTCGTCACCGCTTAAATGTCCACCTGAAATCGGCAGAGTGAAAGGGAATGTCTTCGTCAATGCCAGGCGGTTCAGACGGCGTCTATTGTCCGTATGAGATTTTTACGGTAGGCAGCGCGTCATCTGTGTCTCAGTTATTCGTGTCAATGAGACTTGTTCGTGCTGTTCGGGGAGCTGCAGCTGCGGTGCAGGATCGACTTTGTTGGGCGGGCGCAAGGAGATGCGTGGGACAGTGTCTGAAGGGTGGTTATTGAGGCTTTGAGGCGAAAGTCTCAGGTATTATTTTGTCTTCAAGGGGATTCCCATCGCTGTTTCGTCTGAGGGGTGAGAGCCGTAGTCGTGAGCGGTCGTAAGGCTCTGTTGTCGCGCAAATTGGGATGTTGATGGTGT
The DNA here is from genome assembly GCA_030180035.1 of Pseudogymnoascus sp. SDFLT0511. Taxonomy (NCBI): domain Eukaryota; kingdom Fungi; phylum Ascomycota; class Leotiomycetes; order Thelebolales; family Thelebolaceae; genus Pseudogymnoascus; species Pseudogymnoascus sp. SDFLT0511. The sequence continues at coordinate 179,318 of JASCQD010000005.1, read as the reverse complement.
TGATGTCTTGGTTTTTCAACGGATCACCATTGTCGATGATATCAGCTCACGATAGCGATTTGCATCACGTGATCTATCGAGATTTCTCAGATATTTCATCCACCGACAGGCCAGATAGATTACATTTCTTTATGAAAAAGTTATAATTGCATTCCTGTTCGTATGGAAGCATTGCTGCCTACATGGACAAAGTATCGTCATTTGTCTGTCCTTTGAAAGGCACCTATTTAAAGAATTAAGAGACATATTTCATATTTTTTTATATATTTTATTTTTGGAAAACAATGTTTCTTGGGCCCAATTTTGAAACAAAAGAGCGTAAGACTTTCTGGGTAATGGATAATTACTGAGGCCTTTCCTCAAAGCTTACTGCTATAATTCTCTCACATTTCGTTGAAACCCTCATATCAACACCATTATCACCATATAGCCCCACTAAAGCCTTATGACCGGTCACGGTCACTTAGGACGCACTTCAAAAGCCCCCTACGGTAAAATGGGAATATCCCTAGCCAAATGCTCTCTATACATAGGCCGCGGCCTACTCTCCACTCCCAGCAAATCCTCCACTGCACTCGCCCACTTAATCAGCCGCCCCTCACTCCACGCCGTATGCTGAAAACTCAACCCAAACGGCCGACCACCCATCTCATCGCTATCAACACCAACAGGTATAGTGATAATGGGATAGCCAGCCTGCGCCGCAAGCTGCTGGCCAGGACAAGCCCGGTCGGCGAGTAACAGGGCATCTAGTTGTATCGCCGGCTTAGACGGGTCAGGCTGGTAGGTTAGTGCGGCATCTATGCCATTCTCGCGGGTCTGCTCGCGAATATACCGCAGTGCAGCGCGGTATGTCTCATCCTTGACGTCCTTTTTGTCGATGAGTTTTGCGAGAAGGTCTTGGCCGCTTGGGAAGCCCGGGTCGTCGCCTGGGGCTGCACCGTCGCGGTGCGAGATATTGTAGGCTACTACGTCCTCAAGGCTGCGCATGGAGGTGTTTGTGAGCTCCTTTAGGTATGCGCGGAGACCGTGGTAGAATTCGACGCCGCAGACGAGGTATTCGGACTGGTCATCTGGCCTGGCGTTCCTGATAGAGTTAGTTGGATAATAATGGTCATATTATACTGCCCGAAAGTCTGGAGAGGCACAGCGGATAGCTAGTTGATAGGGCACAAACTTACCAGCTCCACCCTTTCTCATCAATCATGGCTTCCCTAGATATAAGTGAGTAAGTAGGATACCATGTAAAAGCGGTCTACCAACCAACATGGAAAGTCCACTTCAACGATCTCAGCCCCTGCATCCCGGATCATCTGGAAAACTTCCTCAAAACGTGGCCGGATAGCCTCATCAACATTCTCCCATACTCTCTTCATAGGAAGCCCAAACACAGCCCCCTTCAACGACTCTTTCGACGCAAGACATTTCTCATAATCCACGACATGCTCCGCCGCCTCCGCCGTATACCGATCCCTCCCATCAACCCCCACAATCGCCTGCAACCCCACCACAGCATCCCCAACACACCTCCCAAACGGCCCCACTGAGTCCAAGCTCTCACTGCACGGAATCACGCCCGCACGCGACGTCAACCCAACTGTCGGCTTAATCCCCACAAGCCCCGTGTAGTTCGCCGGCGAGATAATCGACGTGTCCGTCTCCGTGCCATACGCCAGCACCACAATTCCCGCCGCCACCGCAACAGCCGACCCGCTCGAACTGCCCCACGCGCTCATGGAGAGGTTGTACGGGTTGCGCACCTGCCCGCCGCGGGCGGAGTAGCCCATGGACTCCTCGCTGCCGCGGATGGAGGCCCACTCGGACATGTTGGCATGGCCGAGGATGATAGCGCCGGACGCGCGGAGGAGGTGCACGATGTGTGCGTCGCGGGGGACGATGGAGCCGAGGAGGGCGCGGCAGCCGGCGGTGGTTTGCATTTTGTCTGCGGTGGCCATGTTCTAGGTGCTGTTAGTGGGGAAGTGGGTGAGAGGGATGGGGGCGCGGACATCTTTGACAAGGACGGGGATGCCATGGAGGGGGCCGCGGGGGTTGCCCTGCTCGCGCTCGGCGTCGAGAGCGGTGGCTATTGTGGCGGCGTCTGGGTTCACCTCGATGACGGAGCCGAGGTAGAAGTTTGTCTGTAAGGATAGTTAGATGAGTAACTGATAGTGGACGTTGTTTCTGAAAAGATTTGACCTGTTCAATCCGGCTTAGAGTCCATTGTGTCAGTTCCAAGGAAGAGAAACGGCCAGACTTGAGATGGTGTTGGATTTCCGCGAGGGTGATCTCTTCCATGTCAACGCCATTGAGGGGCTTCAACGCAAATATGATTTTAGTGTCTTCCATAGTGTGAGATTCAAAGATGGGCCACGTATTGATTGAGTGAGGCGCCAAGTGGCCGTTTTTAGAAATTAATGCTTATAAGAGATCGAAAAATAGGTAGTGAGTCTATAAAAGTGACAAAAGTGACATGAGGAAGTGAATGATATATAATATACCCCCCTGTACCTGACTAGATTGCACCTACAATACTGTCTGATCTACGATGTCTTGTCTTGCATCAGAATAGTCGCTGTTGCCTTGTATGGGTAATTAATATATTTCATGGGGAAGGAGAGGGGTGACGATGATAACATGTAAGAAAGTACTCCAAGTCGCTGTAGTAGTAAGCAAGCGGGTAAACAAACGGACCGCAAAACCCTCTGTCACGTGACCATGGCGAAACACCGGTCCATGCCAGGGCAACAACAACGACAACTCATCGTCTTCCAACTGCCCAACGGCGGCAGAAGTCAACATCTGTCAACTCATAATGTTCATACCGACATGCATGAGATCAAGGGCTTCAAGAGCATCAATCTCTGCCGGCGAGAAGCCTATGGCGCCATTTACTATGGCTCTGGCTGTCTCCCCTTGTGTGCGCTGAGGTGAGTCCCCGCAAGCCAAGCAGCCAGCCGCGAGCAGATAATGCTTCCCCTTCTCCCCTTTTCCCGTTTCTATTCTGTCAGAGAGAAGAGAATAGAGAGCGAGATATATAATATCTCCTCTTATATCTCTCACGGCATCTCTTCATCCCATCCTCTCTTTCTTTTTGTTTTCCCACGTCATTTGCTCTCCTACATCACCCCCTCATCAAAACTGCGCGAAATGTTTTCCTCGCCTACCGTACCACACCCTCTCCATTCCTTCCGCAAGCAAGCAAAGAAACGCGCTTGAGCAACTTCCCTTTCCCTTCCCCAATCACCAAAACAACAAAGTTCCATCAACAATCCCGACCCAACACCACCAAACTCCACCAACATCAACGTTCGTCGTCATCAACAAAGCATCGACAACACCAACGTCGCCATCAACCACCGATAACTACCGCTTTATTGCATTCCCTTTTTTCAACCTCGATAATCTACAATGGCTGGCGGCAAGGGAAAATCCGGTGGCAAGTCCTCGGGAGGCAAGACGGGCGTCGATGGCTCCAAGAAACAGCAGAGCCACTCTAGCAAGGCTGGTCTCCAGGTTAGTACATGATTTTATGGGTGGTCGCGTTGTTTTATGTTGTTTTCTCGTTCTGGATCGGCCGAGAGACTCGTCGTCGCATACCCCGCCAGTCGCGTCATGACTACCTCGATACTCGATCCCGGGCCCGCGACAACACAACCATCACTCGAGTCGCCGATGTCGAAGACATATGTACACGGCGATGTCAAAGGCGACCGCGGCGCGTCGGAATCGAATAGTGATGGTGGGCGTACGGATACGTTACATTGCAAAACTAGGCAGCACCGCGCAACTCACACGCCGCGCCCACGAATCAGATAATCATCGCATCCACGCCAACCCCATCGAACTTGTTTTGTTTTGCGCACCTGGCGGATCTCCATTCTAACACGTTTCCAGTTCCCCTGCGGTCGTGTCAAGCGTTTCCTCAAGAACAACACCCAGAACAAGATGCGCGTCGGCGCTAAGGCCGCCGTCTACGTGACCGCTGTTCTCGAGTATCTCACAGCCGAAGTCCTCGAGCTGGCAGGAGTAAGTCGCGCTTTCACCCGTTTGTCTTTATCCAACGACTAACCCACCCCTCAGAACGCCGCCAAGGATCTCAAGGTCAAGCGCATCACACCCCGCCACCTGCAACTCGCCATCCGCGGTGATGAGGAGCTCGACACGCTGATCCGTGCAACGATCGCCTTCGGAGGTGTACTGCCACACATCAACCGCGCGTTGCTACTCAAGGTCGAGCAGAAGAAGAAGAACAAGGCCATCGAGGCCTAAGCGCGCCCTACACCACGCGTCTTATTTTTCTACTCTTCTCACTCACGCCCTGAGGGTTATTACGGTTTTTGATGGTGTACGGGGATATTATCGCGTTTTTTATTGTTTTTTTTTGCTTGAGTCTTATGGTCGCTGTTTTTGTGACTTTTCTCGTGTGCGCGAGGATGGGATAAGGAGGATATTGAACTGAAGAGGATATTGGGGAGCTGGCTGTTGCGCTGTAGAGGGGATGGGGCGGGGGGTAGCTCGCTGCTATGGCTTGCGTGGCTGGATGGATGGATGGAGGGACGGAATCGTGGGTTCCCGAGGGATGGGTGGGTGGCTGGGGCTATAGCTCTTGTAACGGTACGGTAGTCAGTACGAATGAATAGCAAAACTTCTATGGTTTGGGTATGTGCCGCGAGGTCGTGTAAGGCTATAATTGTGCAAAATATTTGTTTTATTATTCCCTCAGAATCGCGCCTTTTTACTTCCAATCCCACGGCAAACCCCTAACCCTTTCGGGTTGTATAGTGTAGTTGGTTATCACATCGGATTCTGATCATGCGATTCATTCGCTCAATCATTCCGGGGACCTGAGTTCGAATCTCGGTACGACCTGCCGGTCAATTACAATTTTTTTAATACCCTACGCTACGGGGAAAACAAAAACAGCAACCAATCCCCCCCTCTTAATGCCACTCCTATATTAGCCATGCACCGCGCATCCATCGCCTTCCCCAAGAGCACTCTGCTTCCTCAGTATTGTAGAGTTCCGAAGTGTCAGCAGGATCCAAGACCGGCTCCCTTTTGCCAAGGGAATATAAACTGAATGGTACCCCGTGGAAAACACTGCCTAGCGGGCGGAAACACAGTCACTGTCTGGACTTAGTAGGAGATACACTGTCTTGATCGTGATATTCGCTCCTGGGGCGGCCGGTACAGCACACTCCTCACCCGCTCTCCGCAAGGCAGCTCAGCGAGGGTCGAACTGCATTTTTGCAGGAAAAGTCTCGGTGAGCGACATCTGCCTTTTTAATAGCATGGCAGGCGACGAGGGATATTTGGTCGTTCAGTGAAGGGCGGTTTTATTACGTGCGTTTCTTGATACTGCTTAATTCTAGCTCTTGATTGAGGACTGCTTTCCATTTAGTAGCACCCTTTCTCCTATGTGTCAACAGCAGCATTACCAGCTTCGGGCCGTGTGTCTGTAGTGTGATGTCCCACCTCAGTCCCACCTCCGGCCTCGATGAATACATATCAAGCTTCCTTTGTCATCAAAAGCCATTCCGTAGGAGGCGTATATGGAGCCAGCTCCCTGTCTTGTAATATGACGAGGGCACGAAGGCGTATTATCGACGCTGTGAGAAGTGGTGCATCTTCATTATCTTTATTAAGCTGGCTAACCTCATGCCGGCGAGTTTTGATAGAGAGGTCGTTGTCAGGTAATAGCAACTGCCCCTCTTGGAGATGTGCGAGCCCTCCGCAATACCGTGCGGGGACTCGCGAATCACAACAGGAGGTGTGAGCGTGCGGCCCGTTGAGATGTCGACATTAGAGATGTGAATCGCGAAGCCCTTTAGTTTCGAGTTCGAACAATCGTTGGTCGTTGGAACCTCAGATATCATTGATATGGACGTAGAACTCATGGGGAACGATGCGCTCCTGCGAATAAATCAGACCTTATTGAATCGAAGCGTAGTAAACTGGCCTCATTTAATACTAAAATCACCCGCCAGCAGAACTTACATCACTGCTTGGTCGATATCGCACAAAGATGCATTAGCAAGGTAAAATCTCCCTTTGCCATTCGTGTCATAGTTGGGGTCAATATTTCAACGCGCTTGCTCAGCTGCCCGCGTCCAGCTTAACAGTACGCAATTCGATATGGCTATGCGTGGCAAATCAGATCCTACTTGATTTGGTCGGTTGGCGAATATATCGCGCATCATGGGAAGAATTCAAAGGATGATGTAGTGAAGAAATATGTTGTCGAGTCCTTGGTATGTACCACAGCGACGGTTGGGTATGGATTGAATCCCCAGGTGCATCGTTGCTGCCATTTGTTGCCGATGCTTGATTGTGATGTGATATGAGTAGAAGCACGGCAAGGTTCCTAGTAGGAAAGGCACCGCGATGAATTAATCCATCTATCTTTGTAATGCCTCTTCTTCTGTGTCATAGACTCTAAGAATTGTTGGTGACCAATCTAAAAGATCAGAGCCTTCATCTTCGCGTACCTGGTGCTCGCTCTCTCGCATGAAGATATTCCGGTGGCACAATGCACAGACTGTAAGTGATAATTAGGTCCTTGGCCATTATTACAACAGCTAAGGTACAGCACAGTTCCAAGACGTGGCGCCCCGAGAATTCAGGCTAAAGGCCATCGGAGGGGTTGGCTCGCGGGGGTTTGGGTCGCCGGGATTCTTTGTGTGCCGGGCGTTATTAGTCCGATGTGCCGCCCAAACTCATCCATAGCCGACCAACCGACTGAACTGTTTTCTGCCATGTGTAATTATCTAGGACTTAGAAGGCAAATAGCCATCATGACTACCACTTTATTTAGTGAACTTGGTAGATGTTGAGACATAACTGGGCATCTCAGCTTGAGGTGACGCTTGAGCGTTTAGTATTGAAGAGAAAATTATAAACCGACTACGCCGAGTGTAGTTGGTGTGAGACTCGGTCTAAATAACCATTCGAGGAATAATTCGAACAAAGACTTTTGTTGGGCCCAATCTCCTACTAGCTGAGAGGCTGAGTCCGGTCCCAGCAATTCAGCGGTATATGGCAGTCTTGATAGCAAATCAGACGGAGATGCCATGGCTACATACAGGGGAGTAGTTCTCAGAAGGGGATCACAACGCCCTACAGGTACGCTATTGCACAAAAGCGACAGGGAGATCCGGGACTCACGACACAACAGCCCCTCATTTCCCCGCAATGCTAAGAATATCTGACAGCGGAGGATCTGTCAACCACGAGCCCAGCGAATGACCCCAATTCTAAATTCAGGGTTGTTAATGGAACTGACAACCCCAGAGCTACCTTGCATACACTTCTCGGTATCTAGCTACCGGCTAATATCACTAGCGTCTGGGGTTGAAGTAGGTCTTTTAACCACCAATTAAATTACATTGTCAAGTTCTAAGCCGTGCTTTTGGGATGAGATGCTTTGGGAAGAGTTCGTGTGGCGTTAAGACATCAAATTCAGGAGCTGATCTCGGCCTCAATCGGAACGACCAAACGCTTGGAGCGCTCAGAATCAGGGAACTTCAGCCAATCCAAAGCAGAGCAAGAGTCGATAGCTGTCATAGAGATAGAGCTCGCTTGTTACGGAGAGTATACTATAGCTGATATAAATAATAATCCTATTCCCCTAATTCTCAGACTCAGGACATCACCAATCTCCAAGAGTTTACCTTGCCTTTCAAAATTATTGTTCATCATGTCGAAAGGGACAACAGGAATAGCTAGGCATGACCTCAACGTCAATGATGTTGCGGCTATATCCGAGGTGTCTCGTCTCCTTGCTGAAGACACAATACCTTGGTATCAGAAGAAGAACCTAAGAACTCTTTATGGCTTCTTGGTGCCGGCTGCTCTAGGTGTTGAGATAACCACAGGCAAGAAAAACTCTTACAACAATAAGATACTTCTGAAACTAACTCAATCGTTATAGGCTTCGATGGAAGTGTCCTTAATGGCCTCCAGGCCGTTGATAAGTGGCAATCGCACTTTGGTCACCCTACAAGCGCAACTTTGGGTCTCATCTCCGCCTCTATGTCGATTGGCTCTGTCGCTGCTGTTCCATTCATTCCCTACCTCAACGACCGATGGGGCAGAAGATTCAATGTAATTCTAGGTTCTGCTATTGTCGCAGTCGGAGTGGTCATCCAAAGTGCAGCTATCAACATCGGAATGCTTATTGCTTCGCGCGCCATTATGGGCTTTGGCTTGGCCCTTTGCCTATCAGGTGCTGCGCAGCTTCTAGCTGAATTGTGCTACCCCAAAGAACGTGCCAGAATTATCGGAATGTTCCAGGTATCTTGGTATATTGGCTCTATTTTTGCTGCTGGTTTGACCCTAGGCACGTATGCCTGGCCGACAGATTGGAGCTGGCGTCTCCCTACAATCTTCCAGATTGTACCATCAATTCTTCAACTGGCCTTCATTTGGTACGCATTTCCCATTTGAATAGGGAATCAAGATTAACTCTACTAACACGCATTGTAGGTTCGTTCCAGAATCACCTCACTGGCTCATATCTCGGGATAGACACGACGAAGCGTTGGCTATCTTAATCAAATATCACGGCGAGGGCGATGCAAACTCAGCATTCGTCGCAGCTGAGTTTCTCCAGATTACAGAAACTCTACGTCTTGAGAAGGAGGCGTCATCCCGACCATGGCGCGAGTTGTTTACCACGAAGGCCAACATCCGTCGCGTTTTAGTCGCCTTCTGTGTCGGCCTCTTCTCACAATGGGCCGGCAACGGCCTTGTCAGCTACTACTTGGCTAAGGTACTGGCTACCATTGGAATTACCGACCGTCTTAAGCAGCAGCAGATCAACCTTTCGCTGAGTTGTTGGAACCTATTAACCGGTGCCACAGCTGCCATCGTCGGCACCGGTTATTTCCCTCGCCGTACGCAATTACTCACTGGCTTTGGGTCCATGTGCGTCATCTTCTCTTGCTGGACTGCTTCGTCGGCCACTTTTGCAAAGGATAATACCAACAACTCTGCTGCCACTGGCGTTGTGGCATTGATCTTTGTATACTACGCCTTCTACAACTTAATGATGCCCCTACAGTATCTATACGTATCTGAGGTTTTCCCGTTCATCCATCGCTCCAAAGGCATTGCTATTATGCAATTGGCTAACAAGGGCGGAACTGGCTTCAATCAATTTGTGAACCCAATCGGTCTGGACGCTCTCCAGTGGAAGTATTATCTTGTTTATGTCGTTCTTCTCGCCTTCGAAACATTTACGATCTGGCTCATCTACCCCGAAACAAAGGGGGTTTCTCTGGAGGAGGTTGCTGTGATTATGGAGGGCGATAAAGCGAATGTGGGAATGTCAAGTAATGAAAAGAAGGGCGCAGCCTACGAGGATGAATATAGGGTATAATGGGCCTTGGAGCCTCGCTAGCACAATTCTAGTACTATCTTCAATCATATATACAGACATTGTTACCGTATGACTTGTACCTATCATAAATTTATTACATTGTCTCCGGATAATCTAATTGCTGTCGATTTCTTACTCGGGGTCTGGCTTGACTCTGGTGTCCCCCTGGTCTCAACCAATCATATCGCAACGTAGGGTGAGTGTACCTAATAAACAAATTTACTATTTTTATTTCGCCTTGCGACACTTTGACAACTATACTATAAGGATAAATATAAATATGACGACAAATATGAGAGGATTACGACAGTGTTTAGGAGAAGAGACTGAATATCATCGGGAAGTAAGAAGCCGCGTGTAAACATGAGACACGCTCTGACCCAGACATGCCGATCCCCCATGCCAAACACCATAATGTTCCAGAACTGTTCCCCAGAACAGCCACCTCCCTCAACGTGCCCATCACATCCACATAGAAGCTATGATGGACATATTTGAAACTAGAATAGAGTCATGGAGGCGCCGGGTCTAGATTCGCGCTTGTAAGTCTTGCCTAAAAGCTACCCATGAAACTCGCGCATCCTATCCTACCACGTTTGAACCCCCAAATGCTGCGTTTGACCACCGTATCCACCTCTCTCCACTTAGCGCTATGCCCCCCTCATTTTCTATCTTAGAGCTGGAAGATCTACACCCCACGATCATTAGTCTTGGCCATATAAGCCATCTTTCCCACCGTCTCTCATCCATCATCATCAGCTCTTTCAATTTACTTCTATAATAGTCAACGCGAGCCGTTGCACTTTATCTTCACTTCGCCCATTCCATAAACACCCCCTTTAAATAATAACCGAACCTAAACTATCAAAATGCATTTCTCAACTACCACCCTCCTCACCATAGCGCTGGCCGCTCTCGCCTCCTCTTCTGCCATCCCCAATCGCCGCTCCCCTAATGGCGGCGGCGGAGGTAACGGCAATAATGGCAATGGCAAAGGCAACAATGGCAATGGTAATGGCAATGGCAACGACAATGGTGATGATGCCGCCGCCGTTGATGCTGCTGCTGCCGACGTTGCTGCCGGAGCTGCCGAAGCAGCTGTCGCAGATGTGAACAACAACAACAACGCTACCGCAGCTGCCGTAGGAGACAATGCTGCAGCCGACGTCGGTGCCGCAGATGCTGCGGGCGCCTGTGCAGCGGTACAGACTGTCACGGTGACCGAGACAGCGGCTGCGGACGTGGCGGCTGCGACTGCCGCGGCTGGCGACGCAGCTGGCGCAGCTGATAATGCTAACGCCGCCGACAACGCTGATGCTGCCGACAACGCTGATAATGCCGACGCTGATAATGCCGATAATGCCGATGCCGCTGACAATGTTGACGCCGCTGACAATGCTGACGCCGCCGACAATGCTGACGCCGCCGACAACGCTGATGATGCTGATAACGCTGATAATGCCGACGCTGCTGACGCTGCTGACGCTGCCGATGAAAATGGGAATGCAAACGCTAACGCCAACGATAATGCTAATGCCAATGGAAACGCAAATGGAAATGCCAATGGAAACGCCAATGATAACGCGAATGCTAACGCTAATGGAAATGCCAATGCGAATGAAAACGCGAATGCAAACGCAAATGAAAACGCGAATGAAAACGCGAATGCAAACGCAAATGAAAACGCGAATGCAAACGCGAATGCAAACGCGAATGAAAACGCGAATGCCAATGCGAACGGAAACGCCAACGGAAACGCAGATGCTGCAGGGAATGGAAATGGAAATGCTAACGCAAACGGAAATGGGAACGGGAAGGGCAATGGAAATGGAAACCAGCAGTAAACAACGCGGCGACGAGGAAGCCGAGAGAGTTGACGCCGCAGATGCTGGCAGCGTGGGCGACGTCCTTGGCGACCTTTCGTGGTGATGTGGGTGGAGCAGATAGAGCATCTGGCGGCATCGACAGTGCCTTCGCGGGCCTCGAAGGTAAAGCCGGTGATGCGCTTGCTGGAAGCCATCGTGCTGTTGGTGGGGCGGGTGCTCTTAGGAAGTAAACCGAGTGTGCTGATGGATGAGAGACGGCGTTCAGGATATACAAACAATCTGTCTTGTAAAATGGGATGGTTTAGATCTTTGGGTAACTAGTCCTTTGTCTTTGACAGACAGGGCTGAGATAATGTAATATATGAAAATAAGATGGAAGTCTTCAGAAATGAAATTGAGCAAATATGAATCCACGGCTGTATAATATTTTAATACAAATACTTCTGATGTTGTGGTCAAGCGAAATACTCAATGGTAATGTTTTCAAACTTTACCTAGCCACCTCAGCTGCACCCCAAGTCTTCGTTACAACTCAGGGGCCAAGAATGCCAGCTTCAAATAAAGTTAGCTTACAACAATGCGACTGATAGAAACATCAAGAGGGACAATAACATACCAATTGCAACAGCCTGCCAACCCCTCATGCGGTCAATCTCCTTCTTCAACATCACCAACACCGTCGCCACAACTACCGACTCTGAAATACCACTCCCCTCTCCCTTCACCCCATCGCCAGACGACCACTCTCCCTCGAGCGACAACTCCAACCTCCCCCCATTTCCAGCATTAGACTTCTTCGTTCCAGGGGTACGTGTCTCCTCGCCCCTAACAAGCCTCGCTATCTGCCTTCGCTCATCCCCCATCACCCGCTCGAGAATAAGCAGGTTATCACACCCCTCCCCCCTGGCCTCCTCAACCCTCTTCCGCTCCTTCCGCCCGCCATAACGCCACTCGAACCTCCGCCCCCCAAACTCAAAACTCAGCGTCCGGCTCGTCCACCGCGTCTCCATCGTGAACTCCGCCCGCCCCGCCGCGTCGTCGAGGATCTCCACCACCGGGTCCGCAGATGGGCCTGGCCGGTACCGCGTCGTCGCGATGGGTGTTCGCGTCTCATCCTCGGCGCGCACGAGGTCGCAGTGCCCCTTTGTACGCAGGGGGCGGATGGAGATGTAGACTGGGACTTCGCAGCGACCAGTCGGGCCGACGGTGAAGATGGGCGTCTCAAGCGTCTTTGGAGGGGTGGGCAGGGCCACCATGCTATGGCCTGGGGTCTGTATTTGTAGGCAGGCGGTGGGGGTGAAAGGGCCCGCGGAATGGGTAATTGTGGTGGAGGAGGCGTGAGAAAGGAGGGATGCGGAGGTAGAGGCTGCGGTTGAGGGGGCTAGGGAGGCGGTGTCGAAGGGGTTCTTGGATGAGGGGGCGATGGAGGCGGTGTCAAATGGGTTCTGGGGATCAATGGTGGAGTAAGAGGGAAGGCGACGGAGGCCGTTGTCGCTGCCCTTCGTATCCATTTTGACAGTTTCTGATAGTTTTATGGGATAGGTTTATCATAGGAAGACGTGCTCGGTGATCATAGAAAAGCCAAGATTGGTGATATTGGAAAGGAGTATGGAAGAGACGAAAATAAAAACCCAAGGGAGAACACTCACTCTATATAACCATATCTCAGAACTCAGCCTCCGTCCCCACAATGCCATAAACCATAAGTGGCAAGTTATCCTTTGATGACTTGAGATCTACGAAATCTATCCGCGATTGATCTTGGCGCGATTGCCTAATCTGGAGCTGAATGCGACAATGCGACGCTAGTCTCGATCAGATAAGTCACGTGTTTATATATTTATATTTTTGAAGCCAACCGTTTCCCATTTCAAACCTTGGTTGGTTTATTATCTCTACATAAATCGAATTAACTTTACGGAATTTAGTCAACTGTTTCCTCGTTTTTGAGGGGCTATGTGCGGCGGTGTAACACCGCTGTCGTTGGCCGCGCAGAGGGGTTGAACTGGAATGTTGTGGTGTTGGAGCAACTGTTTTCAGTTGGAGTTATCTGTTATTTTATACATCTATATGTTGAAATTACCGTGTTACAAGAGAAATCCTAAGGAGTACTCTAGTGACCAAAAATTCCCACTTCGGCAGTCGGATCTTAGACTTCACAATCAGCAAAGTATACAGCACTGTGGAACATATAAAATTAGTCAATCAAACTACTACTTCATTAAAAAATTTACTGGTTTATTCAATTAACGCTCTAATTAACATCAAATTCTGTGACGGGTCCCGTAGTGTAGTCTGCCCAAAATTGGGTGCTCATGGTAACCTATCCTACAAAACATACCCACATGCCCATGCTGGGTAGTCAAGGAGCCGAATGATGTCCGTACTACCCTTATATTTGAGTAGCATGCATATAGCAGTGCACTCCCTCCTGGCTCGCTCATAAGACCACCATAGGTTCAGCTCGCACAGCATTCCAAGCTAGTAACTGAAAAGCAGTAACGCAGGTTGATCCTTTTTTGGAGAAGCGATGCAAACTCAGCATCCACGGAACCAAACCAACGTAGGTACTTGCGTGCCGACTCTAACCTCGTGCACCATCTTTTCGTGATTCTAAAGTCGACTTCGGCCGGATGGTGTTTAGGTGGCATAAAGCAGCACTGAAAGCTACTAGATTTAGCAGCCCAAACACCACCACTTAGACCAAATATGTAAAAGTTATGTCGCTTTACGCCTTTAGGGTTTTTGGTTGGGTCGACGTCAAGAATCAATTTCCCGAATACTTATTGACATCGACTGTAGCATTGTTCCTCCATGTTCACAAAACTGGCCGCATCTTTGAGTATAAATCTATCAATCTCGAGTCCTGGCCACCGACTGAAGACCAAATCGTAAGTGCCAACTTGTGCTAGACTATGTTGTTTCTGTACATCACTCAACTCCAAATATGTAACTCGGCCTGTCCACTCATATCCCAGCGAGTATCGCTAGAACGGATACAAGGCTCAGGGTTCCCCAATCAAGATCTCTGCTTTTTATGCTTCCACCAGTTGGCGTAGGGGATGCGGCAGCCGAACTACATAAGGAGCGATGTGAGCTTGAATCCCAGGTCAATGCATAGATTAATTTTAGGTGAAATTGAACATACCTAGATCCCGTGTCATCCGCTTCTGAACTCGCAGTTGGCGATGCCGAGTTAACCGTAGTACTAGGAGCCAGACACATCCTTGCCTCCAAATCGCAGCTAAACAATTTATCAGCTCTTCCTTTCTCCCTTCCAGCAATATCTCTTCGAAGACACTCACATATATCCAATCCTACAGCAACTCACTCCATCCGGGCATACTTCTTTCCCAGCTTCGCACAAATCGACCTCTTCAGTCAAGGGCGAGTGGCACCAGTCAAATGCTCCTGGGTCGCATATCGAAGGTGGAGGGCAGCATATTTCGCCGCAGATTTGTTCGGTGGGACAGGCTTCGCGTGAGAGGAGGGGGAAGCTGTTGAATGGCAGACGGGCGGGCGTTTGTGGGTGAGATGTGGTGGTTGCAGTCGTGAATAGGATGAAACTTGCTGCGAGAAGATTGAGGAATGAGGTGCGCATTTTAAGGCTCGCTGTGCTTCTCCAAATTCGGGGCAAAGCTAAGTGAAAGCATGGAGGGTCTAATATTGAATAGAGAGGTCGTTCTCGGGGAAAGCGGAAAGTTATAACTTCTGTCAAATGGGCCTCTCACCCGTCAAATAGATTGACCTGCAGCAAGAGCTGAGATATCATTATCGTGTAATATTGATCACAAGTATCCTTGCAGGCGCCAAAAACCATCCCTTGTACTTTTGTATTTATCCAGCCTATTAGGGTTAACTGACAATGTTGATTGCAGGGATACTGCATCAAACTAGCGTTTTAATACCTCATATGAGGTACATTAAACCGTGTATTCTCCATTTGACGTGCATAATCCGTAGTGCCAAAGTCCAAAAGAGGAAAATGACAGAATGGCGAGGCAGAAAACAATAGAACGTCGGCATTCCATTGTTTTCCTCCTTAGGAGTGAACATGAGCTACTCAAAATATATAAGTTAGGTGTCTCCCATTGTTTTTTCGTATGTCAACTATTCGTCTTATCTCTAAAGTTTCACTCCAAAAATTCTATACTCTTTTTAGCTGGCAAAATGTATTTCACGTCGTCTTTTTTAACTATTTTAACTGGATTCTCACTCCTAGTTAAGGCTGCTAGTAATTCTCATTCCAATATCGTGGATCTTGGCTATAGTCGCCATCGAGCCACATACACCAACACCACGAAATAGGGTCAGAAAGTGCTTTCGAGACGAATATTCGCTTTGCACAACCTCCCATAGGACCTCTTCGGTTTGAAAAGCCAGTGGTACTACCTCATTATTCCGAGGGTACTCAAGATGGATAGTTTCCTCCTCGCTACATGGACTACATCTCGGCAGCGCCGTCCTATGTTCCATTTCCTTGTATCAACGGCACTGCCTGGGGTCATGAAGATTGCTTGCTCCTCAATGTGATTGTCCCTGAGGGAGTTAAGCCTGGTGATAATATTCCCGTTCTGCACTGGCTTACTGAATCGTGTTATGCTTTTGCAGGCAAGGATTCATTCTATGGCCCACTGGGACTCTTTGATGAAATCAAGAATAATCCTAGCGAAAAAAATCATTTCGTCGCAAGTAATTACAGGTGAGCATTACAAATAACCTAAAACACTTCAACTTGATACTTATTAAAACTGCAAAATAGACTTGGGATGCCTGGTTGGACCGCCTTGTCTGACTCTGACATGAACCCTAATGTTGGTCTCTATGATTCTGTCGCTGCTGTTGAGTGGACACACCAATATATTGCTCGATTCGGTGGCGATCCGAAGCAGATTCCAGTCATGGGCGAGAGCGCTGGTGGAGCAATTATAAACCTTATGTTGACCGGAAATGGGGGCAAAGGAGGGATTCCTTTCCAGCAGGTCTGTTTGCGCCTTGCAATATCAATCCTTTCTTACCTAATGTCGATGCTAATCGTAGTTCTGTAGGCGTTTATATCGTCGCCTGCGATGCCCCCTCGGTGGTGGTGGCAATTCGGGCCAGTGACTGATGGAGACTATGTTCCGGACATTCCTTCGATACTCTTCGAACAAGGACGGTATCACAAATCTGTGAAGTCTCTCATAGTAGGAACGATGGCAGAAGAGGTAAGATTTACTTAAGATAATTATATGAGGATTGGTAGACACAAGTTTATTAACATTTGTGGGCAGGGCATTGCCACTTTCTCGGACCAAAATATGCCCCAGGCATTTCCCGAACTAGTTCGCGGAATTCTTCCCACGGCAAGCAATGTCACCATCGCATCTATTGAGAAGCATTTTCCATACCTGGCAAACCTGCCAGCCACGCTCGCATGGGACTGGACAACAGCGATTGTCTTCGAATGTAATGTGTACAATGTTGCCAAAGCGTTTAGGGACAGGACACGCAGATATATTATGTCTACTCCACCGGCAATCCACGGGCAGGATGTAGCCTGTAAGTCTCTTTCCTAACGAATTGTACCATTCATCATTGTGAAATACTGAGCCTTGCCAACTCTCCATAGACATGTTTTACACAGACGATGTTTCTACACCAGTCGCAAAAACTACCACAGCCTTGCAGTATCAATCTCATTCGACGATTCGTTACTGGCCAAACGAGGGAGCATCTTGCTGCCTCGACTACAGTTACCAAGTTTGTGTCAGACTGGCCGGTCTATGGCCAGGACTCGCACGTTTTTTAACATTACTTCAGAGGGGTCCATTGATGAGGCAATGCCACAGAATCGAGAAGAAACCTGTCGGTTTCTAAATCAGATCGTTGCTGATCCTGCAAACGGCGCATAGTGGCTTCAGACATCCATAGCGACTATGTCTACAACTATGCTTAGCCACGGTAAACTATGAATATTAGGCCATTGCAAAGACCATATCTGAAAGAGGACATGACAGTAGAAGCGAATGAAGCGAATTTATAGCCACTTACTAGTATCTGCTATTCTCCCTATGTGCGGGCCCCTTACTGCGGCGGCACGGGTATTATCTCATGCATTCTCCTTGACATCAAATAGCATGTAAGGCGGTCCAACGTCATACATCAGCGAGTCTACACATGCACGTTGCATGTGTGTGACACTTAGCCGATCAATTTAATTAGGGACTGAGGATAATTTTTTTATCGGCTTAGTACTTGATGTTGATGGTGTTCAGGTATCGCTCCAACTAGAGATAGACTGTCGTGTCTCCTATTTGGTCTTTTTCACCTCGGCGCTATCTCCCGCCACTTTCTTATCACGAAACATAATTTCACCTCCTGCCATACCAGCTAATGGATTGCCTTGGCCATCTGAAACTCTTCCAACAACGGGACCATATCCACAGTTCTGATAAAAGGTCTCTTTCCCTTGCGCAATAACCACTGAAGCTGCTACTCCCTCTTCGTCTGCACGATCCAATCCCCATGCTACAAGCTTACGCCCAATGCCTCTTCCCCTAAGCGCGGATGGCACTCCACATACCGAAAGATCCCAAACATCGTCTCTAGGAGTGGCCCAGTAATGTGCAACAAATGGCATTGCACGACTATACGCTGTGAGCAGCGAGGGATCTGAAACTGATCGATAAGGACGAAGTCGAGTGTAAAAATCAAGTGCAGCTCTGTAGATGGGAGAAACAATAACCTCTACACGCGCGTTAAACTCTTGATATTCAGCTTGTTCTCATTTCAATTTTGACCTACGCAAGTAATACTTCCATCCTCGGACGATCGTTTCTGCAGCCTTTGGCCCGCTTCGCACCCAATCTGCCACTCCCAGAACATCTCCGCCCTTAGAATCAACCGCGACTATTACCTCATGTTGCCAATCTAACATGGAAGCGAGAATTTTATGTCTCCACCAACGCTGGAAATCGCCTGGATACCTCTCTCTGCGTGAATGGAGGGTACGGCCAACAAACTCCACATCCCAAAAGGCGGACGCCATTATTGTGGACATGGTATTAAGATCTCCAAATCTGGCTCTCCGGACGAGGACTGACTGTGATGGTCCGAGAAGAGCCATGGTGGCTATTGTGATATGTTATTGGAGTTTGTCGACTTGATTGAGGGAAGCTGTGCGAGCGGAGTGCCATGCATGGGCTATATATATACCTACTAGCGGTATACAACCTACACTAGTGTAGCGTACTCCCCAGAACGCAGTTCCAGCACATCAATTCTTGTGATAACATCACTGGATATCAGTCCGTTGCGAGTTATCATGATGTATCTTGTCGCCCTGCTCACCGACCAGCTAAGTAGTGTTAGGAGCAATTGTAGGGTACGGCGGTATACAGTCAATATTGTGTGGCATTTTTTGCAATTTCCGGCTACCGCAATAACGATTGAATTACTGCACTACCTAATCTTTACTCTACGGGGCTACGTACAGTATATGTAGACCTCGGGAGGCAGCCCCAAAACTCCGAGATATGACAAGCTGAATAGCTCAGAATTCAGCTCTAATTGATAGTGGCTGCATATATTGGGGCGGCACCATGGCCGCCGTCACCGAGGAATCCTTCAATTATAGGACCAGTAACCCACCGAACCCCTACCTGCCCTTCCACGTACCCCAAACAGTTACCTGGCACATGGTTGGCTGGCTGGCTGACCGGTCAGCCACCTGGGATATGTGGTTGAAATTGCTTTTTCTCTTTGCAGCCATTCAGCTTCACAAGAACAGATTAGGCTGAGTACACTTCTGCATGCAATGCAGGCAGAACATATTAAATGCTAAAAATATGCTGTCAAAACTTAGCATGATTGGATGACAAAAGCGTAAGGCGACAGTTCAAGCCTTGAGCTGCTAGCGCTTACATTACTTCGCATACTCCATCATGATCAAAACACATGGGAATTTAAAGGAAATGCGGAACAATTAGTGGCCCTTCGCCATACACGTTGCAGGTGATCTCCGCGGTGTCCGCCGGGCACTTGGAAGGGATAAGTACCCGTGTGCCCTCGTACCATCACGCTTTCACTTGTACTACTTTTAACCTTAAATGTTCACGATCATAATCACATTACTTCCCCCGGACCGGCCACCGGCTACCGTTGTCTGATCAAGATGCGGCTCTTGCGGGTGCTTGAGAATTATGAATTCGCCTTGACCAAGGACCTGCTGGGAGATATTCCTCCTTATGCCATTCTCTCGCATACCTGGGGAGCAGATGACGAAGAGGTCAGCTATAGAGACTTGACATTTGGGCCTAGATTGGCAAAGTCTGGATATAAGAAACTTCGCTTTTGTGCAGAGCAAGCTAGCCGCGATGGGCTGCAATATTTCTGGGTGGACACCTGCTGTATCAACCGAGAGGATTTCACTGAGCTATCAACTGCTATTAATTCCATGTTTCGATGGTATAGGGAGGCGGTAAAATGTTATGTATATCTCTCAGATCTCTCGACAATCGACTGCCAAACAGATCGATCGTGGGAATCTGCATTTCGGACATGTCGGTGGGTTTCGCGTGGATGGACACTCCAAGAGCTACTTGCCCCTGCATCCGTTGAATTCTTCTGCTCAAACGGTAATAGGCTTGGTGATAAGTGTTCATTGGAACGAGAGCTTCAGGAGATTACAGGAATTTCTGTCCAGGCTCTTCGAGGTGCGTCCCTGGATGACTTTGGCATCGATGAACGAATGTCATGGGCAGAACATCGTCAGACTAGCCGAGAAGAAGATAAGGCCTATTCTCTACTTGGCATATTCGATGTATCAATGCCGTTGATATATGGAGAGAGGGCCGAGAAAGCCATGTTTCGGCTGCAAAGAGAAATCTACGGAGGTAGGTTGAGATATGCTTCACTGTGCCCTTGTAATTATCCTGCACCATGACGAATTATTGATTCAATCGGAATAGAGAAACCCCTCAGTCGATTACTCTATGCTGTCGAGGCACCTTTCAATTATTATCAGCGACAGCACGATCCTACCTGTCTCCCCGATACTCGTGTTACACTTCTACAAAGGGTATATGGCTGGGTTGATGGTGATGATACACAGTGCATTTTCTGGCTCAAGGGCCAGGCTGGCACTGGAAAATCTACTATTGCACGCACTGTCGCTCGAAACTACTACGATAAGAATCAACTTGGCGCTAGCTTCTTCTTCTCTCGTGGAGGAGGTAACATAAGTCATGCCGGAAGATTTGTAACAAGCATTGCTTTTCAGCTTGTGGACAGTATCCCTGCTCTCTACCAGCATATTTGCAACGCGATTGTTGAGTGCAACGACATCTCTAGCCGATCTCTCTATGACCAGTGGGACAGACTTGTACTACGACCGCTATCGAAATTGGAGAATGGCCACAAACATTCTTTTGTGATCGTTGTTGATGCGCTTGATGAATGTGATGGTGATGAAGATATCCGAACCATTATTGACATTTTAGCTCGGACTCAGCTACTGGAGAAAGTCCGCCTACGAGTTCTCATTACGAGCAGACCAGAAATTCCGATCAGATTGGAGTTCACTCACACATCGAATGTCAAATATAAAGCCTTTGGGCTCGATAATATCTCGCCATATACAGTTGACCATGATATCGAGCTTTTTCTTGAATATAACCTTAGGGTTATCAAGGAAGAATACTCCCTAAGCTCCGCTTGGCTAAGTAAACAGACAATCGAAACTCTAGTCTCAAGATCAAATGGATTGTTTATCTGGGCTGCAACGGCTTGTCGATTTATTCGTGAAGGTAAACGACGATTTGCTGCCAAAAGACTGGAATCAATTCTTGGAGCAGGTACGAGTACTCTTACGGCACCAGACAAGTTCCTCAACGAGATATATACCACAGTTCTCAAGCAGTCCATCTCTGCAGACTTCGAGGGTG
Source organism: Pseudogymnoascus sp. SDFLT0511 (assembly GCA_030180035.1). NCBI lineage: Eukaryota > Fungi > Ascomycota > Leotiomycetes > Thelebolales > Thelebolaceae > Pseudogymnoascus > Pseudogymnoascus sp. SDFLT0511. The sequence continues at coordinate 158,187 of JASCQD010000005.1, read as the reverse complement.
AGGAAAGAGAAGAAGCCTATCACATGTTAAGATTGGTGGTCGGAAGCATTGTTACGTTTATCTCGCCGCTTTCATTGTCTTCGTTGAGTAGGCTGCTTTCCATTACAGAAGAGGACGTTCATTATACAGTAGAGGAGCTTCACTCTATCTTAATTGTACCGGATAGCTCCAACGACATCATCTGTGTACATCACCCGTCATTTCGCGATTTTTTGCTCGACAAGGATAGATGTACGGACTCCAACTTCTGGGTTGATCAGGGACAAGCGCATCAGACCATCGCCGAAAGGTGTATACAACTCATGTCAGACACACTTACACAAGACATTTATGATTTAAAAGTCCCTGGTGTGCTTGTGACTGAGATTGAGAGCATAGCGGGCCAAAAGAAACTTTCAGAGGAGGTTCAATACGCCTGCCTATACTGGGTTCATCACATTAAAAAATCTGGTGTTCAGGTTAATGACGGCGACCAGGTGCATCGCTTTTTAAGTGAACACCTTTTACACTGGCTTGAGGCTCTAAGCCTAATGGAGAAGATATCGGAGGGGGTCCATGCAATTACTGTCTTGGAATCTATTACTTCAGTAAGTACGATCCAGCTAAAAGTATCCTAACTAATACGTCAATCAGTCGCCGGAATGCCGCCAACTATCAGAATTTATTTACGACATTAAACGATTTGTGCTATTCAACCGTCCATTACTTGAGCAGGCACCACTTCAGATATACATTAGCGCGCTCATATTTGTCCCGACTTCAAGCATCGTCAGAAATACCTTCCAGCACTGTATACCTCAATGGACACAAGAATTGCCCGAGGTTGAGAGCAATTGGAATGCGCTTCTGCAGACGCTAGAGGGCCACTCTGAGTCGACATTGGGCGTTGCATTCTCACCAAATGGAGAGAAGTTGGCTTCTTCATCGGAGGATCATACAGTAAAATTTTGGGACTCTAAGTCTGGAGCGCTGCTTCAGACGCTTGAGGGTCATTCTGATATAGTCAATGATGTTACATTCTCGCCGGATGGTAAGCTGCTAGCGTCGACATCGGACGATAAAACCATCAAACTGTGGAATGCTAGCTCAGGATCGCTGCTTCGGACGCTCGAGGGCCATACAGGCTGGGTTACTCGTGTCGCCTTTTTCCAAGAAAAGAGGCTTGTGTCAGGATCAAGAGACGGGACGATAAAGATATGGGATATTCAGTCAGGAACAATTTTGCAGACGATTCAGGGGCATTCCGGTTTGGTTAGCGCCGTCCCCATCTCCCCAGATAGCAAGAAGCTGGCAACTTCATCAGAGGATGAATCTATTAAGCTATGGGATATCGCTACTGGAGCTTTGATATGCACGCTCAATGGCCATTTAAGCGCAGTTTGTGGGCTTGCATTCTCGCCAGACGGTAAATTGTTAGCCTCTGCATCCGGGGATGATACAGTTATATTATGGGATGTTAACGGCAGAAGATTGTCACAAATTCTTAAAGGCCATACGACCTGGGTAAACGACGTCATCTTCTCACCAGACGGTAAATATGTAGCATCCTCATCAGATGACGGGTCAATGAAGCTGTGGGAGTCTAGTTCAGGGGAGCTGTTGCAGTCATTCCGAGGTCATTCCGGCTGGGTGATCTCTGCTGTGTTCTCCCCAGATGGTAAACATTTGGCCACCGCATCAAACGATGGAACAATTAAGATATGGGATGCTAGCTTGAGGGGTCAGTTACAAACCCCCAAAGACCATTCAGCCTACGTTAATGCTGTTATATTCTCGCCCGACGGGACCCAGCTAGCGTCAGCCTCAGCAGATAAGACGGTTAAAATATGGGATACTCAGTCGAGGACGCTGTTACAAACACTAGAAGGCCACGAGGCTTGGGTTACAGCAGTAGCATTCTCATCAAATGGCGAAACGCTAGCATCAGGATCAAACGACAAGACGGTCAAGATCTGGGATGCTAAATTAGGAAAGCTGCTACACACACTTGAGGGCCATTCAAGCTGGGTTGGTGGTGTTGCGTTTTCGCCAGATGGTAGCTGTGTCGCATCTGTATCCGATGACAAGACGATTAAACTATGGGATACCGTTTCCGGTTTACTAAGGCAGACACTTGAGAGCCGTACGAATTTCGTCAGCGCGGTGGCATTCTCATCCGATGGCAAACACCTCGCATGGGCATCGGGTGACGATATGATGGTCAAGCTGTGGGACTTGGACTCAGCATCGCTGCTCAAGACGCTCTCGGTGGATGCTTATGTTACAAGCCTCTCGTTCTCCGAGGACGGAAGCTTCTTGCAGACTGACAGCGGACGCTTCTACTTGGACGATTACTCCAGGAGCTTGGCTCAGCAGGGCATGCAAAAGTCCATTTTTATCAGTGAGCGATGGGTATACCATGGGTTCGAAAGGGTCCTCTGGCTACCCCCTGAGTATCGACCGAGTGCCGTTGTGGTTCATGAAAGTGTTGTAGGCCTTGGATATCCGTCGGGCCAAGTAACTTTTATGAAATTTTCATTTTGAACGTCTTAAAAAAACTAGACGCAGGTGCTTGTGGGGCGTTTTGGGGTTGATAAGGCTGCGTGTGTATGATAATTGGCTGGTTGACTTACTCACCTGGTATCTCTGATCAAGCTCTTGATATACGACATCCACGACTGCATGATGTGCACCGAATATATCTAGATATACTTGCCGTCATGAATGTCATGCTGGTACCTAGGTAGATTTAAGAGAAGTAAAAGAACTGGGTCGTGCATCGGTAGGTAGGTATTGTGAAACCCATGAAATAGATGGGTATGTTTCTATATATGTGTTGCTGGTACAGAGTGTGGTGGTGGTTTACAAAATCGTACAATATCAAATTAGTTTCTTTCTAGTGGATTTGGAACTGCCTCCTCCCGCATCTCCTGAGATCTAGCTCTCCCTCGTCTCTCCCTGTTCCTCTTTCTCAGAAGCTGTACCTCCGTCAAAGTCCTCGCTGATTAAAGATCGGTCAAGTGTTGGTCAAGCTTATGTTTAGCGGATGCTGTGGCGAGTTTGACTTGAAAAGGGCGTATCGTGAGAGGGTTTGACGCGAGATAGATGACGCTTGCTACAGTTATCGGTAGAAGTAATAATAATGTATTACGCTTTAAGGAGAGCGAATTATGGTAGAGTAAGAACGAAATAAGGCAGCAACTCTAAGTACCATCTCCACAAAAATTGCACCAAATGCATTCGAAATGCCGATTCTTCAAACCAGAATGTTCTCGCGAGATAAACCAACTCCCGTATTCAAGTCATTTCTCAACTGGATATTCACATGAGTGGTCATCGTCATGAAACTAGTCCTCAGCCAGCTCCTTCTTGATGCGCCTCAGAGCTTGTTGATCCCCTTCAATAGATCCACGCAACTCACGGTCAATCCACCCTGTCGTATTTCCTCCTCCAAAATCGACAACCCAAGCATCATCAGTGACTTCATCAATGATAATATTCGCCGTTTTTGCATCGCCCCAGACAATGCTTTGGGAGTGTAGCGCTGCCAACGTCCCTTCAATCTGGTGAGACCACTTTTCTCTTCGAGCGCTGCTGATGGTGGTTGCTGGCAGCGGCTTGCCATCCCTGTGTTGGTCGTCACCGCCGAGAGTGGCTTTGGAACAGCGCAAAGTGTATTCAAGATTATGGCGGTAGGGCGGAATATAGGTCATCAGAAAGCCGACAATTCCAGTATGCGACTCTATAAGGCCTATGAGATGTGGTACTCTGACGGCGGAGGGAAAATTTGCAGTTTGAATTTCATAGAGCTTGTTTATGTCATCACATATCGAGTCGTGTGTGGAGTCTCGAGCTATCTTTGCACACATGATCTCACCGTCAACAGTGACTTTGTAAACGGTTGAAAAGAGACTGGCAACGACTTGAATGGTAGAGACTTGATAATGGGGAAGGCTGATGTTGAGAATGCTAGGATCTGCGATAGGAGGATGGAGATCATATATTGGCAAGTCGTCCCGTTTGATAGCCATAAGTTTGCCTTGCTTGGTGACGACTTGCAGATTGATAACTTTGGGGTACATCAACGTGCGTAGTGAGCCAGTCTCAGTCGCGTGTATCCCTAGAGTGATGCCCCTTTGGGCTTCACCCTCGTTTTGCATTATCGCTTGAGATACCTCGAGCACTTTGATTTCAATCTCGTGTTCCACTCTATCCGATTCCTGAAACATCCTTTCAATTTCCTCTTTATCCTCACTGTCGCAGAAGCTGGCCTCCTCCATTCTCTGGAGGTATTGGGATTCGATGGAATCCGCTGCGTCATAACCAGCAATGGTGTGTGGAGATAGCAAAATATCAAATATATGGTCGTTATACTCGAAAACGTAGTTCAGAGTGTATACTGTGGGGTGTCTTCCATCCCAACTAGGCATGCGTACCTCCCGCAAGAGAGGCATAAAGCCCGAGTCGCTTTGAGCCATTTCGACCATTGCCTGGTTCAGTGAGAGATCCGTGGAGTTCGTGGATGTTTCTCGCGAAGGTACTTGGGATGCTAGAGTTGTTGGTGGTGTCCAAAGATTTGTAAGCAAAATAAAGAAACAGGCCCATAGTCGAGGCTAAAGGTGACCAACACTATGTTTGCAACTGATACTAGGCTATGCCACCCTATTGGCCCTACTAACTGGTGGGCATAACATGACCACTGCTCCAACCGTCACATGTAACATGGCCGCTGCCATCCATAGCATAACGTGGCTATTGCCGGTTATGGCATAACTACCGCCACTTATAACATGGCCTTTGCCGCTTGTATCGTGACCGCTATGACTTATAACTTAGCCACCTTCTGTTGTGTTTCCATAAGCCCTCCTCTAATTCTCACATCCTAACGTTGGCTATAAGAACCAGCATACACGTAAGTTGGTATGACCTACACTTCTAACACTCTGTTATTGCGCATTTCCGACCTGTTTCTGCACCGGGTGGTTGTTTGCTCCTAATATATGAAACTGCATCAACATTTCCCAACGCGAGGCATTTTCCCCATTCTCCTAACGAAGAAACAAGTCTACATCCAACATCTACCCAGAGCATGATCATGTACTTTCTAACTCCATTGATAGCCATTGTGGCTATTGCGTATTCCTGGCCTGCTTTGGCGATGGGTGGCTGTTTGCTTCTAACATATGAAACTTTCCCAACACGAGGCATTTCTCTCATTCTCCTAATGAAGAAACAAGTCTACATCCAACATCTACCCGTAGCATCGCCATGTACTTTCCAACTCCATTTCTAGTCATTGTGGCTAGAGTGGCCCTTCTTTCTCTAGCAAGGTAAACAGCCAGGTGCATTCGACGCTCTCCAACCTCGTAACACGTGTATATATAATGTTCTGATGATCCGCATGCTCATCATTATGCTTGCATGTCGTGCTACCTACCTTACTATCACGTCAAAAAACACTTGCTATTCTGCCACTGCGCTTGTGACATCTGCAAAGACAGTATAGTTCGCTAATAGCATATATAAAATTCTACTAGTCGGTATGCATTATTAATATCCTACTTTTCTCGATATCTTTGCACTACTTTCGGTAGGCGGAGAACTGCCTATGCTTACATTACTCATAGAGCTCCACCAATAAATTCACATCGCCATGTGTCTTCGTATCTCGAGGACAGTGACGTACAGCAGTGGGCATTCTAGAACAAGAGAGGTTGAGTTCCAACGTTGCCGTTATCACGTATGCCCTGGGATTGCGACATACTATGAGTCCACTGAATATTGAATGGAAAATTGAGAAGTCAAATATCAAGTTTGGGGACATCAACAGGACGTTTTGATAAATTCTTGATGGGACAGAAGAGAGGATGTCGGGTGGAGTTTATTTTCTTTGCGGGAGGCTAGCCCAACTTGTGGACTTTATGTTATTTCCTTGTTTGCTTTGTTGCGTTCCTTTAGACACTCGTTTTAAGTTGATCAACTATTGTACTATGAAAGCATGCCAACGGCGTTATACAATGACTGCATTTGTTTAAATTTGTGGCTGAAATTTCTGCACCGAAGTCAATACGTCCGCTGTCAAGTATCATCGTCCTCTTGATATGACCAACCATATCGGCCCCTTTTGTTCAGATAGAAAGCGCCATTTCCCAGTGGCAGAAAATAACTCCTTGTTAAACATCGTTTGGAATAGAACAATAAAATAACAAAGGACCTTATTTTGTTGTCTCTAGCTGCCAAACGGACAAAGAACATTAACTTCTATAATACCACCCAGTGCCTCCTCATTGCGAATTTGTAGCCTTTTCACTTTTCTTCTTTTATATCTGACTAGCCACACCTCGGAACAGACATTAATGAAGATTTCCCTATATAATTGAAGACAGTACTTCCTCTTCTTTTTGTTACTCTGTCTCGTACTTCAATCTAGCAGGCTCAGTCGTCCTGCCATACTCAAAATGACGAAACGCATTCTGCCAGCCCCAAAATTGAGCCATTCGAAGAGGGCTCTACGTCTTTCACTGCTTCCTCTTCATGAGAGGAGCCGACCCATCTACGCATCGACATTACGGTTCTCCACCGTTATTTCTCCGACCATCCCCGACCTACCTCCTTTAATCTCTCCCCTTTCTCTCAAGCCATCACTCACCCTGCTGGTCCTTCAACAGCCTGGCACTGAGATCAGTAACTCGGATATCATCGGAAATGGATCCCCGAGACCCTCCCCGTCAAATCCTCGTCCCAGATTTCGGCCGAAACAAGACCGAACAAAGAGGGCCATTATCTCCGTTGCCAACACCATGGAGCCTCATCCAACTTATCCATTATCGACAAAATGGCGATGTCACGTGTGCGGTAGAAGATACGCCATCGGTGTCACACGGCGGTGTTTGAGAGACGGCCATTTCCTATGCTTCCCGAGGCTTGTAGAAAGCTCGCAGGTAAAGTCCAATCAGACGCGAGATCAGACTAGTATTGAAGATAAAAAGTCCGCAGAGGCTTCCCTTGAGGAGGGACGGAATGAGAAGGCAAAGGCAGTGATTGCTATGAGACAGAGAATGAAAGCAAGATATCGACTATTGACGAAGGCTAACTGGGTCAGTAAAGGATGCGCCGTCACGTTTGACTACAATGGGTGGAGTGTATATGGAGCGTGGAGGAGAGAAGGTAAGTCGGGGGCTTGGTATGTCATGTGAGTATGGGTGCGACTGGCCGGGGGAGTGCAGCGAGAGAGAGAGAAGGGCGGAAAAAGACATGAGGAAATTAAAACGGCAGGAAAAAGTTGTGCAGATGGTAACATATAGTCATCACTTCTGTTTAGTTTTGTAAGTAGTAGACTCTAATAATAGTCAATGATGAGTTGATAATGGTTCTAAGTGATTGGAAAGGCTTGTGATTACGTTTTATTGTGAGCTCTGGAGAGGCATAGTTTCTCTTTACATTTTTACTTCTCATTAGCATTAAATTACAGGTATTTTATCTAACATATGGCTATTATGAACTCGAGATTATAAATGCAGACTTCACGTTACTCCAAACTCTGAGATCCCTCAACCACTCAAAGCGCCGCAAGCACCCCTATCACTGCAGCCAACAACCCCCCCGCAACCCTGACCTCGGCAGCTCCTCCAGTGGATGTCGCCGCACCGTCATTTCCCGTCGACGTCGGCGTCGACGAAGTCGTCGCGCTACCTTCCGTCACAGCTCCAGCGGTTGGCGTAAACCTTGCATTGCCGAAATTCGTCATGCTGCTCAAGTGCTGCACGGCGCTTCCCGTGATCTTGCCGGCTATTGCCGCTGTCGCGCCAGTCCAGTAATTCTCCACGCGCGTGTCGTTTGGGAAGTTGTCGGACGAGAGAGTTTGGTCGGGACGCACCATGTACGAGGTGTGGTTGTAGGGCTCGAATAGGTTGGTGAAACCCTGGATAGGGGGTGTGGGCGAGCACACCGCCTTGCTCCGACTGGTCATTGCGCTGGATGTGCTGGAGAGTTCGTCTGGTGTGGCAATCACTCCATGAGCGAGCTTGCAGTTGTAGCAGGCTTCGAAAGCATCAAAGAAGTTGCCATCACAAAGGCACTGTTGCTCAGCGAGGAAATCGGCGGGGGCGGTGCCGTTGGCCAAGCATGTGAGCTCAAAGAAGAAGTACTGCTCGCAGGGGAAAGGAGATTTTTCCAAAATGCGGACCTGGTTTATCCTTGTTTTGTTTTCGCCTTTCAAGGTTGAGGAAAGAGGATAGCACATGGAGTTCAAATAGTCGTCGTTTGGTCTATCTACGTCGTCGAATTCGATATAGTCGGATTGTGCCTTGGCGCAAACCGCCATGAGCGCGATGATGGGCAGGATTGAACGCATGGTTGCTGTGGTTTGCGAGAATTGCGATATTAGTTAAGAGAAGGTGAGACGGCGAGCTGTTCGTAATGAGAGGTGAAGCCGAGGGAATACCGAGCTCTTTAGCTAAATATTATTGTTCGTTGCGCTGCTGACAGTGGATCGCTGTTGAGTTTAGCCATTTAAGATTGGATTTTGTTGGATTTCCCGATTTGGCCAGGGCGAAGCTATGGCGAATCATTTTCTCGAATCGATATATCGCATTGTAGGGCGCATTATATAACCTAGTGTTTATTAGCTGGCACGTATTTGAGGAGTATCTAGAATATCGGCGATCAATTTCCGTTTCTGCTGCGCTTACATTCAAAACGCGGGGTGGTTCCTGGACGAGTCGATATGGTAAACAGTGTTGTCTATGAGGATATAATCCGCTCCGCCCATAAACTGGTGTTTATCCGGTTGGGAATTTGTGGATATGGGTCCGCACCCCTGCGTTTCTGATGCTGCGCATTCTTCAAACCGAAGAAGCTGCGCCGGTTACGTACATCATAATCACCTCCAACTCCCAGTCATCCAAAAATGTGTCTTGTGGGCCGCCAAACTTGGCACATACGGCTCCCATCCCGCTACAACCGTGCCGCTACGCGGCCCACTCGCCTCTTTAATACCCATCCCCGTCGCCTTCAAGACACGCCGAGTTCGCAGCAATCGGCGTCGATGCCATAATAAGATGAAGAAGGAAATGCGAAAGCCTCTGCGCGCATACGTGGTAGCGGTATTCACCCAAAGAGAAGAGGAAAGGCCGGGTCTTACGCCATTGTAGCAAACAGCGCAGTTGCGCTCGGTGGTCTATATCTGACACCTCAACTCCACAATTATGCGTCGTTATGTCTCGTCCAAGATCACACAACAAAGGTTAGATTGCTCACCGGAGCTTGATGCTGGATTACAGCCGCACCTACTGCAAGCCAATGAGCGACCTAAGAGAAGGTTTCCTTGATATCCGAGATATCTAGATTAGCACCCTCAATGCGCTGAGTCTTGCCGCGTCCCACAAATACCAGGCAAAGAGAGTGGGGCTCGCTCGGTGTCAACAAGAATAAAGGGTGCTCATTGGCTTAAATGTTAGTCGCTCCGGAATGGACCGTCCCATTTGACAGCGCACTTTAACATAATATGTCAATATGATTGGATGAAAATGGGATACCCCTGTTACTCATCATACGCCATATAATGATGTATTATAAGTTAATCTAATTGCATTTATAGTGACGGTTCCGAGAGCACCTATGATGAAGCCAATAGCTACACGCGAAGATGGCGCCCGTTAATCAATATGGGCGGCCTCAGTTTATTACATGGGCACTTACTGGGAGTCGAAAACTATATTTCACCATAGAAGTTGGTATGAAGTTTGCAGGATTGTATATTATCCGGGCAGTTTCGACTATTACCAGGCTTGTATCCAGTAATTCAGACTAAACCATAAAATCAATGGCATGCAAACTATCAGGCACTGTCTATGATTATGCAGCTTCCCACGCACCCCTCCAGAGCCTCATAATCCCCAAACATAGGCGCGCAGCCCAATGCTTCTTTCATCCCCTCTGCACTTATATGAACCATTTTAGTCCAAACTCCACCACTCCATCTCCCGCTGTACGCCCTATTCCATTTCTTGCTTGATCTTCTGTTTAATCCCTTGCTTGGTCTTCCGCCCAGCTGGCACTGAAGTACTTCCCTTCTTTCCATTCGGTACATCTGCAGTTGGATATCCCACAATCCGCAACTTGTCCACGTGAATCGTCTCCGCCTTAACCCCAGTCCCAAGCTTGACCGTGCAATCGCGCACAACCCACCACCACTTGTTCTCATAGTTGCGATAGTACTTCATTCGGCCCTGCACATATAGTGTCAGCATTCATCATAATAATGTTATTCTTTGAGTACATCCTTGCCATAGCTTGCGCTTTGGAAGGGCAATGGGAAATTATACCTTCATGGTCACAACCGCTTTCACATTCTCCGCAAATGCCTTTTCGAAACTCGGCACGAATTTTCTGGGAACTTTGGCACCAAGCTGTGGCTCAATGCGGCCAGCACAGATGAGATCATCAATCGTGTCGCTGAGGGTTCTGCAGATGCTGGGCCGCATGTTAGTTTGTGCCTACGGGAGTGAGAGTAGAATCCCATACCTGGTGTGGAAGTAGGCTGATGACTGCGCATCTGGTAAAGCCATGGTGTATGGTTGATTTGGAAGGTGGATGCTTTTGATGGAGAAGCCGTGGAACCTAGTAAGTCTGGAAGTGTGTTTGGTGAATGCGGTGATGCGGATTGGGTGATTTGGGAATGGGATGGGCTTAGTCGAGATGGGAGAGGTGGTGGCTTTCGTATGCAAACCCCCTTGTAGTAGCTGACTCAGCTTGGTAAGTGAACTGTTCGTGATGTGTGAAGACTATGTTGTATGTTATAACTTTGTGGTATGTGAGCTGTCCGTAGTATGGGAAGAGTCCGCGCAATATGTGAAAACTTCGTGATAGAGGAGTCGCCCTAAAACGTAAAAGCTCAAAGATGTAGAACACCCTGTAATTGATGTGAATGGGATGGACATAAAGATGTTATCTGACGGGATTGAATGGGGTTGAGGTTCATAGAGATTGACGGAGTAATAATATATATCACTATCTTGTACTGGGCTTCACGTTTCGAGTGTTAATAATGAAGCTTCTGTCCCTGAATTTACTATATCCTATTTTATGGTTTTGTTTGAAGAGTCAACGGAGTGGTGCAGTGTCACTTGAACTGCATCTCTTGATGTAGGGTCAATGAGCTTTTACTGCTCTGGATACAACTTCGCAATTGGCTAAATCCAGCACAGGAACAAAAAATGCCAACTTACTTTGTTAAATTTGCTGTGTGATAAACGACGGCGTGTTATATGCACTTATGCACCATGTCGCGACATAAAACCCGTAGGTGAAACCCATCGATTGGCAATCTCCAGATTATCCTATATGTATATTCACATCACTTCGCCCCCCTTCCTGCCAACCCCGCTGCCCTCGACATCTTCTCATTCTTCGCCGCATCCCACTCCCTACCTCCCCCTCCACTTCTCGCATCTCTCTTCGCCTTCTTCTCCTCCTTCAGAGTTCTCGCCTTCTCCCTAGGATCAATAACCACCAACTCCTCCTCTGCCTTTTTCCGATAGCTCAGGTCTTTCCCCAGCTTATCCGCCTGAAACGATAGCGCATGCGACATCCACGCCCCGTCATCGTCATCCTCCGCATCAGCACCCTCGGTTTGCGCAGCCCACGACTTGCAAGACTGGCACTCCGCGATGAAATGCAAATCGCACAGCGCAGCCTCTTCATCCCCGTCGCCCTTGTCCTCTTTGCTCTCCGCATCCACGAGGGGTGTCGAGCTCTCCACCTCCTTCTCCGGCCCCGCGCTGTCAAGCTTCGCCTGAAATGCCTTCAATATATCGAGAGCCTGCTGGTCGGACGCGGCCCCACCTCCGCCGGGCTTGCGTTTCCGCCCCCGTATCGAAGTCGAGGGGATCATAGACTCGAGAGCAGATTTCTTGGGAGCAGCCACTGGGGCCGCGGTCACGGTGCGTTTCATCGAGGCCTTGAGCTCGGCAATCTGCGCATTGGTGCGATCGAGGAGGGAAGATACCTTCTGGACTGGCTCTGGGGAGGAGGAGGGCTCGCGCGTGACGGGTTTCGAGGGCCGTGAGGGGAGCGATTTCGGGGCTGGTGATGGCTCGGGTGACGACTCGAGGGATATAGGCTTCTTGATTACCTTGTGTGCTTTCTTCTCTGCCTTCTTCTCTGGTTTTGGTTCAGAGCTCTTCGGGGCTGCTGTGGGTTCGGCGTCCATGACGATTCGGGTGTCGAATTTAGCCTTCTTCAGCACGGGAGCCTCGTCCCCGTCTTCTTCATCGGCGCCGAAACTGAGGAGCTGTTTTGTGGGTTTCCTCTTCTTAGGCTTGGGTGCTGGTTTTTCGGATATTGTAGGCGCTGCTGTGCGTGACCTTGCAACCATGTCCTTGAACGGATTTTCCAGTACCTCAACACTTGTAAGCGTCACAGGATAAATCGGCCTATTATCCTCCACCTCTGCCTCTCCAATTTTCGCCAAGTTGTATATAGTATCCCCCACAACCCTTCCAAAAAGGGTGTTCTTTCCCTGCAGCTCGGGTGTGTTCTCCAACGTCAAGAAGAACTGACTTCCATTCGTGTCAGGCCCTTCATTGGCCATCCCAAGCAAACCCCTCCTGTTGAACTTCAATCGACTGTGAAACTCGTCTTTAAACCCTGCCCCATGCGCTCCAGCATTCTTGCCCTTGCGCTCCTCCATCGGCCAGATACCATTCCCCTCCGGTGGTCGCGGCTCGCCGAACGCCCCACCATCGTATATCGATTCCCCACCTGATCCTGTACCAGTTGGGTCACCACCTTGTAGAATAAACCCTGGCACCAACCGGTGGAAGATTGTGTTATCGTAGTACCCATCGAGGCAGTGTTGCAGGAAGTTGCGGCATGTGAGAGGGACCTGTTGGGCCCAGAGCTCCAGGGAGATGTCGCCGTTTGTGGTGTGTAGGATGCATGAGGCCGTGGGTTGCGGCTCAAGGTTATATAGAGAGGACATTGTGGGAGATTGTCAGCGCTTCGGATTTGCCGCGCCAGATGGTTGAAAGCTGCAATTGCCCTGTTCTTGCTCGGGGACAGAAGGTTTGTCGTCAAAAAACAAGCTTGTAGCCTCATCTGCGAGGCTGGATTATCATATCACGTGACACATATATCAGAACCACAACCACATCATTTCCTATTTATTATTCGTGGATAATAATTATCTGTAATGTTTTTAAATTAACTATTTTATTATTGAGATAACAGTTTTGGACCTGTGGTGATTCAAATCCTTTCCCTGATCAGACTTGGTAAATTCCTTCATTCAGTCTACCCGATGACTCTCACCGGCGTGAAGGGGCTGAGCATCACCAAACTAAACCAAGCCTCAAAACTGAGTCAGGGCAAACTATATAAAAAGGCGGACTATGGATGCCCTCAAATATAATAATATACAATAGAAACATCACCTTACATGAGCTCCAATATGCCTGAGCAAGAAAACCCAAAAGTTCCCTACCGCGAGATTCGCGCGCTATACGACGACGATACAATCACAGTCTACCAAGCCTACTCAGCATCAATAGCTAAGGCAGCAGTGAAAGAGCAAAAACTATCAGCCTCGCCAGACTTTTCCCTCCTGCGCATGACCTGGATCAAGCCGAGCTGGGCGTGGATGATGTATCGGTCAGGCTACGCAACCAAAGATGCCAGACAATCACACATCCTCGCGCTCAAGATGACGCATAAAAACTTCCAGGACCTGTTGAGTCTCGCGGTGGTTTGTGGGGGCGGGGCGCTGAGCGACGAGGATAGGGCGAGGGCGGTGCGTGTGCAGTGGGATCCGGAACGGGACCCTGCGTTAGGACAGCTGCCCTATCGGAGTATTCAGATTGGAATCTTAAAAGATATTAGTAAGAAGTGGTCTGAGGAGTGGATCGAGAGTATTGAGGATGTGACGGAAATGGCGACTAAGCTGAAGGAGGCGGTTGATAGCGAGAAGGAACTGGATCTGAAAGACCTCGTCGACAGGAGACTTGTGCCAATAGAGAGGCCATATATTATCCCCCAGGAGCTGAGGCAGACGCTGCGGATGGACTATGAGTAGTTTGACTTGGGAATAAAAATAAGCTTTAAACTATTGTATTTTAAGTTTGACTGGGTGCCCCGCATGGCTGGCCGCAGTGGGGTCGATGACATCGATGCAATCATATTTCTCGGAGAACCTCAACTCGTCTCAGGTCCACACATACATATCACTAATTCTACTGTCAAAGGGTGACTTTCACCAGCTGCTATACAGTTGTGATTTCCTTGATTTCTGTGGCAAGTGGGTCGTTCCTACTTCCCAAAATCTGTCTCACACTGTTAGTGTAGAAATGCCAAATATACTAACAATACACTGGCGTCTTAACGGTGCAGTGCTAGCGTCGACAGTGTCAGTGTGCCTATTGTTAGGGATTAAAGTGCTTATCGTAGCATAATGGGGCAATATAGCCTAAGACCCCACTTTCATTCCTACAACTCCATTATTGCCTTCTAATATTTTAAGCACTGTGATCGACATCTGCTTCTTCAGCTCTCTTGATCCTTCACGGCCGTTTTAGACATCGAACCATTATTCGGATACAGTGCCTAAATTAACCACTGCATCTCTCGAGTGCCTATATTAGCTGAACTAGAACTTCAGCGTCTAGTTTGCGAAATAGCCTTGTTAGCCATGGACAACGCCATGGACGCCTCTCAAAACCCGACAAACGGCCCAAGCCTTCCTACACCCCAGGACTCGAATAAACCATGCTCAGCGACTGACAAACTTCGAATCCCACCTAAATCACCGAACTCCCCTAGACGGTTAGTGAGGAACTTGGCTGCCGAGCTCGCCCCCGACAAAGGATTTCCAGAGACCGACTTCTTCAGCAGCTTCACCGAAGACGGCTTACGCCACTCGGCGCGGGCTAGGAAGCCGGTAGTGAGGGTGGCCCATAAATTAGCGTCTCCTCCACCTAAACCGGCGAAGAGAAAACGACCAAAACGACCGCGCGCCGCGGCATCATCCATACCACCGGCAACCACAGCAAGCTACACCGATACTAGTCATGACAAAGCGTCAGAAGTGGTGAATACTGGGCCCTCCCCCGGAGGTATATCAGAAGCCGCTGTGGAGCAGGCCGCCGAAGCCTATTTCTCCGACAGTTGCTACACGGACATACCCGTATTGCCGATTGCACTCTGTGACAGGTGTAATGACGTGTGCCTTGTCTGTGCCAGGCAGACTATGTCGGCCGTCAATTTGCTCGAGTCTCCCGACGGTCGTAACACTTGGTACGTTGGCCCATACGGCTTGTTCGAGATCGGGCAACTGCGTTTCCCGCAACCGCGTAAGAGCGTGACGTACGTGCGTGGAGATATCTGGGTGGAGACGTGGGCTTCAGCCGAAGATGCTGAGGCTGCAGGGGTCGAGTTGGACTCGGAGACGGAAGATGGGGATGATGAGGCCGTGCGGGCGGGGTTCGACGTAGAGATAGGGAACGAGGAGGCTGTGTCGGCGGGGACGGAGTTGTATCCGATGATGGGACCTGGGGATGATGAGACTGTGGATGAGGAAGGTGGCGAGGGTGGAGAGGAGCTGGAAGAGGCTGAAGAGGTGGACCTGGAGGAGTTAATTAAAGAGTGGCGCGAGTTTTGTGTGATCGGGCAGAAGGCCGGTTGGGGACCGTGGCTGAGCTGTTTTGAAAGGCCGGCGCATATTGACAGGAAGAAATGGAACGAGCGTTCACGGCGGAGGGCGGATGCGCTAAATGCCAAGCATGAGGCAAAGCTTGCTGCTAACCGGGCAAGGAGCTCACTATAAGCCGTATAATGAAACGGTTCTTGAGAATGGCGAGCTGTATGGTATTTTTATTATTAAACCCTATGGGGTTCATATTGTATTTAATTCTACTTTCTGTGCAGAGTCTTTGCTCCCTGGCTTCGCAAATGTAGCTGCGACAATCATGGGGAAAACGG
Source organism: Pseudogymnoascus sp. SDFLT0511 (assembly GCA_030180035.1). Taxonomy (NCBI): domain Eukaryota; kingdom Fungi; phylum Ascomycota; class Leotiomycetes; order Thelebolales; family Thelebolaceae; genus Pseudogymnoascus; species Pseudogymnoascus sp. SDFLT0511. The sequence continues at coordinate 142,236 of JASCQD010000005.1, read as the reverse complement.
CGGTTGCTTCACAGTACACCTAGTCTTGGTCAGCATGCAGTCTTTTCAAGCATCGAGCGTATCATACCTTCACACTTGCAGCATCCACCTTGATCTTCCCCCAGCTAACTGCCTCATCTGGCCTTGCTCCCGCATCACTTCCATCAAACTCCTGTGCCGTGTTGATATACACGGCACTCTCAGCACCATTGCGCATCAGACACGCATTCGCAATATGGTGCTTTACAACACCACCTCCCAGAATCACCATACCCGCCCTCTTCGCGCGCACCGCAATCGTGTTGATGCGGCGGATATCCTCAACTATATCAATGCGCAATTGAGCCGGCGAGGACTTGAACGTGTGGAAATACAACATATCACCCAGGCTGCCGTCAGTGAGCGCCGGACAAAACACAGGGATGTTGTTCTTGTAGGCCCAGTAGTAGACGCTTTCCTCGTTGTTGATCTCCTTTCCCAGGCGGTGGATGACCTTCGATGGTGTCCAGTGGAACTCCGCTTCGGTTCCCTTGGCACCTTCTTGCTCTGACAACATGGTGTTGAGGATTGGCACAACCCAATCTTCGAAAGCGCAGTAATTGGCATTGGGAACAAGCAGGTTTCCAATTCTATTTAGGCCTTTGGCGCGAAGCTCGGCTCCAGGGGTTGAAAAGGCACCCATGTAGGTCTTCCCGAGACATTTGATGAAGTCCTCCTCGATGCCGCCAGCCGTGGTGACGATCGCCGAGACATGGTTATGTTGTACGAGGTACCGGAGTGTGCCTCGAAGGCCCGAGGAAATGAGGTTGGAGGTGTATCCGAGGAAGATTGTCGTTTTCTCGGACGTCTCGGGGTCGCGCCATTCTCTCTATCGGATGATTAGGGGGTGGGGAGTAACGATGAGGAGAGGGCGGTATTGCTTACCATGTCATTAATAATTTTGACTGCTTCGCCGATAGAGCTTGCCTGGAAACCCATGTTGGTCATTCCTGCAATGAGGTCTTCCACCGTAATTTTGCTGCCAGCCAAAGCGTTGAAGTCTAATTCCTCCACCTGCTTGGAGCCGGCCGGCATCTCCTCGGATTTCACGAGAACCGCCGCGGCCACCGACTCAGGGACTGCCCCGCCTGCGTTGTTCGCCATGGCTTCTGCGAGGGAAGTCTGAATGGAGATAGGGATATAGAATTCAAATATTTCCTCCCATGGGGTATTATATTGAAGCCGTGCTGACGAACGGTACCCTGGTTGCTGAGAGAGTGAGAAGCTTTGAGAGTGGTGTCGAATTACCCCACGTTGCCCCTCTAAAAATGACGAAAGCTTTAAATAATAAACCGTGAAGAAAAAGCCCGAGAACTCAAGGAAAATAGGGCAATATTAAACCTTCAGCAAGTATACAGAAATCTGAAATTCCGAGATCTAGAGAGGCGTCTCAGGTATCCTTATGCCTTGCTCGTTGACTGGTAGTGACTGATATCGAATATATTGGGCTTGGGCCGAATATAAATCTTTATCGCGCTTAATCGGCGAACGGAGTCGCAAGCGCTAGCGGCCGCCTGTTGCGGCAACCATGCAACCACCAGCGACCACAACATGCAAGTTCTGCATGGATTCATGGCGCTAACCCAATACAATCTAGTCGACAGCCGTTCGAGATCAAACGCTGGACGATGTATACAAGTCCATCTTCAATTGCTCCTACTGTCGTCAACAACGACTTCTGTTCCTGTGACGCCCATCAACAACCATCGCCGCGCCTGTATTATCCTTTATCGGCTTGTCTTATTTGTAACTTCAGGCGATTTGAGGCGTTTGGCTGTCTATATTACACTTAACCCATCTCGAGAGTACCGTTCAGGTACCGAAAGCCAAGTCACTTCACCCCAGCTTCAACTGCCGCGGTCTTGTCGCCCTGGTCTTAAACACATCCGGGCCATCGCCCCTAAATATGAATGTAGGTTCCTCACTATGTCTGTGTATGCGCCAGACTCTGACAACGTCCGCCTTAGGTCTCGATATGCGCAGCCTGATTCGGCTGGCGACTCTCGGCGCTCTCCTCGCGACAGATCACCAGCACGCCACAGCGACCAGCGCGATGGAGGACAATTCAATGGGCCAGCCCGTGGAGTAGAAAACAACTACCGCCCCGGTCTCGACAGTCGAAGCAATAGCAACTTTTCGCCTCGCGACAACTACCGGGATTCGAGTCGTGGATCGATGAGAGACTTCCCAAGTCGGGAACCCCCTCGAGGCCCAAAGGCCCTTGGCGACAATATCCCTAGCGGACCACGCGTCAACAGCTTCTCCGGTGACTTCAGAGGCCGTGGACGAGGACGAGGACGTGGATGGCGAGATGATAGCCGGGACAGAGGCCCACGCGACATCGATCGCGACTTTCGCGACAGGCGAGACGATAGAGGGCCGCCACCGCCATTTCGTGACGAGAGGAGCCACGACAGGGAGTGGGAGGATCGAGATAGGCTCGACCGAGACAGGCGCGACAGCTTTCGGGGTGGCCGTGCATCGAAGATTCGCCCTAGCTCGCCTCGAGGGAGACCCCGGTCACCTGTTCGGAATGATTCCCGTGATGCTGTAAGGGGTCGCGGGCGTGGCCGCGACGACTGGGAGCCTCGGGCCGGGAGGGGGCGTGGCATGTACTTTGATGGCCGTGGCGAGCCTCGGGGACGACGCAGCCGCTCACCAGAGCGCGGCGATCGGCCTAGACAGGATCGCCCGCCGGACTCTTGGGACAAGGCATACCCACAGAGACCCACTTCTTCAATATCAGTATCGCAGACACGAGAGAACCCTTCGCCTCCTCCTCAGGCTCCCGAGGTACCTGCTTTTGGTTCCGTTATCAGTGGCGCGGGCGGTGGGCAAGCTGCGGCGGGATCAGCTCCAGTCGCAATACCAACTGGCCCACGAAGTGAGAGACCCCCTGCCTCACATGGCGGGCGCCTAGAATACCCGGGGAGCATACAGTGGACTAACCCAAAATTTATAGCTGCACCTTCAAAACCTGATGTAGCGAGTACATCGCCGGTTGATAGGAAGGCGGAAGAGCAGCAAAAACTTCCATCTCCAGAACCACAGAAGGATGTATCAAATGATGTGGAAAAGCTTGAGCCATCAGCTTCTGTCGTCGACGACTCAACAATGATGGAGGCGGGCGAGGTGGATGAATCGCCCAAAGTGGAAAAGGTGGAAAAAGTGGAAGAGGCCATAACGTTGACTCGGAGGCCGCCAACAAACTACGTGACTCCAGAAGATGAGGCTTCTGACTCTGATATCGACGATGATTATTTCGAGGATAAGATTTCGAAAGTGAAGGCCCAGCTCAGCCAGGGCGTTGCTAAAAACACGGTCGAAATCTTTAAATCAGTTTCTATTCCATTCAACAACATGTCGCAGCTACGGTCACCAGTTCCTCCACCCACCCCAGCGGAGCCACCTGTTGAGGTAAAGGACGATATTCCGGTAAAGACGACGGAGATGCCAACTCCAATGGCTTTAGACAACGTCCCTGTCATCAGCGCGGAGGCGGAAACACCCGCTGCAATCTTGCCGCCCGTCGCCGAAAAGACTCCCGAGGTTTCCACCCCGTTAGTCGAGCTGGAAAACCTTGCTTTGGAAGTCAAGCCGATAGCTCAGCCTGAAGAGATTGAGCCAGCTGAAGATAGCATCATCACGGAGCCAATGCTTGAAGTAGTCAGGAAGAGAATGACGACTCCCCCAACCGCAGATTTACCATTCGCAGTCACTACTCCCTGGGAGCTAGAAACAGGTTTCTTGAAAGGGATCGGATCGGATCCTGATGTGATGGATTTCCTAGTTGCAAGCCTCACCATGAAGGCCGATATGCGGGACAGGGAGATCGAAGAGAATTCGCGGATATACAAGCAAAAGTACAAGGATTGGATCGACTTTCACAGATCTGATGACCCGCTTGCAGTTCGGTGCCGGGAAAGGTGGGAAGCTAACAGAGCCGCAGAAGTCAGCCGTGCTGCCAGCGCAGCCCCTTCGGCCGAAAACAGAACCGAAGGCCGACGCGCTGTGAGCAGATTTGCTACGGATCGTGATGTCGAGAGGCTCCTGAGACTGTCGCAGATTGAGGCGACCGAGCAGCGCATGCGTCAGGATCGCGCTGCTAAAGCGAAGGCAGCTAGCGAAAAGGAGGCCGGTATCCCTGATATGCTGAGTATAGAGGATCGGGAAGCCACCCGATATGGCGACTACACAAACCTGGTCGCCTCTGACCGCGCATTAGCTATGTTCGAAGTCTTGCCGCCTATTGCTGATTTCACTGAGTGGGAGCGAGAAACCTTCGAGAAAGCCATGCTGGATTACCCAAAACAATGGGGCAAGATCGCAGAAGCATTGCCTGGACGGAATTACAAGCATTGCATTCAGTACTATTATCTTGTCAAGCATGAGCTGAAGCTCAAAGAAAAACTGAAAAAGCAAATTAGGGGCAAAGGTAGGAAGCGCAAACCAAAGACGAGTGTGCATACAGTTGCCCTTGGGCGAGAGGAGGTCGAGGAAGAACCCACGGAGGGCACAACCGATCGGCGCCGGCCAAGAAGAGCCGCCGCGCCCGTCTTTGGTGGTGCTGAAGCTGCCCCAAGCGAGTCTGATACCACTCCAGCGCCAACTCCTGCGAGGCGCGGTGCTGCCACTCCAAAAGAGGGCGAAACTACGGCTACTGGAAAACGCAAGGGAAAGGCAGCTGCTCCGCGTGAGAAGGCCACGAAACAGCCGAAAAATAACCAGCTGCTGGCCGCCGCTCCTAATGCCGCTCCAAAGACCCAGGAGACTAAGGTTACACATGCCATGCCAATAATCAAGGAATGGCAGCAGCCAATCGTTCCGCCGCCTCAACCCGTCCGATTCACTGGCCAAATTGCTCCATGGGATGGGCCAGCACCAATACATCCTCCCTATGCTACGCCAAGTGTCGTTGCCGAAAAACCAGCTGTACCGATTCCTTCTGGGCACGATGTGGTTCCCCAGGGCTACCCTGGCCCAGAGCACGTTGGGACGTTACCACCAGGATCAGCATATAACCCAGACCCCCAGAACCAGCGGAACACGGCTGCGCCAACATCTAGTTATTGGAGTGTTCCTGAGCAGAACGACTTTCCAATGCTCATTGAATACTATGGGACAGACTGGCACGGGATTGCAAAGTGGATGGCTTCCAAGACGCATATCATGGTATGTACCGCAACCTATAACACCACTTGATTTGAATCCAAGGCTAGAATGTTGCTAACAATCGACAATAGGTTAAGAATTATTATCAACGTCAGATCGACTCTGGGAGATCCGATTTGGAGGAGATGGCTCGAATTGCTGATGACAAACGAGCCAAAGGGGATAATTTAGGCCCTCCACCTGCCCAGACTAACCATCCGATTAAAAGAAAATACGATGGCCCTGCTGGATCGCCTCAGCGGCCCCTTGGCCTCACTTCTATGGATGATATGGACGAGATGTATGGTGGACAGTTGCCTCCGCAGACATCAACGGGCATGCTATTCACGGGTGGAATGCCACCAAACAGATACGATGGGTTTACAAACCCGATTGGCAGACCAGGCAGTTCAATTGGCACCTTCGAACAGGACGAGAAACCCCAAACTTCGCATGCCTTGGCTGGGCAGCATGCACCTTCGCCACAACCAGGAGGCCCACGGTATGCTCCTCTGGCTCAAGCAGGCTCTATTTCCCAAGCATCCAATCCCCCCTCCCGCTCAGTCACTGCTCCCAGTAAGCACCTGCCACAGGCACAACAAATTGTGCAGCAAATGCAGCAGCAACGCCCGCCACGGGGACCAACGCTTGGCTACTTCAACAGCGACACCAACAGACCCATTGTACGAGCGTCTACTTCGAACCCATCTCCTCAGCCAATTCCTGCTTCCGATCAAGCTAGGACCACACCACGGTCCCACCTCGTTGCACAGGAGGCCCAGGCAGAAAGGCAGCAAGCGCTGCGCTTGGAAGAGGAACAACGACTGCAAGCCCGCCAGCAACAGTACAGGATGAAGCAAGAAACCGACGTGCCGGGTACCACTCAGTTCGAACAATATCCCCCACAGCTAGCACAGCATCAGCAACGTGGTCCTCCGATGAATCCACGCACGGAAGCAATGTCGCCTGTTCGCGCCGAGGATAGTAGACGTGCAAATATTGGCCAATACCCACCACGAAACTTCCAACCGTCACGAAATGCACTTGGCGATCTGAAAGCTAGCTCAGGACCACCGACTCCATCTTCATTGGCATCACCGGGGTCGTCTCGAGGAGCCCCAGTTGCGCCACCACCTCATCAGCACTCTCCCCCAGTGCACCAGCAACCTCCCTCGGCACCTCCACCACAGCCACAGCCCGTTGCGGCTATTCGTCAACAAGAGACTGTGCGGAAAACATCCAGCATTATGTCACTGCTTAACGATGAACCAAGCGAGCCAGTGGTCTCAAAACTGGAACCGCAGTCGGCAATGAAACCCTCTCCTTCACCTGCTCCACATCAGCCGATGTACCAACCGCGTCAAGCAGTGCCACCGCCAACGCAACACATTCGACGGGAGTCATCATTGACTGATATTCGTGGAAAGGTGCCACCTCAATCGACACGCCCTTCTACCACGTCACAAGCACCGACTATCAGGCACAACGAGATGGCATACTCTCCTATCAGCTCAAGTCAGAACCAGCCACAGCCAAGGCAACATGCTGGCCCTCCATTAGATTCCACTGTACCTGACCGTGGCGAGTATTATGCCCACCAACAGCAATATATGATGCAGCAGCAGCAGCAGCAGCAGCAGCCTCCAGCCAGCTCGCCGCAGACGCCAATTCCGTACCAGCCCCAACAACCTCAGCAGCCTCCACAGCAATCTCAACCACCTCAGCACCCAAGCCATCGTCAAATGGCATTCGGTACATCTAACCACCGTTCCGCGTCTCCCAGTATGGGATACTCTCATACATCCCACCACGGGTCACGACACGGCAGTTTTGATGCCCGGCAGCAACCAGGACCTCCTCCAACATCAACGGGCCCGCAACCATCTGGATACAGCACTGCTCAACACCCAGGACCGGCGATGTCGCCTCCGTATCAACAACAAGCGCAACAGCAGCACTCACTTCAGCCGCCGCGCTTTGTCAGCCAGCCAGCCTCGTCGTCTCAACCTCGGGCTTCTCCCCTCGGACAACACAGCGTGCAATCCCAGCAGATGCCACCACAAGCAGCTCCGCACTCGTACAGCCAACTACCGCCTCATCGTGCTCAGCAGCCCAGCCCAGCGCCAGCTGTGCAAAGATCGTATACTCCAGTTTCATACGACCGGCACCCGGGGCCGTATGCACCGCCGCCGCCACAGCAGCCACAACCGGATAGGCTCACCCTGCAACAACAACAACAGCAGCAACAACAGAGGCTGGATGATGAGGCGATGCTTAGACGGCAGCCTATGAGGGATGGGTACGGTGGGCCTGGGCCGGTGATCGATCTGAGGGCAAAAGAGGCGTATCAGCGGGACATGGAGCAGCGGGAAATGGATGATTATCACCGGAACCTGGAGGACTTGAGGTTAGTGGATGAGAGGCGGATAATGGAGAGGAGACGAATGGATGAGCGAAGGCAATTGGATGAGAGGAGGCAGCTGGATGAACGTACCAGGCAGTTGGATGAGCGGATGCAGCTTGAAGAGAGGAGGCAGTTGGATGAGAGGAGGATGATGGAGGACAGGAGACAGATGGAGGAAAGACGACATATGGACGAGCGGGATTTCAGGCGGTAATATTTGTAAATAGTATCATTAATACGATAAATGCACGAGTAACGTGTATATGAAAAGCATACTATGTATTAACCGCGGCACTCCACGCAGGGTGTAGTTCATTGTGCTTTCTTTGAAAATAGCAAGTTGTCATTATGCGCGCGGCTCTTGCCTTTCATGCTCGTCGCTCGGATAAATAGCGGGTCCAGCCGCCGACAGATGACGACGAGCGCACCCCGCCAACCTGGGCCCAACCTCCACCTCGACACACGCATGCGCATCAACAAACCACCACGATGCCGGTAAGCAATACTCCTACTGCAACTCCTCAATCCCATAGCACACTGCCTCTCTGTTCTTCTCCACTTACCACAATCCACCTCGTCCCCCCCACCACACCCTCCCTGCTGACACCCGCCCTCCCCACAGGCCTACAACTCCATCTTCAACTCCGAGCCCTCCCCCCGCCTGATCGGCAACTTCCCCCTCCTCCCCCTCCGCACGCGCACCCGTGGCCCGGCATACGCCCTCCCCGCCGAGCCATCGCTCGCAGCCTCCGAGTCGCCAGAGCCAGATAGCGAGTCCTACGATGCGCTCGACGAGGTGCTTGGCCTGTTCCGCGCCAACACGTTCTTCAGAAACTTTGAGATTCAGGGATATGCGGATCGTTTGCTTGTGTATGGGATTCTGTGGGTGAGCGAGTGCTTGGGGAAGGTGAGGCCGACGATGAGTGCTAGGTATGTTGATTTCTGTTTGGGGTTTTGGGCGGACAGGAGCGAGGTGTGATCGTGTGGCCGTGGGAGCCTAGATTGGACCAATTGCTAATTGTTATCTTTAAATAGGGAAGCACAGAAAGAAGTCCAGAACATCGCGCTCGATACCAACTTCTCCATCCCAGGCGACCCAGGCTTTCCTCTGAACCAGGTATGCTCTCTCGCCCGCCACTTCTTCTCCTGCCACAGTATGCGACAGTACTAACAGAATATAGATGTTTGAAGCACCTGCCTCGCGCCAAGATGCCGAAGTTCTGAAACAATACCTGATGCAAGTCCGTCAGGAGCTGGCACAGAGACTGCTGGCAAGGATCTATGAGGATGGGTCTGATAGGCCAAGTAAATGGTGGCTGAGCTTTACGAAGAGGAAGTTTATGGGGAAGAGCCTGTGATGTGCGCTAAGGCGCGATTGAACGTATAAAGAATACAGCACAGATGGACGGCGAAGAGGACAGGCCGAGGGTGCAACCGGCGGTTGTGGTTGGTTTGAGGCGTCAAAAGCAAATTAAATTTCGTGACTGGAACACGATTGTGTAGAAAGATCGATGCAATTGTTCTCAGTAGGAGAGCTATTATATATCTACATCCTGTCCCATGACTACATCCTCTATATTCTGCTCTATAACATCTGGCGTCTGCACCGCAGGAGTCTGCACACTACTCGCCTCCCCCGACTTCGCCCCATCCGTCTTCCTCCTCTTATAATTCCCGCGCGCCTCCACTTTGCCCTCCACAGGAATCACCCGCGTACCCGTAAACAAATACCCCTCCGCTCCACCTCTACTCGTCATAAGCGGATGCGTCCGCCCCGGAAGAACCTGCCACTCCCTCACCCTCGAAGTCTGCACACCAACACCGAGCAACAACGTAGGGTTAAGCGGGAAATCCTCGTTTCCTGCCCAATTCGTCAAGTCGCCCTCTGCGGGCGGCGCAGCCACGAAGGCCGCGCGACGACTCGTGCTGTAGCAGTCCGCGAGACGGGTTAGCGGCTCCACGTTGGGAGAGTAGATGCAGACGGGAGCGCCGCCGCGCAGGAGCGGGATGAGGTGCGGGAGGATGGTGAGAGGGTCCATGTAGGCTGCGATTGCGAGCCCGTCAAAGGAACCAGCTCGGGTGGAGTCCACGATGGCGGAGACGCGTGCGAGTCGCCGGCGCTTCTTGTAGTACTGCCCGCGCTTGCCGGATTTGAGGGTGGATAGCTCGGCGGGGGTGAGAGATGGGAGTGGTGTGCTGTAGGTGGTGTCGGCGTTGGGGTCGAGAAGCTGCAGCCACGAGATGGTGTGGAGGTGCGTGGTTAGGGGGTGCGAGGGTGATGGGGTGTCAGGGTTGTGGTCGAAGTACTTTAGGAGGGACATGTTGGGTTGGGCGTTGGCGTGGACGAGGGTTATGGAATTTGAACCAGATGGAGGACGGGAGAGGTAATCGTGCGGGGAGGACTCGTCGTCTTCATCTGCATCTTTGGAAGCGGTGGTTGTGGTGGGTACAGGTGGTTTTTCTGACGCGGTTGGTGCGTGGAGAATCCCCATCCTCTCTGCCATAGAGGCGACAAGGAGACCACCTATTTCGTCGACTACGAGCCAGCGGCCCTTGCCGGGGAGGGTGGGTGAGAGGGCCGGCGATGGTAGTCCGTATGGGTCGCCTGAGAAGTGGACATTTGCCCAGCATCCCACTAACGCCAGGACTTCATTGCGTATCTCCAATATCCTTGCAGCATCCTTTTGATCGACCAGCCAATGCGTCAGCATCGGGACGTCGAGCGGGAGTATGGTGAACTGGCGCAGATATTTCTTAGTCTTGAGCAGCTTGTATTTGGCCAAACTGAAGGCAGTCTTCTCGTCGAGCGCTGTATGCGACAGCATTAGTTTCGCAATGAGGTCTTTGCCGGCATCCGTTCCATCGCGCTTGAGAATTTCAATTTCTTCCATAGTCATTGTTTGTCGCGCTGCGTCGTCGATGGTCTCGCGATTCGAGCGCATGACGACCTCCCCCGTCTCATTGACAAGCTCAAACTGCACGCCATCGCCACCCAGTGTTATGGAATCCGATGTGGGATTTGCCGCTGCCTCCTCTTCAGCGATCGTGTCAGCGTGTATCTCCGATGCAGGGACAACACGTAATGACGGTGCCGAGCCCTCTTTGCGGTCTTGGATTTCGTAGGTTAGGTGGTATGGTCGGCCAAGGATGAGGTTGCTCTGGAAAACACCATATTTTCCTAGGGAGATAGTACTACTCTGAATCAGCTTCTGGACAGCGACGTGGTGAGGTGGAGGTGTGATGCGCTCACTCCAATCGTAGACACTCACGTATTTGGGGTCACTTGGACAACTTTGAGGGTGTCGGAGGGCAGCCGTAAGCAAACCCACGCGTCCGGCTGGACATAGGAGAACATTTCATATAAACTCGAAACCTTATCGAGCATATAAAAGTGTCCTAATATGGGTAGTTGAGCATATAATATTATATGCAAGTTGGCTGGAAGGCTGGAAGGCTCGATTTCTCCCCGCCAAAAAGAAAATTGTCAGCCTCACGTCGGGCGGGTTGTTAGTGCACAGCAAGGCTGCATAGACTGATTATTGTGGCCTTTGTATTCAGGCTACAACTATGTTGACAGTCTACTCGTCCCGCCCCAAGGGCCGAAAGGGGTCCAGGGACAGATTTAATTTACGTCAACAGGAACCATTATTTTTACTATATTTCTGAGTAACTGGCTTATTTAGAGCGTTTATTTTACTTGTAGTTACTGTAAACACTTTTTTAGACTTGAGGGCGCACAGGTAGGTGGTTCGTAGCCTTGGGGGGGAAATTATAGCCGTACGTGTGGCTGTTTGTTGACAGTTCAGACGCCCAAGCCACCTGCTTCCTTCATACCACCAACGCACCAACGCGGATCGTGACAAGGTCACGTTTTTATATCAAGTTCAAGCATCAAGCATCAACAGCTGCAAGCCAAGCCATCTGTCGTATAACTCATGGACTCGAAAACCTCGCATGGTATCTGGTGGTCACTGTGAGGGTTTCAAGTTAACTGCTTGGTCTGTTTACATCAACTTCACCCGCCAAACGTACAGTGACTTTAAACCTCCAACCCCCCAGACTTCCAGCCTGAGAATGTTTGCTTTCATGCAAAGCAGCACGCCTAAATGAGCCATGGACCGCATAGATGCAGCAAACCCATGGTCCGAGGCAGCGAGAAGGCGGCCGTTTCTGATGAGGAATGTTGGCAAATCCAGTCGCGATATGGGCTCTCATGTTTCACGTCAGGAATCATCTCATGACCCCAAACGGCTGGCAGGGCAGGAGAATCCAAGGGCGCGGAAGCGTCAGCGGATAGGAATTGATGACTTAAACTTGGCCAAGAAGCTGGAGGAGTGCAAGCTCGCTCGGAAGAATAACTCTACCCCTGAAAGTCTTGAAGAGCCATCCTCACTGGAAATTACTTTCAGCAGCATTTTCGACAAGTATGGGGACAAGCATGAGTCTCTGATTCCTCGCCGCCTGGATGGAGTCGCGGTTAAGACCCGCTGCTCAGTGCAAATATATCATCCTACGAGCGAGTGCCAGAATGGGAACTTAACTAATATCCACGAAGAACTCCTCCGTATCTCTCAAGAAGGCGACATACGCACAACCTGGAACCCAGCAACCGGGCATCCAGAAACTGAAATTAATCTACCCCAACCATTTGTTGTTCCTATCAGGGAGCTCTACGTTCCCAAGCCTCCCGCTGCAAAGTCAGGTGGGAGTGGGACCTCAGTCCAATCGCTTGGCGAGATATCGGACTCCGAAGACGATTCTGATGAGCTCCTCGACCAAGGAGAGTATGGCCTAGCAGAGAAGTACTTCTGCCACGTCAGCTTCGCAACCGTTCGCGCGCGACCATGGCCTCCACTGGGACTTGGGAGCGAGATTTCTCAAAGTAGCCCTATCGGAAAGCAGTTGAGGTTTGGTCATTCCAACAAGAGAGACCTTAAGCTCGTCTCAAAAACAGAGCTGCTACCTTTAGAGTCACTCTCTTCTATGAAGGTGCCTCTGGAAGTCAAACTTGGACCTGATCGCCAAACGACACAATACCAGCTCGCGCTCAATGCAAAATGGGGAACGCCAGGGGTTACGCGACCAAAGGCCGAGAGACTAGAGACACCCTTAAAGCCAAGGTGTACGTGGAAACTTGCACTCGAAGGCCAAGCGCCATCAGAGTCGAAGATTGGGGACTGCACCTGCGGACTCTGCCTGGCAAAGCTGGATTCAATCAAAGCACTCGACCTCCATCTCCGTGCAAATCACAGTCAATTTGAATTCGCCATCAACTCGTCACTTGTTGACGAACAAGAGTTTCTTATCACTGTCTTGAATAAGGTATCAGCAATACTTCCCGAAGTCGACACCCAGATCAGCAGTAATTCACCAGTTAGCATACGTTCCCCTGCCAATAGGGCTCAATCAGTTGGCATGCATCCGCCAGTCAATATCTCTCCATCAGTTGGCATTCGTTCACCAGTCGATACCTCCCCATCAGTTGACATACGTTCACCGGCCAATAAAGCTCCATCAGTTGGCATGCGTTCACCAGTCAATATCTCTCCATCGGTTGACATACGCTTACCAGTCAATATCTTTACGTCGGCCAATAATGCTTCATCAGTCAATATAGATCCATCGGCCGCTGGCGCTTCATCAGCTGACATAGATATGAAAGTCGACACAGCACCAGGAGCGGAAATGATGAGAAGCATATTCGACTTCGACGATGAAGATGACCTTTCATCCACACCTAGTATCATGGAAACACATCCTCTTCCGACGCCAGAGCCACCTTGTGTGGAAGATTTCCCCAATCCCGAGCAACTGCCTGCACGGGACCCATCTACATCAGCTTCCGCCTCCGAGCCCCAATCGAAGACAAGCTCACTAAATACAACACCGGATGCCGGATCTGAATCTGATGTGCCTGAGCCTCGAAAACGGATCCGGGGTCTGAACTCCCGCCCCAGCGCTGTACGCGAAGATGAAGATGAAGATGAAGCATCATCGCTTTCCTCTCCAGAAGAGGAAGATGCGACCCCTAAGCTTGTTGTTCCCAAAACCGCGGGGCCACTATACGATATCTTGACGAGAAGGCTGCTGAAGCCTGGTGAACCACTCCCTCCCTCGACAGTCTCTCACGAATGGCGGATCAGAAAACAAGCGGACCTAATAAACAGTATCAGCGACATCACCCCCGCAGAGAAAGAGTTCATGAATCGTTGGGACCCTTTCATATTCCGCCAGAAATCAACATCTAAGATATTTATGCCCGCGATTCTGAAGGACTTCATAAAACTTAACCGTCAGTGGTTCGAGGATAAACAATGCCGCAAGCAAGAACTATTAAAGCATCTTTTGAATCTCAGGCAGAGTCACAGGATCGAAGAAAATTGTGTATGGGATTGCTTTGAGATGTTTCAAAGCAAGTGCATCTACCCACCAAAAGCAAGGCGGGCCCGCAAAGCCCCTACTGTAGCGGACAAAGAGCGGTCACTGATAGAGCAGTGGGACTCATACGTGCATGACAGCAAACCTAGCTCTCTTGAAAATTTTATCAGTGCCGCGGAAGCTTTACGAAGCGGCCGTAGTGTCCACGTAGCAGAAGGAGAGTCCGTTGCGATGCTTCGACTCTTCCTCAGCTACCATAAACGAACTTCGGGGCGAGATCAACTAGCACTAGACGGCATCTTTTTCAACTCAAAATTTCCACTTCTGCCCACTGAGGCCGAGTTGGAATATGTCCGCTTTTTCAACAGCTTTAAAACGAAATTTGAAGCTTCAGATGGAACAGAAGACCCTGAACAACTAATGTACTCATTCTTTGCGGATAATATTCAGTGGTTCTACGATGAAACTCAGCGCTTCGAGTGGGCCAAGAAACACCTTCAAGAACTACATTGGACCAAGAAGATGGCCCCGAAGTTCCGCCAGAAACTCGTCACCTACCTAGAGACCATGGAGAGAGCCCTTTATCCCGACGAGGACATGCCAGATGCCACTGTTGTTGGTGATCTTTCCCTAGGACCGCAGACGGATCGCCGTAATAAGGGGAAAGGGAAAGAAGCCGCTCCACCTGCAGCACCCACGTACATACCGCCATATGTGACTAAACGGCACCCCCTCAATGCGCCCCAACCACGCGAAGCCCGAGCCTTTGGCATGTGTGAATGCGGAGGCTATGCAGCAATGCCTGGAGCAGGAGTGTTTTGCGCAGCCGAAGTAAGTACCCAATTGCTACCATATTGCATTGCATCTCTTTTGCTTCGTTACTAACGTGTCGCCAGGGCTGTATAGCCAGGACCTACCACCGGACTTGTGTCCCTGATGCGTCACCACAGGGTAAGCCGTGGTACTGCGGCTATTGTGCTGCCGCGAGGTCGGGCCAGATCATCGATACTCAGATGGATGGAATGGATCTTTCTACTTGATTGTAACAGCAATGCTGCGTTTTAACTTCTTGTTCGTTTTGGCAAATGTGGCGCTACTTGTATCCAAAGGATATTTGCTTTGTTATCGGCGCTTGGGGGGGGAATGCTTTTACGATACCAAGGAGGATGGATATACAGGACATGGGAGGAGAATTGAGATTGCTTTCAACTATATGGCTCGGACAGGAGATGGCATGGTGTGGCTTATATGCTCACTTACTCTTGCATCTAAAGGTAGCCGCAAATTAATACCTGCAGTTGAAGATAATTCAATTTCTCCCTTTGGCTTAATTTCTTGGTGTCTATCTTGTTCGGGTATAACGAAGCACTTTCATCAGCCCTCAGTCACTAATCTCCCACCTACTCAATAATCCACTCCTCAACTTCAATCCCCACACTCCTCCCCACCCCCCTCACAACCTCCCACCCAACATTAACCTTCCACTTACACCCTCCCTCCAACGGATCAGCGACCTTACTCGTCTTCCCCAGCAGCCTCAAACTGCTCAACGCTGCCACCGCAGCCAAAATATCCGCACCCCCCGTCTCCGCCCTCCCCGTCCCACTCGCCTCCTCCCTCAGCGCCCAGAAAATCGCAAGACACCGCTCCATCACGAACGCCTGCGGCCCGAGCAGCTTTCGGTTAAGTTTCCGTCGCGCAGCGGTGCCGGGACGGGGTTTTGTCGCGTTGCCGCCCAGGTTCTTGCGCCGCTTCTTGGTGGGGGCGGAGGACTTGGCGAAGAGGACGGTATCGAGGCGGGCAGGGGTGTAGGAGGCGAGGTAGGCGGCTATTAGGAGGATGCGGGACGTATAGGGGAGTGGGGGTGTGGTGAGGGCGTGTTTAGTGGCGGATGGTTTGCTTATTATCGTGGCGGGGGGTTGGGGTTGGGGTGGCGTGGTGGATGGTAGTGGAGGAGGGAGGGATGTGTTGACGATGGAGGGAATGAGGACAGATTCGTCTCTGAAGAGGGGGCGTTGGGATGTGAGTAGTCGCTGAAACTCTCTTGGACCGTAGGTACCAGCCCTTATGGGAGCAGTGAAGCGCGGCCAGATTTCGAGCGCGATGCGCCGGAAGGAGAGGATGTCGCGTCCAGCATACTTGGCAAAGGTATCCCAGACGGCGGAGAGGAAGCGAGAGTAGAGATCAGCCGTCTCCTTAGCTGTTGGGCGGGGGACTGCGTTGTCCCCTTCGCCCTCGATGGCCACGTTGTCGTTACCATCGGATACAGACGTCGTTTCCAAAGGAGAGGAGGGGTATATCGACGGCACATCTCGCGAAACGATAGCCATAGCCTCCGCCTTTGTATAGGACGGGAAATGTATATGCGGCGCCCCCGGATTATGCAAAAAATGCGGTCTCGGCGACGTAACCACAAACATCGTCGTCAGATTCGGTATCTTCCCCCCGTCAGCTACCGTTCAACCCCCGCACCGGAGAAAGGAAAACTCACCACCTCCCCCAACCTCGCCAGCGCAGGCACCAACGTCGGCGGCGCATCTCTCTGCTTATCCACGCCATCGAACACCAACACGAACCTCCCCTTACCACCCTCCAGCATCTTCCCAACCAACACAGCCAACTGCGCTAGGTTCTCGCATCGCCCTACACCCCCCTCCCAGCCCACCGCATCAGCCACCGCGCACACTGTTCGCTCCAGCAAATGACGTCCCGTAATACACTCCTTACTCCTCACAACCGCGGACCTCAACCCCTCCGCCCCAACTGCCTCACTCGTCGACAATGCACCCAGCACACCCTCAACAACGGCGCTCTTCCCCGTCGCTGCAAGCCCGTAGACGACTATATTCCTCGGCGACGCACAGAACGGCTACATTAATCAGCGCACGCCCTCAATCAGACAGCACGGGAACGGGTGAAACTCACGCCCACCAGCGCACCCAGCGCAGCAACCTGCCTCGACCTCTCCGGCATCTCCTTCACCAACCTCCCCAGCGCCTCGCGCGGTACCCCAAAGACCGACATCTTCGCACGCCTGCCTCCTAGAAATATAATGCCTCTCCTCTGTTGGCTGTCTGCCTTGTATACGCAATCGTTGGTTGGTTGGTGCTTTCGCTCGTTTGTCGTAGTCGTTAAGCCTGGTGGTCTGGCCTCGTCGCTGAGGACGTGTGAAGGGCGAGGCTGAGGAAATTCCGCAGCCGTGGACGCGGGTGGGTGTGACGCGCCAAGCGTTCAGGGGACGGGTGGGCACGTGATGTGGTGATGGGATGTTGCGGATGTCTGGGGTTTAGGGGGCGGGGGTTTGATGATGATAAGAGCATTTGGGAGTTAATGTGTAAGGAGAATATGTAGACAAGAGGTAAAATATACTACTACACTGGGTTTGCAGAGTTGTCAGATGCGGGTAGTCTGGGCGTAATCTCGAAATGTAGCTCCCAAGAACATTACGACGTCAATGGAGACGGAGTGATGAAATAGCCATTTGCTTATATGCTCCACAGCAGGAAAGACTCAAGATATGTAGTTTTATTCCCTACACCTCCAATGTGCTAGACATGCAGTCCACCCATCCCCTCAATTCACATACTCTCGTGTCACCCCCAGCCTCTTCATCACCGCAACACACCACCAACTCCATTCGCCGCCAAAAGTCAAACAAACCCCTTATTCTCAACCTCCGTCACCACGCCGTCGAAATCCTCCTCTGTTCGGGGTATATCGGGTATCGTCAAAATATAAACTCACCACCATAAAAAAAACGCCATCCACTTTATTTATCCCCCTCCGCCCTCCAATTCGCCCTCCCTTTTTCTCGCCAACGCCATCCATAAAACAGTTTCGCCCCAGCTGTCCCAGCCCCCCGCCTGCTCTAAAAATCAACCTGCATCTCCCACTCCAACTTATGCCTCTTCACATACTCCCTCAGCATCCTCGCCGCCTCCACCTTCACCGTCTTAACAGGTAAAGCCTGCCCACCCGGAGTACGGACAAACGCCATCCCTCCCCCCTCGCGCACAGCCTCCGGATCCCTCGCCGCAAGCTCCTCGCACGCCATCTGGTACTGCATCCAGAACTCCTTGTTACGGCGGATATTCTCGCTCATCGCGTCGCGAAACCTCAAGTAATCGGCGGAATTGCTCGGCATTTCCTTGGCAAAGCGCTGGTTATGCACAGCCAACAGCGCGTTCGACGCTACCCCTCCGATCAAAAGGATCACAATGTCGAGATGCGGGTGCAGCTTTCCGAGATCGTGGTTCGCCTGCAACAATGGGAACAGCGAGAGCCAGTTATCACCCGTGTTGGGGCGGCCAGCCTTGCGGTACATCGTATCGAAGGCGTCGAAGGCAACGAGGTAGGCGAGTAGAGACTCGGCACCGGCGAGGGTCGCCAGCTGGTTCTCCTTGGAGTGAATATACACGTCGCGCTTGCGCTTAAGCGTCTTGCCCATCTCGGAGTACTTCATGTTCGCGGCGCGGCACCGCTCCACATCCCCTGCCTTGGGTTCGCTGCCGTTCTGCCGTGGTTTCTCCGTGCTAGCGGGCGTTGAGGCTGCGACCGTCTTTGGGGTCAGCGTATTGTCATCCGCAGAGTCAACGCGGCGCATCGCGACACTCTTCATCGCATCGCCCTTCTTCGGTGTGACTTTACTCGCGCTCGGGAGCTTCTTGCCAGAAGTCGGAGCAAGACCTGGGGATTTGAATGGTGGGAGTAATTGAGAGGTGGCAGCTTTGTCGGAGTCAATTTTCGCAGGGACCTTTGCTCGCTTTATCGCTCGCTCGGGTTGCTCATCGGGTACGGGGCGCGGCCGTTTGCCCTCGGCTGCCCTTGCCTTTGATACGGCCGGCTTTCCCGGAACGATACCGTCGGCCAATTCAAGTAGAGCTCTGTTTGGTACTGGTTTCATTTTAAGGATGCGCTGTATGTCTTTTGACATGCTCTTCTTGTACTTCAGCTTGACAATCTGTCGCGGGGGCTCGTATGTAATCTCAGGAGGTGAAGAGTCGGAAGCTTTAGATGCACGTCGCTTCTCTGCCGCACTAAGTTTAGGTGCCTTCCTCGCCACGCCAGGAGCATCGGGGTTGCGACTTCTCTCATGACGAGCTTGGACGGTATCGTGTTTCCTGGTCGGCTGTTTGCTCTTCGCTAGTAATTCCTCAACATTCGGGGGGAGTTCCCTCGGGAGCAGCTCCGGCAAACGGAAAGGCGACGCCTTCTCACTCTGCTCCTTTTTCTTCGTTCCCGAAGATTCGGCCTTCATGGTTGAAGGGCTATCGCGGCCGTTCTTGCCTGGCTTATCAACTCCCCCGCTGAAACTGACCGGGGTCGGGCTCGTAAGGTATTCCGGCAGCGGCGACAGAAGCTTGGGCATCTCAGGGACTCTCGTGGCAGGCGGTGTATCCTTCGCCTTACTCCCGGACGCAGGCCCCCGCTCCAGAGCCTTCTTGTCTTCCGCCCTCTTTGTCGGGGTATTGTCAACGCTCGTCGGCTGTGACTGCTTCGGATTTGAGGACTTCGGCTTCGCAGCTGTCCCAAAGAGCCGGGACAGGGAATCGGACGTGTTCCTTGTGTGTCCCTTCGCGGCTCCACTCGGCGTGTGTTTTGCCTCAACCTTTACTCGCTTCTCCGGCTGCGACTGCTCAGGCTTTTCGAGCGGCCTCTTGGGCGCATGATTCCGCTCCGCCGGTTTCTTGGGGAGAGGGTGTAAAGGTTCCTGTTTCAATGATGTAGGTTTAGGAGTTGTATTATGTTGATCTCTTGCCTTCAACGGCAGAGGCGCATGGCGATCATTCTCCTTGGTCTGGGAATGAGCGGTCTTCGACTGAGAGGGGCGCGAGTCGCTCGGCCTGGGCGCGTCTTCGTTCCTGCTTCCACGAGAGTGCCTGGTATCTGAAGAACTAGAAACACTAATTAGCATACACGTGCGAAAAACATATCAGAGCCTAGATCACATACTGTACAGCCCCATTCTGCGCAGCTTTCGCCGCCTCCGGCTTCGTAGTGACTTTCACATTCTCCTTTTCCCTAGTCGACTCTCCAGCAGGCTGCTGCGACTCAGTCGACGGTCTCGGCACGCGCTTCCCGCTCTTATAGTCAGCGAGCGAGATCCTGCTCCGCGGCTTCGCCGCGCCCCGCTCGCCCTGCTGTGGCGTGGCAGTGCCGCTGCGCGAGCGCGACACATTGTACGGCGAGCGCGAGTTGATCTCGTCCTCCCAGCCGCCGCGCGGGCGGGCGACGCCGCGGTTGTCGCCGGGTACGAGCGTCATGTACTGCAGCTCGTCGTACTCGTAGGCTTCGAAAGGGGAGTTGCGGTGTGTTTCCCATGGGCGCGAGCCGCGGTATGGGTCGCTGGTTGGGACGGAGAGGAGGTGCGGTATCGGTGGTAGGAGTTTGCTCTTGAGATTGTCGATTGTCGCGTTGATGGCTTCCATGGCGGGAGAGATGATGGAGTCGCCGTTGGGGGTCTTGGCGTGGTCCATGTTG
The DNA here is from genome assembly GCA_030180035.1 of Pseudogymnoascus sp. SDFLT0511. Classification (NCBI taxonomy): domain Eukaryota; kingdom Fungi; phylum Ascomycota; class Leotiomycetes; order Thelebolales; family Thelebolaceae; genus Pseudogymnoascus; species Pseudogymnoascus sp. SDFLT0511. The sequence goes on along the minus strand of JASCQD010000005.1, from coordinate 121,805 downwards.
CTGCTGGGTAGCTCATGTAGCTTCGTGGCTGGTGTTGGTGTGTTGGACCACTGCGATGGTGGTTGGAGGAGGGTTGAGCTGTGCAATTGATCCATGGTGCAATAGAAGAGGGCGTAGAGACTGCGCGGATCTCTGCAACAGGACAGGGTGCGCAATAAGGTTTGTCTTTGTGTATGGACCAGCGAGAGGGTGTAGACAGCCAGGCAAAGTCCTATTGTCGCCAATTGTCGGCGTCGGCAACTGTTGAAAGTAGGCCGTGGCGGCGACAATAGGCCTAGTTGGTATTGTCGTCAGGCGCTCAACCCATCGACAATACGTCGCCGCGCCTCATGCGATTGTGAGCAAGCGCGGGGATTCGGGGGAGTGAAGATCAATAGCGCGAGTGGCAGCGGCTGTGGTAGCAGCAGAGTCGGGTATGTGGGTCGTAGTATGTAGTTGGGAAGTTAGGAGGGCAAAGGGACAGTATGAAGTCGTGTATATGCGCTGAATGAGGAGAAAGTGAGGCTAAAGACGATATTCGGTATCCGGGGTATATGTAAAGAGGCGGAAGGGAAGGGAAGGGAAGGTTGGTAGGGTTGAAGTACCGTAGTCTGGACGGGGTGGTACCTGCTCCCTTTGTTCTTTGTTGTGCTGCAGAACGGGAGGACATAGGTAGACTAAAGGTACTATTCTGGTCTGCGTGACAGACAAAAGTGACTTCAAAAGGTACGACTCACTTCACGAAAAATTGGCGTCCAGCCCTTCGCAGCCTCATCACGCCCACCCATCGAGTACAACGCAGCAAAGTACCACCAGTCCACACAGTCACGCTAGTCCCAAACCAGGCTGTTCCGCGCCGGCGGCCGCCAGCCGCCAGGAACATGGAGAGAAGATGCCATCGGCGTGAAGATCTGCCGCCGAGATCGCTGCCGCGTTATCATAAATATATATGCATATATAGACGCGTGAGACGCGTGAGATGACGTCTATGATGGAATTGGAGATAATAGGGCGAGGAAGATACAGATATCTCTAATAATATGAACCGTACACGCCAGATAGACTCAAGTTGGAGTGAAGTTAGAGTCAAGTTGGAGTCACATATACACCACTAGTCCCCACATGCAAGTTAATCAACTGAAGTATACATCAATCTATATTCTCAATATATGTGATCGGGAGAACGCATCACAATATAAACCATATATAAATATAAAGTACCCTATCCCCAACACGCCGTCACCACATCAAAATAGTTTACAAAGACAGGCAAGGCTTCGGACATCCTTCCACTGCCCCGCTCCTGCTCCACTCATGCCATCTATGTACGTACAGTACGGTGCAGCACACCCAGATCCAGATTCAAAGAACGCCGTCTATAAATCCATACCATGCTCATCATATAACCATAACCCATCCCTATCTTCACGAGGCCTTCACATCCTGCCTCGGCCACCGATCTTCTGGCCTCGTCACAGGCGGGATCCACGGCGGCCCCGCTCCCCCGGGCCGCCCCCTTATGCTCTCACTATCGCTGCGCAGCCGATTCCCTTCCGGCGCAGCGTTATACCCGTTCACATACGGATTACTCGCGCTCGACACCGACTGCGGCTCCTCCGCTGCTGCGGCCTCGACATCCCCGCTCAGCTCACGGATCGGCAGTAGCGCCTCCTCCTTGATATCCAGCAGGCGCGCTTTGCGGTCAGCTTTGTTGCTGTGTCCGGTGCGGTCGTATAGGTAGAGCCCGAAGAAGGTGAGCGCGATGCCGAAGCCTTGGATGGGGGTTGTAGCGTTTTGGAACCAGATAATGGCGATCACGACGACGAAGACACGCTTGATTAGCGAGGCGACGGAGTAGGTGACCGGCGAGACCATAGATAGCAGGACGAAGGCGATGATGTTCTGTCCAAAGTGGAAGGTGCCATTGAAGATGAATTCAAGCGTGAGACGGCCGTGATCTAAGGCGGCGGGTGACGACGTGTTTTCGAGGTCGAGCGACCCGTCGTACAGGAAATCAGAGATGAGGGAGAACCCCTCGGAGAACAGCCATAGCGGGGCTGTGAGGACGAAGGCTAGCCCTGACGAGTAACATAGTAGGTTTAGTTTATCCAGCCGCCGCGACTGCTGGTGCTGGCCGTCTGCTTCGGCCTTGGCGGCTTCGTTGAAAAGGCGCTTCGAAAATATGTTCTGCGTGACAAATATTATGGCCGCTAAAAAGGCGTATAGTATGCCGATGAAGTTGCCCTTGAAGGAGGCAGAGCAGGCGAGCATCACCCCGAGAGTGAGTGGGATGAGAGAGAGGTATGTGGTAAGGGGGTAGCGAATATCGAAGACTATACGGTATGCGAAGACAGTGAATAGGGGTGAGAGGCCCTTTATGGTATGTACGAGAGAGACAGGGATTCGTTGTGTCGCTGAGGAGGAGAGGAGATGGCCGCCGATTTGGAAGAATGCGAGCGGCAATGTGGTGACGATGACGTCGCGAGTCGGGGGTCTGATGCCAAACCTCAGAGCGGGGATGGCATTCTTCATTGCGGGGAAGCTCTCGGCCAGCGCCGAGAAAAGGAGGCAATATGACGAGACGAATCCGAATTGTATGAGTGTCAGGGTCGCGGGTTTCGGGAATGCCATCAGGATGGTCTTTGAGGAGGTATTCGTCAGGGCAGAGGAGAGGTACCAGATTATGCAGAGTGTCTACAATCATCAGCATACAGTTAAGAGGGGAGATGGCAATTGGAGGCCTACAATCAGCTTCGGCGACACCGGCGCCTTCAGAGCGCCCGCAATTTCGTGAGCATTCGCACTGACGCTGCCCTTCCGCGAGCGGATGGTTCTGAACGCGTCTGTCAGGCTCTTCTGTCTGCCATGCACTCTCCCCGTGGGGTGATATGCAGCTTTGCCAGTCCAGCTTGGCGGTATGGGTTCTCTCCGTGTCTGCCACCGTTCAAAGGGCGATGGTGCTACCCCATTGAGAGCCCCGTTCGTTCTCGGCGGCTCAGGGATTAGGTCGTCCTGCTCCCCAAGAAACGAAGGGTCCATGTCGGGGAACTTCTCCATCGACATGCGCGCCTCAGCTACAGGCTTGGGAGCGGTGGCGTGGCTCAAGGACCTCTCTCGCCGTACTTGTAGTGGTGGGGATGTCGAGTGCGGCATTGCGACAGTTTCGGGGGGGGGATTGAAGCGAGCTGAGAAAGCTGGGAGGGGCCGAGATAGCTTAGGATGGCATTATCGTCAATGCCTCATTCTTCAAGCGCAGCGACAAGGTAATATAAGAGGGTAGAGGAGGTGAAGAGGTGAGGAGGAGAGGAGGTTGAATGAGATTTGAAGAAATTGGAGAATTGGGGGAGATATGGTCGAGAGGAGATATCCACGCAAACGGACAAATATCCAGTTAGCTGGAGTTATACGACCACGGACCAATACAGAGTCGAGTAGCAACTTTACGAAATACGGAGGGCGGAAGAGCAAAGGTACATGGGCGGAAGTACCTAATTTTTAACGAGATTGCTTGGCGCTTGGCACGCTTTGGGCAATGATCAATGATGGAATGTTTGACTTGGCACGCTAGAACGAACAAGGCTGGCTAGAAGACACTAGGCTGGATGGGGGTTAGTGTCGAGACAGCCGCGTGAATATCGAATTGTCGAATATCTCCAGGCTGAACTTATCGCGACGGAGGGATAGGAAAGACAGCTAAATAAGCTATATACCCACCATAATAGCATCACCACGCCTTTATATCAACACGTTGGTACTCGTATTGTACGCTCAACAATACAGCATCATACACCAGGCAACAAACTGCGCGAAAAGAGCACCAGCACCCTTCACACGACACCCCCGGGCGCGATGCCCTCAGCGACCAAGATGGCGCCGAAGATGACTAAGAACCAGATGAGGAGGGCGAAGAAGAAGGAGCAGAAGAAGGCAGAGGTGAGCCTGGAGAGTACGTCCCAATTGGCGACAGTAGCTGACACAGCCAAGGACACAACAGTCAAGGTCGAGCCGACGCCAGAACCAGAGGCATCGCCCGCGCCAGCAGTGAAGACCGAAGAGCCAGCACCAGTCAAAGCAGACGACGAGGACATCTCACAGATTGAGATCTCCGCGCTCGACATCTCCGAAGATGACCCGAATTACGAGATGTTCAAGGCCATCATGGACCGCTTCCAGGTGAACAAGGAGGGGGAGGAAGGCGACGAGAAGGCCAATGGAGATAAGGGCGAGATCTTCTACTCTGATGACGAGGAGATTCCAGACGAGGAGGAAGAAGCTGAGCCGAAGATATCGAAGAAGGCGCGCAAGGCGCAAAACAAGCTGTCCGTCGCAGAGCTGAAGGCGCTTGTCAACAAGCCAGAATTGGTTGACTGGACAGACACATCAGCCCCAGACCCTCGACTGCTCGTCCACATCAAATCCTACCGCAACGTCGTCCCAGTCCCCACGCATTGGTCGCTGAAGCGCGAATACCTCTCCTCGAAGCGTGGTGTTGAGAAGCCGCCGTTCGCCCTCCCCAAATTCATCCAAGAGACGGGCATTGCCGAGATGCGCGACGCCGTTCTCGAGAAGGCAGCCGACGCCTCTCTCAAATCGAAGCAGCGCGAGCGCGTCCAGCCTAAAATGGGTAAGCTCGATATCGACTACCAAAAACTATACGAGGCGTTCTTCCGTCACCAGACCAAGCCGGAACTGACGCGGTACGGCGAGGTATACTACGAGGGCAAGGAGTACGAGACGAATCTCAAGCATCTGCGCCCTGGAGAGTTATCGGAGGAGCTGAAAGAGGCACTCAATATTCCACCGGGAGCACCACCGCCGTGGCTCATCAACCAGCAGCGTTTCGGTCCACCACCATCCTACCCATCCCTTAAAATTCCTGGCTTGAACGCACCTCCTCCTCCAGGTGGAGCCTGGGGTTTCCACCCTGGTGGGTACGGCAAACCTCCTGTCGACGAGTTCAACCGTCCCCTATACGGTGGTGACATCTTCGGAGTGCTCCAACCGCAAGTCAACAACCAAGCCGGTGAACCAATCGAGCGCACACTATGGGGCGAACTCCAAGCACCAGAGGAGGAGGAAGAAGAGGAAGAATCCGAGGAAGAAGAGGAGGAGGAGGAGGAAGAAGACACAACTGGCCTTGAAACCCCAGGCGGACTCGTCACACCCGGCGGCATGGCCTCAGCCGTCCCCTCCGAGTACCCCGGCGACATCGACGCAGGCGGCGCCTTCGACCTGCGCAAATCCCGCAAGGGCACTGAGACCGAAGAATACACCGGTCCGCGCTCAGCATACACCGTCATCCCCGAGCGCGCCATCCGCGCAGAGGGCTTCTTCGGCGGCGAGCGCGCTTACGACATCTCCTCGGTCAATCGACCGCCACCCAACGTCCCCGTACTCGGCGAGGAGGACCGCAAGCGCAAGAAGCCCGGAGATGTGGAGATGGCTATTGATCCTGAGGCGCTGGAGGGGGGAGCGGATGAGTTGCGCAGGAGATATGAAAGTGCAAGGCGCGAGCAGGATGTGGCGGGTGTGCAGGGGAGTGGCAAGTGGGGGACTGAGGAGGATTTGAGCGAGATGATTGAGAAGGAGAGTCGGAAGAGGCAGAAGAGGGACGAGGAGAGGAAGGGGGCGAGGTAATGGGGTGGGGTGTTGGGATATTGTACCATTATGGTTTGAGATAATTAATAGCATCAATGGGCGTGGAGCGTCCATCGAGTCCCGTAGTTTACGTCTACATTCCATGCGAATCGACAACGTTGTCGAGAAGTCCTAGCGGCATGCCCCTTACCAGCTCAATCGTTTCGCTCAGATACTTCGCCCTCTCGGATTTTGAGCATTGATACAGCGATAACATTAACAGGGTCATTGGCCTAGACAGATTACAGAAAGCTGGTTCAAAGGGTCCATCCCAGCTCGCCTCACCACCACTACGTAAAACCGACGCCATCACCACCCCTCCCCCCCAACATCACGCCACTCCCCATCCCTCTTCAACCCCCCAAATCCCCTCATCTCCCTTACCTCCCCGTCCCATCCCAATCCTCCCCAAGAACAAACACCATACCTACACCCACCCAACTCCGCCATCGAAACCACAGTCCCCCCTCACCCACGACACCCACAACAATGACCACCCCCCTCCACCCCCACGCAGTCTGGAACCCCGCCTTCCGCCCCAACACCCCCTCCTCCCTCCCCCCCATCGTCGCCATCGCCACAGCCCCTCACGCCTCCAACACCCACCTCCACAACGTGACGCCCTTCGCCGCCGCCGCCGCCGCGAGCGCAGACGCAGACGCGGACTTAAAGTCGGTCCCGCTAGGGGATGATAGGGATCTGGAGATGGGATTGGTGATGAAGCAGGGGCGGGTTAGGGCGAGGGTCGAGGGGTGGTGGAGGTGGTTTGCTTGTTTGTCGCTGATGGTTTTTACGGCGGTGGGGTTGGGGACTTGTTTTGCTGTTGGGGGTTGAAGGGGCCAGTGGGGGGGGGGGGGATAAAGAGAAGGGGGGTCATTGATGTATAAATGCGATGAGTGTGGCTGGGGTTTATACTTAAGGGCGTATATGTGGTGTTTCTGAGAGGTTGAGAATATGCCGGTTATTTCTCATATGGATATAATTAGAAAGGTGATAATATTTTTTGAGGCAGAATTTCACATTATGGGACAAAACCATCGATATATATTTACTCACGGATTTGTGAGAGATGAGGATGAATTAATTTATACTCCAACTTAATCTATCCCCCATGGATATGGATATTCAATCACCCCTCCAAAACGAAAGAAGCGGCCATTATTACCGACCGCCTCCTCGCTAAAACAACAAAAGCTTCGATAACCATGTTTCTCCTGAAGCTCAACGCCATGTTCTCATTTTCATATCCTCGTCACTTGTTTGTTCACCCCCTTTCTCTGGTATCGTCTCGACCGTGCCAGCTACCCCATCTTACATAACAACACAGTCTCTGTCCTTACCCCGACCCCGCCCCGTCGGGAACTGCCTTCGGTTACCCGTCCCCCCAACGGGTTGAGCCGGAGGTCGCCCCTGCGCCGGCCGAACTCTCTGTGACTGCCCTCCGGCTTGCTGCCGCCTCTGCGCAACCTCCGGACCCACACCCGGGTGCGCGGGGTGGTCCGGCGGCGGATCAAACCGCGGCTGCGTCGCCGCGTGCTCATAGCTCGGCAACGCCTCTTCCGATGAAGGGTTGGACCTCTGCGGGGGTGGAGATTGGGCTAGGGCTTGTGGTTGTGCTGATCCACGACCGTTTCCGCCGCGTGGACCGCTGCCGGCGCCGTCAAAGCGTGAGACAGGGATGTCGTTGCTGCCAGTGTCGCGCGCGGGGGTTCCACCTTGCTGCTGCTGGTTGAGCCCGCTCTCGCGCCTCCTTCGGGCCGTCTCTTCTTCATGGCGCTGGTCTTCTTCTTCTTGCAGCTGGAGCGCCAGTGCAAGGTCGTGGTCCTCTTGTTCGGTCGAGGATGCCACACGCTGATGTCCAGCAGATGGACTCGTGGCATCTGCAGCCGGTGCCACTGAGGCCATCTGGCGGTTACCCCTATCGCCTGCTGCCTGTTGCGACTGTGTGTCGCCGCCAACAGGTCTAAAATCTCCAGAGTAAAACCTGCAATTTTCCCCGTTGATGTCAGGCAGCGATTCCCACACAATCTCATCATGGCCAACCAAGCCTAAATCCGTAACGAGTTGCATCAGCTCCCCGCTCTGCGGGTGCTTATACAGCGTGGAAAAGTGGTCATTTCGAAACAGGATCGAAACCGATCCAGGCGCGAGCGCTTTGCGCATCGTCTCCAGTCCAAAGTTTGTGAGCTGCGTCCGGGAGACGTCTAAGAAGGAATCAATAGTCATAATATCGTCCAGCGCCATTTGCTCATCGGGATCAAGGCCGTGGCTGATGAACTTCATCTCCAGATCGTCCTTGCGGAACAAGATGTGTTGTGCGTCCTCGTAGGTGCGCGCCGAGCGCGCAAGAGCTGCCTGGGCCTCAGATCTGGGCTCGGGAAGCCATCCGTGAATGATCGGGACCAAGAAAGTGCTATAGAGCTTCATCTCGCGCGTCTGCTCAAAGGTGCCTGGGATCATTTCTTCGCGCTCCGAAGGATGCACGTGGGACATTGAGCGTCTTGGATCGTCCGCCAAGTTTGTAGCGGCTGGCGGGAAGTAACTTGGGTTAACATTCATCCCGGTATGGAGGGTGATGAGGAATTTATAAAGTTCTGTTAAATCGGGAAGCTCCTGTGTTCCATCACCAAACCGCTTTGACATAAGCTCCTCAATGACAGCATTGAGCAGCAGCTCGAGGCTAACTTGCTCCCGCGTCCGAAGCGTCTCAAACAATGGCGTAATCATATCTGGAGGTGTAGAAATCGTAAGTGCATTGACGAGAGCCAACAGTGGGCACGGCCCATTTGACCTCTGTATTAGTATCGGCGAGATGCGCGGATTTTCCCTCGTCCTCACATCAAACCAAGCAGCCTTCCTAATATCATATGTCTCCTTTATCTTTTGCTCGCTGTCGCCTTCTTGGCGCGACGGCGAGGCCACGCCTGGACGGTATTCATCGTGACTTGTTCTTGCCTCCTCGGGACCTCCAGTATTTCGTGGTGGCAGGTTTGGCGGTCGAGAAGGGACAGGTCTCTGTGATGAGGTCTCATGTCCCGCGGAATCGATAACGCCACTCTGCTGCTCCCCTGCTCCCGTAGGCTCCGACCCGCCACCCTCGTGCACCAACCCTTCTTGCGGCGCGGCGCCAGGCGCAGGCACAGTTTCCTGCATGGATGATTCACCCGGAGTTTCCTCCCACAAAGTTTCCACATCCTGTGTCACCGCCTGCTCTCCAGCCGGAGTCCAGGACAAATCCTGCTGGTTATCATCCTGGTTTGAGGACTCGTGTGTATCGTCCACATTGATAAGTGGAGGTGGTTTCGCCGACGACCAGGCTTCATTCCCAGAATCTTCTTTACCAAACGTCGATGGTACGGGTTGCGCAAGTGGCGGCTGCTGGTTGTCTTTCACGGTCGACTCTTGCTCAACTGGGCCTTTCCAAGGATTCGTATTCTGGTTTGAGATATTGAGATTCTGGAATTGATCAGTCATATCGGAACCTATGAGAAGTTAGTATATGGTCATAACCCCAATCAAACTCTGGTCAAGCTCCATGGCGCCTCACCTTGATGTTGGCTAGATGCCGAGGGAGCGCTGGCACCTAGCGCACTGGCATCCGGGATATTGGCATTCGGCGCTATGGCATCTGGCACCCCAGGTCCCGGCAAATTAACATTTGACGCACTGGAAAGATGTCCATCCTTCTCGTCTTCACCATCCCAAGGATTGGCGACGTTTTCCGGGGCTGAAGCTGGCGGATTCCCAGTATGATGAGCTTTCATAAACGGGTTCGTCGACTTTACCCCTCCCGGCGGCCCAACTTTCAGCGACTCTGGTATATCATGGCCCCCTGGGCCTTCTCCTTGCCCCCCAGCTCCGAGACCACCTCCCTGTGTATGTTGTGTCTGCGACGGCCCAGCACTATTTCCGCCCCCACCTGGCGGCAGGTCCTCATTAGGCTCCTGCTTGTGACTCTCCATGTCGCCGCTGTGCCGTCAATTAAGCCAGATCCGAGCTACCGAACCACCTCAGGTCCTCCGCTTCGCTCGATCCCTCCCAATAATTGGCAACCTCCCAGCAGCGCCCTGCACCCTGACGTCGCGATAGCCTCGCCGCAGCCTTCCCGTTATCGCTCGTCGTTTCCAGAGCGATTTGTCGCGTCGCAAGCCATATACCACTCCAGTGTATTTCAGGGCCCAAACGATCGTTTGTAAAGCTATAGCGATGTAGCAATCGTACGCCTGAACGGTGGTGAATTCGTTGGGTCAGTTCGTGGACACGATTTCAGAGGGGAGGGATGTAGAAGGAAGGAGGGAGGGACATAAGTGTTCAGCCACAGGCAGCTGTTACCCTGCATGATAGATTTGGTTGTGGCGTTGCCGCGACGGCGCTGACGTAGGCGGGGCAGGGGACTGCGGCGCTAGTGGGGAGGTGCAAGGGCACATACTCCTACTCCAACCACCTACTTCCACTTCCAAGTCCGAAGTCTGAAGAGGAGCAGAGACCACAATATTCAACGCGACGGTGTAGCATTATATACTTATAAGTATACGCGTCGTCAACTGAATGAAAGTTCACTTTAACGTCATCAATCAAATGTCTTTTGCGCTCCTAGAGTCTATATATTACAGTGTAAGCTGCCTTCCCTTCTGAAACTCCCCAAGCTCAATCAGCAATGTGCAATCCTCCCAGGCCATGATATTCCACATAGCAAGCTAAACGCCAGATCCCGCTCGAATCACCTAAAATTACATGAATACCCCGGACTTAGTGCAGGTAATGTCATGGGCCAGGCACAATCTCACGCCAGTAACCCCCCAAAACGTAATTAAAATGCAGCTCCCCCAACCCCCTCTCCAGCCAACATCCTAACATGCCTCTCACTCAACTCCGCCTTGAGACCCATACTCGCTGAGTCTCTCGCTAGACGATCCCATTGTGCCAGTCCCTTCCGTAACTTCTCCTCCTTCGCATGCAAATCTTCACGCATGCGCTCGAGATCCTCATCAGTCTTGCGGATGCGCGCCTCAAGCTCCTTCGGTATGGGCGAGTATGTCGCGTCGAGTTTTCCACCGGGGATGATGGGGGGAAGGTTTGCGATGGCGGGATGGACGCGTGGGAGAGAAGGTGTGAAGGCCTTGGTGTTGTGGCCGTGGAAGGGACCCGAGGATATAGAAGAGGAGCGGGATGGGGGTGCAGTCTTCCAATCGCTGCCTGAAGAGCTTGCTCTTGGGCCCGTAGGAATGGCTGGGGTCGCAGATGGTGTTGTGGCGGGCAATGTTGGGGACTGCACAGGTGGTGGCCTGTTGTTGTGTACACCTCCCCATCCTGGTTCTGGGCGGCGATCACTAAAGGAGCCCCTGCCACCTCTAGGGAGGAAACCCCCACGAGCGGGAGGGGGGTTAAAGTTGCGAGGCCCGGATGGTGGTGCTGCGGGCGCAGTGCCCTCGGGACGACTAGGCGCAGGCATGGACAGCGGTGTAGATTGACCAGACGCAGACGGCGACCGGATTGGAGCACTGAAGTTGCGGTTGGAACTTGGCCCAGTTGGCGCTCTGAATGGTTGTGCAAGTCGAACCGGTGATCTACCCTGTACCGCTGGAGATCTCACCATCGGAGAAGCTGCGCGTACTGGCGACCGTTCTCGTGGCGTAGATCGCGTTGAGTCCCGACGTGGAGACCTGTCTCGTGGAAAGGGTGAACGCGTGCTCTGAAGGTCATCCATAGGTGGAGCTGGGCGATAGCTAGGTCTTGGTGATGGGCGACGTGTGCTGTGTTCGGAGTTTCTGCCTGAAGATCGATCTGCCGAAGGTGATGGCGATCGTGGTGGTCGTCTCCAAGTGGCCGACGTTTGACCACCGGCGATACGGTCGTCACGACGCAGTGGGCTTCGGGATCTTGGACGCCATCCACCTCCCCGTGGCCCTGCTGGTGGAGATCTTCTTGAGATAGGTGATCGAGCTCGCAGCGGGCCACGATTGTCAAATGGAGACCTCGACCTGCGTCTGTAGCGATTGTAACCCATTGTCAGAAATTATTCCAGTGTTGTGTACAGGGTTGTGCGGGGCTGTCAAGAATTGGAAATAATTGAAAGGTAGAGGAGGGTGAAATTGTGGTGGGAACAAACAAAGAAGTAACAAAGAAGTCTCGTGACGCGAATTTACAGCTAAACAACTAGCATGGTGCACGTTTGGGGATTGTGCTATAAGGGGATAAATCACAACATGGTAAACTCACCTAATGTCCCTGTCGTCTAAATCCGACCTCCTAGGTGGTGACCTGGGGCGTCTATCATCACCTCGTCTTGGCGAAAATCGTCTCACTGGGCTTCTAGGTCTCCCAGGACTCCGTGGTCGCATAGGACTTCTTGCTCTGGCAGGACTTCTGGCCCTGAGCGGACTCCTCGGCCTCACTGGGCTCCTCATTCGCTGCGGGCTCCTCGGTCGCACTGGGCTCCTCGCCCTCTCTCTATCTCTCCAATTCTGCACATCTCGTGGGGGCGTTCTATCCCTCGAGCGATACGCACCCGGCGACCTTGACCTCCGTCTCAACGGTGACCTATCTCTGCCACCGGGTATATACGCATCTGACGCCTGTGGGCTCCTCGGCCTCTCACGCCGCGGCGAACGGTCGCGGTCTCTATCGAATCGCGGGGTGTCGGATCGCGGGGAGCGCGGACGCACAGAAGGGCGGTACGACTCTCCCGCACCCATCTTAGTTACTTCGCCATCACCACGAGGGGCATATCTACGGGGAACTGTTAGTGATTGTGATGGACGATAACGGTCGGTAGAAACTCTGGTAGACACTCTGAGGACCTGGAGTCGGTTCAGCGCTTGCTGCCGACGGGGTGGCAGGAGGTCTACCAGGTCGCTACCCACTCGGGCTGTTGGGCGGCTTGGGAGGGTGGGCATCGTTGGAGGGGTTGGTATGTTTGGGGGGCTTGGTTTGGCAGGGAGGTTTGGCATCATCTCTCCTTCGTTTGGGGGGCTTGGTTTGGTAGGGAGGTTTCGCATCATCTCTCCTTTGTCTGGCACGGTATTGGTTTCGGGTATGGTCTGAGAAAGCTGGGTGTCTGAGTTCAACGTGGTGTTTTCGACTCGGGCTTTGATGGTGAGATCGGCTTGTACAGTTTGGACAACAAGCTGCGGGCGTGAAATATGGGTGACTCCACGTTCATTACCGCCGAATCCTTTATCACCATCCATAGCCACCTCGGCGTCGGGACCGGGTATATCAGGAAACTGCGCCTTTCCGATAACACGGATTCGAGAGAGTGGTGTTGAAGAGATTGCGGGGCTTCTCTTTGATGCGCCTCCTCCAGCTTTCAATCCCATATCGTTCGCAATGCGCTCCGAGAAACGGCGGGTTCTGAATTCCTTGACTAGTCGCTGGACTTTGGCAACTTCGGAGACCTCACCATCTTCACTGCCTCCAACCTGTCGGCCCTCGTTGTCGTCGAAGACGTCGTCGTAGTTGAGGATGATGTCCATGGCGAAACACTGAGGAAGGGGGCAAACAAGTGAAATGAAGGACAAACCTTCTATCACGACCACGATCGCGGTCCATCCTGCCTGCCGTCCCTGTACTATCTATAAACAAATAATCCTACAAACTTGAACAGAAGGAGCGATCGGCTTTTGGCGGCAGTAGCGACTAAGACGGTTGATATAAACATGAAAACATCGTTCTTTCCCCATACAACCACTGGATTATTATCCGTTCGTCGAAGCCGCCACGCTAGGGAGATGCCAAGACAAGGCTGGGATATGGAGTAGGAGGCAGCCTCACCTATGACACAAGGCTCTACACTACTAATGTACCTTCTTTAACACTTCCTAATATAATTTTACCCCCCACTTGACTTATAAAAATTAATGTATATAAAGGCCGTTTATATAAAGAGTTAGCCTTATTTAGTATATTCTGAACATAGATTTATATAGATTTATACTCTAGCTACAAGCTACGTAAAACATATCAAGTCGCTGACTTTTAAATTTATTATAAAATCAATGATAATTTAATTTTTAATTTATATTACTTTACTTAATGCTGTTAGTTGTTTTCTTAGGGAAGGAGATGATAGAAAATACTTAATGTAGCCTAATATATGGCAAATCTATGTATTTCTTAAATAAGGCTGGCGACGCAGGTGACACCAGCCACATAGTAGGAATATACAGACACACACACAAAACATACATTATCCTTACGGATTACGGCTCGTCCTTAACAGTCCATCAAAATGCCATCGCAACGCCTTGCAACGTATTTTATGCCTGCTACAGGTATCGACAGGGAAGTTATCACAGCAGACATTAATCGGTATTTAGGTAACGATGCACTTGTAAAACCTGGGCAGCACAAGGTGACTTACCCCGCTGCTGGCTTCGTCATTAACTATACTAACAGTGCGCAGAATCAGAAAGGAGAGCCGATTGCAGGCTACTTTATTACAGCGTACCGTGCTCTTACAACAGTAAGGGAATCCTAAACGACATTCCTAAATGACATTGTGGCTAATTATCGTAAAATCCAAGGATCAGATAACTGAGATCAAGGCCGACTCTGCAAGGTGAGAAGTGGAGCGGGCGAAATACCAAGCAAATAGAGGGTCACAGGGTAGAGGTATCTTACCATTGCAAAATACAGACATAGTAGTTAAGTCCTCTAACATAATACCAGACGTCGGGTACCGTAATTCTCTTACCAGGGCCCGACAGGAACCACTATCATGGGAAGATGCTGCACCAGCCCAATGGGGATATCCTATACCCCCCACAGATGGGGCTGTTGGTCAACCCTCTGGATCCTTAAAAGAACCACTGGAATATTTTAATAGCAAGCAGCGTTCGGCCCCGTCATTAAATGACAAGGCCACTGAATTATCTGCTGCGGCTTTCCCTACCCTTAGCACGGCGGAGCCAGGACTAAAGTATGGCTACTTCAACACACCCCCATCTCCTGTACCAATTCCTTCTCGTCATAAAGCTAGAACCACACCACGGTCCCATCTCGTTGCACAGGAGGCCCAGGCAGAAAGACAGCAAGCTCTGCGATTGGAAGACGAACAACGAGTGCAAACCCGCCAGGAACAATACAAGAGCAATCAATTCCAAAGCAATGCATACGGAGCGGAGCAACAGAGCAATGCATACGGTGCTGAGCAGCAGAGCAACTGGATCGATAAATCTCTACCATGGCATTATTATAACTTACATGAGATCCCGAGACTAAGCCTACATAACCACCAGCAGTCTTTTGGTGTCCCAACTATCGCCAAGCAACCGTCCCATTCTCAATTATCTACTACATTTTCCACAGTGGATCGCCCGGCCACCCCATCCTTCTCCGCCGGCGCCGGTGCTAAGCTCTCGGCCGGTTTCGGATCCGTCGCTGCTCTCGCCTCTTCACAACTGTCTGAACTACGGCCCGCAAAATCTCAGACCTTCTCATACAAAACGGAATATGTATTAGATAATGCCACTCTATCAGTTTCAAACTTCGAGCTGTTCGATGACCAAACACCATCAGGAGATGTGTGAGTTCTCTGACCCCAACTCTCTTCTTTAATACACCACTAAGTTAACGTAAGGACCGACAAAGCCGATAGGTGGTTTCGGTGCCTTAGAGATGACTTTGTCCCAGACCTACCAGAGAAGAGCATCCTAGACAAGAAAGATAGGATCCGGATCGCAGTTTTAGACACAGGTATCTGCGAGAGAAAAAAGTTCAAAGGAACGAAAAGGGATTGGGAGCGAGTTACCTACGAGTCGTTCGTCACAGGGGACCCCAACCCAACAGAGCCTAGCGACCCTGATGGACATGGTACCCATGTTGCTTTGTTGCTGCTTCGTGTAGCACAAAATGCAGATATCTACGTGGCCAAGATCTCGGGCGAGAGCGGGCTTCACAAACCCGAAGACATTGCAGACGTAGGTATCTCCTTACTAGTTGATCGATTATTTTTTAATTGGTCTATAGGCAATAAAACACGCAGTAAACGAATGGAAGGTCCACATCATTAGCATGTCATTCGGCTTCGACCGAAGCACGCCTGGCATCAGCTGCATTAGCAAACAAATACGCATCGCCCACTTTGAGAAAACGGTGCTATTTGCAGCAGCGCACAACGAAGGTGGCCGCATGGCAATTGCATACCCAGCCAGCCTACCTGAGGTGATATGCATCAATTCCACTAATGGCGATGGGACCCCCTCATCCTTTAATCCCTCACCTAGGGAAGGCAAGAATTTTAGCACACTCGGTGAAGGCGTGCCATCCCATAACGATATAACCAAGCGTTTGAGCGGCACCTCGTTTGCGAACCCTATCGCCGCTGGGATGGCTGCAGTTGTTATGGACTACATGGCGCAGAAGTCAAGCGGTTGGGCCGATTATGAAACACATCGAGAAGCGGCAGAGAGGATCATGACAAGAGAAGGAATTATCCAAGTTTTCGATGAATGCTTCTCAGAGCCGAGAGGTGGTTTTAAATATCTCTTCCCGTGGAAATTTTTCAAGAAGGATCGAATTGGGCTTGATATGGTGCTGTTAAATAAACTTCAATATCTTTATTAATGAAAAATGTTGGCTGCAAATGAGGTTTTTATTTATAGTTTTCACGATCCAATACCATCTCCTTGAAAATTATAAGGCTACTGCTTAACCTGACTCGTCGACTGGGGAATACGTGGCAGCAGCGGCTCATAGCACCCGACATTCAGTAAAAGGCTGAGCCTGCATATATATATTTCGCTCCCATACAACCGAAGGCTCAAAGCCATACCTCGCAATACCGTCTCCAGGCTCTAATTGTACTAGTGCATACCTGTATTTAGTATGGCGAGCGTCAAGAAAACATACTTCCGCGTTCCAAAGTGGGACATCCCACCAGAAGCTATATCCCTAGGAAACCTCATTGCCGATCCCACCGAGCCTCATCGTCCCCTCAATGCTACCCCGCCGCTCCGGCCAACCTCGCCAGACGGGCAGACCAAAAGCCCACCGCGCCTCGAAATAGATACCCCGATCCATGCAAGGACCTTCAGCCCCTACACCAAAACCGCCTCGTCATCCAAAAAGAAGTCTTTCTCCCTCGTCGCCCAGCTTAGCATTCTCACTGGAGTCGGCGGTAACTCTTCCTTCTCCTCCACTAGAGACGAAGGCATCTCATACCGCGCCCGCACCATGCACTCAGAATGGTTCGTCCCATCCCGTAGCTTCGTCTCTGCAGCCGTCGCACAGCCTGACGTCGCTGGGTTCCTAGCCTTGCTGCCATCTAAACGGCCGATTTACATGGTCACGGGAGTTAGGCACGTTACTGGATTCACTGCATCAAGCCGGGTGGAGGAAGAGAGGAGCAGAGGAAAAGGCGTAAATGCTGATGCCACGGCGCTACAGTTGCCGTTAGCCGTTGGCGTTGATGCAGAGAGAGGGGTGGGGACAGGAGAGTCAGTCGAGTGGGAGTGTGAGGGACCTGTTGTATTTGTGTATCAGCTTGAGAAATTGACGCGGAGGAATGGCAAATGGGATCAGGAGGAGTATACTAAGGGGGCTTTTATGGGGATTGGAGAAGCGACGAAGGATGAGTGGGTGGTAGAGGGCAATAGTGGGATTTTAGAGGGCTTGGATGAGGATGAGGTAGAGGTTATGGAGGATGGATGGGATGATTTAGAAGAGGAGGCGTGCGTGGTGGTGGTTCCTAGGGTTTGAGTACAGTGCAGTGCGAATATATTATTGTAAGGGACTGAATAAGCAACAATATTCTTGGATGGTCTGGCTCTCGCACGCCATCGTCTCCACCACGTTTCCCCCCCACCGCGAACTCAACTGTAGCACGGTGTATACCTCTCCCACTCTTTACCCACTCCAACTAGCTTCGAAAGATGGATTACGTGCTTAAACGGCGGGGGAATGGAGGGGTAACTTCCTGACCTTATCTCCAAGATATGTACAGTACAATTCCCTTCCGCATTTTGACTTTTGTTTCTTGATTTGCTTTTCCTTTTAGTCCTACGATCCCACGGCAGACTTTCTATACTTTATCTGATCGATTTTTGCATTGCGAGCGTGGTTTTAGACTGATCTGAGAATTTATTAAGTGATGCTTACCGCAAAAAGAGGATTAGGCCCTGAGGCCTCAGCCACTATGACTACCACGACTTCAACAACCACTACGTCTACTTCTCCCTCTACAAAGCGCCAGCATCATGAGCGTGATGGCATTGTGGAAAAGCCGCGGAAGAGGAGGCAAACAATCCGAGAGGAGCCAAATGTTGATAGCTTCCAGGTTACGCACCAGGAAGTCCTGCTCCTCCATGGTGTGAAGCAGCGATATGCACTTACGCCCAAGTATGAGATCCCGCAAATAAAAAACGACGGCGAGATGCTGGTGAAAGTCACCGTCATTGGCCTTAACCCGATTGACTGGAAAGCATCGTAAGTGCTCTTTCCCACGCAGAAACTAAAACCTATCTTCTAACATCACGCAGGGACTTTGGTTGGGGACTCCCAACTTTACCATGCATCTCTGGGCGCGACCTGGCCGGCACAGTTATCAAGACGCCAAAGCGAGAATCTCGGTTTAAAGCGGGCGACAAAGTTATCGCTGTCTCGACAGACTACCGCGATAGCCGTAAGTCGGCATATCAAGAGTACGCCATCGCCTCCGACCACAACGTCTGCCGCCTCCCCGCCTCCATCTCCGCCTTAGACGCCGCGCCTGTAGGAGTTGCATATGTAGCTGCGGCACTCATGCTGGGTGTGTGCATCGGGCTCGATTTCTCTCACGTTAACGGACCAGATCTATTTACCATTTCCAGGAAGCTGGATCCTGAAAGCGTGCCAAAGGATATCAGGGACGAGGTCTTCAACAACGGCGTAACCACAGCCTCGCGGCCAAAGCGAGGGGACTGGCTAGCCATCTGGGGCGGCAGCAGCGCGACCGGGTGCATCGCACTGCAATTAGCCAAACTCGCCGGGCTGCGCGTCGTGTGCATCCTCGACGTCGCCCGCAACGGCGCGCGTATGCTGAAGCTAGGCGCGGATCTGCTCATCGACCGCTTGGATACGGAACGTGCAGTTGAGATTGTACGAAGCGTTACTGGGGGTCAGCTTACTTGGGGGATTGATACTCGTGGGAAGGAGAGCGCGGGACTGCTCGCGAGGGCGATGTCCTCGAGTGAAGCAGCTTCTGATGCTAAAGCAGAAGGGGAGAGTAGCAAGGAGAAGGCATTGGGACACCTTGTCGCCCTCACGGGCCGTCCGTCCCAGCCAACTCCAGGCATCCAGTACCACACGCTTCCCATCAAACTCTTCCACGAGGCGGCGCCTGTGGGCGAGGCACTAATGGTGTGGTTGGAACGGCTGTTTGAAGAGGGCAAGCTCCACCCGCCGCCAATTGAGGTTGCCAGCGGCGGGTTGCAAGGGGTCAATGGAGCGCTGGACCGGCTGAGAGAGGGCGCTGCGGGCGGGGAGAGGATTGTTGTTCCATTAATTTAGCGGGGTTGGACGATATCACGACACGAAAATGGGTCTTGCATTAGATTGGGCATATACGACTTGGCATACCATAAAATATAGACGGTACATAACATCACATCATGGATCGTGGATAAGACTGTTATGGCGAGCTCTTTCCTTCGGTGATAAGCCATTGTAGCAAGTGCATGTAGTCGAGAGTCCCGTACCCCGACACCGATAGCCCACCACCGATATCGGAATATCGTTGATGCGACTAAATTCCCCCACTACCTCCCCGCCAAACAGGAGCTTGCAGCTTTCTACGGGTCTTGGGGTCCGTGCCTGGCCCGCATTTCCCCTAAAGAATCCCGCCCTACGCCCCTTAGCGGCCTTTGGCTCATTGTGGGGTCGGATGGCAACATCGACGGCGAATCCTTCTTTATATCAAAGCAAATCCCTTGAGACGACATCGAAGCAAACCCCGACGACATTGATCTGCCGGAACCAAGAAAAACTCTCCGCGGCGTGGGGGATGGATGCCTGTATCGCAATGTGTTACGCCAGAGTGTTACGCCGACATGCTGTGGCACCCAGGAGAAAACTTGGAAGCTAGCTGGCCTAATGGCGAGGCGTGTGTGGTTGGTATCACATGGTAGAATGGGCTTCAGAGGGACGGCCGCCGTGGCTTGTGCACTTCGAGGTAGGAGCAGTTCTATTCATCAAAACACAATCAAGCCATGTTTTTCTTAAAATGTCATGTGAGAATCACCAAGCCACCTTCATTTCTACAATCTCTATCTATTATTTCTTATGACGTCTAAATGTCTGCACTCTTCACCGCTATCCCCGTCTCACCAACGCCCTTCTCCACCTCTCCACTCGTAGAGCTAGTCTCAGAGTCCCCCCTTTCCCTCTTCCCGCCCACGGTCCCCTTCCTCAGCTTCCCCTCCCGCACCGCTGTCCAGATTGCCCGTAGCTGCTCTCGTCCGTCGAGGATTGGGTAAAAGCCCGCTACCAGCAGCGTGCCCCACACCCAGATGACAGCCACAACCACCCATGCCGTGAAGAAGGATTTGCTGAAAATATACTTCGACGCGTACATGGGGAGCGGCCACAACACCCAGTGGCCCAGGAAGGTGGCTGCGGAGAAGAGCGCAGCGATGTACGCCCAGCGGCGCATGACAGCTTGGGATACTGGCTCGCCTTTCTCAACGGCCACAGATGATGTATTGGTGCTGGACGGGGTAGCCGCGAATGCGAGCTTCTCCTTCTTGAAATCCTCCCAGTCGTAGTTCTGTGGCTTGAAAGCCGTAATGAGGAGGGTGTAGGGCAGCGGACTGAACGCGGACGCGACAGTGCCGTAGACACAGGGCAAGGCGAAGCCCGTGGTTTCGATCGTGACGGCGCCGTAGAGTCCGTATGCGCTTCCCAACCATACGCCGATCCCCGTGAGCATACCCAAGATCGGAGATATGATGACTGCAGCGCGCGACTGGTGCTTCCAGAGGAGCGTAAACACGGTAGGGAAAATACCAGGACAGGTGATCACACCAAGCATGTATAGTGTCCATCCGAGGTTCACCCCTACGTAGAACAATAGGGTACTGAATGCGGCGGCAACGACTCCGAAAAACACAACGCCGTAGTGACTCCACCGGATGACATCTGCATCTGTAGCCAGTGGCCGGAAATACGTGCGGTAGATGTCGAAGCTGATAATCGAGCTCACGGCAATGACCTGCGCAGAGAGCGTCGATGTGACGGCCATGAATGTCGCAAGAAGAATTGCTGCCGCGCCGCCTTTGCCCGCAATCGCCATTGCGGCGTACGGCAGGACGAGCCCGTTTCCGACTTCGGTGGATGTCATTCGGCGTGGGTATGTCGGGAAGGCGGGGTTGTTCTCAAGGCCGAGAGCGACGCTGGACATCAGCGTGCCTAGACACCAGGGGATGGCGAAGTACATGATGCCGCCGAGGACGTAACCAGGCACTGTCGCGCGGGGGGATGCAGCGAAGGCCTTGACGAAGAACGAGGTGTCCATAATCACCAGGCCGAAGTTGGCGCAGAGGTGCAAGATACCAAATAGCAGGCCATCCTTCGAGGTCATGGTGAGGTACGTGCTTCCATGGTTTCCTGTTGGAGGATGGCGCAGCGCAGCAGAGACGACGAGGTCGTAGAGTCCCCCTATTGAGCCAATCTCGGGGATTGTGAAGGCCTTGATGGTGAAGAAGCAGATGATTATAAGGATGGCAAACGTGTGGATGTAGTCGGTCAAGAATGTAGCTTTGATGCCACCAACGAAAGTGTACAGGACGACACCAATAGGAACAAGGAAAGTCGCGGCAATGGTGTGTATTCCTGTCAGGGCGTTGATGGCGGCGGAGGCGCCAAGGAGCATATTGGCGACTGCGAAGAGGTTGTTTAGGAGGCAGAGAAACATAAACACAATGTGAGCAATGGTTCCTGTATTGTGTTAGTATATTCCCCTCTAAATATTTCTATAGCGAATCAAGGTAAGACTAACCATAGCGTATTCTCACAATCTCAAGCAGAGTATGTGCTTCTGGAATTCTCATCTTGCACACAACTCCCAGCAAGGCGAAGAATACAATCATAGGGCTACATCCGGCAGCAAACCAGAACGGCCCTGAAATTCCATAAGAGTACCCTACTAAGCTGGAGCCTAGAATAGCAGTACTCCAAAGCCAGGATGAGATAACAGCAGAAGCCGTCAACCCCGTCCCTACGCTGCGGTTGGCAGTAATGAACATCTCGGTCTTGGTATTGTCTTCATTGACAGTTCTCTTGAGGAGTTTGGTAACAAAGATCATGCCGATGGCAAAGACCAGGCCGATGACAACGACGACGATATACCCAACCGCCTGAGAGAGAGGAGGAGGGACTGGAAAATAAGCATCATTGCCAGCTGGAGCCGGAGCTGAAGAAACCATCTTGGAGAGAATGTTGGAATTTTTCAGATGCTGAATGCTAGATTCTCACACACAAGGAAGACGGAAACTTTATATTGCATTATAAGAAAATATGATACTTGGGTATTAAGTAGCGAAGACCCAATAATGGGGGGTTTCTCATCTTCGATATTGATGATGTGCTGAGTCGTCCCCGCCCATTCCAAGATAAACCTAGCTCACTCCTTTTTACTCAGGAAAAACCCGTACATGTGCTGATAACCTGAGACCTAGTGGACATGGAAGTGCATGTTGTTTGTCCAGGAACTCGGTATTGTACAGTACAGTACAGCACATGCACGGCTCACGGCTGTCGATGCTAAAAATCGGGGGGCTGCGCGAAAGTGGAGACACCACCCACGCTTAAGGAGAGCACATCACCTCGCGACAAATGATGCAATATGACCCCCAAACTATTCGGTATTCGACTGTCCCTGTGGTAAACAGCCCAGATCCCGACAATTAAGTATCATGCGGGAGGGGGAAAGCGCGTCCTAGGTGGGATAGGAATTGATCTACCATAGTAAAGCTCTTGTCACGTTTAATATAGCGTGCGCGCCGAGCGTCATGATTCAATGGGCTGGAGGGAGGGGGAGGGGGAGTACAAGAACAAATCCATCCCGCTGTAGATGATTTTCTGAATGTGAAAAAAGCCAATTGTATAGCACAGTACCAGCCAAAACAGTATTTCTTTGCTCGCAACAAATTGTTTTCGAAAAGATGTCGACAACGAACGGGACGTCGAACGGCGAGGGAGCTCACGCCCCAGCGGGCAAGAAGCAGCTTATTCTCAACGCCTTCGTAATGATGTGTAAGAGACTCTACTCATCTTGATGCGCGTATAAATGAAGCTGAACATATATCCCCAATTGCAGGCAGTGGCCATCAATCCCCAGGATTATGGCGTCACCCGAAAGATCAATCGCATAGGTTCAATGATCTCGACTACTGGCAAGACCTCGCAAGGCTGCTCGAGAAGGGCAAGTTCCACGGCATGTTCATTGCCGACGTTCTCGGTGGATACGACGTGTATAAGGGCCCCCAAAACCTCGAGCCCGTAAAGGTATCAGGCGCGCAATGGCCAGTCAATGAGCCATTGCAGGTTGTGCCGGCTATGGCTGCTGTCACGAAGAACCTCGGGTTCGGAGTCACCATCGCTACCACATACGAGCAGCCTTACCATCTAGCAAGGCGGCTGTCGACAGCTGACCATCTTACTAAAGGCCGTTTGGCATGGAACATTGTGACGGGCTATCTCGATTCCGCAGCGAAGAACCTGGGACATACATCACAGCCAAGCCATGCCGACCGTTATGCCGCAGCGGATGAGTACATAGAGGTTATATACAAACTCCTAGAGTCGTCATGGAGAGACGATGCCGTTATCCTTGATGCGAAGCGCGGAGTATACACAGAGCCCAGCCTTGTCCGGAAGATCGACCACGTTGGCAAGTATTACAACGTCCCAGGACCGCATATCTGCCAGCCAAGCCGACAGAGAACCCCCGTATTATGCCAGGCAGGTACGTCAAAGCCCGGACAAGCATTTGCCTCTAAGAACGCCGAAGTGGTTTTCGTTGCCGGCCACAGCCCGTCAGTCATCAAGAAGAACGTGACCGCAATCAGACAGCAAGCAGCGGAGAATGGGAGAGACCCCCAGAACGTCAAGTTCTTAACTATGCTCTGCCCCATTCTTGGGAGGACGCAGGAAGAAGCCGAGGCTAAGTACACAGAATACACGAATCTGGCATCCGAAGATGGCGCACTCGCGCTTTTTGGAGGGTGGACGGGAATTGACCTTGATACGTATGACGACGACCAAGAGCTTCGTCATGTTGAGAGTAATGCCATTAAATCTGCCGTCGAGGGATGGTCCAAGTCACTACCGGGGGTTGCGAAATGGACGAAGCATACTGTGGCAAAGCACATTGGGGTTGGTGGCTTAGGCGCAACTGTTGTAGGAACACCAGAGAAGGTAGCAGACGAGCTTGAACGCTGGGTCGAAGAGGCCGATGTCGATGGCTTCAATATTGTAAGTTCTCAATCGCATTTTTATGATCCTTAAATTTTGTCCAGGGTAGAGATTCTAACTTTGACAGGCATATTCCATCACACCCGGCAGCTTTCAAGATGTCATCGAGCTGCTGCTTCCGGAATTGAAAAAGCGTGGCATCTTCCATGATGATTACGAGGTCGATGGTGGCACATACCGCGAGAACCTCTACAAGAGGCCAGGCCAGTCTGGTCTACTGCCCGACCACCCCGCCGCACACTATAGATGGAGTGCCCCGGAAGAAGATTCTCTAGCGAACAACAACAAGCGTAAGCGTGAAGATAATGATACGAAGCCATAGACAACAAATGAAATAAAAATCTCAGCCTTTCCCATACAAAAACAAAAAGAGGTGCACACCAATCTAGAGGCTGACACAATGACTTCCCGAGCTGTCAGCACCCTCATATCATACTTTACACGGGATCGTTCGACATATACCAGTCCCCAGCCCCTGTTATCCATAAATGCATCTCTCGCTGCGGTAAAGGAGCCTCCATAGCCGCCGCCTTTGAGCGACGCTACGCTCTTATCATTCCCCAGAAATCCGGCGTCCCCGGCTCCAATTGTTGGCGCCTCGCAGCGGACCCGAATAAGAACGGACAGAGCGTCAAGGCGGCTGGTAATCTCGCCACTCTTGACTGCCTTTACCCTACCTTTGATGCGTTTACCCAGACCGTGAATACTCTGCCCTTCTACCACCATATAACTGCCGGTATGGTCGCGCCCCATGTCCTCTACGTTATTGATAATCTGGAATATGTCTGGCTCGGCCTGGAGAGCAATGTTGGCTGCATGGACGCTGGGTAGGAATTCTACCAGAGCTTGGATGCCACGTCTTTTATGGGTTACTCGCCCTCGAGAACATGCTCGGGCAGCATCAGCTTGAATTACAGACCATAGAATTCACTCTATACGGCAGCTAGATGTGATACGCATAGTGCGGACAGATTGAATTCAGACCGACACATATCAGTACGAGATATTCATATTATAAAGAGCAATTTAAAATGCCTCCCCCCTAGTGAGCCTTTCCTTCATCGCCTCGCACACCCTTCCTCTAGTAAATACAATGATAATCCCATATTTCGTCCCTGCCCACACGGAGATTCCTTCTCCATCGAAAACGTTACATCATTACCTATACTGGCACATCTCCCATCATAAAACCTGGCTAGGCTACCATCGCAGCCACCGGGTCTACCACCCAACGCCGTAAATCAAAACCATACACCTCCAACCCATAACCCCACGTAAAATAATACACCACTGACCATTCACCATGCGTACCCATCTCCCCCACCACCCTCATTCGTCCCATCCCAATCTTCATCCCCCTCCGGCTCACTGTCCAGGAAATCTGCCTCCCGAAACTGGTTCTCCGTTGGCCTCAGATTATCAATCTTGAAATCAACAACCTCGCACATCCCCTGAATCACCTCTGGCTTCGGCTTCTCCTTCTCCTTCTCCTTCCCACCGCCACCTCTCCTTCTGCGGTGCACTAGCGGCACGTCGTCCGAATCGGACGCTTCACTCAAGGAATGCGCGTCGCTCGTGAGAGACGGGAGACGCGAGGAGGGACTCGGCAGTTTGGGCCCGTGGAAGCCGGCGGTGCTACGGAGGGTGGCGATCTCGCGCTCAGCACGGCTGGATTTCGAACCCAATGCCGGTGATTGCTCTAAAGGCGGCGTGACTTCAGGTTCGGACGAGGATTCTCTGTAGCTCAGTCGTTCTAGGACTCGGCGGCGTTTTGGAGGGGGGTTGGCCGAGCGCAGAGTTCGGCTCTTGGGCTCTTCGTCCGCGTCAGCCTTTGTGGGGAGCCGGAATTTTCGGTTCGATCGAGATATTGGAACGTCATCGTCGCTCAGGTCTATGACTTCAGGATGGGGTTTGGGTGGCTCTGCCAATTGCTTCATATGCGCTGCATATGCGCCCATTGACCTGAGATGTGGATTAGGCGGTGTAGGCTTCCGTTTGAAAACACGTTCAAATGCCTTCTGCCACCTATCGCGGAACCCTCCGCGGTCTCGCCAGCTGATGGTATCCAATATGGCCTTGATAACCAGCGTGCGGAGGTGGGGAAGCGTTCCGGCATTATCAAGCAAGCTGCGGAAAAAAACCTCGGCAGCGTTGACGTCCCATTTCCGTAGTTGGATCAGTTCAAGCGTCTGGAGCGTCGTTGGCCATGTAGGCAACTCATTCTCGAGCAATAATTGGTCAAAGAATGGCTCCGAATCTTTGAAGGTCGCGTGGAGGTTGTAGTATGTGAGATTCATTTGCAGGCTGACTAGGTGCGGGCATGCACTTCCTAATATGGTAAGAAACGATAGGCTCAGCGATTGGTTATGGTTGAGAGTCAGAGTCTGAAGCTGTCTCCCATGCGTCACCAAAAATTCGGCCAGATCATCCGATGCAAGCTCGCTGCACGCAATAATGTCCAGGTGCTTCAGGTTGTTTGGAAGGCTAAGAAGTAGCTTGTGATTGAGCAGAGAGCTTGCTTCAAAAACCACATGTTCTAGAGTCGGAAGATATGACATTGCTTCGGCGAGTAGTTTCTCGTGCTCTGGCGCTACAAAGTCTGCAGTGATCTTCTTTGGGCGCACTGGGGTTTGGTAGTTGACGAATGCGACCTTGCGCAAACCGCTGAAACTTGGCGCCTGATGCAGATCGATGATTCTTCTCAAATCGGTATCAGGGTTGGGATGTTTGCTGACCATCCGTGAGCTCCAACGCCAGCTTTGAAGGCGAGTCGGTATGCCATCGACATTTTTGGCCAGGGCCTCGAAGAGTTGGGGCGGATAGTTCCATTTAATTGTTTCGTCTAGCTCTCGATATGGAGAGAGATCTTTCTGATGGTATATTTCAAGGTCGACAAGACGTGGGGTGTGGAAAACCAGCCCGTAAAGGTCAAGAACGCCAGAGCCGGTCAATGTATATGCTGCTGTTTGAAGAACCTCTATCTGTAGTTTCTCGACTTTCGAACGGTAATTGTATAGCATATGTGATTGGTCTGATTTTAGCAAGTCGCAAAAGCTGCAAGAAGTTAGCTATTATGCTCAGTTTTCCTTGGGGATTTAAGAATCATACGTGTGAGCTCGATCCATCGGCGTCAAACAAGGCGAGCGGTATAGTACAGTAAGGGCAGGCTCTGAGAACGAGCGACATAACTTAGAGGCCTGGAGCAGCCAGTTCCAATTAGCCGTTTGGTTAAAAGTACGTTCATCTACAAGCGGATAAGAGGCATAGTAGAAGATCTGAAGAAGGATTTGGTATGGTAGTGTCTGCCATTCAGGTATGACACCGGCGCTGTAGCGATCGACGTCGACCACGGGCTTCGGCTTTGGTATACTCTTCGTTATGGCTCGAGTTCGAGAGGCAGGTTGTAGACGGCGCTTCCTAGGAGACTGTTCATACAGTATTGGCTCGTCCGAGTCTGACTCGTCCCGCACTGGCCGCTGGCCGCGGGGTCTCGCAGACGACGCATCCGACGAGTTTTTCGCACGCTTTGGCGCCCGAGAAGGTTCGTAGTCAGCTTCTCCTTCTATATCGTCGGCGCTGTCCGATGAAGACTCGCGATAGCTAACGGGGTGCCTGGCATGCCTTGAGGACCGTGGGCTTGTCGATGTCGCGGATCGCGGCTGCCGCCTAGCCCTCTGCGCCATGGCGAGTTGCGTGTGCCTTGGGCTTGGTCGAAATGCAACTAATAATCTTGATTCAAGTCTCAAGCATCTTGAAATCGAACAGATTTGAGACAGAGCACGGGAACTGGCAAAGTTATATGTGTGGTGAGAGTTTGTGGTCCACGAAATGCGTGAGGGAGATTTGGGATGAAGTTGCGATAAGATTTAATGATCTTATCTTATCGTGGTCCGTCTGTTTGTCGTCATGGCTTCAATGACAAGAAACATTTCGTTTGTCACCTGACAGTCACCTGACAATCCTCAGAATACATGACGATACCGGGAGTCACAAAAGACTTGCAACGCGATTCGCACAAACCCGAAAAGAGGCAAGATGGGCCACCTTATCACCGTCGCGACATGTGTATGCTCCTCTCCTTGTTCCCGTTTGAAGATGCCAGCTTACACACCCTATGTAGAGTTTAAACCAGTGGGCGCTGGACTTCGAGGGCAACCTGCAGCGCATTATTGAAAGCATCAAGAAGGCGAAGCTTGCTGGTAGCAAGCTTAGAGTTGGCCCGGAGTTGGAAATCTGCGGCTATGGGTGCTTAGGTATGTGCTGTCTTTTTATCGCCGGGTTATTTCGCTGCATATGCATGCGCCTTGGATAGGAAACCAATTAACGCCCGCTTAGACCACTTCCTCGAAGATGACACGATCCTGCATTCATGGGAATGCCTGTCGGACATCATTGAGCATCCTGATTGCCAGGACATCCTTTTGGATGTCGGTATGCCAGTGAAGCACAAGGTATTTACAGTCGATTCTCCAACGATCTCCTTCCGCTTTTATGGACTCGTTTGCTTTTGAGACAAGGTTCTCATTTCGCAATTACTAACTCTCTGGTTATCTAGTCTGTTAGATACAATTGCCGGATTATCATCTACAACAAGAAAATTGTACGCAACTTCTTCTCGCTTTTGAACCTTTACTGACCCTGCGCCAGCTGCTCATTCGGCCGAAGTTGTCGTTGGCCAATGATGGCAACTACTATGAGATGCGATACGTATGTAGCTTTTCCGGTTTACGTCTTAGATGAGACTGACGGCCAAGACCGCAAAGAAAATGATGTTGACCCCCGTGTGCTAGTTTACCCCGTGGAAAGGGGTTCGAATCGTGGAAGACCATTATTTGCCTCGTTCAATCACTAAGATGTATGTTTCCCTTTAGTTTCCGACAAATTTATGCTAACTCAATGCTCTTTTAGAATGGGCCAGAAGACAGCGCCAATTGGGGTAGGGAATCCAGCAGTGGGCACCAAATGGGTTGACATGTGCTAACTCGAAACTATGTAGGACGCTCTGATTTCGACGTTGGACTCTGCCCTCGGATGCGAGACTTGTGAGGAGTTGGTAGGTATTTGCAGACGTATTTACTACGAGTGCGATGTTGACTTTTTGATAGTTTACGCCCCAAGCTCCTCACATTGCCATGGGGTTGGATGGCTGTGAAATATACACCAACTCCTCTGGAAGTCATCATGAACTACGAAAACTTCACACAAGGGTTGAGTTGATCGTCTCGGCGACCTTGAAGAGTGGTGGCATATATCTATACGCTAATCAACAAGGATGTACGTTCTATCTATCCCGGAACTTCATCTTATTATATTCTAACACTAACTGATAACTATAGGCGATGGAGATAGACTGTACTGTAAGTGTGCCTAAACTTTAGGCCGACCAACACTCATACCGTTTAGATGACGGCTGCGCCCTTATTGTCGTCAACGGAAAGGTTCTTGCTCAAGGCAGCCAATTCTCCTTGAACGACGTGGAAGTTATCACTGCCACTATAGACTTGGAAGAGGTCAGGTCGTACCGCGAACATAAGAGCCGAGCCATGCAAACTCGAGATCAACCAAAGTATGAACGTATCGAAGTGGAGAGTAAGACAACCCCCCCCCCAAAGCGACAAATGGGAGGTGCTAAGGCGATATGTAGTGTCCCTGTCCAGTGAAATTGACGAGATTGACCTTCTGCTCCATCCATCACCTTCTCGGCCAGTTGTGTACAATACTCCCGAGGAAGAAATTGCATATGGCCCCGCATGCTATCTGGTAAGTATTAACTACCCACCAAGGGATTTGACACATTGGCTAACTTAGGGCTCCTTTAGTTCGATTATCTCCGCAGATCGTAAGTCTTCCTAGAATTTATAGATTGCACATTAACTGACAGTCAACGTTATAGAAAACAAGCCGGATTTTTCCTACCACTTAGTGGTGGAATTGATTCTTGTGCAACAGCTGTTATCGGTATGTGATATTTGATTCCTGCAGATTCAGTTGGCGGCCAAACTATCCACTGATACAAGACTGACTACTGCGTTGTAGTCCATTCTATGACACGTTTAATCTACAAAACAATTGAGTCGAAAGAGAACCCCCAGGTCCTTATAGATCTACACCGCATTTGTGGCGAAAAGGAAGGGAGCACCTGGGAACCTAAAAGCCCACGAGAAATCGCCAATCGGATCTTTTGTGTACGAATCCCGGAATCCATTCTTACTTTACACAACAGCAACTAATTTACCGCAGACTGCTTATATGGGTATGGAGAAGAACAGTTCCCCGGAGACTCGAAAGAGAGCCGCAGATCTGGCGGAAGTTATTGGTGCAAACCACTTGGACTTTGAGTGCGTCCCATATTCCCAAACCCTGCTGTTGGCAACTATCGTTCGAGGACATGAGAACAAGCTTGCGTTGCGTTCGATATGCTAATTAGAGTTCGACAGCATCGATCCCGTATATGACGCACAAGTTAAGCTCCTTACCTCGACCACTGGCTTTGAGCCGAAGTTCAAGATGTATGGGGGCACAAAAGTGTCAAATCTTGCCTTGCAGTATGTCAGCTTTATTTTCTAGATGTTTTATCAATCAAAGAAAACCTCTCCTTCCCGAGATATGTATCTAACTTTTTTTCTAGAAATATACAGGCTCGCCTAAGAATGGTATGCAAATGCTCCTCGTGCCATTTATCTGCGATCTGCTTTCTAATACAGGAAATAGGTTAACGCCTATACTTTGGCACAACTGCTTCCGCAGATTAATGGCCGCCGCGAAGGGGCCCCCGGAAGTCTATTAGTGTTGGGAAGCGCCAACGTGGATGAACAAATTCGTGGATACTATACGTAAGTATAAACATCTTCTTCTAGGTTTATATCAGAGTCGCTAACAGCAAACCTCACAGGAAATACGATTGCTCATCAGCAGAGTAAGTGACTAATTAAGACTATTGAATCACATTATATCTAACAGTGTTGTGCTTCAGCATCAATCCAATCGGCGGCATCTCCAAGACGGATCTAAAAAGCTTCATTCATTGGGCTTCCCAGAAAGAGAACTTTGGGATTAGGCTCCTCCAGGAATTCTTAGATGCGCCGCCAACGGCTGAGCTGGAACCTTTAACCGAAGACTATGTTCAGGTAAGAGACCATATAATCAAATATGCAGCTTGCAGATTAGAATCAATGCTGACATCAAGCTACAGGAGGATGAGGCAGATATGGTAAGAAGCCTCACCCCCCTCCTCCAACAGGAAGTATTCTAACGATTAGCAGGGCATGACTTACAATGAGTTAAGCGTTTATGGTCGCCTAAGAAAGATTGAGTATGTCATTACCACACTGTTTATTACTTTATGGTAGCTAATAGTGTGCAGCAAACTCGGAGTCTACGGCATGTGGGAGAAGTTGCTTCACCTTTGGGGTGATACGCTTTCCCCACAGCAAATATACGAGAAAGTGCGATTCTTTTCATGGAATTATGCGGTACGTACGGAGAGAAGCCCGTTTCCCACTCCGGGCTCAAACTTCAAATAAGCAAAAACTAACTTGACCGTCTACAGATCAACCGCCACAAGATGACGACTGTAACACCAGCTTACCATATGGAGGCATATGGGGTTGATGATAACCGATTCGATATGAGTACGTATTATGAAGCATATCCGTTCCTACTCTTGAGGCATATCTCCGGAGAAATTATCCCAAGTCCCTTCTGGACGAAGTAATTGCTAACTCACTCCTTTCGGATAGGGCCATTCCTTTACCCTTCTTTCGAGTGGGCTTACAAGAAGATCGAGCGCAGTATCAAACAGATGGGCGTGGCAGGTACGAGGCCCGCTGGGACTAAGGATAAGGATACTTGATATAGTTAGGGATAGTTTATAGACATTGATGCTCATAGTAGCAGGTAACGAGCCATACTCATAACCCAATGACCAAGTAACTCTAGGTGTGGGGAAGATATGTCCATCATAACTATGACCCCGCAATTAGCTGCCGCTGCTGTCGAGCAGGGGTGGGTGATAAACTTCTAGCAAGCTCAGTCACTTAGTCAGCCAGTACGTGTGACGAAAATGTAGACTTCGTGCATGACGTGGCAAAATAGATACCAGAGCGATTCCATGAACAAAGATGTGGATGGCTAAATTGATTTTTAACTAAAGTTATTCTTTTACCGGCTCCGGGCATTAATAAGGTGTGTAAAGTGTGTTTCTAGAAGACTCGAGCTCGAAATAATCCGGCGTTGCAAAATCTCCATACTACATACAGCCCTGAGCTTCTGAAACGGAATACACTTTCCCCATCTGACATTTTAAATATATAACAAGATGAAGCCGAAGCTACAGTTTCTATCGCACCGTATTAAGTCGCTCCATGTCTCCTATTTGTCGCAACAAGGCTTGATGGAGGGTCGCAGCAAAACCATACGAGCGAAGATTTCAAGCTTAACTTTGACGTCGGTAGAGACCAAATCATCCAAGGTAGTTAACAACTTCTAAGCATTATTATTTTATTTAAACTTGGTGCATAATACTCAATTTGTATTATCCTACCCAGCCTTCTATTTTGTAGCTAATATAGTCGCATTAGGGCCTAGATAGCCTCCCCTGGGCAATTATACTCCAAATTATTTCCTATTTATCAGTAATCGACGTCTTCTCACTCAAGATGGCCGGAAGCAGCTGTATTCTCACAGCTATACATACAGCTCCACGGCTTCCACTCGTGAATTACCTCCTGCAGGTTGAGTTAATTCGGCGTCAGGACATGCCGGACAAGACGCTACTTGATATTGCAGCGATTATGGGCTACGATGCGCTTGTAACTGTGCTATTAAAACGTAAACCATCACCATCGGTCGACTCAATGTTATCTGCGATGGCGCATGCGTCAGCCTACGGCAACAACTCCATCGTCAAGTTATTACTACGTTCGAAGACGAAAATTCTGGATCCTCAGTTCACTTTCAGGAATAAAAGCCCCCTCGCAGAAGCCGCAAGAAGAGGTCATATGTCTACCGTCAAGCTACTGCTTGCTTCGGGTGTCAGTCTTGAAAAGTCGCAGTGGTGCTCAGATAGAATTGCAGTGATTGAAGCGGTGGAGGGTGGATATGAGGACATATTCAAACTCCTTCTCACGCAACAACCGATAGACTTTAAAACTTCGGTGCATGATTCAATTGCTCTACGTCTCGCTGCAAAGGCTGGTTACTATGACATTGTCGAGATGCTCCTGGGAAAAGAAGGCCATGGTGGACTCAACCATGAATCAGGGAAGAGACTCGCAGTACCCACCATAGATTCACAGGATGAAGACGGAAGAACGGCATTGCAATATGCCGTTATGGGTGGGCATGCCAAAATTGTCTCACTTTTGCTCAATTTCAAGGCCAACCTTGAAGTACGAAGTACCATGGAGCGTTTTATACCTTTACACGCCATATACAATGGGCCAGTATGGAGCTATTGCAAGAATTGGACGGCGCTTCATTTTGCAGTAGCGCATGGAAACACCGAGATCGCTGTCATATTGCTTCATCATGGAGCAAACGTAGATGCCGTGGACTCGCATGGCCAGACTTCCCTGCACCTCGCATCGACAAAGGGAACAATAGAGATGGTCCGTGTTCTTTTGGACCACAATTCCAAGCTGGAAGCAATAGATAACGTTGGTGCAAGAGCCTTGCACAAAGCTGCTGCAAGCGGCCACTTGGATATTGTTAGTTACCTTGCCGATCAAAATTGCAGCATGATCGCCTGTACTGTACGTTCAGAGACCCCTTTACACCTAGCTGTTAGGAACCAGCACACAGAGGTAGTTTCTTTCTTGATCGACCTTGGCCTTGATATAGATGCAGAAGACTCTAGCAGAAGGACACCTTTACACTTATCAGTTTGGAACGCTGACCTACCTACTACTGAACTGCTTCTATCATGGAACGCTTATTTGCAAGCTAAGGACATCGAGGGCAAAACACCGCTCCATTATGCGGCTCGGTACCGATCAAAGGTATATAATCTGTTATTGAGCCACGGGGCCAACCCTGACACAAGAGACCGACGGGGTGATACCCCTCAGTACTTGCTTGACCATAGTTAATATATGTAGCTATCCATCGTCCATTGTCACCTCTCGCAACAAGCCCTATTAGAACAGCGCGGTGACCCGGATATGCCTCAGTAATATCCACGGTTACAAGTTTTCAGCTAGAAACATCGCAAAGGTTACATGCCATTCGGAGGAGTAGCATGGTTTTTGAACCAGGAATTCTTCTCGGCCACGAGTGTTTTTGGACTTGAAGAGCTAAGCAAATGCTGGCCCCTTAGCCATAGGTACCGCACTACGAATCGCCTGCATCCCCGCGTATAACTTCAACCAACCCAACAGATGACATGCTAATTGTTATAGTCCAATGGTTTTATTTGTCGTTGCAACTGTCAGCCTCGAGGAGTTTCTCAGCCTCGGGAAGAAGGTGTAGTGCTTTCAGTTGAGAGGGATGTGGGGATGCCACTATTAACTCCGACCATCTAGGCTGACTAAGCGCATACATCAAGCCGAGGCCCAATCCCAATATCCGTGGTCCCCCCTCATTCGACATGACCTCCACCTGTAAAGATCACATTGAATATAGAGAAAATAAATCTTCAAAATGCCAGTTTGCACCGTCCTTCTTCTCTCTGTTGCAGTGCCAATTCCCCAATTCCTCTCCGCCGTTTCGTCGTCCTCCATCACCCCTCTCACGATAGCAAGGGTTGTGCGTTGGATCATCCTGCCAAATTCGACTTCCACAGATAAACTACTTGCGCAAAATATACATTGGGATCTGCTTCTCACCCTCCCCAATTCTGATCCTCTTCCTTCGGACCTACAGAGACTGGTCCAGCACCAATGGATTGTCCATGCTGGAGTGTATGCACCCTATCCCCTGCGACTCATGTTATGCTACTGTCTAAATACTAATTAAACCCTACAGCCCCTCTCGCCTTCTTCAAAACTTTGAGACCAAGAATGCCCAATTACTCCATCCTAAAAAGGGTAATGTGCCAGAGTTAACTGGGTCGTTGACCAATCCACGCACTGCAAGCTCTTCCCAGGATCTCGAGCTCAGCCCTGAATTGAAAGAGTGGATCTCTAAATTCGGCGATCAGGAAGGGAAAGGAGCGGTATCAATGCTTAACCTGCTTGCTTTTAAGGAGGGAAAAAAGGAGGAGTATCTGAAGTACGGCGCTGAGTTTGCGAAGTCCATAGGATCGCGAAGGGGCGGGACAGCAAAGATAGTGGGGACTGTGGTTCACCAGGACGGTGACAGCGGAGAGGGATGGGATGAGGTCGCCCTGGCGCACTACCCGAGCATTTGGCATTTTGCGGATATGCTGGCCAGCGAGGATTACCAGGTTGTCAATCGGAAGTATAGGGTGGGGAGCTTGAAGGATACGTTTATTTTGTGTACCACTGAGATTGGGGTTGAGAGAGAAGCGGACAAGCACCATGCGAAGCTGTAGTTTGACGTCGTAGAAGGGCATTCTAGTTCTTGAATAGCCTTCTCCAAGTATATATTGTAAGCAACAACCTTACTTTATAATCCGACACCAAGAGTGAAATCATCATTCATTCGTTAATTTATAAGTAAACCCAGATTATCCGTTAACATAAAATCCTTCGTTGGACAACCAAACTCCAATGAAAAACCAACAAGAACATCATTACGCATCTCCGACGCTAAGCCCATTGCTATGCTTTCGTTCTCCTCCTCAATTGCCAGTCTTATGATTATTCACCTTATTCTTACTCCATGTTTCGGATGGGCTTGGCGGTCCAGATATGGTATCAGCTGTAGAGTTGTTTCTACTGTGCCCTTTATGCCTCCCGACTAGTTTTTTAGCCCACAATTCGTCATGGTCTAATCTCATCTTCTTCAGTTCCTCCATTTCCTCCATCCCCCTTTGAACCATCTCGGAGTCCTCCGAAAGGCCGAGCCCATCGTGGATAATTGTAACCTCCGTATTTGATGCCTGCTGCTTGTCTTGGTCGGGCCAGCTTCCAGGGGGTCCAAGACCGACTTTCTGCACCTGGACCCGCTTTGTAGCCGTGATGATTGGAAACAATGTAAAGATTTTTGTTGAATTTCGCGGCCTCGATGTCCCCACCCCCTTGCTGCTACCGCCGTCTGCATATAAGGACTCATAATCAAGGGCCGCGACCTTCCAGTCATGTTTATTGTCCTGACTAAGTGTAGGATTGATATTGAATGTTAGTTCATCGACTTGGGCATAGTTCCAGAGGGAAATCGCTTGTTTGGCGATCTCGAGAAGGTCGGCCTTGAACTGAGGTAAATCAGACGTTTCCAGCAACGGGCCGAGGACCGATTGAACGACCTCTACAAGTTTGTATTCCCTGCTGCTGATGATAAATGCTGTGTCCTGCCCATTTAATGGACCCTGACGCAGTTGTGCATTAGTAACAGACATGGATTGAAGTGCACGTATTGTGACCGTTCTCTAGACATCTGCAGAACGACCGCTACTATTAGATATGTGTCTAGGTATGGCTACGGAGGCCCCTATTTCTCGAAGAAAATCCGATAACCGTGAGTCTGCCGCCGTTACATCAGAAGAATATGGTTGCCAGATAGTGTTGTATATAGCGCTTGATATTACTCGCTGGGCATGGGCAATTCTAAGCTGCTTCGATGTTTCGGAATTCGAGAAGGGGACGTCAGAAAATATTGGGTCTGTGGAGGGAATTACCCTAGGTAGATTTGCCATTTCCTGCACATGAGTCAGTTGGAATAATTAGGACAAATAGAAGGTGTTCCAACCTTATCGTTTAGCTCTCTGGCTAAATATTGGGAAGAGATGCTCTGTATTGCACGCGAAATATTGACGAATTCGCGCTGGCTTTTTTTGTTATGAGTTTTCCTCGCCTTACAATATCTCAGTTTGGGTTCGACTTACTAATATTCGAGAGATTCGCTGTTCAATGAAAATTCTTCCTTTAAATCCTTCAACTTCTCCTCAAGTTGCTCTTCGCCTATTCTGTACCCCTCCTTCGCTCTGTCGATATCCTTTAGTTTCTTAGCCTCATCCTTCAACTGTTGTCGTAGCTCGTCAGCCTGTGCGTTCAGTTTACTAATCGTCTCAAAGTCCTCCTTGGACTTTCCTTCCAGATTTCGAAGTTCTTCTTCCTGGTCATTCTTTCGCTTTTCCAGATCGGCTTCCACATCTTTCATCCTCGCCATATGCTTCTTATCTTGTTCTTTCACTCGCTGTGATACTGTTCTGGCAGCTTTAACTTTCAGTTCCTCTTCTTTTTCCTTCAAATCTTCAATGGCATTTATCCTTAGCTGATCAAACTCCATTTGTTTCTTGTCTAGCTTCTCCTTCTCTGCTGAAATGGCCTCAAGATCATCTGCAACAGCTTTATCTTTTTCAGAAGCCATCCGACTTAGGACTTCAAGGGCAGTCTTTTGCTCTGTTATCACTATGTCTTTTTCCTTGACTTCCTTCTCCAGGTTCTCGCATCTCTCTCGTACCTCAGGAATATGAGTAATATCGTCCGCATGTTGCATGCATGATGTGGTCATGCCTCGAATAGCCTCTTGAATATTTGATAACGTCTCAGATGCATCGCGAAGCTCTTGAGCCAGAGGGCCCAAATTTGCCTCAGGCTGGGCGACTGGAGGAGCATTGCTTGACTGGCGATTGGTACTGCTACTAGACTGGCTACCAGTACGTCCGTTGGTTTGCAGCTGCTCGCTGTCCGTATTTTGCGTGGTGCGCTTCGTACGTTGTTTGTTCTGTGAAGGGGACTATGCTCAAAGTTAATTACATAAATTTCTCAAAATGTCTTTGGAATTACGAATTCAATACCATTCTTGCAAGTGCGTCGTCTTGTTGGCTGCGGTTTTTACCAATTCCGATGGATTTTGAGATGCTCCGTTTCAAGCTGTTAATACCGGACGTCAATGTGGCTTCTCTTCGGGTTTTCTCTGTTCTAAGCACCCTGGCCGGATCTGGACTACGTGACATAAGTTGATACCTAGCAGTTGATGAACTACGAGCTTACTTGGTTGCAAGCAGGCATTCTTCTCAAGTAGAATTTTAAAATAGTGCTGCGCGACCAATGGTCAATTTGATCTCCTGGTGCAGTAAACGGGGCAGCAGCCCGTCTGATATTTAACGAGGTTGCCTGCCATACCTCTAAGGGCGAGTATCGCGACATTGTGCATCAATCCAGCCTTGTCTCCCCCCATTCAACTGTCCTTCGCAATTAATCGAGGCTTACAGGTTTCAGAACGTGTCTTTATGCGACTGGATAGACTATCATCGCCGAGTAATTCAGTGTCGCATTGCATTGTATTGGCGATACAAGATGGCTAAGTTGCCAACTCTTGCGCCTTGACCGGTGAAAACCATTCGGTATAGTGGTAATGATAGAACAAAAATATATTCGAGGGTGTACCATCGAGAAAATCTACTGGCTTCTCGTCGCACCATCACTGAGAGGTTCAATGTGGGGGTGGCGTCTGCCTAGACGCGCAAGTCTGATGGTCCAATAGCTTTGGTGATCTTTTAAGACTCTGGCCATGCAGTTGGGACTTGGCCCTACGTGTCCCAGCATGAACGGCAAGGCTCAACTGATCTATGCAGTAGCGAAATAAACTGAATCCAATAGAACAGTATTCTACAGATTTCGATATTCGGATGTCCAGAACCGGCGTGTCCATGCATGCGGGTGCGTGTAGCCGGGCGGCCCGCATTCTACCAATTGGCGCGGTGCGGGGCGACACTTGTTTGTCAAATACCTCCAATTGTACGGCCTTGTAGAAGCGTCGCCGAAGAGGTATTGTTTGCTTATTTCTAATAATCCCCTCATTTTTCAGATCCCGCTCACAAATCTCTACGTGTTTCCGCTACAGCTGCTGGAGCTACATATTCTGGAGCCGCAGCACATGCAGTTACATCCCAATGAAGTCCGGGAGCGCATGCGCTCCACAGGAATAGTCGGCGTATTGGCGCAGAGCGGGATACCCAGGCATCATCCCTTATTCGCTTTCGAATAGCACATTGCTGCTCACCGAGCCTCGTCTACCTCCTTCGGCTAACAGCAGATGAGGCTTTCACATCAGTCTCGACTGCATGCCAACAGGCATCACACAACAATCCTGAGGCTATTTGGCATGGATAAGATAGTTTAACACCAATGGGAGAATTGCCGGCCTTGTAACTGTAGAACTGAGTAAATAAATATGCACTGTCTGATATTTCTTGAAGTAATTGCAACCAATATGCTCCAATAAATCAAATCTAATTCTGGGACTTAAAAGTCGAGCAAATATCGCAAGACCAATCTAACGTGTCTGTATGTATGAAGCAGCCAGCTTTGCTTTGAACTGTAGCTGTTGAGAAACAGTTACTGATCATGGCATGAGACTGCCATCGTGTTCCCTTCGGCGCAGATGTGTGAACTCTCCGAGCAGATTTCACGCCCCCCATGCAGATGACCGCCATCAACCTCTCGTGCAAAGTGACTCTCTCACAATCAATGCCACCCTATCAGCAGAGTTACCAAAAGTAGAACCTCCAGGAGGGGGGGGAGAAACACGGCCAAGAGCCTCATATCCAGATCAGGTACCTTTCGGCATCGTTGTTGAACATACTCAGCATCAGAGCCTCCACTCCTCACCCCACCCGGGAAATCGAATCCACAGCAAACCGAATTGTCCCAATATCTCTCCCAACAACCGTACTCCTCCCACTCGACGGCGCAGTATCCTCTTTGATAGCAGGAATCACAGTCCCGCGATTTAGTACGGCCCCATGTGGTGCAGAGATGTCGCCCGAGCGGTTCTGCTCTCTGCGGTTGCGATTGCGGCGACGGATCTGGAAGGAGCGCGGCTCCTCGATATCTTCGATCTCGGACTCGCGCGTGGAGTCGAGGGCCTGGGAAATGGTGCGGGGGAGGTAAAAGCCCAGTTTTCCAAGGGGGATGCTGATTCCGTGGACGACCTAAAAGTGTTAATGAGGGTGATAAGGGGTGAGTGAGTGGATGGCAACTTACGATGCTGCAAATCACAAGGAACCAGACGACGACATCAAATGTTTCCGCAAGTGCTTCGGCGTCAGGTCTCTCGACATCACCAGTAGATAGATGGTGCAAAAATTCTCGACCAATATAGAGATAAAAAATGGCTGAGACGCCGATGGGCCCGAAGAAGCCGACGAAAACCGCCTGTCGCTTCTCATCAATCTGGTGGATGAATTTGTGCATGGCAAAGACTACTGGGAGACGTCTGAAAGCCAGTATCAATATCCCAAGGAAGATGAGACGGTACAGGGGAATGACGTTATTGTCAAGGAAAGATGCCCAAGGGCATGTAGCCCCGTACCACATGAATACCGACAAGTTGAGAAGCATGTCGATTGTAGGCTGTAGCGAGTCATCCAGAGTTTCTAGACGAAACCAATCGTCCCACGTGAATGCATTTCCAGCGATAAAGCACGCAAGGACATCGTCACTCCCTATCATCCCGCACGTCCCAAGAATAAACAGGGCAAGCGCTATGGCAAAGACAAGGAAGCTCTCGCGGTCGACGAACTTCCGCTCTTCTGCCCAGTGAAGCAGCTGATTTGCGGTCCATCCGACAACAGCGCCATATACGACGCTGAGGATAATTGTATAGGCCCAGGTCTCGTAAAACCACAGTCCCATCGCCTTTCCTGCGCCACCTGTCTGGCCGATACCGCCCTCACCAGTATACTTGATGAGATATAGCGCGAGAAATAAGAAAGGGTACCCAAGCCCATCATTCGCTCCTGACTCTGCAATAATGATCTTCTGCAGCTCCTTCGGAACATTCTTGTCCGCAAACTTGCCCTTGACAATGGAATTCGACAATACCGGATCTGTCGGCGTGACACACGCGCCCACCGCCAGTGCATGCAGAAATGGTATGTTGGGCACCATAGCCCAGATCAGCATACTGCTGCAAATCCACATGGTTGTCATAATAGGCCCGAGCAAAAGTGAGAGTGGTTTCCATTCTCGCTTCAGATAGCGGCTGGGCAGTTGCACGCCAGCGAGAACTAGCTGGACGCCCAGAACGAGGCGCGAGAAGGCGAGCGTAATCTGCTCGAGGGCAAGCTTATCGCCATTGGCATATTCTAGTGGTCTCACGAAGTTGGCAGCCGGAGGAGAGAAGATAACACCCGCGAGGAGGGATATCACTGATACAAGGTCATCGTTAGTGGGGGTGATGCATGTGACATTATTGGTTGGGCAGGCTCACAGGCTTCAGAGAGGTAGAATTTCTCCTTAAACAGGTACGAGACAAGCCCGAAGAGCGTGATAAAGCCACCAAGGACGGAACATACAACATTGAAGTTTGTGACGGCGAGTGTAGGCATGCCGGAAAGAGGTAGGAGGGGCTGAGGCTTATCGCGTTTCTGATCAGCGCAATCCCGAGGAATTGGCAGAGAGCAGATAAAGATGAAATAAATGTCAAAACATAGGGCAGTAAGTAATAATAAAGGGGGGTAGATTTTGATCTACGGGGATAGGTATTATTATTTGGTCAAGGGGGGATAAGCTGTGTGATGTTTAGACGAAAAATACTGGCGGTTGGCGGCTGGGGCATGGAAAATATAATCGCCAAGGCTCTAGCGTCTGGTCGTCATTGCTTGTTGCTTTTTGTAGGCGCCAAGACCAACGCGATAGCACGTGGAGCCCGGTTCATCCATGTCCAGGAAGCCGTCAACTCGACCCCCACCCTGACCCCCACCCTGACCTCTTCCCTCTCTGTCTGCCGCTATACCCCAGGTTTCCCCAAAGCTGCAGACGGCGACTATTAGATTAGATTAGGATTTAAAGGTAAGCACTTGCGAGAGCCTGCTACAGTCTACCATCGCCTACTACTGTGTCAAGGCCTTATTATCATGGAAAAGGACCGACATTTCTTCGCCGATCGCCCTTGCCGCGCCGACAGAAGGCCTGAACGACCCTAACCAAAGCCTAACCAACGCCTAGCTAACGCCTAGCTAGCGCCTAGCCATTCTTCAAACACCCTAGAACACCCTACATAATCACAACATAATCCCTATAATCCCTATAATCACAAATAATCCCTCTAGCGGGCCTGCGCTTCTGCAGTCATACACCTGGATGACGCCGGTAGTGTCGCGGTAGTCCATGATACCCCTACATAATGATGTACATACTCTATATTACTCTATTTCACACCGACGAAGCGCATATTCCCCCTCAATGTCCCCATTGTTCCAACTTTCCAAGCTTTTCTCCACCTTCCCTCATACTTTTGCATACTTTTGCATACTTTTGCATACTTTTGCATACTTTTGCATACTTTTGCATACTTTTGCATAGAACTAACACAGCCCGTTGACATAGAGAACTGTTGAATTCTATAACCTGTACCTGCACTTATAGGTTGTTTGTCATGTTTCACGATTCTTGGCTCCTGTGGTGAACGGCGCTTGGGGTCGTCCATTCAGGAGACCTTCACCGTGTTACGTCGACTACAACGTCGACTACAAATACACTTGACGCCGCCACAATCATGGCACACAACTTCAACTCTGCAGATCCAGCACCTGGATAAAGAGCTACGATCACTATGTTTTCCAACCGCCCTGCCTTCATAGCTCGATACCTCGCCGTCGCTGCGGCGATCTTCACCAGCGCGAACGCGAAGACAGCTGCGGAATGGCGCGAGACGTCAATCTACCAGGTCCTAACCGATCGATTTGCGACGACAGAGGGGTCATCGCCAGACTGTCAAATCAACAACTACTGCGGCGGGACGTGGAAGGGGATAGAGAATAAGCTCGATTACATCCAGGGTATGGGCTTTGATGCTATTTGGATATCTCCTGTGTAAGAGCCCCTTGGGACTCCGATACTAACCAACCATTTGCCAACAAGTCATAGAATTCATAATATCGAGGAGAATACCCGGTGGGGCCAAGCGTACCATGGGTGTGAGTAATCTTTCCCTTGTAGCCATCCCATGGAACGTTTCTGACCAGCATACCAGACTGGGGGGACGACCCATTCACTCTCAACCCCCACTTCGGGACTCCAGACGATCTGAAGAGCCTTTCCGACACTCTACACAGCCGCGGCATGTCCCTTATGATAGATGTCGTCGTCAACCATCTTGCCGCTAACCAATCCTCTGGCTCTGTGGACTACTCTGTCTTCCCAGCGCCGTTCAATGCCGCGTCCGCTTTCCACACCCCCTGCGGCATCGACTATGATAACCAAGGATCTATCGAAAACTGTTGGCTCGTAACTGATACTCCCTCCCTTCCTGACGTCAATTCCGAGAACGGAGATGTCTACACTGCGATGATAAACAGCGCCGCCGATCTTGTCAAAACCTATGGCATTGACGGCATCCGTCTCGACACCGCCAAACACGTCCCGAAAGAATACCTTGCTCAATTTCAGGAGGCAGTCGGCATCTATGTGACAGGGGAGGTGCTCGATGGGATCCCCGATTTTGTGGCAGGGTACGAAGGCCCTCTATCCAGCGTACTCAACTACCCGCTGTGGTACGCTCTGATCGAGTCGTTCATGGGCGGAGACTTCAGCCGTCTATCTACCATGATGAGCACTGAGGCGTCTCTCTTCACCGACATCAACGCGCTGGCGAATTTCCTCGATAACCATGACCAGCCGCGCTTTGCCAGCCGAGAGGGCAACGACGTGGTGAGGGATAGAAATGCGGCTACGTTTTTGATGTTCGCATCTGGCATCCCGGTGGTGTACTATGGGTTCGAGCACCGCTTTAGCGGTGCAGCAGACCCAGATAATCGCGAGGCGCTGTGGCCCAGCGGGTATAACACTGATGCGGAACTGTATAAGCATATTTCACTGCTACACCAGATTAGAGACCTTGCTTCGGACATTGGGGGCAAGGCGGATTATTTTGCGTGGGGCGCCGAGGCAGTTGGGACGTCGTCTCAGTATTTAGCGATGAAGAGGGGACCGGTGCTGGTTGTAGTGTCGAACGTAGGAGAACAGGGCACTACCGACGGATTCAGCGTCCCAGCGTCTCAGTTCGATCCCGGGGATGTAGTTGTCGACCTCCTTACCTGCACAACGGCAACAGTCGGTGACGGAGGTGCATTTGAGAGTGCGGCAAACAATGGCGAATCCAGAGTATGGATACGGACCCAGGATAAGGGCAGCTATTGCCCTTGAGATGTCAAAATTGCTTGCCATAAGGTAGATGAAACCGCCACCTCTTTACGGTTACTGGCAAGTGATTTCAATGCCCAGGAACTTTACTTACGTGTATATATTTATTGTCCTCACGCTACTGTCAGGCCACAGAGCTAAATAGTATGTATGGGTTATAGATGTAAATAGTATGCTCAGGTAGCATGAAATATCATCAATCGCTAAATAACATGTATTGCTACGGACAAGTACGCCCATGCAAAGTACAGAAAATAAACATGACAAATGCCACGTATAAATCACAATACATAACGGAAGCTTGTAATCGTGCGGTCGGTCTGGTTGGATAACTCGTCGGCGAGTTCCTGGTCAGACTCGATTGTGTTTTCAGAACCATATAGCTCATCCCTCCGCTTATTCTCAAAACGGTAATACAGATACAGGCAAGTAAGGAGGGCAATGCTGAAAGAGTATCCCGCGAGTGCCGACGTGATT
This sequence comes from Pseudogymnoascus sp. SDFLT0511, assembly GCA_030180035.1. Classification (NCBI taxonomy): domain Eukaryota; kingdom Fungi; phylum Ascomycota; class Leotiomycetes; order Thelebolales; family Thelebolaceae; genus Pseudogymnoascus; species Pseudogymnoascus sp. SDFLT0511. Next base: position 77,052 of record JASCQD010000005.1, on the reverse strand, counting down.
CCCATCTGCTTTTGTTAGCAATCGAAAAAAACTAGGGATGGGACGAGACGGACCTTGTATACCGGTGATTCGGAGGTGAGGAAGAACTGTGGGCCGACAATGTTGCCAACGCAGTAACCTACGAAGAGCAATGAGCTCACTATACTCCTCTTCGTGAATCCCGCCACGTTTGACGTGATAAGGCTCAGGGAGATGGGAATATTCATCGCGAAGACAATGGAAAACACAAGGCCCGTCATACGCCCGGCTTGGCTATCTAGGCAATACACGAGCACCATTCCGACCATGGAGACCACCGTGTTAAAGATCATTAGCAACACGCGGGCGTTGCGAAGGTATGAGGCGAGGAAGCTTGTGATGACTAGGAAGACGATTTCGGCGCCTCCGCCAGGCAGACCCAGAAGGATCGATTTGAGGGTGCTGAAGCCCATTCCTTGGATAATGAGGGGTTGGAACTAGTTGGCGTATGTCAGTTCTATGTTCTACGCCTCGTTGCACTGAGAGTTTAACTTACAGTTGTCAAAGCACCGTTTGGGAGATTGATGCAAAATATGTACAGTACGAGCAACCAAGTTTGGGGGTCGCGAAGAGCTTCCCAAAGCTGTGGCCACTTGAAATCACCGTTATCCATGATACCAGTCTTGTTCTTCAGCGTGCGGGCCAATGCAATGAGGCGCTCCTCGGGCTTCAGGAACCAGGCAGTCGATACAGAGTCTGGCAGCGTGAAATACATGAACACACCATACGCGACAGTAACCGCCCCTTCAATTAGAAATAGAAGCTTCCAATGAGGGATAGGTGGATTCGGGATGAGTAGAATGCCATATGAGACGAGTCCAGTCAGGATCAGTGCAACGCAGTTGCCTAAGAACCAACCAGCCTGGCGGATGGGTTGCTCCTTGCGTAGATAAAACATGCCAGTGATGAGGGAGAAGCCTGGAGCTATAGCTGCTTCCGCGACGCCGAGGAAAAATCGCTGTGCCATCAGCCCGCCGAATGATGTGCAGCCGGCCGTGGTCATCAATATAGTACCCCATAAGACAACAGCTATGGAGAGATACCTTCCGATCGGAAAGCGGACAACGAGGTATGCGCTCGGGAAGCTGAATACCATGTACCCAAAATAGAAAATACCAGAGCACCATGCAAGATCAGAGCCTTGCAGATGCTATTCGCCGAGGTCAGGACGTTAGCCTAGTTTATAAACACGTATCATCTCGAGTTTTTGGAGGAACTCACAATTCCTGTTACTGGGTCAAGGATACCAAGCAGCGTAGAGGCAGCCAAAGCACCCTTGTCGAGGAATTGAAGCATATAACAGAACCCCATGACAGGTAGTAAGCTGGACTTCGGTTAATGGAGGCAAGTTCGGCATGGGGCGACGATGGGGCACCCACAACATATCAATCTTTCGCAGTACTTTACGATCCTGTTCGTCCGTCACCTCAACATTGGCGACATCTTCAATCTCGGTCTTGAACGGCCCCGTACTCTTCGACACCGAGTCTCTCCTTGTGGCGGAAACCGGTTGGCCATCGGGACCTGGATGGGCGTCGACATTCTTCTCCGTCATAATGTCAAATTGTAGAGAGATAATTTCTGTGGAAGAGTATCACAGAAGCTGAAGGCTGTCACGTTCGAATATTCGGTTGTCGGAATCCCTTTATAATCGACCTACCTGTGGGCTTCCAAGACTCCCCTTATCTTGCGAGACTACTTCATGGCGCAGCCTTTCCCCACACTGGGCCTTATTTCCCCAGATTCTAGGTGGAGTAGCAAGTAACTGATTGGATATAGGATCCATAACGACGGACTAATTCCGAGATATGAAAATATGGGGAAGATACACAAAACCCACTCTGGTTGATATGACCTCCATTTAAGAGGGTTGAGGCGATTGATAGACAACTAACTAACCAGACCAAGGCTGTTAGCGTTAGCCGCATCCCACTCCCGTTTTTAGCGCGTTCACAGGAGGCGGCATCGGAAAATTAGCCAACCAATTAGCGCCAGGGGTGGGCTCGTCGGCAATATAGGAACCAATGGCCTTCGCGACGGTCACAGAGCCCCAAATCTCGGCCCACCGTGTCGGCAATTGGCCTCAATCCGTAATCAAAATAGCTTCAAATATGGCAGTTGGCGACGGCAATGTATGGGGAGCTTATCTCAACAATATCTATCTCGAGCATATCTCCACTCTCTCGTCGGCAAAATAGTGCGGAACCCACTTTCTGTCCGGCGATATGGAGTTAACAGCATCCCCACGTTCGGGAGCGGTGCCGCAATACCGACATAGGCGTATAAGAAGAGAGGTTGATGGCTCACAACTCTGATAACCTACCACAGCAATCTTCGTGACGTCAAAATACACGGATTATTAGACTATCTAAGATCTTCTCGTCGGATTTCTAATCATAAAGAATCATGGGTGGCGATACGAGTGCTTTTGCAGGCGATATCAAGGTTGAAGTCGACGCGGCAATCGATGGCCTAAACCAGAGACTGCGGGAAGTTAACAGAAAGGTATGATGTTCGGGGGTGTATCTCCTATCTCTCGGCCTAATCTACATTCTAACCTCTTTTAGATTTGGGAGAACCCTGAGCTTGGCGAGCATGAGTTCATGGCCCACGAAACCCTGTGTTCCTTCTTGGAGGAACAAGGCTATGCAGTTACACGCTCAGCATACGGCAGGCCCACGGCGTTTGAAGTCCTCTCTGGCTCAGGAGGTCGTCTTGTCAATTTCAATGCCGAATATGACTGCCTCCCAGGAATTGGCCATGCATGCGGCCACAATCTTATCGCCACTAGCTCGATCACAGCTTTCTTAGGTCTCTCTATGTCACTGAAGAAGCTCGGTGTCCCTGGTAGGGTACAGCTGCTTGGCACCCCTGACGAGGAGGGTTCAGGTGGGAAGATTAAACTGCTGGATGCAGGAGCTTACAAAGGTGTCGATGCCTCCCTAATGGCGTACGTATTCCTCCTTCGCACCCAAACTTATTTCTCTTATTTGAGCTCTTAATAACTCCCTACGTACAGTCATCCTATTGCGGGCGATATTACTGGCAGTGGCGGTGAAAACGCAATCAGTGACGGTGTAGCTGGCATCCGTATGATTGCCCGCCAGTACCTCAGTGCTGAGTACCGTGGAAAGAATGCCCACGCTGGCGGCAACCCATGGAAGGGTGTCAATGCCCTTGACTCCGCAGTTTCTGCATATAACAGCATCTCGCTACTGCGCCAACAGATGGAGCCGGACGAACGTATTCACAATGTGCTACTTGAGTCAGAGAAGACGGTGAATGTAATCCCAGCTTATGCCAAAGCAGCTTACCAGGCGCGTAGCCCACGTTTGGCAGGTGTGAAGGCGTTGACGGCGAGGGTGGTTAACTGTATCAATGCTGCTGCATTGGCAACTGGTACGGATGTCGAGATTAAATAGTAGGTTTCCCTACATCTAGATGCGGCACACCCGTGAATCAGCGCTAACATTGGGCATTATAGCGGGGCTTTGTACGCCGACGTCGTCATAAACGAGACCATCTGCGGTCTTTACACGTCCCACACTGCACGATACGGACACCAAGTGACTAAAATTTCGCCAATAATCGTGACGGGCTCGACAGACCAAGGTGTGTATTCCATCTTTTGCGAGTGTCGTACCCAAATTGATAATATACTGACTGCGATCTCTCAACCACAGGCAACGTCAGTCAAGTCATGCCCTCGCTCCATACTATGTTCAGCATCCCCACGGAAGGCGGGGTTGGCCCACATAATGCTGGTTTTGCAAAGGGTGCGGGGACCGACGTCGCTCATGACAAGGCGATTATAGTGGGGAAAACGATGGCGTTGGTTGGGTTTGATATCCTCACGAAAGACGATGTCTATACAAGCATGAAAGCCGATTGGGAAAAGGCAATGGCTGCATGATGCCTACCGATACATTATTAAACTGCCATATTTAGTGTTTATATCCCTCATGAATTATTATTATTGTAGTAGGCGTATCTACCGTAAAGTGCGAGAAAAAAAAACATATCCTCCAGGTGGGTTATCTTAGTCGAGTTTTGATTATTTGAAGGTAGGTGAAAACCTAAGTCGTGCAAGTTTCTATATACTCTATTGAAAGTTGCCATTCTAGAGCCAACTACGACCGTATTCCACGGCGCACGCTATCTTTCCTCAACACCTCAACACCGTGGAGTAAGATTAAGTAGACCAACCACATAGTCCAGGTTCATATATTGTATATACGAGCAAACAGTCGCCTCTGTCATCGAACTTTATTTGGGCATCATTTAGCCAATGGCTAGTCTAAAGCTTACCGCGCTAGAACTCATCTCTTCGGCGCGTCTCGAGCCAACGGAACACCTTCTTTTGAAGCACTTCGTAGAAGGTGCTGTCGATCCAGACCGAGCTGGACGCTACCTCCTTTCGACCGTCGACAAGAGCCCCAACCAAGATGTAGAAAGCTGCCTGCGGTGCTTCAAGAAGGACTGGAGGGACTTAGTGACGACATGTAAGTCTAATGCGATTGTTCTATTTTCTAGACTAACGCTGTGTAGTAACAATCTTTGATCCAGTTCCCGCGCGCCTTGACGAGTTGGTTCGCCGTCGAGATGGACCATGTTGCGCTATCAGCAGCATGGACCCGCATCCGCCTAATAAAGACCCAGTGTTAATGTCTGAGTCCGCATATATTATTCCTCCCTCGATATTTCCTGACCTTGACTTGGCTAAAGAGGTAAGATGTGTAATCTCTAACCAATTGGTCTTTTTATCTTACGGTTTTTACCAGGGGCGGATATATACAATACTTGATGCCTTTCTGTCGCCTGTGCACATAGCAAGATTAAGAGCTCTTCTCCAGACTCATAGCGATAATGATGGGGGTGTCCTTCGGAATTTGTGGTTGCTCTCACCAAGTATTCACAAAGCGTTTCGAGGCGGGCAAGTTAACGTTCAAGCACGTGGGTTAACATCGAAGAGCCCCGAGGATGAGCTAGAGGGAGCAGATAGCGCACCTGAAGTAAGTCCTAGTATGTTATAACTCAATAACACACTGCTAACTACATCGTTTGCAGTTTGTAATGCGTACATTATACCCTGAGGAGCCATCTGATCTCCTCCTTGGAAACGGAACATACTTCCAGAACTCGAGACAAAACTTCACATGTTCGACTATCAAATCGGAAGGTCTTAATCCACGAAGTAGATTCCTTTTTTGCTATTCATTACAGGTTCTCTGCTGCTCTGCACTTGTTTTATATAGAGGATAAAATTGCCCGAGGCCGGCCCCAGCATCGATTAGGTTCGAATCCCATATCTATAACATGGTGATCTAAACTAACCACCACAAGTTGGCGTTGGCTTTCTCGACAACAGTCTTTATCGGTTCAGCGCACTCTCCCGAAGGATATTCTATTGCACATGGCTCTATGTACCAAAATGGGCGCGCATGCGGTGCTATCGCCTCCTAGTAAGAGCTGGGCGCTGGCTTTATGGAGCTAGCTCCTGGCAAGATGTTCAGCGAGTGCCCTTTGGGTTGGTTATCAAGGACTGTCTACGGTCATATGAGAACGAAGTTAATGCACTTCGACTCGTTGCGCAGTATACATCAATTCCAGCACCGCGGATAGTTGACACAGGAGAGTACCGCGACAAGAAATATCTAGTTATGTCACGTCTACCGGGACAGATGCTAGGCGATGTACTCCATCTCATGTCATACGAGGAGCGAGATCGCTTTGCCGACAGACTAGCAGAGTGTGTCGAACAAATTAGACCAATTCCTAATTCTACGCCATACCTTCTCTGTGATACCCTTGGCGGCCCGCTAAGTGATCATCGGATACCCGACACATCTGGTGGGCCCTTCAACACCGAGGAGGACTTCAATGACCATCTCACAAGTCATATGGGCTGCACTGCAGCTGCTTTTTTTGGCGGGCGAAATTCTTACCCTCAAAACCACAGTATATATTTTACGCACTCCGACTTCCACCGGACTAATCTATTAGTTGACCAGGGGCAACTTAGCGGTATTATTGACTGGGAATGCGCCGGTTATAAGCCAGAGTACTGGGAGTATACCAAGGCTGTGTGGACAAGCTTGGGGGACCCCAACTTAGAAGCCCTATTCCACCGCGCATTTGCTCAGCTGGGTAATTACGACGCTGAACTCGCCGCGGAAAGGAAGTTGTGGAGATATACCCCTTTTGGTGTTTGAATTGATACAGGGCTACTAGATATGTGGATTGGGTTATTTGTAGTTCTTGGCAACAGCCACTATTGTATGGTGGGCAGAATAGAACAATCTAGTGCTTCCACAGAAAGCGCCTTCGCCCTGCGGGCTCAAGTTTCAGGATATCCGGGCCGTTCAAGCGCTGTTTTGCGGCCCGGCGTCCTTTGGCGGCCACGGTGAACAGGGCAAGCTATGTTGGCGTGCAGCCATCATTACCCAACATCCAAGCAACAGGCTACTTGGAGCTAAGGTGACATGGGAGCGGACATTGCACATACAAAGTACCCAACTTACAACTGTCCCCGCTATACTAACTGCCGAGCACTATATGGTAGTGGAGTCAACGTAAATCTCGGCAGTGGCTCGCGCGCGCTTGTGAATGAGAATAGAATCTCTTCATACTAAAAGCTTCCTCTTCGACGATCGATCCAAATTTAGATAGCTGGTTCCGGATGTCAGCCGTTTGCTATCTAACCTACACTGTTATTGACGGAGGTCTATTCTCCGCGAATTATTGTCGCCAGGACGCCAATCTTCATGGCATATGGCTTAGAATGGCTTAGTGTCGTACATCCACGTGGAAATTATATTAATTCTCCACTATAATTGGTCGTTTTCCCACTAACCCCGCACTTCCAAGCGCAGCCCCCACATAGGCCTAGATGTGTGGCGGCATCCACGCTTCAATTGAGAGATGGGGTCAGACGTCCGAAAGGACTGTCGTAAGCTCTTCAGCGCATTTCCCCTTGTAGACTCCAGTTGGCGTTCCATGATTCATAAATAATTATATTCTTTGTAGCTATTCATTGTAATAGTTACTTATATTTCATAAATCAATATAAATGATAAATAAATTGACCTTGCTATTAAAGAATCGAAAACGTTTTCAAATTAGCACAACGATAAGGGCCTAAATTTGTATCTCTATTCTAATAAATACAAATGATAGATTATAATGGCCAGGGACATTAAAAGCTACTTGCTTAAGCAAGCAGCTTGAGGGAGGCTGTGCTATCTTTGTATAGAAGTCGGATCGACGGCCAGTTCCTCTGTCCTCAGCCGGTACTCACCAGACCCCAAGGTACACGTCTTAATATCTACGGCACCATCAGCGACGCCATCAAGAACCTTGCACCTGCCAGTTGGAAAAATGGGACGATATTCCGGTGATGTGCTTTGCTGAGCAGCCACAGAGCTAGTGACGGGAACAAATCATATCGGGTGACGAATCTCCATATGGCTGTACTTCGCGGGCCTCCGCCCTCCGTGCGCTTGGCCGACATAACACACACACGAATAGGATGCGAGGACTAAATTGTCAGCTACATCAATAACAGGCATGCTCCTCCTAAATGTGAATAAGAAGGGAGACTTTCCCCTTTTCGGGGCTGCAATCGTAACACTACACACCAATGCTTTAAGCTGCAACTTACCTTTTGACTGTGATAGCAATAATACAGCCTATTTGGCACCCGCAAGATGGCTGACCTTCCGGAGAAGAATCAAGGTGACAAGGTTGCCCACGAAGAAGAGGACCATACTTTGGAAAAGCACAATGTTGTTAGGACAAAAGTCGTCATTGGCGATGAATCCTTCCAGCAGGCAATGCTAAAGGAGCCACCCAATTCCTGGAATGCCGTTGCGATGCAGCTCTATCTGATCTCTGTCGTCGGGTTTTTCTGCTCCACTTCCAATGGGTACGATTCTTCGCTTTTCGGAAATTTGCTCAACAACAAAGCCTTCAAGGAGTTCTTCCACGTCAAAAACGTGGGTATATGGGCTGGGATTGTCACATCTATGAATCAGATTGGTGGTGTTGCTGCTCTCCCATTCGTTGGCCCTGCCAATGATACCTTTGGGAGGAGATATGGTATGATTATTGGCGGTGTTGTCAGTAAGTATTTCGTCGTATAGTTCTTCTCGTCAGACCGACGAGGTATACACCGAGGATTACTTTCAATCCTCCCATTCCCGAATATGTCCACAAGCCAGCTCGCTGTAATATCAGCCAGGAGGCAAGGTGGCATGACACTAACTTTGCCCAAGTTACACTCGGTGTAATTCTCCAAGGAACTTGCGTTGCAAATCGCAGCATCGGCCAATTCATGGGTGGACGGTTCTTTATGGGCATGGGTATTACCCTCATTTCTTCGGCTGGACCTTGTTACGTGATCGAAGTGTCTCATCCGGCTTATCGTGGTGTGGTGGTTGCACTATACAATGTATTTTGGTTAGTATCTCTTGCAATGCCTTGTGAACAGACACTGATCCAACAGGCCGGTTGGTGCAATCGTGGCAAGTGGCGCAAGTCGTGGGTGCCTCAACTTACCCTCACCAACCACATGGACCATCCCCGTTTGGCTTCAAATGTTATTTCCTGGCCTAGTCGTTATCTGTGCCCTGTTCATCCCGGAATCCCCTCGCTGGCTATATACGAATGGGAAGATCGACCAAGCCAGGGCGTTCTTGGTGAAGTACCATGGAAATGGGAACCCCAATAGCGAGTGGGTTACGCTTCAAATGAACGAATACGAGCAATACCTGGAGCTACAGGGCGCGGATAAGCGCTGGTGGGATTATCGCGCATTGTTCAAGGACAGACCTTCCCGATATCGCCTCATGACAAACTGTCTTACAGCTCTCTTTGGCCAGTGGGCTGGAAATGGTACGCCCCAGCACTTCTTTCACACTAAAAAATCGAAAGGTTATAGCACTAACTCGATTTATTAGGTGTTGTTTCGTACTTCTTGAGTGGCGTCCTCGACACAGCAGGCATTACAGACTCAATCACACAGGCAAACCTCTTCGTTGCCATGAACGCTGTTCAGATCGTAATCTCAACCCTAGGAAGCTTGTTTGTCGACAAAATTGGACGTCGCCCTATGCTCTTCTGGGTCAACGTCGGATGCTGTATTTGCTGGATCGGCGTTTCTGCGGCTGCGGGTATTCAGGAGAAGACGGGATCCAAAGCATCCAGTGGCGCCACAGTCGCCATGATTTACATTTTTCAGGCCGTATATTCCTTTGGATGGACCCCGCTACAAGCCCTGTACCCTGTTGAAGTGCTGTCGTTTGAGATGCGCGCAAAGGGAATGGCGTTTTCGAGCTTATTTGTCAATATTGGTATGTCCAGCTTCGTTTCTTCTAGTTGCACGAGTAATAGTGCTAAATGAACACAGGGACTCTTATCAACCAATTCGGGTTTCCTGTTGCCTTGGAGAATATTAAGTGGAAGACTTATCTCGTGTTCATGGTGTGGTGTGCAATCCAGTCTGGCATTATATGGGTCATTATGCCCGAGACAAAGAACCGAACGGTAAGTACACGCCTTGTATGTATTCTAATAGCGATAAATACTAACAAAAGATATAGCTTGAGGAGCTCGATGACATTTTCCGCGCTAAGAACCCTCGCAAGGCGTCAGTGGAGAAGAAGACGCTCGAGTTGGATGCGAATGCAAACATTATTGCTGTTGGGCGAGAACATGAAGTGGATTAGGTGTCGACTTGACTTACCTATTATCCCTTCTACACACTCATTTTAATATAGGCTGCGGTATCTTTGATTCGTTTTGAGGATTTTGATTACTGTTGTTGTGAAGCTTGTGATGATGGTGAGGGTATTTGGTCAAAAGGAGGCATCGTGAGGATATACTCCAACTCTCTGCCATCGCCTAGTTTTGCGATACGTTTCATATCCTTTCTTTAATTACTATGCCGTTATCTTTAGGTAAACAACAACTCTTCAACCGCCGTTTGTGAGGTTTAAAGAATGTTGTGTATGAGTGTATGTGTCATTTATGAATTACTGTCTATGCTTAAAGGATATGTGTAACTTAACAGTGACCTCGGAAAGAGTTTTGCGTCCGACCAGCCCGATCGTTCGGAGTTGATAGTGGGGATTGAGACTCGACATGGGGTTCGCTCTAAGAGTGGTTCGATGAACGACTAATTGGATTGACATGAACTGATATAAATTGGTATGGGAAGACTAGCTGCAGTAGTCTTCAATTTGATTATATTGGCAAATATACAACGTATTTGCTAGTTGGCAGCAGTTTCTTCTCAACTTTCTGTCTACATTGTTTCTCCTAAAGCTTCGCACCCCTTTCTACAATATTACTACCCCAACCTCGTCATGGCTTCATACTTGCCCGGCAACCAGAGTTACTCCAACAAAGATGCACCACCGAGTTGTTACTCTAGAAACACGTCAGAGGAGGACAATGGCATAGAACTCCTAGACCTAGATTTGAAAGCTGGGCACGCTGAAGTGTCGGTTAGGTGTGGTGGCTATTATAGCCCCCTTGATTTACTGTGTTGTGAGAGTAGCACAAGGGAAGACCATTGTCTAAGTTCTCAGAATGTTTCAACTACGGAAGGGGCCAGAACACCGTGGCATCCGAGACATTGTTTTGGGTTTTGATTAACATAATACGTTTAAATCTCCTGTAGTAAGTGCTAGACCATGTCGCGCAAACCGCCGTTGATTTATCTGCCATAGCTGTGATTCAATTCACGGTGACTGCTGATCCACGAAGAAGAGAGAAAAGACCGTGTACAAACTTAATAATTGATTGCATGACCTCGTTATACTGTGTACATAAACGGCTCATTTTGTTTTGGCTGTGAGTCTCACTGTCTATGCCCCCATATCTCCCATTTTTATTTTCTCACCACCAGCGTTTTCCTTTTTCACTTTCACGCTGAGCCACTCTACAGCCAGCGCCGGGAGGAGAGCAATACCAGATGTCACAGCGACGACAAAGAAAGTGGTAACTACAGCACCATTGAATGCTCTGAGCACAGAATCCATCTGCGATGGTGGCACGATCTTCCTCAAATCTGTTGCTCCAGCACCTACGACCGCCCTGATGTCCACCCCTGGAATAGTTAACAAATTACCCACGAGCCGGTTCTGAAATATGCTCTGTGCGATTGGGATAAAGAGGGCCCCCGACAACTGCTGTGCAAACATCATTAGAGCTGAGCCAATCGCAATATCCTTGCGTGATAATACTCTCTGCGCAGCCACACTTGGCTGCTGCATGCAAATCCCACAGCCTAAACCGAAGATGATCTGGTAACCGATCCACTGGCTAGCCGGAGTATTCACATGGAAGGTAGTAAGTAATCCAGCACCGACGGCCATTATGGGTGGACCAACAAGCATAAACGGAGCATAATAACCAAAGCGGGAGACGGCACCGCCCCCTATAACAGTCCCAAATGAGGTTGCGAAGAGGAGCGGGATGATGTTAATGCCAGACTGGACGGCACTGACCCCCTTGACAGACTGAAAGCAGATGGCGAGGTAGAGCACGCACACAATCAGGCTGGCGCCGACGCAAAGGGAAAAGCAGAAGCCAGCGGCCACGCTGCGCTTCTTGATGATACGCGGGGGTACCGTAGCGCCGTCTTGGAGCCATATTTGGATGCAAACGAATGCTATAATCAAGATAGCCCCAACGACGAAGAGAGTGATGATCACGCCATCATTCCATGGATAGTGATTGCCACCCCATTCCAAGGCAAGCAAGATGCAGCAAACCCCAGGAATGAAACAGACTGTGCCCAGTGGATCCAGCTGCCAGAACTTCTTCTTCAAGCTTGTTTCCGCCGCAATGGGTGCGGGCATCTTCAGGACAATTGCCAAAACGCACATGGCAATGCCGCCAATTGCTGTGAATGGTAAGCTTTTTTTTCGGGGGGAACTGTAACTTTACACGGGATACGAACGGAGATTCACATAGAAACACCATCGCCAACTAACTCCATCGGTCAAGGCGCCACCAAGCAACGGTCCGATGATAGATGCGAAAGCAAAAACGGACCCAAATGCCCCCATCGCCATAGGGCGCTTCTGGAGTGGGAGCACGTGCTGCACACCCACGACACACCCAGTGTAAATTCCGGCTGCGCCGACCCCAGCAACGGCGCGTCCTATGATCAATGTGAGCGAGCTGGGTGCGACGCCACATATCAGGCTCCCGATTTCGAACAGACCCATGGCACCCAGCAGCAGCCACTTTGGTGAGTAAAAGGTGTAGATCTTGCCAAAGAGAAGAATGGGTGCGGATCCTGCTAACATGAAGGCGCTGGCATACCAGCCAACGTCGTCGAGTGAGCCGAATTCGTCTGTAATTTTTGGTATGGCAGTGGCTATGATCATTCTGTCCTGTAAAGGGTTACCATCAGAGAGCACCAGTTAAAAACGGCGGTGAAACTAACTAGCGCGACGAGAAACATAGATATTAGGAGAGATACCATGATGAGAATAACCTGGCTCGTTGGAGGGTATACTCTATCTTTGTCTTCGGCCAACGCGGCGTCCATTGGGTCAGATAGAGGCAGACAGTCAGAGCTGCTACCTGTACACATATCAACACGATCACATTCGGAGATACTATCGCGCACGGCATAACCTGCACCAGTTGCGGTGTTCCCAGGGCATTTGTCCATTCCGTCACGCGTTTCGTATCTTGGGCCAGCCATGGAGTTCTCGGGGGATTTCTCTATGCTTTCACGCGTCTGGTGTCCTGCACCAGTCATGCCGTTCTCCGGGAATTTGTCCATTCCTATGATGGTTTATTGCGGGCTGGTCATACAGAAAGGATTGGCTGGTTGGTATGAGAAAAGGTTGAGATTATGTATGAAGAAACAGGATGACCAACCAACAGAAAAAAAATCAAGGGGCTGTGGAATATGGGATGAGAACATAACGAAAAGAGGGAGAAAGAAACAGTTTGATACAGGTATATCATATGTGCATATGTCATTTATCGACGATCGTGTAGCACTCTACGACGCCTTTGAGACATCTAACGGGCTCTGAGGTCCACAGAACCAATTAGCATTGCGCTTTGGTCCTGAATGTGAACCAACGAGAACTAATATGCACTCTAAATTCTTGTGTTCCTGAGCAGTCATATATAAAACTTGGTGTAATTGAACAAACACAACGGCTTAAGTCTGTATCTTTAACAATGGGCCACGACGGCTGCGCCCGTACGTATGTGAGCTATTGATATGGCGACAGCGCATCGTATATTTATTATACAGTAGACTATGGTCTCTTTGTGGGTATTTTTTGGTGTCTCTCACGTCTCCAAGGTAAATTCCATTTGCGAAAGTGACATTGTTGCACAGGATTGTAGTCTCACATCGCCTCGCTGTGTAATGCGGATCGCCATAGAAATCAACCCGTGTGGTTACATCGGGAATAGCTCGATTTCTGCCCTTCCGGTGATTTGCAGGTCTTGCTTCATACAAAGTCCACCACCCTACTCCATGCTCCCTCCTCGCCTGCGCGCCGAAACTCCACGCCTTCACCAAAGTATCCAGCGCCCTGCCAGGCGATCATTGTAGGCCCATCGTATGGGCCCTGCTTGGCAGCTCCATCTCGGCCATCGATCCAGCGGTACTCCCACATTTTCGTTGGCCTGGCTCCACTTAGTTCTTCAGTATCTTCCGTTGATGGCTCGACCCAGGGGTCCCCCGTCTCTCTACCATACTGCCGAATGAGCATTTCCCGTTCCTGTTCGTAGATGTCTGTTTGACCTCGTGTAAGAAGTTGGTCTGCGGCTCCTGTGATGCTGTTGATGGATTCCCTGATCTTTACTTGAGCAGGGTCTTGAGCTGGCTTCTCGGCATCAACATCCATCCCATCGTCGCCCTGCTTCTGCTTCTTGAGCTTCCACTTGGGAATCTTCTTCACCTTCGTCTGGCCCTTTCCTAACCTAGCCAGCGCCTCCAACACTGACTCGCCCTTCTCCAGCTGTAAAATAAGCGTCCGCAGTATGTCAGAGGTGAGCATAGCGTCATCATCTAATCGCTGCTGCCGCCTCTCCGCTTCGCGTTTCTCGTGTGCCTCGGCAGCCCGTTTCATGTCCTTCTTGCTTACCCCCTCCAGCCATGTGTCATGAGCCGCGTCTGGGTCACCAGCTTTCCTCACGTAGTTCCCAGCCGCGTCAAAGCGACCCTCCTCCTGTTCTGCCTTCATATTAAACGCGTCTACCCTCGGAGCGTTCCTCTTGAGGCCGCCCGCACCAACCTCCTCATCCACGCCTTCTTCTTCGGCAGCCAGAGCGGCCTCATCCTCGTCGTCACTGCTCTCCTGGTCATCCATCGCATGTGTCGACAGCTTTCCCTTTGGGTCCAAAGCAAAATTCCCAGATATGTGACCTCCACTCCTACTCGCGTCCACCTGGCCCTCGATCTCGTCCTCTTCCAAGAACCGCACGCCCTTGGATTTCCTCACGTTATTTCCACCCTCCACTGCCTCCTCGCCATCCTCATCCTCCTCCCCGCCGAACATGTCATCGTCCTCGTCATCCTCATCCTTTGTATGTGCGCCTGCTCTTGAGCTTCCATTTTTTTCGTAGCTGTCCAGTTGTTCGAATAAATCAACATCGCCACCCTTGCCCCTCCCCCGCTCTTCAGCACGCCCATCAAAGCCCTCGTTCTCCGAGTCGCTATCGTAGCCATCAATGTTGACGGCATTCCGCTTCGTATGCGCGCCTCCACCGATAACATCAGCGTCTAGGACGGCATCGTCGTCGGGCGCATCGGGCGCTAATGCGGATGGGTTGCGCAGGTCGAATTTAGGCTTCTTCGGGGAAGGGCCATCGGTCTGTGGCTGCTGGAAGCGAGTGTATTCTTCGCCGGCGCGCTTTGGGCGCGCGGCATTAAACCGACTGGAGGACATTGAGATATAATGGTAGATCGAGACTGAGGCAATGGAGATGGGCTGTGGTCGAGGCCTTTGTTGCGTTGGGGATCAACTTTCGCCTCCGAGCTACCATGGCCGAAAGCTTAAATTCTTAGGTCCAAAGTTGCGAAACGTCATCCCGCTGTACCTCTGTCGCCTACGACACCTCAAGTTACCCACTGCTTGTCATTATCTTCTGTAGGATTCACCGCCACGCCGTCTTTGAATCCGCATTCTCTCATATTCACTTTCTGGCCACGTACAGTTTATATAATACAGGCTCTTACTCTCTGCAACTTTCTACGATGGTAAGCTTCTTCAGACACCCCACCCCGCCTTCCGATTCTTCGCCGCTGGAGCCGACTGACATTCATAGTTCAACCCCGACTTCTTCGACTCCAACGACCCGGCGCAGATGTACAACATGCTCCAGTCTGGAGCTATGCGCGGAGCGCCCGCACGGCGCTTCGATGAGTACTATCGCTGCTATCCTACAGTCATGATGTCGGGTCCGAGTAGAGACTACCTAAACTACGGAGGGAAGATAATCATGCCACCGTCGGCATTGGACAAACTTACGAGGCTGCACATTACATATCCGATGCTGTTCGAGCTCATCAACAAGCCGAAGAAGGCACAAACACATGCCGGAGTACTGGAGTTTGTGGCGGAGGAGGGAAAAGTGTATCTACCACAATGGGTGAGCCTCCTACTCCCGCTGCCAGGGCCTACTTCCAGTCGCTTTACTGACCCCAGTAGATGATGAACACGCTGCACCTCGAGGTCGGAGACCTAATCCAGATCAAGTCAACAAACCTCGCGGACGCCAAGCTCGTCAAGCTACAACCGCAGTCCCCCAACTTCCTCGACATCAGCGACCCAAAAGCCGTCCTCGAGAATGCCTTCCGAAATTTCTCGACACTTACCAAGGGCGACATCTTCAGCTTCCACTACAACGACACCGTCTACGATGTTGCCGTCTTGGAAGTCAAGCCCGAGAGCGACAAGATGGGCGTCAGCATGATCGAGACAGACGTCGAGGTTGACTTCGCCGCACCAGTCGGCTACGTCGAGCCCGAGCGCACAAAGGGCAGCGGCACGAGCACACCCCGGAGCACCAAAGGCGGCTTACCCGCCGGAGGCCTCCTCCACAACCAAGGCACAATGGCGCAGGCAATAAACTACGACGCCATCTCGCCCTCGTCCACCGCCGCCGCATCCGGCGCCAAAGCCGTGTCCTCCAACTTCCTCCTCGGCGGACAGAAGCTCAACGCCAAGAAGGGCGGCAAAACCCCGACGCCAAAACCATCCACGCCCGTAGCCGGGGCGTCGACGAACAACCCCGAGGCGGCCGCGGCGCTCAGGAGATCAAGCGGCCCGCAGCCGCTCCGTCTGCCGCCGAATAAGCTGTTCTTCGGGTATGATATCAAGCCGCTCAAGTCGATGGAGGATCGCGAGAAGGAGAACGCAGAGGCGATGCAGCCTGCGTTTGCGGGGCAGGGACAGACGCTCCGTGGGGGCGTGAAGCGGAAGGGCGACACGGAGGAGGCGGCCAAGGAGGAGGCGCCGAAGAAGCCCGCCGAGCCGAGCGTGGGACGCAGGCTGGACGGGAGGAAACCTTAGTAGTTTTCCCCAAGGCGCGGGTTTCTGGGGATTTTTCAGAGGGCGGGGTTTGCTTTTTCGGGACTGGATGCGGGATAGAGGTGTTGGATGGGATGGGGGAGGGGCATTTGGCTGGGTTGGGATTGATATTGATGATTGGGGTTGCTTTTACTTGGGCAGGAAAATACCAATCTTGTTATACATCATACTTGGTAAGTCTTCTGGGGGCCATCGTCGCCATGTTGCTCCTTGATTCCGACTCGGCGAGTGTGTATGCTGGCCAGCTCGCCAGCTCGCCAGGGAAGTTGGAGCATCAATCTCCGACTTCGCGAATCCATCATCTATCAAGTAATATATTGAACCACATCAACCCCCTAGAACTGACAAATCCAACCCCCAAATCACCCCCCGCCCCGCCCACCCTCAGCCTGGTCAGTCCCCCTCGAGATCCATCCTCGATCGACCCCCCAAAAAAAACCTGGCCCCAACCCACTCCCCCGGAACAACCTTCCGCCCGCCGCGCCTGAGACCGACCACCACCAAACCCCTGCACCCACCTCGCACCCACCCACCCACAGCTCCACTCCTCACCATCCATCCATCCACCCATCCACCCCATCCACCCCGCCCCGCCCCGCGCCCGCGGCCCCATCCCCGCTCCCCGGCCCTGGCGCATCGAGCTGCACACCGCACTTCACGGACGCCCGCAGGTGGGGTGGTACACATCTGCGGGACGAGATGGAGGGTGCTTTGTGTGACGGGTGTGGGTGTGGTTTGGGGGAGCGGTGTGGGGATGGTTGCGAGTGTAGGGTTTGGGTGGTGATGGGGTGGAATTTGGTGATGGTGGTGGTAGTGAGGAGGTTTATATAATAAAATTAAGGGATAGAATATCAGTTTGCTCTCGTAGAATACTATTAATCACAGCGCCATGAAAGTGAATGAACGATGGTTTAATGTGCTGTTATCTCCATTTAACGCGCGCGCGAGTCTATACCATCCTCTCCTGGCCGTGTATATCGTTTGCCCACCGACCCATCCATTATAATTCAGCAGCCGATTTATTTCCCAGGCCTGGTATATTAACTTCTCTCCATCCCATTCATAAACACCACCCGGGGGGTGTATGATCATTATACCCCATCTCGCCAGTTGTAAAGACGCAGAACGAAAAAATCAAGGGAGAAACAGACACTGGTTGAAAAGAAGGAAAAATCAAATATAAACTCCGTTCTCCAGCTTTTTCGTTCATCTGCCAGGGGCTAAGAGCCGCTGACTAGAGAACACCCATGACCGGCAACCGAGTGAGAATCGTGATCCGTGATATCGGAAGACGTTGTGCAAGAGCGCGAGAGAGATCGCTCAGGCGTAAAGACTACATCTCGTTAGTTCCAATCATCCTCATGCAAATATACTCAAACATAGAGTGAAAAAGTAAACTCACTCCTCATCCAAGTCAACGAACTCCTCCCCACCGCTCAGAGACTCCATCTTAAACTGCGCCGCAGTCTGCTGTCCGAACCCATTGATCTCCTTCACATCCTCGTTCTCCTGATCCAGCTTGATGGCGTCACGCTTTCTCTTCTTGCTCGGCGTGGCAAACTCGAGCGCCTCCTCGTCATCGACGTTGCTGTCGAACTTCTTGGACTTGCGCGAGCCGGGCGTCTTTGGGGCCTTTGGGGTCCTGGGGGTGCCGGGGATGCTGCCGCTGGCGCCAGTGGCGGACTCACGGCGCAGCTTCTGGAAGTGTTGGCTGGATAGTGTTAGTTGGACTGGATGTGGAGGATGGAGCGGTAAGACGGGACAGTAAGTTTAGGGACTATGTGCGGGGTAAGGGGGGGTGGATGCGGGGAGAGGGGGTGATAACTATGGGGACTTGCAGAGAGACGGACGAAATGATAACTGTAGAGCCATGTGTGTTACGGGAGAAAATAGACGGAGAGAGAAGAGAATAAGAGAACGGTGATGAAATAGAGGGTTTTTTTTTTTTAGATCAGGGCTGCTGATTTATTGTTGTAGAAAAGAAAGGTAGATTGCAAAGGGGGTGAAGCTATGATGAAAGTCGATCTCAGATCAGGTTGTAGCGCTACTAGACGTGCAGTTGCAGTGGAATCGCATATAAAAGCAGTGAAGTTATGCTGATAGCGGATGAAGTGAGGACAAAAGACATACCGACAGCCCTCATGAGAGACAGAGTGGTTCTTGGTAGCCATCTTTGCAGCGATGGCGTGCCAGTCCAGGCCCTGAAGTCTGTTCTCGTCGATGATGGCGAGCAGCAAGTCGCGGTCAGCTGCAACAGTCCATGGAGAAGGCATGATGAGCGTGAAGATTGTCAATCAGGTTGGAATGGTTGTTTATGAGCAAGAGGAATGCAGCGAGGCAACTTGCAGTGGTCTTTGAAGGTTGAAGAGCAGATGTTGGTGGAAGGTTATGTTTGATAGAGGGGTTGAAGGAGGGGCCAGTCGTAGGCTGTGGGTTCTGAAGCGAAGTGATAAAGAAAATTGTGGAGGCTGGAGAAGTGCAAAGCAGGACCGTGGTGGTGGTGGTGGTAGTAGTGGTGGTGGGTGCTATCTGGGACGAGCAAAAGGTACTTGGTAAAGTGCGTGCATATGTGAAGGGACGCGTCGCGGGGGATGGAGGGGTGAAGATGGCCAGGGATGGATGACGAGCAAAGAGCGGTGGGAGATGCCCTTGCATGCGTACGGATTGTCAACAGTTTTTCTGTATGCTACATGTTTACATTGTATGAAGACTAAGTTAGAGAAGAGTGTCTCACAAGTCGATACCAGCCTGGAGTAAAAGTGATATTAACAAGGAAGCACCTCCCAAAAGCCCTTGACCGCCGGCCACTGGGCCAATGGCGGTGTCGGCATGTTCGGGGATCAAGGCGTCCCTCTCTCACCGGGCGCCAGTGAGCGCCCTCGACGGCAACAACAATGCGCCAGTGACTCAGAGGGGCCATTTACAGGCATCCAAACACCAGCAACAGGGCCGATCGACAATTATGCTTGTAGGCTGCTCCGGGAGGCTGGTGCAGCTGGCTGGGAGGTGCGCGCCAGATGTGATAGATATGAGGGATTGGACGGTTGTCATTGGCGACAAGATTGTGGTATGTGTTGGAGGGATTGGAGGAATTGGAGGGATTGGAGGGATTGGAGAGGAGAGGGGAGAGAAGGTTGGAGAGGTTGGAAGGGCGTATGGCGGGCCACTCACCGCGGCGACGACGGTGCCCCTTATGCAGGCACTGATACGCCGACTAATGCAGGAGGATGCAGGTGCATTCTGCATATTTTACCATGTAGATTGCCGCGTTTTTTGTATTTTCTTCAGAAAGCATGGGCTGTTCGTGGCGATGGTTCGTGGTGGTTCGTGGTGGTTCGTGGTCAAGGATCGTGGTCGAATTGTTATACGTACCCCGCTGCTGCCTAATACTACCTGATCCCCTCTATTCCCCCCTTGATCTTCCCTGCAATAAAGACCGAGAAGGGACCAAGAAGGACTAAGAAGGACCAAGAAGCACGGAGGTCCATGCACGAGGCGCATATGATCCATGCACTGTATTTCAGTATTCCAGACAATCTACCAGAGTATACTATAGTAATCTAGTTTCCTTCTCTGAGTAGTATGTTCCCTACTGTGTAATCCGCACAGCAGCACCGGGAAGATTATGTGAACAGGGTATGTAAACAAGGTATGTAAACAGGGTATGTAAACAGGGTATCTCATTTGCACGAACCCGGTCCCGGCATTTCCTGCGCCGACCCGGCGAGCTGGGTTATGGAGATGGGAGGTGGGAGGTGGATGGAGTGTGGATGGATGGTGGATGGACCCATCGTCCCACCCACCGGGAACGGGCGGGATATCCGGCTGCCTGTCACCGTACGATACTACTCTATAAAAGGTAGAAAAGGTACATCGGAGATATATGAACTATAATATGCTATAATATGCTGTAATATAGTACTGTATGGTACATACCGTAAGATACTTGTATGTAAAACCCAGCCATCACTTTGTTTCCCTAGCAAGTGAGACAGCTATCTGCGCATGAAAACCTGTAAATTAGCTGAACAAGGCAAGGCTGCGAAACACACTCCCAGAGAGCATATTATAGCCACAGCATGCACGGTAGATATAACAACGCCCAGAGAAACCCAGTTCCAGGTGAAGAATAAAGGAGGCAAGGAGGAAACAAAATGATGCGGCTGGGGAAAAAGATGAAGACATGAAAAGATCCTCAAGCATGCGATAGGATAGATTCGGTGAAATGTGCAGTTATACTATAGGTACATACATGCAGGTGTGGAGGCCACAGCCACGCACGTACAGCAGCACACACCACGCCGCTCCATGTCGGACCCCGGTAGTCCCTTCCTTCCCTGGGCCCCCTCCGAAATGCCTCGCTTCCACCACAACCACCACTTCCACCCATGTCGCTTAGCGCGCTTGTCAATCTGGTCAGGTCAATCCCTCATACCCGGTATCTCGTCCCATATCGCATCTCCCATTTCCCATGTCCCATCCATCTCCAATATCTGCTACACTACACAACTAATCAAACACCTCCACCACCATCCATCGCCCACAGCCTCATCCGCTCTCCACCTCCCCACCGCTCATCGCCACCCCAAGCCACTCCACGCCATTGACATATCCCTCACCCCCCCTCCTTCCCCTTTCTTCACCCTGCAATCGCCCTTCCTTTCACCCCACGCCATCCCTTCTGCGACCATCCGATGCACCTCTTCCCCCATTCGCCAATCTCCATTCAATGCGCCGCTCCGCTCCCTAGCTCTCCCTAGCTCTTCACCTTGTTCGATCTCGGGACATCCCCACGGACCCTTACCCTCCCTCTTCCCTCGCTTTCCCTCTCCCAAACCCCTGGGCGAACCCTGCCGATCTCCGCCCGCCCCATGCCGCCCAGCTAGACATGCCACCGTGATCCAGACACTGATCCCCCACCCAACCCCCCACCATGCTTGCCCTGCGCCGTGCGAGCAAACCCTCCCCATGCCCTCCCTTTCACCATCTTTCACATATCAACCGCGCCTCCTCCCAGCTCGTCGTGACCTTCCCTCACTCGCTGACATTCTCACTTTCCTAAACTCCCTCGCGCTCAACACCACCAAGACATCTCACCCGCCGCTGCAGAACTGTGCAACGCTCTCGATCAAGCACTTTGTGATACACACTCACCCCTTGCGTCCAACCCAAATCCATCACCCTGGCATCCCTACGCCGTTCCACCATGCCGAGTGAGGCACAGATGGCGAAGTTCATGTACTACATCGTCAAGCAGCTCGATGTGCGCAGTGTAAGCCTCCCTCCCCACACCCCTTCAAAAAAAAACACAACTAACACACCGCCAGGTCGACTGGAACCTCGTCGCGAGCGACATGGAAATCACCAACGGCCACGCGGCCCGCATGCGCTTTGCCCGCTTCAAGAACCAGATGGAGGGCACAGTCCCCAAGACCCGCGCGCCCCGCGACAAGTCACGCGCCCCAAAGGCCAAGCGCGTCAAGACCAAGGACGAGAAGAAGGAGGAGGACGGCGGCGAGAAGGCCCTGCTGAAACTGAAGCTCGAAGAAGGCGCCGCGGCCGACTCGACTCCGGCATCGGGAGAGCCCGAGGAACAGGCTCCCATCAGGTCGCCGGCGGTCAAGCCTGAGCCAGCGGACGAAGTCGTGCTTGGTGATGCCGATGCTCCAGGCGAAGACGTCAACGAGGACGAGCTCAAACACCACAACACCCACGTGACGCCCACACCCTCTCACTCGCCGCCGCACTCCACCAACCCGACTCCGTCACACGCCCTCATAACTCCCCCGCACCCCCAGGAACCCTCCTACCACCACCTCTCCCCTCAGCAACGCCGGCCCTCCATCGACTTCTCCCCCGCCTCCAGCTTCGCCTTCTCCCCGCACGAGATGATGTCCCCCCAGGGCAGCATCTTCATGCAATCCATGGACGGCGCGGGCTCGCAGGATATGGGGATGGCGCCGACGAGCGCGTTCTATGATCCGTTTTTGTTCGGGTCGTCTCAGCCGCAGCAGCCGCAGCAGCAAATGCTGGTGGATGGGCAGGGAAGGCTGGTGAAGGGCGAGCTGCAGTGGGACGCGTCGTTTTGCTGATGGATGCGCTGGGCGAGATGAATGATGAAACGGCGGGTGGGGTTAATAAAGGCTGACGCTGGCGAAGTCGAATAGCATGGCATGCATGGGTGGATAAATGGTTCGTGGTGGAGTTTTGCATTGGTGACGATGATGGGCATTTCCAAGTGTGTTTGTAGGTTTTTGTGTGAGTTTTTGGGCTTTTTGTCATCACGGATACCATAGCATAGATTTCGTTTCGGATTTTGGAATAATAATGATGATGGAAATTAGATTAGATGGATGTAAGGATGGATCTGGAATTTGAATATGTTGCCACTCTTGTTTATTTTTATCTGTTGTTGATATGAAAATGTGTATTGGTGATCACTTGCGCTTCAAGATGGGTTTTCATTTTGGATTAGATTGTGGGACAAAATAAGACAAAGCATACAAGGTGATTTGCAAAAAAGAATTTTACATGGAATAATTTGTGCTGCTCCCCCTTTAATATTTCTCTTAGTGGAATAAATAATTATGTTTGATTGTGAGATTTATTATTGCTGGATTTGAAATATATTCCTTTCGGAAACTAAAGTCGTTTAGGTCTATTAAGACCTCGAGGCAGCGTGGAATAGACTACGCAGAACAGGAAGACTCGGAAAACTTCTGTTGCATATATCGAATATCGTTCAGGAAAGAATCGCCATAGCCTACCTTTCAGCCACCTTCTTTCGATTTCTGACATACCAACTACACAACATAGATCGAGTGCCCTGGCCTTCCTAAACCTAGCCATATAAATCGCTGGAGAATCTGCACGAGAAGAATCCTTTTCTTACCGCCATTCTAGCGGACCTCTTCGCTTCAAGGCTATAAATTCAACCTTCCACCCCACAACTGTTCATAAACTTTACATCTACGATCTATCTGCAAACATCCACCCACTTGCTACTGCCTTGTGTTATCACAAGGTCTTCATACTTGGCACGTCAAGCCAATCAATACAAAGAGTAAGTTTTATTTTAATCTTCTCACTTTGAGCATTGAGCCTCATCCAGTTTGGTGCATCTGAACCACACTTGGTTGAATTCTGCCTCTGAGTTGCGCTTGGACTTCCTTCAAAGCAAGATCGGTGATCACTTCAGTATCTATGAAGATATCTACTTGATCACATACAAGTGAAACGTCAAGTTGGTGGCTCTCAATTCACCACTATCCTCATCACAGTCTTGATATTTCACATTTCACCTCGAACCTTGATCACCAATCATCATCTATCATTTCACATTTTAGACTGCTAACTTTTTCAAAAAGCCTCGTCACAACAAGCAACTTCCATCTTTGCATCCAACAAGCTCATTGCTGTCAACATGTCTGGACAACCACCATCCTCTCCAGCTCAGGCTGGTGGCACACGCGCCCCGACTCCCCTGGAGAGCAAGTTCCTCGCCGCCATCCTCAAGAACAGTGATGGGGTTACCAACGTAAGTTTTATTCCATACAGTCGTCCGCTTTGTTTTGATTTTACTGTCACTCTGGGTGACGCTTCGGCTTGTCCCCAAATTATTGGCATTGTCATAAATTCATTAACAGCAATATACCCCAAGCATTGGCTGCATTAACTCATGTGCCCTGCAATATTCTACCCTCTGCAACATTGTAAAATCAGCCACGCAGACCCACTAACAGCCAACAGATCGACTGGGACACCGTTGCCACCGAGGCAGGCTACAACAACGCCGCTACGGCCAAGGTCCGCTTTGGCCAGGTCAAGAAGGCTCTCGGATGGACTGTAGGCTCAAAGTCCAGCCCAGTCAAGAACCCCAACAAGGTAGAGAAGAAGCCTGCCAAGCCGAGAGCCGCCCGCAAGCCAAAGACTCCTGTGAAGAAGAAGGAGGAGGTCTACAAGGAGCTCTTATCTGAGGCTGCTGATGATGATTCCAATGGCGACGAGCAAGATGATGCCAGTGTCCACAAGCAAGAGCATGACAACGACCACAAGCAAGACCACGCAGTTTACAAGACCGAAGAGGTTGACGAGGATGAGGACACCATGGTTGAGGAGGAGGATTACACCTCCGCCAATGACTATGCTTGAATGCCCGCGGGAATCCAGTCTACATCTAGAG
This sequence comes from Pseudogymnoascus sp. SDFLT0511, assembly GCA_030180035.1. NCBI lineage: Eukaryota > Fungi > Ascomycota > Leotiomycetes > Thelebolales > Thelebolaceae > Pseudogymnoascus > Pseudogymnoascus sp. SDFLT0511. The sequence goes on along the minus strand of JASCQD010000005.1, from coordinate 52,275 downwards.
TCTGGGAGAACAGTGGAGGTTTCATTCCCATCCGACTGTTTTCGTCACAACATTGGGTCTTCGGCGCATTTGGCAGCAAGTTCTGCTCATTTTGTAAGTTGTCGTCTATTCTCACATTTTCCTGGATTGAATTGAGCATACACTAACACGAAAACAACCGCAGATTCTTGATTTTTTTACTCGTCCACAGTGCATCTGAAGGCAGGTCCTGAAGCCTACAGACATCGAAGCAATATATCACACTGGGTGGATGGGCAAATTGCAATTTTCTTTTCGGTCTGAATATATACTCTGCGCGGTGATGTGGACGGCATGGGCTCGGGGGTGAAGGCGCATGGAAGTTTTTACAATAGGAATGAAGCCGTATTTCCGATAGCTGCGGTAATCTCCTTACCCGTGACAAAATTCAAGCTCCACATTTGACTCTCTGCCTCAACAACCATGATAAAAGTAGCCATATTGTATATGAATCTGTTAATAAAGGGCCGTCATATTTTGTTTGTCGTAGACCGCCGCGTGAGAGACTTGCCGGGCGGAAGTGGCAGAAGTGAAAGCTGCAAACGCCATAGATTTCATGTGAGCAGGACAGGAATGCAAATAAGCGAAACGGAAGCATACTGCCGCTAAGGAACTCGATATTACGTGAAACGAGATGGAAGCCAAAAACTTGCAGGATTTAGTATTTACAAAGTCGAGAGCTCGAGGATTGAATAGCTTACCAAAGGAAATGAATGGGGTTTCCTCCGGTGCATGTTCCCGGGGAATATAACTTGACAAAGACTTGTCTTTCATATCACAATTGTGTCTTACCATTGGTCTCTCTGTGGACAGTCCCCATCGTCCCAAACTACTGTTTCTACTTATTCTGCCTTTATGTACCTAGTGTGAGCACTGCTATGTTCTGAAGAAAGATATGGACAACACTGAATCAAATAGAACAAACCAGTCATATCAAGTGTCAAATTTCTTATCTCTAACCAAGTAGCGCTAGAAGTATGATTTGTAAAAGTGAGATGACTACTCGCCAGTGATCGAGGTCGACTTCCAAAGAAAATGGCATGCATCTTGTTCCTTGGTAAACTAAGGAGGTCGGTCTTGATAATGGCGGGAAAGTGAAAGCAAGCTCCTGATGATCCAAGGAAGGCATATTCGAATCGAAAGGTTCCCATACAAATCTATTGAAAGGCCGAAGCCTCTCGAAGCACTGAGTGCAGTCGCAAAATCCCCGGTTGCCACGGAGCCCCCCGATATAAATACCCAGGTTGGCTTCTCAACTGAGCTTGATTCTCTCATCACAACAACCACAACCAAGAAACACCATCATCAGTGCCTCTACCACATTTGCTCTCGCTCAATCATTCCGAAAAGGAAAGATAAGCAACAGGTATGTGCAAAACCAAAAAAAACTGGTGGTACTCATTCGATCTTCACCTTGACCCATTCAGTTTCTTCCACCTTATCTAAAACTATACTAAGCCAGCCACAGCTCGAGATCAATTTTCCTCACAGACACAAACATTTCCAAGATGCCTCCAAAGGTATGCCGCCCAAGGAAACTCAACGACAATAACTGACTTGAAGCAGAAGCTTGACACTACTGCCGATGGAGCCGCCGACACCACCGGTTCTGGCATGCGCCCCGAAGATGTCCTGTTCTTGATAGATTGCCTTCAGCACACTACGGGCGGCCAGGTTCAGGTAAGCAGCATTGAAACCCCATTATCTAAACGCCGAGCTCGACATTGCGAGTGCTGTGTCGAGAACAAACATTCACCACCTGCCGTATACTAACATTTAAGCTCAGATCGACTGCAACGCCGTTGCCAAGAAGCGAAACATGGCCAACCCCGCTCAGTCGCAAACCGCATCGCTATCATCAAGAAGAAGTATGGCCTGCCTCTCGTTACAAGCGCAGCCAAAGCTGTTGCTAAAACCGACGAAGTCGCCGACGGCAACAACATTGTCGCCATGGGCACCCAAGCGTCCCCTGTCAAACGTACGCCTAAGAAAACCGCCGCTCGCAAGGCTCCATACAAGATTGTCAAGCGTGAGGAAACTCCAGTCCAGACTCCTTCCGATAACGATATCGACGAGGACCGTCAGTCGGCCATGGACTCGGATGAAATGGAGAAGATGGTTTTTGGTGACCCTGATGAGGAAGAGAATGGTGGTGACCCAGAAGACATGGCAGACATGGCAGACATGATCAACGGCAACCATGACATTGTCTGATCTTTTCATTCAGCTTCTGATCATTGGCCTGGGTGTTTAGCTGGAAATACGGGAGCTGGGCAGTTGCACTGGGTGTAATCATCAATTAAGCGGCGGGTTCTATTTATTTCGACGCAGCAGCAACGCCCCCGAGAGCTGGACGTATGGGAGCCATGCAGTTGCACCAGGTATAGCAATATCGGATGGATATTCGTGGCCTCAAAGTTTTTACCCCCTGAGTGGGATTTAATGAGATAAGAATTGACCGTCAACTGATCTCCTGCAATGATCGAATGTGACTGTATAGGTGCTTCAAAGATCATCTCCGAAATATGCCAAGGCCATGCAGGTTTCTGAAGATATTGATGTTTCATGCTGTGAGCCCTGATTTTGAACACCAGTGAATGCCAGACATGTTTGGGATTCAAAGTCTCATCAAATGCAGTTTGCCAACTCAACACACAGCCGTCAACTATAAGGAATGGACCCTCTGAGACTGTGACGCAGCAACGGTGCTGCTAGTTGGTAATTTGGCATAACTTCACTACCCAGTAAATCTGAAAATGCTGACGATGAAAGGGTAGATTGAAGCATCGACAATCAGGTCTCTAAATGCTCCTTGGGCAGAAGTGTGATGTTTCCCCATGCAGCTGTAGACACCATTTCACAGTATATGCCATGCATGCATAGTATCCTCCAAATATCACATACAATGCACACACGTGAAAGGAACTAGCTGAACGTGTGCTGCAATCACGCAGCTCGCCGGTCGAATGTTTGCCAGTATTTATCTCATGCAGTGCATCTAAGCTCGCAAGAACCTATCCACGCCTGATGGAGAATATGCCTAAAGCGTGAACCCAGGTGCAGAGTGTTCATGATTTCTCACACAGGAGTTTGTCGCTTCGGAAATAGTAGGAAGCCAATATATGCAATAGTGGCATCTCAGACTTTGCCACAAACTTCATGTCCGCTTTCTAGATTCTTAATATATGGCCAAAGTCGGGGCAGGTTCTGCTTTCATACTTAATATCAAATATTTCCGCCAAGCTCAGACCAACTCTTCAGTGGGGAGCAACATATATTTCGGACTTCAGGCATCCAGAAGCACTTCCTTCCTTCACATCAACACACCAGGTTCTCTCTGCCACAGCGTCGTGACCTTCTCCAACACTTTCTTCCATCGCATCCGCATACCTGCTTCTGCTTCTGCCTCTCTGGTTCTAACAGCACTTGCTTAACAATACTTCTCGGACATCAGTTGCAAGTCATCGACGGATATCACAAAAATGCCTCCCGCTACGAACGAAGAGCAGTTCCGTTTCCTCATCTCCTGCATCCGTTGGTCAAACAATGGCAAGGTAATGAACTTGATTGATTTTACTAGCAGCTCATTTCTGACTATTCCCACAGGTCGATTTCACTGAAGTTGCCAAAGAGTGTCAGGTGGTGAGCAAAGGCGCAGCGTAAGCCAACCCTCATTCCCATAATTCCGATTATATTTGGAGGCGACTTTGATGATTTTTACTTACAACTGCATGCAGCGCAAAGCGATATGAGCGTATGATGCGCGCCCATGGCATACACCCCAACGGAGGTCCTGGCAGGGCTCCAACTGCTCGTCAGCCAAAGACCGAGCGCAATGCCGGACCATCTCCCACCAAGAAAACAAAGGGGAAGGCCGCCGCGTTTGATGAGAGCATGAACGTTGACGACGATGAGGAGCCGGCGGGCAGCGACAACTTCAAGGCGGAGAACAGCCAGGATGAGGAGCTTCTCGTCATCAAATCGGAGCAGTTCTATGAAGTCCAAAACCTTCAGGACGATTGAATCGTCACAAGGTTGGATGGGCTGCCGGGTTGTGGCTGGCAGAATTTTCCATTCTAAGCAAATTTTCTTATGATATGATGGTTTGAGAAGGATCATGCTTGTGCTGTTCCAAAGTGCAAAAGGGGGTAATATGTGCTTTTTCGAGCTTCAGATAGTGACAGCTACCAATACCAATCTCACACCTCTGCTCATTTCCCATGTAGTAATCGTTTGTGATGATCAAAATGTGATAAATATCATTCGTAGTTGCCGTGGATATCCAAAAAGGTATCAAAGGCTCCATTCTCGACTAAGATAAAACATCAGTCGGCTTCTAATGCTTGGGGCGTGGTAATATTTTGATCTAAGAGTATTTTGGGATGCCAGAGTGTCTGCAAAGACGTTAATGAACAATAGCGCCTGGGACACTTAATTGCACTCACAGTGACTGGCGACCACGACGCGTCGTCTCAATCAGCGAACAACCCCTTGGTAAACATTGTCTCCTTTCTTCAATGCTGCCACAATAGCAACCATACAACAGCATTGAAACAACAATTTGCAACGAGTATCTAGAGTACCTCTAGCGCTGCTCAATAAGGTACGTAGATCCAGTTCTCGTCGTCACAATTCTTGCTGTCACTTCCTCTGGCTCCATACTCTGATTTAGAGTCTGTGGCTCGATCTTCTGTCCACCTCACCTCCTACCTTGCTACGACATCACCACTTCATTTAACTTGTATCTTCTTTCCTCACACTTACCCCACTTTCATCATAAGCTGACTGTCGAAGGCTACCTTTCGCATATGCTGGTCGCTGGATAAACATTGCACATATAGGTGAGCTACTACCAGTCCCCCAATCAATTTCAAAGACCTCACTTCAACAACAGTCATGTTTGCCGTGTGGATTGCACAACTGACTTTGACACCAGCCTCGCAGACTATAGCTTCAGATCACAACCCACAAATCGTTTTGTCGAGTAACGTAAACTTGACACAGTCACTATGCCTCCAATAAAGAAGCCCAAGGTCGGGGGCAAAGCCACTAGCAGTTCCGAGGCTAAGAGTATTATGGCTCGACGAAGAAACTCGGCTGCAAAAGTGGCTGTGGGAGGCCCTCCTTCCAGATCGCCAATCAAAAACCTCCGCAAAAGCAGCGAAGGCGACGGCATTGACGATGATGAGCCTTCTTATGAGCCAAGCGAGGATGAGGTCGATGGCGATAGTGACGGCGGAATCTCCCTTGCAAGTCCAGTTTCCAAGTCCGCAAAAGGTAGGAGGGCTGCAGAAAAGCCCGCCAAAAAAATGATCTATAAGAAACACCTCAGAAGAGACGCATCAAAGTTCACGACTAGCCAAGCTATGGTTGATGCGGAGGAGGAATTCGATCCCCGTGCTGCTGCGTACCGAGGAAAGACGACCCAGAGCGGCGGAAATGGGCGTAAGAAAGGACGGAGACTCATTCGCTGGACCGGTAAGCATCGCGCCCCAGTAATGCCAGTGTATCTGAAGCTAACGTCTCTTGCATTAGCCCATGCCGATCAGCTCTTGTTGCTTTGTCTCCACCACGAGTTGGCCAGGAACAAGGAAGAGCTTCCCTACGATGCTATTGCCCAACGCATGTTCCCTGAAAAAAATGCCACAGGGGGCGCCATCAAGGAGCGATTTGCCAAGCTCCGTATCGAGTGCTTGAACAGGGGTTCGTGGGTGCCACCGATTCTCGGAAAGACGCCGCAGAACACTCGACCAGACGTCCGAGGAGTTGTTCGTCTCGCCCCAGGAATCGACAAGGGCCGTTTCATTCTCTGGAAAGAGGATGCCTCCAAACTCATCGACCCTAAAGATATCAACAAGGGTTATGTCGATGCCCAAAATAAAGGCCTACAATACCCCGAACGTATTTGGATTAGCCCTGGTGCAGAGAAGGAGTACCTGAAATCAACGCACGCCCATGAAGCTTTGAATCTTTCACCTATTACTGGTCCAGTCCCAACTGATGATGATGAGTTGCTCTCTGACGAGGATGAGGAAGACGAGATAGACGATGATGGTGTCGCCACACCCCGTACACCCCGCGCACCCCGCACACCGAAGCGCAAGGCTGCCGTCGTCCCAGAATCTTCACAGAAGAAGCCCAGAGCAGATGCTCACCCTACTCTAAAAAACATTGCCGCTAAGGGGAGGGCGACGCAGGCTAATGACATCGATGAGGGCACTCCAATGAAGGGGACAGGAACCAGCCGATACAAGAGCCTAGCGGGTAGGCCAAAGGGTCGCGTTGTGACCCCACCTCTCGAAGATTCGGATTCTGATACCATGCAAACAGCTGAGCCAAGCGATGAGAGCGAGGATGAAGAGAGCCCTACTAATAACCGACTAATGATGATGGCGTTTGACAAAGACGAGGAGATTAGACCCCTTAGGTCCATCGTTATAGTACGTGGGATCACCCCTAGTGCCCTCAGCAAGTATCCGGCTGGAATCCAGGGCCCTGGCAACGACGAATATTCCGAAGACGACGTCGCTGAAGGACTCGCGGTTCCGTGTAATGGGGACGAATCCATTGTTGATGCAGATAATGAAGCAGTTGTCCAGTTCAAAGACAACCCAGATACTCAGTTTGCTGATGGCATGGGCGAAGCTGGACAAGATGGACAAGATGGTTCCATGACGGAGCTGAATGTTAACATGCAAGATCTTCTTGGTGCTATGAATCGCAACACGGACAACAACGGGCAATTGATCAACAAAGATCTCTGGCGGAACCATGTGCAGCAAATCAATGCAATCAATGCAACCAATGCAGCCAATGCAGCCAATGCAGGTGGAATGGTGCCAAGTACATTCCACGCACAGTCACACCATCAGACTCGTATCCCTCAATATGGGCAGACACAAGATCCAAACCAGTTCAATCCCAATGGTCTCGGATCTTTCTCTGGCAGCTTCGGAGGCGGCTTTGGTGACTTCAGAGGCTCCCAAGTCGGTTTTGGTGACTTCAATTTCCCACCAGCACAGCCACCGCCAGTGCGCCCCCAGGAAACTCAGGGGAAGTCCCTTCGACACAACACTGAAAGCTTTGTTGAAAATGGCTTGATCGACGCAGCCCAATACCAGAAGATGAAAGAAACGGAATCCAATTCAAGTGGCAATGCCAAACCAGACCCTGACCCGCCACAATTCTCTGGGTTGGACTCCACCTTGGCGCCAGCGCCATTGCAGTTTGACGAGTACTTCTCGTTTGATGCATACGACGGCGATGGAGTGGCCAGCGTCGACGGCGGCTTTGGGCCCTTGGGGCCATTGGAAGGCTGGCCATCTTAAGGATGAAGGTAGGCTCTGACATTTCACGCTGTGAGTCGCATGGAAATATTTGTGGACTGAAAGATCGATGAAAGGGAAATTCCCTTGGAGTATGTTCTCATTGTTCTCACTTCATTTTCGCGGCATAGCAAACAGAGCGTACGCCAAACCCATTATCGTCGCATGGAGCAGGAAAGGAAACACGGGAACTCGAATTATACCAATCAGCAATTGCTCCAAGGTGATATGACACTTGTTTTTTTGTCTTCTTCTTTTCAGCGGGAAATACATGACGGGGGATTTCGGATCTCGAGTTGCTGGGTATGTATGGACCTTTACTGAGACCATTATGATCCCAGCTCACCAGCAGACTCCAGAGTTGCTTTCAAGGGTCTTTGATTTTCTGTTGACGGGTCGTTGTCCAACACAGGAGGCTCATAACAGTGACGGAAACCCAGTGGGTTTGCGAAAGCTTCGAGTTCACAGTGATTCAGGTAGACAGTCCATCCAAATCAAGGCCCATATTACAAAAATGTGGCGTGCAAACTTTCCCTTGACACGAGAGTGACATGAATATCCCATAATGGCACAGTGTAAATCTTTCACGGGGGGTAACGTGGTAATGGAGAGCAAACTAAGAGCTGGGTAAAGCCATCTTAATGATATACCGTTGACTTCAACATAAATTCCTACCTTTTAATAAAGTAGAAAACAAGAGGCTCAATGCTTGCTACCATCGTCGATACTGCTTCCTTGTATCATGGCTTGAAATCACAGAATGAAGGTAAAATGATGAAGTTCGAGGGAAATATGACCGATCTATATATGAATATCTACTATGGTCTCTCCAGTCCGCCGTACCGACGGCAATTGCTCTCCTGACAATCCCTGAGGCTTGGCTCTCCTTCTGTAGCAGGCACGCTATTCCCATAACAAACTAGTGTCATTCTCGGTTCACGACGGAAGAAGCGACTGGAAACTTTCTCCAGATTCCCGAGTTTCTTCATAAACAACGGGATCATCTTTGCTCATCTTCCCTCCAAAGTCGAATCTTTAATATCCCTCAATTGTAATAATAGCGCCCTTCTGTCCCTTTTTCTTCATCTTCAATTCATAATGCAGCGCGCATTAACACAAAGGGCTCGGGCTTCGGTCCTCTCGGCATCGGCTGTGTCGAAATTGCGGCCAGCGGCCAGCGTCAACACCCAGCAGCTTCGCTTTGCACACAAGGTAGGTTCCAAAGCTATAGATTCCATGGGGGGCAAATCTAATTCCATCCTAGGAGCTCAAATTTGGTGTCGATGCCCGCGCATCCCTTTTGACCGGTGTCGAGACTTTGGCTAAGGCGGTGGCTACCACCCTCGGACCGAAGGGTCGCAATGTTCTGATCGAGTCGAGCTACGGATCTCCAAAGATTACCAAGGGTATTATATCCCACTGCGAATCTACCCCGAACATTTGCTAACGATAGACAGATGGTGTCACCGTTGCGAGGGCCATCACTCTCCAGGACAAGTTCGAGAACCTCGGCGCCCGCCTTCTCCAAGACGTCGCGTCAAAGACCAACGAGACTGCCGGTGATGGAACCACATCTGCCACTGTTCTCGCCAGGGCCATCTTTTCCGAGACCGTCAAGAACGTCGCTGCCGGATGCAACCCAATGGATCTCCGTAGGGGAACACAAGCCGCCGTCGAGGCCGTCGTCGAGTACCTCCAGGCAAACAAGCGCGACGTCACCACTAGCGCCGAGATTGCTCAAGTTGCTACCATCTCCGCCAACGGCGACCAGCACATTGGTGCTCTCATCGCGAGCGCAATGGAGAAGGTCGGCAAGGAGGGTGTCATCACCGTCAAGGAGGGCAAGACCATGGAGGACGAGCTATCCGTCACCGAGGGTATGCGCTTCGACCGCGGTTTCGTCTCCCCATACTTCATCACCGACACCAAGTCCCAGAAGGTCGAGTTCGAGAAGCCATTGATCCTGCTGTCCGAGAAGAAGATCTCCGCTGTCCAGGACATCATCCCAGCCCTCGAGGCTTCCACCCAACTCCGCAGGCCGCTTGTCATCATTGCCGAGGACATCGATGGTGAGGCTCTCGCCGTCTGCATCCTCAACAAGCTCCGCGGACAGCTTCAGGTTGCCGCCGTTAAGGCACCTGGTTTCGGTGACAACCGCAAGTCCATCCTCGGCGATATCGGTATCCTCACCAACGCCACCGTCTTCAGCGATGAGCTTGACATCAAGCTCGAGAAGGCGACAGCCGACATGCTCGGCTCCACCGGCTCCATCACCATCACCAAGGAGGATACCATCATCCTCAACGGCGATGGCAGCAAGGACTCCATCAGCCAGCGCTGTGAGCAGATCCGCGGCGTCGTAAACGACCCAACCACCACCGACTACGAGAAGGAGAAGCTCCAGGAGCGTCTTGCCAAGCTCTCTGGCGGTGTTGCCGTCATCAAGGTCGGCGGTTCCTCCGAGGTCGAGGTCGGCGAGAAGAAGGACCGTTACGTTGACGCTCTGAACGCCACCCGCGCGGCTGTCGAGCTGGGCATCCTGCCAGGTGGTGGAACTGCTCTCCTCAAGGCCGCAGCCAACGCACTCGACGGTGTCAAGCCAGCCAACTTTGACCAACAGCTCGGTGTCTCGATTATCAAGAACGCAATCACCAAGCCGGCTCGCACTATCGTCGAGAACGCCGGGCTCGAGGGCTCCGTCATCGTCGGTAAGCTGATGGATGAGTACAAGGGTGAGTTCAACAAGGGCTTCAACTCCGCTACTGGAGAGTACGTCGACATGATTGAGGCTGGTATCCTGGATCCTTTCAAGGTCGTCCGCACTGGCCTGGTTGATGCCTCGGGCGTCGCATCTCTGCTCGGCACAACCGAGGTCGCCATCGTCGAGGGCGAGGACAAGTCTGGCGGCCCACCAGGTGGAATGGGCGGCATGGGTGGTGGCATGGGAGGCATGGGCGGCATGGGGTAAGTCACTCCTTTCAATGTGATCAAAACTAAACTAACCAACGTGCAGCGGAATGATGTAAGAAGGGAGCGATAAGCAAACGAGAAAATCCTGGGTCCGAACCAGTTGTACAATACCATGTGTCATATTAGCGTCCGGGGATGTGTTGGTGTATAAAAGCAAGAGGGTGACTTTTGAAGCGCTTTGATCGACTCCACTCAACTAATACGTGGATGGGAAGACGGCGAGGCTTTCGAGGGGGTCGTGGATGGGGACGGGACGATGTGCGATGTGCATGTTGTATAACTATGCTACAATAGCGAGAACCACCTTGTAAAGAAGAATAAAAACACTGTAACAGTTCTTAACATTAGACGTCCGACTTCAATGCATGTCTGGTCTCGCCGAATGTGTTGTCATGTGACCTGTGCTTCGTGTCTCATCTGAAATCAGCTCTGTGAGCTCCAGAGGTTGCTGCCTAGTCTAGGCAGCTCAATTTGTGTACTGTGTTCAGAGACTGCCTCAACCAGCTTATCAAACAATATTCATAACTCCTGACAGCAAAATTAGTTGCCTGGTCAAGTTCAAATATGTTGTTATTTGGTGGCTGACGAGTAAGCGAGCGTTAGAGTCACGTGCATCACCCCACCAACATGTCGCAAGTAGTGTGTCGTCGACAACAACCCGCATCCCCCTCAATCCCTCACACAAACTTGCACATAATCACCGTCGTCGCTAGTTTTTATATCTCTCTACCTGCGGAACTGTAACGACGTTCTGCTTTCCTATTAATCCGCCACACGATTACCCTTCTCTGTACGTCTCTCTCCCATATCAGAAATCCCTCACGATGTTATCGTCGTCATCACTCTCTTCCCCCTCCGAACGGATGCCTTGCGCAGCTCCGAGCTTCTTGCTGACCCGGATTTCTGTTATAGCCTCCCCAACCTTTATTGTTGCGTCCAATATAGAACAAAAATGGTATGAGCTCCTTTGCGCAAGCAGCATGAGCACAGAAATGCTAATCTCCAACACCATAGTCTCAATCAGGGTCAGTATACCTCGAATCCCCGCTTGTCACCGCCCCGCAGTAGCAGGCCGATTGGGTGACCAACATTCAACAACCACAACAACCACAACACTTGCCGCAGCGCAATATAATCTGACGGTCTTTATAACTTGGGGATCATCGCTGACGTGACATTTATACAGTGTCCAAGTCTCGCAAGAGTGCGTCTCCAAGTTCAACGAGCTCAAGCTCGGCAAGAGCATCAAGTACATCATCTACAAGCTCTCCGATGACAACAAGGAGATCGTAGTCGAGGATGCCTCCGAAGACGCCGACTGGGATGGCTTCCGTGAGAAGCTTGTCAACGCCAAGTCCAAGACCAAGAGCGGTGCGCTGACCAAGGGCCCACGATACGCCGTGTATGACTTTGCCTACGACCTGTCGTCTGGTGAGGGCTCGAGGAGCAAGATTACCTTCATTGCGTGGTCTCCGGATGATGCTGGAATCCAGGTAAGACTCGGATACGGTCAGTGATAGGATAACAATACTGACACCGATGTAGCCCAAGATGGTTTACGCCTCCTCCAAGGACGCCCTGAAGCGCTCCCTCAACGGCATCGCCGCCGAGTTCCAAGCCAACGACGAAGACGACATCGAGTACGCTAGCGTGCTTCACCGAGTCTCCAAGGGCCTCGCATAGACTACACGAGTATGACAGGAAGAACATGAATCTGAGCCACGTGAGAATGGACAGGGTGGGAGGACTTGTCGTTAGCTAGATAACTGTACGTTGCCCGCGCGCTCGATACCAGGAGCGGTTCTGATGGTAGATGTCGGACGACAGGTCGGCAGAGCAGAGGATGCAATTTCAACACGGTGTATATGACTTGATCTTTGTAGTCATTCGTATTCTTTGAACGCTTGATCTAGACAATGTTTTCTCGTTCCTATCACGCCGCACCTTTCTCTTCCCAAGCTTCACGAAACAGTGCGGCTGCTCTTTCTCCCTCCCCTGCGTCCTTTACCCTCTGTGCAAGGAAGCCCCTCAAATCCGACCAGAACGCCTCCGTCCCAAATACCTCCCTTCCACTCTCGCCAACTGCCGCACTAGGTAACTGCTCTTCAGATTTGCCATGGCTCCCTGTTCCCACACTTGCAGCGCCCCCGATAACCATAATCCCAAACTCAACCTCGGTATCCTCCTCGCCCACCAGCTCCTCGACGACCTTGGCGTCGCCGACGGGCTTCCGCCGATGCAAGATCTTGATTTTATCAACTGGTATTTTTGCCTGCGCAGATACCTCCTCTTTCAGATCAAGAACGGAGAGAAGGGGTGACTGTTGCTTGAGGACGACTTCGATGGGAGGGTTGCGCGCAGAGCGTAAAGTGATTGTTACTGTGCGCTGGGCACCCGGGGCGAGCTTTCTGCGTTTGGGAAGGGTCTTTGGGAGTTTCGGGAGGATGTACTACAGCAGTCAGTAGGATAAGAGGCGGCCGGAATTTGGAGACGTACAGCGCCGCGGGGTGGGTAAGATTTGGGATCTTCAGCATGGGAGGGTGAGATCTTGGAGGGGCGGCTTGAGAGGGTTGTGAGGAACGATTCGGCGAAGGAAAGTTCGCTCATGTTTGCGGTTTCGGTATTAATATTTTCTGGTGGAGGAATTGAGGTTCGTCACGAAAGTTGGCGCGGCGTGAGGTACGTTGTGGGGTGGAAGCTTGGTGGTAACTCATGAAGCTCCATGTTACGGCAGCCTCGCCGATGAGGCATCGACGCTAGCGACTTATCGGGCGGACAAAATTCTGTTCGTCAAAAAATATTCTGGGGGACGAGATGATAACCAGGGAATTTCGCAATATCCTGCGAATTCTCAACTTCAAAACCTCACCCTCACAACAGCACCGAAGGTGCAATTAGCCATCGACATGGGACCCTCCAGACGTATGCAAAAGCAGGGAATGCCCGACAAGTTGGATGAGGCGCATTTCACGAATCTGAAGAGGAAGGCTGGGTTAAGCGTTACGGAGGCGCGCGATGAGAGCAAGAGGGTCAAGGTTTCTGCAAAGAAGGAGCAGGATCACAATATGACCAAGAAGGGAAGTCATTCCGATAAGCCGGCAAGGAAGACGAAGAAGACGACGCAGGTGAAGAATGGGAAGCCCGTTATTAAGGCGGTATCCAAGCCGGCACCCAAGGCCAAGAAGGGCCCAATGCCACTTCCGGGCAGCGACGATGATCTGGAGGGCGCTGACAGCGATGAATCGGATCTGTTGAATGACGAGTTTGATGATCTAAGCGGGGACGAGGCGGAGCTGGGCGACGCAGATGAGTTCATGGACTCGGGGTCTGAGGTCTACGACTCCGAGGAGGACCACAAAACGAGGGCAATGTTCTCAGAAGACGAGGACGAGAGCGACGCAGAGGAGAAACTGACGGCAGCTAATATTGCGGGGTTGTCCCGGAAGTTAGATGAGCAGATGGCAGCAGAGGCAGCCGATGCGCAGCAGGAATTGGAGGACGCCGCGATGCAGACAAACCTGGCCGGTGACAAGCCCAAGGTGTTTTCGGACGAAGAAGAGAGCGGAGACGAGGCGGCGGTGAAGAGCAAGGCCCTGCTGGCTCCAGACCTTCAATTGTTACGGTCGCGCATCAACGATACTGTTCGCGTTCTCGACGACTTTTCGAACCTCTCCGAAGAAGGCCGATCGAGAGCAGAGTACACTGCGCAATTGCTCAAGGATGTTTGCGCATACTACGGTTACTCTGAGTTCCTGGCCGAGAAGCTGTTCAATCTCTTCACGCCCAAGGAGGCCTTTGCCTTCTTCGAGGCCAACGAGACGGCACGCCCAGTGGTCATTCGCACAAACAGCCTGCGCACTCACCGCAGAGACCTCGCGCAAGCCCTGATCAACCGTGGAGTAACCCTCGAGCCCGTTGGAAAGTGGTCCAAGGTTGGTCTCCAAGTCTTCGAGTCTGCCGTGCCCCTCGGTGCCACACCCGAATACCTCGCTGGTCACTACATCCTCCAGGCCGCCTCCTCCTTCCTTCCTGTCATGGCCCTCGCACCACAAGAGAACGAACGCGTGCTCGATATGGCATCCGCTCCGGGTGGTAAGACGACTTATATCGCTGCCCTGATGAAGAACACTGGCTGCATCTTCGCCAACGATTCCAACAAAGCCCGTGCCAAGGGTCTCATTGGTAACATCCACCGTCTGGGAGTCAAGAATACGATTGTGTGCAACTACGACGCACGCGAATTCCCCAAGGTCATGGGCGGCTTTGACAGGGTCCTGCTCGATGCGCCCTGTTCCGGTACTGGTGTCATCGCCAAGGATCCGTCTGTCAAGACGAACAAGACCGAGCGCGATTTCTTGATGCTACCGCATCTCCAGAAGCAGCTCCTGCTCGCAGCAATCGATTCTGTAGACCACGCATCCAAGACGGGAGGATTTATCGTGTACTCGACCTGTTCGGTGACGGTGGAGGAGAACGAGTCGGTGGTGCAGTACGCTCTGTCGAAGCGTCCCAACGTTCGGCTCGTGGAGACTGGTCTGACGTTTGGCAAGGAGGGCTTTACTGCATATATGGGCAAGAGCTTTGATGCGAAGATGAAGATGACACGGAGGTACTACCCGCACGCGTACAACGTGGACGGTTTCTTTGTGGCCAAGTTCAAGAAGTTCGCCGTCACTCCTGGCAAGGGGCTGGGTAACGCAGCACCTGCAAAGGACCAGGCAGCCAAGAACGATGAGCTGGATGTTGACAAGCGCCCGATTGAGCTGATGGGCGATGAGGATAAGATGGAGTGGGATGATGAGGCGGATAAGGTTTTCATTGACAAGGCACAAAAGGCACGCATGCGCCGGAAGGGCATTGATCCTAATGGGGCAGCTGCAAAGGGCGCCAAGAATGCAGAGCCTGTGGTGAGGGAGGAGAAGAAGAAGGTGAACAAGAGCAAGGAGAATACGAAGAAAAATCTTGCCAAGAAGGCGGAGCTGGAGAAAAAGAAGGGTGATGTGGAAATGGCTGATGCCTAGGTGTGTCTCGATATGAGGTGTGGAGTTCAAAGACTTGCATAAGAGGAGTTTTGCTAGGATAGCCGGAATACTATTTCGAGAATCTTGCTGATTGCTCTGTCCGCTTTGGTAGCGTTTGTGAATACTGTATGTGTATGAACAATTGAATGAAGCCGCAACGGCCGGGTGGAGTGATATTCGAAGCACAGTGGAATGCTTCCCTCTATAATTTAACGCCGATGACGCCTCATAAACAATATCAAACGCCGTTCTATCTACCTTCAAGTGTCAATAATGGCATCAAATCTATCCTGGCGTCTCCCATCCCTTTTTTCTCTCTGATAAGCCTCTCCATCACTTCACTTGTCCACCGGCTCTCGAAATGCATCCCACCCAACTCGGCGAGCCTCTCCAAAATCCAATCCCGATGTATCCCATCATCTGTCTCGATGCCTGCCATAAACATCCCCCACACTTGCATAGCAAGTGTGCTCTTGTCGCGCCCATAATCCGTATGTGCAATCTGCATGATGCTAGACACGGCCGTGCGATGAAGTTTAGTCGTGGCTTGCTGTTTCCGTAGCGTCAACCGGTGGAAGAGCACGTTGGCCCAGTAGACGGAAGCCGCGCAGCGGATGGTGTGGTAGACGCGTCGGTATTGACCTGCGCCTGACAGTCGGGAAGTGAGGACAAGGTCTTGGTATCGCTATGGGAGTTAATCACTTATTTGAGGGATGCGGGGATAATATTCTTACCTCGCCGATTTCCATGAGCTCCTCGAACAAACTCTCGGGGGTCTCGGAAGTATCCTTGCCCCCATGTCTGGCGACGGCAAGCTGCCATATACGCGACCGCATGAGTAGGCCGTGGTGAAGAAACTCGAGTGGCCGGTAGTTCTCAACGTCGTCCAAGATGGCATCTTCCGGGTATTCCTCGCCCCAGCAGTGGCGGCCAGAAATGCGCGCCCTACGGTAAAGGCGTTCCAGTTTGATGGAGGGGAGAGAGGATTGAGATATTTGGGAGAGGAGACTTTGAGACGAAAGGCCCTGGCCGCCAATGGCGTCGATATATCTACACCTGTTAGAGATGTTTCGAGGTTGGTGTGAGCACTTACGAGATCCATAGTAGCAGCAGCGATGATAGCAAAGACAGATGCGAATCGCCTGCATCATTATCTTCGTCGTCTACGGTTGCCACAATTCCGGATTGCTCTGAATCCATTATTGACTTTTCATACGATGCGTATAACGACCTCGTGCCTTCTAGATGTAGTCGGAGATGATGGCGCGAATAGCCAAACCTCACTTCATAGTCGACCATGAACAGCAACGCTGCCAGGAGTCGCTCCAGTCTCTGCTTCGGGTCACCAGTATGCTCCTTGCCGAGAACCATCGATAAATCCCGCACCGCCACGTTATAGTGATGCAACCCAATATCTTCCGTGTCAGAGCATCCGCCCTTTTGAAGCCGGTGCATTTCACTCCCCGACATGGCGAGGATCATGCGCATCACGATCGCGTCATTGGGAGCAGTGTATTGGTAAATATAAGACAGGTTCGACCAGCGCCACGGTTTCAAGTATCCCGACACCATTGAGCAGCTGGGGAAGTATTCGAGGCATCGCCGGTCCTGGGGCGAGAGGAGGAGAGAGTTTGCGCATCGGATATGTTCAGTGCTCAGGCTGGGTGAAATCGAAGGGGAATAGTTGCGTATCGAGGGAATTGAAGAAGAGTCGCTGTCAAGGAGCCAATTCAAGACCTGGTTATTCGCAGAGACCTGGACCGTCGATGGTTCCGAATCCGCTCGCGACAATGCATCAGTTTGTGGTGGGTCTTCCTTCGACTGCAGCGGCCGAATGGACCTTTGTGTTGTATTTCCCTTGGCTTTTGAGACAGTCCTTGGTTTGCGCGTCCGCGCCGTCCATTCACAGGTAAGTTCGAGGGATATACAACGTCGGCAATTCGGTCGCTGCTCGTCGCATTTGATTTTCCTCTTCAAGCAAGTGCTGCATCCTTCACCATTATTAGATTGGAAGTTGTAGGGGTTCGGTCGGTCTCATACCTGTCTTTGAGCGGGGAGCATTTCTCCCAACCAGAGACCCCGTCGCGATCTCCACCATTAGCTATGATTATAGTATCAAGCCAGACGGTGCACGATTAGAAGAAGCATAGGTTGAGGTGAGGGATTGTAGGTGCCTTTGGCCACACGACGTCGTGAATAGTTGTGCAGAGTTTAGATTGCGGGGAACGCGGGGTAATCTCCACATCGCGTACTCACTCTTCTACTTTAATGGATTAGTCGGAAGCGGTTGCGTTCAGGAGATTTACACTGATAAATCACGACCTCTTCATTTTCTATACCTTTAATATAAGCTACTTTACAACCCTTTAAGCTTTAAATGCTTCTAGCAGAAGTAGTATTATATATATATATACTATTAATTAAAGTTTTGAGAAAAATAATAGGGCATTTAGAGTAGCTTATATATATTCCTAAAGTAATTCTATTATATTTTCACTATTTATGGCCTTAAGTCACATTATATATAATTTTCTATATAAAGGTACCTATAAATTTTCGTGGTTGCAAACACAACTTCCTCTCAACGCAACCACTTCCGACCACGGTTATATTGCGCTGTACATTCATAACAAGAACAACAACTTATATACTGTTGTTAGTAGTACTTAAAATTAATAGTTATAAATATTCTATCTAGGTTTAAACGGTAAGATCGTCTAGGTATCCTCACTCGATGAAGTTGCTGTATAACTTCATATGCTTTACATGAAAATGATGATGATGATATTTATTTGCGTCCAGCCAGCGGGACGCGGGTGAAACCCGCTGCCCTAAGACCTCTAGAATGGTATGGGGACGTGCTAAACTATGGAATAATGCACAGAGTATATTTATGCTTCACATGTTAACTCGGTTGGCTCCCCTTCCACCATAATGACATCTCTTCTTGCAAACAGTAAGAAGCAACGTGACGCTAGCTAAAAATGAAAACTGCTAGAAGAGGAGCATGGACACGTGCACATAACACACGTTGGGGGTACATTTAGGGAGGGTTAAAGACCCGTAATAGGTAATAGGAACAAGGATCAAGTTCCACGAGTATGGGGGTTAAAACCTTGTCACCCTATCAACTCGCATTAGCTCACAAATCGCAGCCGGAAGTGGCGTGCGGCAGCAAGACGGGTGGAGACGAAGTGCATTGATATTATAGGTACCTTTACATAGTAAATTATATGAAATGTAACTTAAGGTCATAACAAAGACGTGAATAATCGATTTACAATGTAAAATGTGGCTGACGCACCCCACTTGCACCCTTCTCCGTGACGCACTCCGCTTTTGACCACACGATCAGGGGCTAAAAAGGAATATTCTGGTGGCGGATCTGGTACCGCCAAGCGCGATTGTGGTTACGCCAAGCGCGTATCTAGTACCGCCAAGCGCGGATCTAGTACAGCCAAGCGCGAATCTGGTTTCGCCAAGCGCGAGTCACAGCACCCGTAGAAAACACGTTCTTAAATCTCTGGTCGATTTCGCCTCGGGAGAGGAGTTGGACGATGCGAAATTTCTGCCGTTTAAGCTTTTGACATGAGATCACATCCTTGGCCGGGAGTTCGAAGGTGGGATGGAGAAGATGTTGGATCTTGTAAATCTTTTAAGTAAAGTCGATGATTCCGTTTTATTGTAGGAAACGAAACATCAACCAACAACTTCCTCCGCCTTTCCACAGCCACCGCCCGACTCTCTGCAGTCGATCCCATTCGTAATGGCCGGCCACCCTTCCATGCAGCCGTATGTCTGGCTTATTGCCGTCATCTCCATCGCTTTCTGTGCCAGTTCCTTCGGTAACGGCGCCAACGATGTTGCCAACGCCTACGCCACATCCGTGGCGGCGCGCACTCTAGAGATGTGGCAGGTCGGAATTCTAGCCATGTGCACAGAGTTTATCGGTGCCGTTGCCCTCGGCTCCGGTGTCACGAGCACCATCAAGAATAACATCATGGACCTGGACCGTTTCGCCGATGCCCCTGCTACTCTCATCCTCGCCATGACCTGTGCCGAGATTGGCAGCGCGGCCTGGTTGCTCATCGCCACGAAAGTCGGATTTCCCGTGTCCACCACCCAGACCATTGTCGGCGCCATGATCGGTGCCGGTCTTGCCGCCGAGTCAAGCATCAGCTGGGGCTGGTCGAAGGGCAGCGTGTCGCAGATTGCTGCCTCGTGGTTGATCGCCCCTCTTCTCTCGTGCTGCTTCTCTGCTATGTTGTTCCTTACTCTCAAGTTCTCGGTGCTGGACCGCCAGGACTCTTTCAAGTGGGCCATGCGCCTGATCCCATTCTACCTCGCCTTCACTGCCGCCGTCCTGGCACTCTTCATCGTCATTGAGCTGCCCGACGCCGAGTCGCTGGAGGAGTTCGGCGCCGGCAAGGTCGTTGGCATCATCCTCGGCGTCTTCGCAGGTGTCCTCGCGATCGCCTACATCTTCTTTGTTCCTTACTTCCACCGCCGCCTCGTATTGAAGGATGCCCGCGTCAAGGTGTGGCATCTCCCCATGGGCCCTCTCCTCCTCAAGGAGAGCATCCCGCTCTACCTTCCCGGCAACAAGGGCGTCCGTGAGGGCGAGTTTGTCACCGACCACTACGCCTCCCAGCACGTCGAGGTCGTCAATGACGCCGCAGTCTCGGACCAGTCCAGCATCGCCAGGGAGAAGGCCTTGAACCAGGAGAAGGTCAACAACGATGTGAACAACGAGTCCGACATCCCCATCATCCCTGTCGCCCCTGAAACCAGGGAGGCCAACTCCTCTGCCCTTGAAGCCGGTCCCAACATCACCCGCCGCCTGCGCGTCATCGAGCCCGAGGAGCGCTTCCTCGACCCTACCGCCCACCTACCCATCTACAACCCCAGCCGCATCTGGTCCTGGACCAAGTACGTCCTCCTGCAAGGTGTCACCCGCGATTGCGTCACGCACTCGTCCTCCCAACTCGCCAAGACCCACGCCCTGGCCAAGCAGTACGACAACCGCGTCGAGCATCTCTGGACATACGCCCAAGTCGCTAGCGCCATGATGATGTCAATTGCTCACGGATCCAACGACGTTGCGAACGCCGTCGGCCCATGGGTCGGCGCATACACCACCTTTCAAGACGGTTTCGTCTCCTCGAAGGCCGATACCCCCATCTGGCTCCTCGTCATCGCCGGATTCCTCCTCGGCCTCGGATTCTGGTTCATGGGCTGGAAGATCGTGCAGGCACTCGGCAACAAGATCACGCAAATGTCACCCACTCGCGGTTTCTCCGTCGAGCTCGGCGCTGCCATCACCGTCCTTCTCGCGTCCCGCCTCGCTCTCCCAGTTAGCACAACCCAGTGCCTCACCGGCGCCGTCATGGGTGTCTCCCTTTGCAACTTCACCCTCGGCGCGACAAACTGGAGACAGCTAGGCTACATCTTCTTGGGCTGGGTTTTTACTCTTCCTGCTGCGGGACTGATGTCTGGTCTGCTTATGCTCATCTGTTTAAACACGCCATCGTTTTAGACACTGTTTTACTTTTGTATATATAACACCATTCTCTTTCTGTTACATAGTTAGCGAGTTATTAGATAAAATAAGATACCCATATTCTATTTATGTTCTAGCTTAACTACGAGTAATGCCTGCTTATAAGCTAGCTAGCTAGTAATTCCATTCCCTATGTAATCCTACTATATGATCCTTATTCCCTATATAATCCCATTTTCTATAACGTATTTCACAAGCGAACCGGTCACACAAGCGAACCGGTCACCAAAACACTAAAATTGACTATTACTACCTACTACTATACCACTACCCTACATAATAACCCTTATTTAATTGCAATTGATTCCTAGCGCCTCTCGCACGTACGAGCATTATGCCCCATATTACCACATGTGCCACATCGTCGCTGTCGGCCTGTAGAACCCACCTGCCGAGTAGTCTCACTTGCCACCTCCGTACGGAGTTGAGCATCAACCTCAGCACTCTGAAGGATATCCTCTCCCTCTCGTATGGAGAGACTGCCCCCTTGCATTATACGCCTCTTACGCTTCCTTTCCCTCCTCTTTTTCTGTTCATTTGTAGCCTGTAGAGCCTTAACTTCTACCTTAAGTAGAACAGCAGAATGCATCATCATTTCCGCCCCTTTAACAAGGCAGCTAACAGCATCATTAATTGAGGTAGGAGAGCTGTTCTAATGTCGTACGATGCGGTTCTTAATGTGCTCTGTTTGAAAGTTAAGCTCCCTTATAGTTTGAGGAGTCTTTGAAGTCTAATTGTCACTCTCAACTATAGGAGGGGTCGGAGTCCTTAAGTGTAGATTCAAGTGAGAGAGGACATTCTACGGCTCGTACGGAACTAGCCCTATAGCTCGGAATCTGCTCTTAATATTCTGCTCTATAAATGTAGCTTTAAATGCTTCTTTGAATGTAGAGAGGAACTTGAGCTTTGTGATGTGGTTTAGCCGGTTCCGTACGAAGGTTTTAATCTACTTTCCGTACGAGAGCTTTAGTGGCGCAAAGCAGCTTACATCAAGAGGCTGAAGAATATGCGACGAGTGTAGTGGCATATAGAGGGTAATTATCTTCTATTCTATGCAGTAGTGTTGAAATTGAGCAGAGAGGTGGCTCTCATGCCCATCGAGAATAAGAAGGCAATAGGTTCTAACCGTACAAGCATTTGTATGCTAATCGAAGTGTTGAATCCACTCGTACCCAATTAAATTTAAAGTCCACCCATTCTCACTTAGTGTAATCACCTAGTTGTCTAGCAATCCTAAGTCCTCGTACCAAGTAGAGAGGTGATTCTGTGCCTTAAAAATGATGAATGGCAGGAGTGCCCATCCGTACGAATTAACACCTTGAATAATCAACACCCACTCTCTATTTCTAGGCTGTATAGTCTTCGGACGACTCTTTGCTTCTAAGCTTATAACTACCTTTATAGTAGCAATAACTCCCATTGCGAAACCTGCTTCATTAAAGTTGTAGATATCTTGCTCTAAGATTCTGTATTTTGCAACTATGTTTCGTACGAGGGAGAACCACTCTTGAATTATCTTTAGATCTTCGCATTTTACTCGTTTGTAATCATACTTCTAACTAAACTTTACTTTGATTTCCGTACGACGCTTTATAAAGTTAGTAGTCTAGTTCTTTCTAATAGGGCTCTCGCCTCGTTCAGAGAGTAGTAGGTCTGCCATTTCTTATACATCTTGCAGCTAGGGCAGAAATCCACGTGAATCTAGGTCGAGAATGTACTGAACGAGAGCTAACTCTTCGTACGGAGTCAACTTACGTGAGTTAGGAGTAGAGTCGCGTCGGGAAGCTACCCCATTCATACGCTCTTGTAAGGTTGAATAAGGAATATCGTACGACATTGCAGCAGCTCGAATACTTTGAATATGGCCTTGTTTAATTGATTGGATAGCTAGTAGTATCCTACCCTCTTGATTAGAGGTTTTAGCTTAAGTTGGTGTTGCCATAAGTTAAATTGTGTTAAGTTAACGCGTTTTGGTGTTTTGGTGACCGGTTCGCTTGTGTGACCGGTTCGCTTGTGAAATACGTTATAATTTTTATTCTTTATATAATCTCTATTCCTTATATAATACTATTATACTCTCTTTATTCCTTCTATAATTATTATATTAATTTCTATCTAGTTGCAGTACTGCAACTAGATGGATTTACTTAGAAGTGTGTAATATGGTCTGCCTTAATTAAGTAGGTAGAGGAAGTAATTAGATAGGGACGAGGCGTCATCGTTTATATTTTTGAATCTAACTTCCCCTTCATAATCGATATCAGTCCACGCCTTTAGGAAAGTGACGTGGCTCTATGCCTCGTCTCTAATACCACACTAAAGGCAAACCAAACTCTAGTTGAAGTAAGTTGAACTACCCTTGTCGTAGAATCTACTAATAATATTTTAGGATATAAACATCTTCGACCTACGAACCAAATGGATGAGATATTAATCTGGGAGGCGTAAGTCAGCGAACTATTCACATAATTATTACTAAAATAAACCAAGACGAGATGCACTACCGTAGCGCCTACGTAAGGGATTTCAATATAGCTCCCTCTCCCTTGCCCTCTAGGCCCTCTACATTCCCCATCCCAATCCCTTTGCCCACTTGCTCCTAGTCTACCCCAACCTCGCAAATCCCATTCAAACAGCCACAACCCTTTCAACCCCACATCCCCTATAATGCGGCAGTAGCAGCCCCCTTAGACCCTCCACCTCCATTCTTAATCGCTTAAATTCGACTTCTTTTGCCACATTGTCCTCCCTGAGCACCTTTACCCGCTCGACCACCTCCACAGTCTGCGCCTTCTTCTTTAAGCGGCACTTATAGGCTGCCTCCCTGTTCCGCTTCAGGGCTGTCTCCCGTTTCGCAGCAGCCTGCTCAGCAGTGGTCCTCTTCTTCGACGACCGCCTTGGCTTCCGCCGTTTTTTTGACTTTTGTCTCGCTCTCACCCTGCGATCCCGTCGAGTTCTCCTCGCTTATAGCAGATGACGCAAATGCAGACGCACTCGTAGTCACAGTAGCGATCTTCTTCTCTTTCCTCGACTACCGCCACGCTGACGCAGATTTCGCGCTCTTGGCGGTAACGAGAGACCTTCCTTAGGCGAGTCAGTGGGTGTCGCTTGTCCGTGATGCATCACAGTGCGGAAATCAACACACTCGAAGCCCAAGGTGGTGATGGAGAGCGGCGCGGGCGCCGCCGCGTTAATCGATGGGACCTACTTGTCCTGCGCTGTAGAGACTAGGCCGCCGTCCCATAGTGTAGGTAAGTGGCGCCTCCCAGGCGTTAGAGAGGGGAGGGTGAGTCGGAGAAGAAGTGAGAGAGGTCGTCGTGGGGTTTAGGGAAACCGAGCGCGCTGTTGCTGCTGTGGGAGAGTTACCTAAGGCGGTTCGGCTCGGCGTCAGATTGATCGGAAGGGTTGAAGAAGTTGAAAACTTAGGAGTCGAGGGAGGCATTTGGGTAAGAGAGGAGCTCGGGGTCGAGCATATTGAAGGCGTCGTTGACGGATGTGGATAATGGATCCTCCATCGTGGTGGTGGTTCGTGATACGTATGAATGATTCAAAGTGCCTAAGCACTCGGATCTTTAGTGATCAATGGGATCATATACGTAGTCTATGAATGATTCCCGTCGAATTAGGCGACTAACAGAATAATATGTGCACTTTAATCCTCGTGTCTCTAAGTTAACTAAAAAGAGTAAGAGAGAGAGTGTCGTCGCAGATGGGTCATTGTAAGGCGGCCCTCACGTGAGGGCACGTGAGGTGCCACGCCGAAGGCAGCCCTACGGTGGAGCTGCCGCTCGGGTATAGCCCGGTTATTAGGGCTCGCCGTACGAAGGATATCAGGGGCTGGATCCTCAGTTGAGGACTCCAGTCAATAGTCGCTGTATTCAGGTAGACCTATTGTTACGCTATATAACCTCGTATTCCTGCCTTCTGATCTGGTTCCCTGAACTCCCGTGTGACACAGGGCCTACGCCTTTACAATTCTATTGACTCAACCCATATTCAGCCTATCAGATCAGGATGGCCAGCCAGGAAAAGAGGGTTACTCGAGCGACCTCTGGAGGGGCCACACCGGCAGCAGAAGTCATCGAAACCAGCCCTGCAGCCCAGGGCCCTGGTGCGAGCGACGCTGCCACGAACGAAGCGGGCAGTATGGCTTCTAAGCTGGCCGCCCTCAGGAAGAGGATCGACGAGGAAAGGGCCTACTTCACCACTATGGAAGAAGCTCTCCAGATATTCCGCCGATCGCACGGCGAGGACTACGCTGCCTACCCGGAAGACGTGAGAGCCTTCGCAGAAAGGCAAGCCCGTATACAGGCCGAGAGCCGTCGGAAAAGGCGACACCAAGACAGCGATGAAGAAGGTCAAGACCCCCAAGAAGGGGCAGATCAGGCGACGACTCCTACAGTATCGGAGGAAGCAGCCCCAGCCCTGCCTGTAAGATCGTTTGGGAGGGTCAAGGACCCGAAGGTCTACAAGGGCGATTCGGCCAGGGAGCTCAGCGAGTTCATGGCCTCAATCCGCGCCTCCTTCCGATACCAACCCAGGATGTTTCCAACCGAAGAGGCCAAAGTGGCCTTCGCTGCCCAATACCTCGAGGGCGACCCCATGAAGGAGTGGGACAATCGCTGCGCCCTACAAGAGGAAGGGTATGAGGAACCCTTGGATTTCGCTGGGTTCGAAGAGTTCCTTCGCGACCTACACATCGACCCAGCCAACCGACAACGTATTGCAGCCCTCAAGTATAACACAGCCCGTCAGCGGAAGGGCCAGGGTATTCGCAAATTCGTTGCTTACCTTGAGGAGTTAGAGCGGGAAATGGAACCCTACACCGAATCGCAGAGGAGTACTCACCTCCTGATAAAGATACACCCAGAGATGAGGCAGCGACTCCTTGAGGGTGGCTACGCCGAGCGTTCCACAACCCACAGGGAAGCTGTTGTCAATATCCTGGCGATGCTGGAGACGACCAGCCGGTGGGTGACTGAGAAGAGCCCTTACGCAGAGGGTGGATTGAGCGCGAAAGAACCCCCAAACAAAGGCGCCTCGCAGGGCGACTTCCAGCCCAGAAAGGGCCACTCTAACGGCCACAAGCCAGGCAGGAGGAGGGAACGAACGCCCTTTCAAGATCGCCGAAGATCAGATCAACAACCAGCAAGAAGGCAGGGCAACGCCCAAGGTGGAGGCCCTGCGCAGACAGGCGGCACCTGCTACAACTGCGGCAAAGCAGGTCACTTCGCAAAGGAGTGCCGCAGCCAACATACCGGACCTGGAGTAAGGAAGTTGGAAGTCCTGAAGACCGAGTGACTCCATACCAAGGCTCCTCGACCCACGCTAGGTAGGAGGATGGAAATCGACGTCGAACTACAGGTAGGGTCGACCTGGCACCAAGTCCGAGCCCTCCTAGATTCAGGATCGGACGCATCCACGATCCACCCCCTTCTCGCAAAGGATATCGGCATGGATTGCCACGAGAAGGGACCCCCTCGAGCGAGAGGGGTTGACGGCAAGGAGGTTGCCATATACGGGGCGGCGACCGTACAGGTCAGGGCGCGCGATCACTTTCGAAGGGAAAAGGCCGTAGACCAGACGTTCCTTTCCATGGAGACTCCTGGTGTGGATGTTATCCTTGGGATGGACTGGATCATACAGGTCAACCCCCAGATCGATTGGCAGACGCAGATCTGGCGCCACCCTTTCGATATAGCAAAGGCAGTGGAATCCGACATCGAACCCATAGACGAGGGCGATACTGCTTTCGTCCTCGCTTTCGCCACGGAAGATGGGCAGATTCAGTGCCCAAAGGAATACGCAGAGTACGCCGACGTCTTCTCGGAAGAGCGGGCAGAAGATCTGCCCGAGCTGGGTAGGAAAACCCACGGTATCGATACTGGGACCCAGGAACCGCCCTACGGCCCAGTATACAACCTTTCGGAAACGGAGCTGGCTACACTCCGCGAATACCTCCAATCGAGCGAGAAGAAAGGATGGATCCAGAGGAGCGTGAGTCCAGCGGGCGCGCCTATACTGTTCGTACAGAAGAAGGACGGCAGCTTGCGCCTCTGCGTCGATTATAGGGGTCTGAATAAGATCACCGTGAAGAATAGGCATCCGTTGCCGTTGATTACAGAGACCTTGGATCGGCTCCAAGGAGCGAAGGTCTTTACGAAGCTGGATATTAGGAACGCCTACCACAGGATCCGTATCCGCCCAGGCGACGAGTGGAAGACTGCCTTCCGCACTCGTTATGGCCACTTCGAGTACAAAGTGATGCCTTTTGGCTTAGCCAACGCGCCAGCTACGTTCCAGGCCTATATGAACGAGACCCTCGAAGGGCTCGTTGACACGATATGTGTCGTATATCTCGACGATATCCTTATTTACTCCTCAAAGGAGGAAGACCACACCCACCACGTACGGGAGGTCTTAGGTCGCCTACGGGAGGCGAACCTATACGTGAAGCTCTCGAAATGCGAGTTCAATACCAAACAGGTAGGCTTCCTCGGGTATACGGTCACAACAGAAGGGGTGGCTATGGAAGGCGACCGGGTTGCTGCGATAGCTGAGTGGCCTACACCAAAGACCTATCGAGAGGTCCAGGTGTTCCTTGGCTTCGCCAACTTTTACCGGCGCTTCATAGAGCAGTATTCCTCTGTTGTGGCCCCATTGACCGGCCTTATGAAAGGCGCCAAAGCTGGCAAGCAGACCGGACCCTTCGTGTGGGGCTTAGAACAGCAGAGCGCGTTTGATCGCCTCAAGGAAGCCTTCACTACGGCCCCAACACTGGTCCACTTCGACCCAAACCGCAGGATCAGGCTAGAGACCGATTCCTCTGGGTTTGGGCTGGCTGGAAATCTGTCCCAGTTCGTGGACCAGCCAGAAGGAAAGGGTGTATGGCACCCAGTCGCGTTCTACAGCAAGAAGCTGGAACCGGCCGAATTGAATTACGAGGTCCACGACCAGGAGCTCCTGGCGATCGTGAGATCCTTTGAACAGTGGAGGCATTACCTAGAGGGTAGCCAACACCCAATCGAGGTCCTAACGGATCACAATAACCTCAAATATTTCATGGAAACCACCGCCCTCACAAGAAGGCAGGCGCGGTGGGCGCAGGCGCTGTCAGCCTACGATTTCCAAATATCCTATCGAGCTGGAAAGACGAACCCCGCAGACGGGCCGTCAAGGAGACCAGACTACGAGGAAGAGAAGGGTAGCCAGAACGTGATGCTTCCTACCCTTCGGAACAAGCTCCAGGAAGCCATACAGGCAGGAGAAGCCCCGCAGATCAAGCGGGTGGTGGCTAACCTACAAGAAGTGGGCACCACACTGGGCGAAGACCAGAGTAAGGACACCAAGAGTCCAGGTCTCGTTGTCCCTCGAGTTATGGTAGTAGCCATGGCTCAGGGAGAGAGCGCCTATAGTGCTACGGCTGAACCCTTGGCAGACTTGATCAAAACCCTTCAGGCGGCTGACGAGCTTGCTGTTCACAGGGCCAAGGAAGCAGGGTCAGCGCGAGCGAAGGGCTCTTCAGGTTGGAGAGTAGACGATACAGGTATCCTACGCTTCAAGGGAGCGGCCTACGTGCCTCCCAATCAGGCAGTACGTATGGAAATCTTCAAGATTTGCCATGACGACCCCCTAGCTGGGCACTTCGGATACAAGAAGACCCAGGAGCTGATCCGGCGGAAATACTACTGGCCTGGGTTAGACCAGGAAGCCAGGGAGTACGTACGTGGCTGCGATCGGTGCCAGAGGATCAAGCCAGTGCGGCACAGACCTTACGGCGAGATGCAAGGCCTCAAGATGCCTTCAAAGCCATTTGAATCCATAAGTATGGACTTCATCACGGACCTGCCGCCTAGTATAGGGCTAAACCAAGCCAAGGCGTCAGACTCCATCCTTGTGATCGTAGACCGATACACAAAGGTGTCCAAATATATACCCTGCAGGAAGACCATCACAGCCACCGAGTTAGCGCGGGTCTTCCTTGAGTATTGGGTCAAGGATTTTGGAATTCCTGCTGAAATTATCACAGACCGAGGCAGCGTGTTTACGTGCCACTTCTGGTCGGCTTTCTGCTTCCACCTCAAAGTAAGGCGTAACCTATCGACAGCGTTCCACCCCCAATCCGATGGCCAGACAGAAAGGCAGAACCAGAATATCGAAGCCTACCTGCGGCTACACTGCAATCAGCACCAGGACAATTGGGTAGAGCTCCTTCACTTCGCCGAGCTTACCTACAATAACGCTTTCCACGACTCAATCCAGATGTCACCAAATCAGGCCCGGTACGGTATCAATATCGACCTACGGCAAGGGATCGAGGACGACCCCACCAGAAGGGAAGTGCCAGTCGCAAGAGACCGAGTCGCGATGATCCTTGAACTGCGGAAGGAGCTCGAAGAAGCTTGGAAGCGGTCAAAAGAAGCCCAAGTCCGAGGCTACAACAAGCTCCATAAACCAATGCAGTACGTAGTCGGCGAACGGGTGTGGCTTTCAGCCAAGAATATAAGAACCACCCAGCCAAGCAGGAAGCTGGGGCACCGGTGGCTCGGACCGTATGAGATCACCGAGCGGATAGGTAAACAGGCGTACCGATTAAAACTTCCCCCACGGTATAAGGCAATCCACGACGTATTCCACGTCTCATTACTCGAGAGGTATTGGAAGAATATCCAGGCCGAAGGGGTAGAGCCCCCGCCTGAGCCAGAAATCGTGGAGGGAGAAGAAGAAGAATACAAGGTAGAAGCGATCCTGGACCACAGGATCGTAAAGCGAGGAAGATCGCAAAGGGAAGAATACCTGATCCGGTGGGCTGGGTATACAGCTGCCGACGATCAATGGATCCCAAGGCTCGACGTAGGACTTCCATTAATCGAGGCATATCACAAGGAACAGTCACAGAAGAAGAAGACGAGTCAGAAGATAACGCAGTAATATTAGGCCCTATTGGCCAGGGCAGAAGTAAGGCGTCTACTCGTCGAGGGAGCCCTCCTCAGAAGAGGAAGGCGTGCTCACAGAAGAAGGGCCGCCCACGGAAGAGGGCTGATCCCCAGACCCCTCGGAGCCTTCAGGAGAGTAGGCCGCAAAGAAGGTGCGGCTAACCCTAGCGGGAGGGGCGACAGGACGATCGTTGTATACCCACTGAGAAGGACGAACGAAAGATCGCTCCAACCTAGCAAGCGCAAGAGTTTCCGCCGAAGGAACTTCCACCTGGAAGCCTGGAGCGACGAAGGAGCTCAGTTCCGAGGGTTGGGAGCTGGGGCGTGGTACTGAGGAAAGCAAGTTAGCTGAATATCCAGGAAGGAAAGGGAATCACCAACCTACCAAGGCCTCCAACTCAGCGAGGGAGTCGTTCAGTCCCTGTTGATGGGTATCGAGGACCTTGCCCACAGCAGCCTGGAAAGAGGCGAAAGCGGCCTTCATCCCACGGCTTCTCTCCTTGCCTAGCTCCACGAGGACCTCGGCCTGATAGATCGAGAGGACAAGGGGATCAGACAGGTCACGATCGGCAAGATCGACCACAACAGGGACCCCGGGGACAGAGTTGGGGGGGTTCGATGAAGGCTCGACGGAACGAAGAGGAATATCCTCAGGCGCAGGGCCCTCAGCGACGTCGTCATTGACAGGTCCGTTGGCGGGTTCCTTCCCCTTGCTCGTACGCGTCTTCTTCGGCTTCTTGGGGTTAGTGAGCAGGGTCAACGTCATTTGAGCTTCCTTCAGGACCTGAAGGAGCTGGTCCGATCTGTCAGAATCCTCCTCAAGGCCGGCGTCCTCGTCGTCAGCGCGGGCGTCAAGGAGGTCGTCCGCGCAGGCTTGGACACGCTCAAGGGCGGCCTGATGAGCAGGAACCACCTACGTACTGGTTAGTAGGAAGTAAGAAAAGGAAGGATGGATCCTACCGGGTAGCAATGATGGTTGCCCTTGTAACAATCGGCGCATTTATTAAGGCCGGCCGGGAACCAGCAACGCTGGTCAGGAAAGTTGGCGTAGGTAGTGGAACACTTCGCACAACAATCGCGAGGCCCAGCGCCTAAGGGCCCGAAGGTCTCAGGAAGGGCCACCCTGGAGGTGAACTTCCACCCCCTCACGGTGCGCTCGTCCTTGTATTGGCCATCGCCAACGGCCTCGCCGACAGGAGCCACGACTTCAGGAACTGCAGCGGCAGGAATAGGACGAACAGGGCGAATAGCGCGGGGGCGAGAGGGAGCAGGACCAAGGGCGAGTCTCCCTGGTTGGGCTACGGCCTCAAACGCAGCAAGGACTGGACCTGGGCGCTGAGGCGTTGGGGTCGCATCTGGAGATTGACCTAACATCTGGGCTGAGGTACGCTTCCTGGAAGCAGTGGAGGGGGTGCCGGACATCCGACCCTGGTTTGCTGGAGACGAAGGCCCAGCGGCCTGGTTCTGAGCACGCAAGGCAGCGAGAGCTCGGGTCTGGGCTTGAGCAGCCCCATCTTTGAAAACCTTCCTGGGAGGCATGGCGGCGACAGCGAGGAGCTATCCAGGTTAGCCATCGAACAAGGAAGAAGGAAGCCAGTAACCTACCGTATCGAGAGTATGGGTAAGGTGAAGCAACAAAGGGCTGAGCTGGACTCAACCTGGATCGGTGGTATGAGGGTTGAGGAAGAAGGAAAGTGGGGGGAGCGCAGAGGGTGAAGTTAGGCGCGACGCGCCACAACAATGGGGGGTGGCCGCGGCAACCCACACTCAGGGGGGTCACGGGACCCAACCCCCAAGCGCGATCACAACAGCCACCCACATAGGAATTGAGGGGGCGCCAGCCATACTCCAGGCGACGCCTGGAAATCGAGGGCAATTGAGGAATTGAGGGCAATCCCCCAAAAGGGAGGGGTAATTGTAAGGCGGCCCTCACGTGAGGGCACGTGAGGTGCCACGCCGAAGGCAGCCCTACGGTGGAGCTGCCGCTCGGGTATAGCCCGGTTATTAGGGCTCGCCGTACGAAGGATATCAGGGGCTGGATCCTCAGTTGAGGACTCCAGTCAATAGTCGCTGTATTCAGGTAGACCTATTGTTACGCTATATAACCTCGTATTCCTGCCTTCTGATCTGGTTCCCTGAACTCCCGTGTGACACAGGGCCTACGCCTTTACAGTCATCTATAGGGCAAGCTCGACAGACATATTATCAACCGCGCGAACACCCTAAATTCAGTTTATTCTAAGCCCACAATGTTAGCCAAGCTTGTCATACATTGTGGAGGTTTAGCACAGATCAACCCCTCTGCGACTTTCGAAAGAGAGCTTTGAACTGCAGCCGAGAAATAGTCATATAGATAAGACTATTCCAGAATCCTTGCAGCGGAATAACAAGAGCTGCTGCATAGTTTAGACCGAAGGATACGTATTGGCGATTAATGAATGTGGATAGGCGGTTTGCTGTACTTGGGACCTGCGATACGCCGTTAGTTATAGTGAAAGATCTTATATAAAAGAAGTGTCTAACCCATGTTACAAGCAACGCAATGAAAAAAAGAAGGCTGTATCTCGTATATGCCCAAGCTGTTATGCTTAGATCAGAGTTTACTCTATCAATCCGACTTGAATGTCTGTTGATTGGAAGTTCAGAGGCAGTCGATTGTCTATAGACGCCACTTTCATCTTCCAGGCTATGATCTTGATGTAGGTTTCTTAGCGGCAGGTCTATCCCATATAGCTCAGTGGTAGAAACGGTTGCTAAACGGTTTACGTCTTCGGCCCAATTCCTAGCCACCCCTAGCTCTCGGAGTTGCCTAAGATGTAAATAAATATATCGACCCACGCGAACGTAGATGGCAACGGTGACAATGATAAAGAGCCAGACTGGGCCATACATGACTACAATTCGTATGGCATCCCAAGGGTCGGCAATCCAACAATGGAACTAAGGAAGGTCAGAATGTACATCAACGTGTTTCGTTGTATATTAATAAAACTTACAACCGCGAGGCCATAAATCCCCCCCCTACTTGGTGATTGTATGAAGAGAAGGGTTAGGGCTGGAATGAATGGCAGGCCGTAGCAGAGGAGCAAGTATATCCACTCTAGCCGTTGCAGCTGTTCCGTGTTGTATCGGTAGAGGAATCTCATATAGACGTTCCACGCTATACAGAGGGCCCATAGTGCATCCGCTGGAAAGAACCTGTAGAGTTAGTTGTTATGTTGCCTGTGTATGTTTAAGATACGGACCACTGAATCAGAAATGCCTGAAATGTACATAGAGAGCTCCCTTGCCCATGCTGTGGGCCCGAAAGTGAAATGAGAGTCGCTATGTTGAGCACTATGTTCCCACATAGTGCATAGAATATTAGACGGTTAATGGGCGTACGGAAGGCTTTCTTTGATAAGAATGTTAGCACAGCGATACTGGCACTGGTGAGTGAGACGGTCGAGCTGACCCGTTCGGCGACCGAGACAGCGAAAAGTTGGCACTCTGTCAGCGACATGTCGCTATAGCGAGAGGCGTGCACCTACAGCAGCCCACACTTGCGCACTGACATATGTAGACTACTAAAACAGAAACCGAGTGATGGGCTAGAGATAGCGTGAGAATAGTGGAGCTTGGGAACATCCTGCGCATGCTTTAGAATTTGCCGTTGCGCTAAGAAGACGGGATGATGCAATCCCGAATATCAATACTTATATCACATGTTAGTCAAAGTGCTTGTTTCCGTCCTTTGCTCGTAATGGGAGATAGATAGACAACTAGACCGACAGCCTAGGCTTGCATGAAGGTCGAAGCTCCTCTAAAGACAAGGGATGGACTGTAGTAATCGGAGGTGGAAGCGGGTTGCGCACTCTCGCTTAAAATAGGAAGCAGTTTACACGCTCTCAAAATGCGACCATAAGTACCCCTACATAGTAATTTATATGTAAAAGTACTTAAAATTTCAATTCTACAAAAATATCACTTCCTCATTCCTACTCTTACTCCTACTCCTACACCTTACCACCTACCCCCATCGCAACTCCCATCGCAATTCCTGTCATAACTCCTATCACTACTTCTGTCGACGGATTGACAATAAAAGGCACAAACAATGGACGATCCCCTAAGCAATAGAAAACAGAATGATAATGAGAAAGACATACGCGCCCTCCCGGTTCTAGATGGAGTTCGCTGGTCTGCTGGCTTTATCCGCACATGGATCTCTACGCTGTCCAACTCGCAGCCCCTTCAACCACAAACTCTGCCAGAACAGCCCCCATCCGTCAACGGAGGTGTGCCAGCTCTAGCTCGGCCAGCTGTGCGAGCTATCTTCTTCCGCTCCTTTCTAGAATCGCTTCTCGCCGCTGATCAACGTGTCAGTTACAGTCTGGAAAACGGCGTCATCGTTACTCAGGTCAACAAGTATGGTAGGCAGATACGTCGCGTCAATGATGCGATGCATGCATACTACAGTCATTTCTCTCTCTCCCCTCAGCCTGATATCAGCTTCCGTAGCGCCTTAGAGTCTCTCGAAGCTGTCCACCCCCAGGGTGATGCACCAAAATTCGGCGAGCTGGCTACGGAGGCCGCTTTGAATGCCGAGGATGACCTGATACTCGTCACGGAAGAAATCTATACTACAGAGTCCGTCCACCACTCGTATGAAGAACAGTCTCGCCATAACTTTATCATGCAATCTGTGAATACGTCTAATGTTGTTGGACTGCAATCCCAAGGTGTCCTCAGTCTCGTCGCAGAGCAGTGGAAGTCGTTTAATGTGGCCGACATGACCTACTACGACTATCACCTTGCCTTTGACGAGCAGCCTTATACGACATTCCTCAATTTCATCGCGCGCTTGCACGTCATCACATCTCCAAGTTGTGTGTCTGTCGCTGCAGATGGCCGGCTCTTCGTAGCGGACAGCCTCGCCATCATATACTCCCCAAATGACTCGCTGTTGGATGCTCCAGGCTGTGATCGCGTCAATAGTCTGCTAGAATTCACCAAAACTCAACCAGAACTCAATAAGGAGCTAGAGCCTATTACCGTCCACGGTCCTGGAAACACAAAAGTCGCTACCTATCTAGCCACACCAGCTCAATTACATCGAGTGATGTTGGCCCTCGAGAGAGAATGTCGCCGAAGGGTAAATCCTTCTCTGGAATATAACTGGGCGATTCGCACGAGAAACTACGTATTGGTTACATTGCCCATCGTACGTAAAGCCTCAATCAAGCTCGCTATAGAGCTATGCAAAGCAAGCAAGTTACCACCAACAGCCACCACACCTACGGACAGTGGTGCATCTACATTCGATGGTGATAGCAACTTCGTCATAAAACTCACAGATGGATCTAGAACGAGTTTACAAGCGAAGTATTTTATAAGTTCTGATCAAATTTGGGAACGATCAGAGGAGGAGAGTGACCCCGACGAGTATGTGCTCTGCTCGATACGCGCAAGCATTGATTCAGGGCATTGCGGCTGTTCGGGCCCCTTCGAACGCTGGGGAGATGATCGCCATAAGATTGGCTTTGACTGCACCATTCGCGCAGACAAGTGGGTGTATGCGAAACAACTCACCTCTGAGCTCAGGCATCTATTTCAAGGTGACCTCATCTCCTTGTCACTACACTAAGAACGCGCTAAGCCTCTGTTACGTACCTCTTCAAGCATCTTATTCTGCCTGAGAGAATTGGATCTGCTGCGAGACTTAAATTTCAACAATGACAACCTATCTATTGTCGATTTGGGTCGCCTATGACACCTGGTCGCTTTTCAATAAAGCCAGAGGATATCGCCCTCTCAAAACTCTTCACGACTTCCTCATGTGCCCTCGCGATCAGCATGCATCCTACGAACAAGATGCTGAGGTCACAATATCGAGACTTGCTGCGCTTAGCATCGGTTGCTGTGCTGCTGCTGTTTTCAATCAAGCCAATTTGGACCAAGGTCGTAGAGCCGGTGTGCTTCATTCCCCACTCTTCCTTAAGAACTCAAAATTGCATGTTCCTGAGGCATCCATGGTCGTGAACATCATTCTGAAGGTTCTTCAGAATGCCACTTACTCCCTTCTTAGCACCGTACTAGGCACAGCAGAGGAGCAGCACCTCTCCAGGTCTTTCGGAACTGGTTTAGAATATGCTGAAAACTACCATCCGCTCATCGCATCATGCTATCCCGACGCTATCAACTACCGGAACAAGCCGCCATGCAGCTGCGTAGTGTGTGTTGCGGTACCATCTATTACCTATATAGACTAACACCTTATATTCTAGGTTTAGATAAACTAAATTGCAAAAACTAGATAGTATCTCTATTATAACAATATATTAATATGTTGCTAGTCTAAGAATTTACTTTATAGGGGGTAGGGGATACTTATAATGGTTTTAAATCTTAGTAGTAGCATCTACTACTATTATAAGATTAGTTGCTAATCTCTACTGTTTGCATACTAAAAAAATTAGTAATAGCGTCTACTTCTTATAAAAATCATCCTAGTAGTTATATTAGCTAAAGGTATAGAGATATTAGTTTATAAGAATACTCTTCTAGCTACTAAGGTCTAAACTCTTTATAAGGTAAATAACACACTTAGTAAACGCTATAGGGCTAAAAAGACTTAAGTCTATTAAGGAGGTGTATATACTATAACGGATGTATATAATATTTTAGCTTAGAAGGAGGTAGATAAGTAGATTTAATCTAATAAGCACTTTAGAAGAGTTAGTTAAAATAAGGGATAATTAACTATACAACACTATAGCACTTATAGAAAGACTAGTTATTATATGCTAACTTATCCTAAAGGTGTAGATATGTCTACTTTATTAGACTCTAAGTAGTTTTAATAAATATTATATGTTATAGTAGTTTAATTGTCTTTTAAAGTAGTATAGTAGGGGGGAAGTAATTAACTTAGTAATATAATTAATAGTAATAAACTACGTTAGCAAATTTAAACTATAAGTGTAACTATAATTTTACAACTACACTTATAAATCTAGCGTATGAATCTAACACCCTTATAAGCTATAAAGTTAGTTACCTAACATTATACATTATTAGCTACTGCTCTCGCACACCTTCTCGCAAGCGCCACAAGCGTTAAACTTGGATTCCCCGCCGGTGAACAAGGAAAGACTGAATTATCACAAGCATACAAGTTCTCATAGCCCTCAAACTTAAGATCTTGATCCACAACACCTTGTCGTCCACTAACAGGCATTCTCAAGGTTCCCACTTCATGAGCCACACCTCCTACATCCGCCACTTCCAAGTTCGGGAGACCATCTTGGCTATTTAAATCGACTTCTCCGACAACAGATTGGGCGTTGAATTCATTAAAGATCTGATTCGCGATGTTGCGAGCCTCGACAACGAGCCCATCAGCTACTGGAGCGCGCTCCATGTAGACGTTGACGGGAGCAGCATTTCCTCCGTTTGGGGCAAGTGTCACAGTGTTATTGTCTAAGAGTGGAGCGTAGAACTGGAAGACGATCTCGCAGAGAAGATATCCATTTCTGATTGCTAGATCTGCTTCAATGTGGTCACGATCAACGAAACGACCTTGGTTGAATTGTGCGCCCAGCTCAAGGATGATGTCAAAGGCGTGGTTCTGCAAAGTTGCGGACCTGTGTCGAATTAGGATTTTTGTGGACTGAGGCTCGACTCGTGGAGGAGCTACACTTGGGTTTTGAGTTGCGAGGCCAAGCCTCTGTTGGGCTGCGGGGGGGATGACAAAATGTCGATAGTAGATGGCATGATCGACTATTCCTTGGCCGATCATATTATTCGGAATATTAGAATTGAGAGCAATTTTGGCCGACTCGAGAGTACCAGCACTGAGAACAACAGCTTTGGCTTTGTATGTCCGCGGTTGCTTGTCAAGGAGATCATGGCACGTGACACCGGTGACCCGTTGGTTGTTGGTGGGGTCGAAGGTCACATTCCATACAGCATGGTTGAGATTGACCGTGAGTGGCTGACGACTTCCTTGAGCTCCCTCAACTAGAGCATCCTCAAGCAGGAGGTCAGCCGTTGAGAAGATTCCGGCAGGAACGGACCACTCAGTGGCACCGGTGTATTCAACAACCACGGGGGCTGGACGTATATCCCAGTCATTTCCGAGCACATCACCCAAAATAGTGGTAGTCTGGACATGAAATGCGTTTAACTGGGGAATATCTGAATTGAATACTCCTCGCGCAAGCTGATACCCATCATCCGGACCGTTGCCGAGAAGGTAGTCTCGAATTGCTGTCGGCCAGACCCCAAGCTCCCATTCCGCAAGAGGTGGAATAGAACTACCCCAAAAGATGCTCCTGCCTCCCAAATTGAAGCCCTGTCCGCCTTTGTATACTGAATTTGGCGTGTTGTAGTTTTTGACACTGAAATATTCCCAGAGAGACCAAATATGTTTCTGGAATTTGCCAATTAAGAGACGACGAGGTATATTTCCAACATGGGTAGGGAAGAGCAGAGATCCAGCCTCGAGAACTAGCACTCTCTTATTTTCGTCTGCAAGAGCGCTTGCAACAACACCTCCCCCCATGCCAGAGCCAACTACGATGACGTCGTAGTCAATGTTCTCGTCGCGATTACCCTGGAGGAGTTTCTCGGCAACTGAGCCGTACTCGGTGATCAGGTTTTGTCGTTCGGGTGCCATTTCAGACGGTGATGTAAATGAAATAAATTGTATATACAGAGCAGCGATGCTTATAAATATGTAAGTGGGCTTCTCGCCGGCCACGAGGCTGAGGTAAAGGCGAGTAAGGAATTGAGCAACTAAACAAGTGATACGATTCTCTTGGATGATATACAGTAGTTGAAATCTCGCACTCCGCTATCTCCTATAATAGGTTCATCATAATGACGTTAGCAAAGATCCAGTGCACTCACCCTAAGCATTCGAGATGCCTTCCATAGCTGCTACCGACTCGCGATCTATGGGAACCCAAAGGGTCATCATCTAGAGCTTGATCATTAGCCTTAGTAGCGCCCGGTCCACTTCCACTAACATGTGCTTGTATTTCGTAGACAATAAACACGTTAACGAGAGTGATTAAACATCAAAATCGTCATTAAATCGTCATTAATATCTTCATTAAATCGTCATTAAATTATTTATTAAAATTGTCATCAAAGTCAATACTTACCACTATCAGGCCTACTCTGTGTCATTAGATTAAGACGGCTGTAACCGAGGTAGACTAATATCCGTACCTAATTGTATAACGTTAGACTTTCTCTAGCTGCGAAAAAAAAGTATATAAAGACCATGTCGATCATTCATAAGAGTGACCGAGAAACATATTCTACTTAGCATTGAGCCCCTCGTTAGCTATAGTCGAATTGTTCGACTTAGCCTTCTGGTTTTCCTGGTCCAGCTCCTGGTCCGGCTCTTTAGATCCATCTACAATCTAGTACCTCTCTCTTTTTTGGCCGTACCAGCTCTGGAGTCGTACGACTAAACATTTCCTCATGTTTTACTCGATATGAGAAGCTCGTACTGCTCTAGAGCCCAATCCTAGATCAACTCTTACTAGGAGACTACTATGAAATGCCGTTGCTTCCTGCTACCTGAACAGACACAATACCATTACTAGTCTATACTAATTGACCTTAACCCAGTCCTCTAATTCCTCGCCTTTTGCAAATGCCTCAACCCACTAATCTAACTGATTAAATACCTGTACTAAAACACTAGCCCTTAAATAGCGCCAGCTAGCTCTCTAAGCAAACCGTTTCAGCATCATCGAAGTCACTTGCTGAACATCCCTCTCACTCAATGCTGTATTCCCTATCCATACCCCTTCGCTCTACATCCATCTATACATTTTCTCGACGACAACATCGGGGCCAATAACCATCATAGCAGCTACAGCTTCTCGTACAACTCCTTTATGCAAACACTGCATCTCAAAAAGTGCCAAGATTAAATCGGTGACCCTGAGGTTTTATGGACATCAGCGAATAATCGGTATTGAACTTCTAATCGATGCCGGCTGAGACACACATCGAGATCTCGTACAGATCGTACAGATCTCGATGTGTCTCAGCCGGCATCGATCAGAAGTGCGATACCGATTATGTATGTCTCAGCTGAAACAACAAGTGCGATACCGATCCATATTGTAGTACAAGAGGTACACAGCTTCTGTCATGGGTGAGCAGAGGGTGCTGCAGGCCCCTAACGATTCATTTAGCCTTATGTAGGCTGGAAACTCATAGGTTGTGAATTACGTCACAACCGATGCAAAGCAATGCATGCCGGTGCATCTACAGTATCATGAGATTAAAAGTTTGCTTGGAGATTGACACATCGGCAGATCAAGGGATGGCTTGACGGCTTACTCCGCGGCCCCTATGCGCGCCCTGTACAGTACGTACCCTATCATCCTAGATCGTTGCTTCCGGAACCAACCGCCTGGAGGCGGTTGGCGAAAGCAAAGCTATGCCATCTCGGCAGATGCCGAGCACATATGAAATATGAAGGAAATATGAGAACGTGATAAGCAACGGCAATTGAATTGCTTAACGTGAAACCATCGAAGTACGGAGAATAGTCTCGTTATATAGTTGTAGAGTGGGTCAACACTGCCACAACACTGCCACCATGCATACATGGCGTTCATTTCAAGATTTGACAAAAGATACAAGTTTGAGCCTTGAATTAGCTCGAAAGCCTATACTATCATGGCAAATCAAGGAGGACGGCTGACACTAGATCCTGTTGAATTGCGAAAGTAATGGTTGAATTCTATACTAAGAAGAAAACTATAGAACTATGGAATACAGACTCGATATATAGAGAACGTCATATAACGTTTTTCGGCTTCTAGAGCCCTAGCTAGGTTTTATATACTTAAACGTTCTTATGCGTGCTCTTCAAAGATTTAGCCCTAGACTCGTCGCCCTAACGTCATCGTATAATTAGTTATAGGCTACGTATCCTTCGAAATAGATTTAGCTTAAGACTTGTCATTAGGATGTATGAGGGTTTTAATCATTAGATAAGAGAATAAGACTAGACTACAATCGAGGACCCGTTTGTATATATATATATCTTGCGTCTCGTTCTATTATGAATTGAAAAATAATCTATACTTCTTACTCTTCTCTTAAAACTAAGTGAACAAATGCTCGTATTTGTCTCATTTAAGTCACTGCATATATTGTCTACAGTTTTGTTTGCCTAATATGTCAGCTATCACCATTAACGGGAATACGTTCGATCCAGCTGACCCAGCGGTTCAACCTCTCGGCCTCACCGCCTCTGATGCTGCTGATTCCAAGTACATCATCGTTCAAACTAAAGGAGGACGTCTTGAACCTGATCAAATGACCGAACTCGTAGCCAAGGAGGTCGTTATTCATGAATATGTCTCGGATGGTACCTACCTCTGCGGCTACAACCCCAGGGATCTGAACACAATCCGAAATTTGCCCTTCGTTGGCTATGCTAATATCTACCTTCCTCTTTTCGTTGTTCAAAGTTCCTTGAAGAAGGCTGCAGGTAATCCAGCCACGCATGGATCATCGCTGACTACTACGGCATCTCGAGCTCCGCACCTTGTTGATGTGATCTTCCACGAGGGTGTTGAGGGTGATAGCTCTCTAAAGCAGCAAATTGCAACAGCAGCGCATGTTGACGTCGACGGGCTTAAAGTAAGTATATAAATTCCTGAGTAATATTTTAGTTAACGATTTTAGGTGAGCGGAAGCAAAATCAGACTCTCAATTCAAGAGGCAAGGCTTGAAAATGTGGCCAAAATCGATGCTGTACGATCAATTCATGCGGTTCCTCTCCGGACATTGTATAACAATATCGCACGAGGTATCATTAACGCAGATGTTGTCGTGGATTCTATTGCCTACAAAGGCGATGGTGAAATTGTTGCGGTCGCAGACACCGGCTTCGACAAAGGAGAAGCGGCACGTCCCCATCTGGCTTTTGCCGGTAGAGTCAAGACCCTGTACGCTCTTGGAAGAACGTCCCCTACTGCCAAAACCAACGACCCTGACGGCCATGGGACTCATGTGTGCGGGTCAGTACTTGGAGATCACACCTCTTCATCCATGGGTGGAAGAATCGAAGCTCCAGCTTCACAAGCTAAGCTTGTCATGCAATCGTTGCTTGACGATAGTGGTGGCCTAGGAGGCATTCCCATCAATCTAGAAGATTTGTTCAAAAAGCCCCACGACAGAGACAAGGCACGAGTGCACACAAACTCATGGGGGCCAGTCTGGACAGGGTCACAGTTGCCCTATGATTCCAGCGCCAGTGAGATTGATAAGTTTGCTCGGGATCATCCAGAAATG
Organism: Pseudogymnoascus sp. SDFLT0511; assembly: GCA_030180035.1. Classification (NCBI taxonomy): domain Eukaryota; kingdom Fungi; phylum Ascomycota; class Leotiomycetes; order Thelebolales; family Thelebolaceae; genus Pseudogymnoascus; species Pseudogymnoascus sp. SDFLT0511. Next base: position 10,130 of record JASCQD010000005.1, on the reverse strand, counting down.
GTTATCTGCTTTGCAGCCGGAAATGACGGCGCGGATGAAACCCCCGAGGATGGCGCCACTGACCGCGGTCGCATTGGAGCTGAAGCCTCTGCCAAAAATTGCATCACCGTCGGTGCAACAGAAAGTCGTAGACCTGAGATCCGCTGGAACCCACCACCATGGAACGCAACGGCAAAGACCTTCACCTATGGGGAATTCTTTCGCAACTCATCCGGAACTATCAAGAAATTTCCTCGCGATCCTATCGCCTCTGACCACATGGCAAACAATGACGAAGGCATGGCCGCCTTTAGCAGCTTCGGCCCTACAGTTGAAGGGCGTATCAAACCTGATGTTGTGGCACCAGGCACATCTATTCTATCGGCTCGTTCCCGTGATATCACGGAAGTCCCTACGCATTGGGGCATCTCTGATGATGGAGCGTGGATGTTCGATACTGGAACAAGCATGGCAACACCCCTCGTAGCCGGCTGCTGTGCCGTTCTACGCGAAACACAGGTAAAAAATGGCCGCCCCTTCCCGAGTGCTGCTCTCATCAAAGCGTTGCTAATCAATGGCGCTGTTGATATAACGGGCCAATATGCTGGGGACGAATCGGGCGCCTCGCCGTCCGTTAGTGCTGGGTTCGGACGCGTTGATCTTGCCGGCTCCGTTATTTTGCCTGGAATGAACACCAATGCAGGCGCTGGCGAAGGCCCACCATTGAAGCAGGGCGAAGAATGGGGCATCACCATCGCTGTTCCTAAAGACAAACCTCAAGATGGTAACTCGGAGGATGCGTCAACGAGTGCTGTGCACCTTCCTCATCGAACACTCAAAATAACAATGGTCTACTCAGACTTCCCGGGCGCGATGCTCCAAAACGATCTCAACCTCATTGTTCAAATGGGTTCGACAGAGCGACATGGAAATCAGGGAACGACGACTTTCCCAGTTGGTAGTAAGGGAGCGAGAGGTTTTGACGGAGTCAATAACGTAGAGCAGATTGTTTGGACTAGTGTGCCGGTCGGTGAATTGAACATCAAGGTCAAGGCTAGGTCCATTACGAGACCAGTAGGTGGCTCTCAGGGTTTCGCGTATGCTTGGAGGATTTATTAGGAAACAGTTGCTATGTATTATGGGCGAATGACAAGGTGTATTTGATTCACAAGCCGTTTCGTACCAATCGAACAAACTTTTGAAACGCCGATGACCACTCCTAATGAAATAGCTACTAACTTTAATGGTTTGCTAGAGTCTTCCTCACCTAGGGCATTTCCGATTATCCGAGCCTTCATCGTCACTTTCCACCTGCACTATAAAATATCGAAGATTGTTCCCTTCAAAAAACTTCTGGACTTCGTTATGGCTGGTCGTAAACCTATGTCGCAATGATAATGGTCATAGTGACCTACTAAATATTAATTGGTTCTATCTACGAGCAGCGTTATAGGCATCCATCTAACCTTCCTAACTTAATAACTATGTAGCGTAGAGTTTGTAGGGGCAGTTGTGTACTATAGTACACTTTAATGTGTTATGTAGTAGCAGCCTAAGGGGAAAATAGGTAATAACGCGCGTTGCCCCATTAAGATCAAGCTCTAAGATTCTAGACTTAAGAACCACAAGGCGCTAGATTTATGATTAGATCTTAGGAATTAGCCTTAGGAAGTAGGTAAATGCTAAGAGAGTAGTATATTCCTTAAGTGCTTCTATTATAACTACTAACACAAGGTGTTACTAATTATCTATAGTGTAGTTAATAGTATAAACTATTAGTTTTAAGGCTTAAACTAACTATGTAAATATATTAAGAGTTTTAAACTAACTATATAATAAATTATAAGGCTTAAAACTAACTAACTAGGAAAGAAGGAGTATTAGAAAGACCTTATTTATACCTAAACATATATAGGACTTAGGAACTCTCCTAGTAGTATTAGATATCTAAAACCCTATAAGCCCTACTATTAAAGGTAAATGATTCTAGGGCTAGATTTTTAAATAGGGTTTATGGTCATAGGGTTAGACTTATATTTTTAGCTAAATAGGTAGATTAGGGTCTAAATAGTAAACTATATGCTTCCGTTTTCTCATATAGGTGTTATGGTAGAAGATATCGTTAATTAAAGGTAGTAGTTCTAGGTTCCATTCCTAATTTAGCAAAATGGTATAACGCTAGGTCTTAAACGTATAAGACTTATAGAGGTTTCGTTACGTAAGGTTTACTTAATAGAGGAGGTAGGGGATTAATCATAAAGGCTTTCATAAAACACATTACTAGTATATAACAAATACTATATTAAGTTAAGCACGAAGCTCCTATCTAAGAACTAACTACTTACTTATATAGTAGCATTATGCCTAATGGATCCTATCTGCTACTTAGATGATCCCTATGTAATACCTAGACGCTCCTTATATGATCCTAGATCTAAAAGGATTAGGATTACATGGTCCTAGTTCCTATATCCTCCTTATGGCTAATGACTATGGTTTCTTACATGTAGCTTCTTAGCTAATCCCTTGTCTAGTGCTAATAGTAGGGTAAGCTATAACACTATCTCCCTTCCCTACTAGCGTCATCTTAATCGCTTAAGTAAAGTGGGATGGACCTCCATTATAGAGTTAAGGCCGTCTTCCCTTTTCTACCATGGTAGCTATTCGCTTAACATATAAAGAACGTTATGCGCTTACAAATTAAATAAAATCAAAAGGCGTTAAAATGTTTCCCTATACTAACTATTAGGGTTCCCTAAAGAAATGCTATGTATCGGTAGGTCGAGTTTCGGGTTTGGGTTACAGCTAGCGCCTTGGCGGCAGAAGCGACATCTCGGGATTTCGTCGCTTAATTAAGCAGGCGGTGAGGGCTGGGGCTGGCGCACTAAACCTGTTACAGGGATCTGACGATTAAGCGACACGCTATACCTAAAGCGATTAAATGCTTGATGTGTCTAACCTAAAGCGATTAAATGCTCGATGTGCCAGTGCCAGCGCAGTGCCAGCCCCAGTACCAACCCAGTGCCACTGCCAGTACAACTCATTTATCATTAACGAATCATCTATTGTAAAAGAATGCCTCGAGGTCGACCGAAGAAGTACGCTACTGCTGAAGAAGCAGCAGCAGGTAGGCTTGCGAAGAATCGTGAGTCGTACCAGCGCCGGCAGCAGAGCAAGAAGGATGAAGAGGAAATACCGTCGCAAACCATCCTTCAGTTCACTCCCCTCTTCCAGCCGACGACAATTGCTAGTAGTAGTAAGGGTGTGCCAGCGCCAGCGCCGCTAGTTACAACAAAGAAGGGGGTTGAAAACAACACAGGAAAGGATGTGAGCAGATTACAGGAGGCATTAGGTGGACTGAATCTCCAAAGTCAGGTGAACAAGGACGATGAGGAAGCGGCAGCTATACTCCAAGAGTTACAGCAGAGTGAAGGTGTGTACATGTACCCTTATTACATCCAAGCATGTTCTTATTTTTCTCATAGAAGACCAGCCTATTATCCAGTCTACTCGAACAACTCGGAGTGCCAGCGCCACCGCCCAGCCTACTATTCCTCGTCGAACAACTCGGAGTGCCAGTGCCACCGCCCAGCCCCAACAGCCTACTCAGAGTGCTAGCGCCACTACTACTACAACTATAATCCAGGAGGACATAGTGCAAGACGAGGAGGATAAGTGGCAGCTACAGTACAACGATGATGAGGAGCCTCAAATTGAGGGCGAGACGTGGGAGTTACGCAGTAGCGAAAGCGATGAAAAAAGTTATAGTGGAGGCAATAGTGATGGCGAAGGCGATAGCGATGGCAAAGGCGATGGCGATAGCGATGGCAAAGGCGATGGCGATAGCGATGGTGTTGGTAGTAGCAATGGGAGTAGTAATTGGAGGAATCGAGGACTACCACAGCAATCTAAATCACCTATTAAGGACCGCAGTGGCGCTGGCACACACGAAAGCTCCCCTGTGCCAGCCCCTCCTATCATCTCACTCGATCAATGGAGTCCTCACGCGCAAGAAGGGGAGAGTAATGCACCAATATCAGTCCAGATTGCACGACAGCTACTAAGCTTTCATGGCTGCACAGAGGAACAGCACCAAACGCGAGAGGACGAGCATCAAGAGTTACATGGGCAGGCGAGCTCTCAGCAGTACTCCTGCAGCTCACTACCACAGGTCACCACCCTCTTATGTGGGAGCAAGTCTATGAGTCGTACACCTGTCGTTGATGTGCTGTGCCAGCCCCATCTTGCAAAGCGTGAAGACCTTGATATAGAGGAGGGTATAGATTGGCCAGCTATGTTTGAGGGTACGTCCAAAGATAGCGCTAGCGCCAGCGCCAACAAGACTCCTCTAGGATTATGCCTTGATACACACCATAGCACAAGTCAAGTGCAAGCAGAGCCTATAACGACCTTTGATGTTGATAGCGTATGTGCATTCCCAAGTAGCTTAGCGGTGGCACAGCAAGGACTAGACTGGTTCCCACAGCAATACCAGCCGCTAGGGATTAAGGATAACGTTCATCTTGGGTTGTATGTGCCAGCCCTTAATAAGAAGGGCCGTGAGATAAAGGAGTGGCAACCTCTCCATCAGATCCGGCACCTCTGCTTTGCAAGTGTTATTGGCATACGGGGGCTTGTCTTATACTTCATGTTCCCACAGTACAACTTTGTCCGCGGTGGCGCAGGCGCTGGCGCAGGCGCAGCAAAAGAGAAAGTAGGAAATAGGGATAACACCCTTATTACACGAGAGGACGAGGTGATGCTTATAGATGAGATCATCTTGCCAGCCCTATATGCAGCAGTAGAGATCTCAGGTATCCTACAATACTACCCTGCGTCCTCTGCTGCTATAAAGACCAACGCCCTTGCAAGTGGCAGTGAGCGGTATGTAAGGGGTAGCAACACGCGAGAGCAGTTCCTTACATATCCAATCGACCCTGATTGCCTTGAGGGCCTATGGCAGGATATCCAGCACCGCATTAAGGGGTCTCCCCGGTTTGCATGCTTCCGGCAGATCACACTCTTCCTAAACCAGAAGAACTGCAAGCTTAACTACATGAAGCCAAGTCTTCATATAGCCCTTAGGCGCTGGCGCAGGCAGTGGGCATATGCTATAAACGATGAGTTCCTTAACTCTAATGAGATATATATCGACATTGGGAAGCAGGTTACATCGCCCACTGCCCTTCTCCCATCAGTAGACAGCGAGGATAGTAAGGCAGAGACCTATCTATACCGGAAATGCTGTCTAGAATCGTTTACTTCATGGTGGAGGACAGCTACTGCTAACGCTAGTGCAAGTAGTGGCAGTGGCGCTGGCACAGCAGTGGGCAAGGACACCCTTCTTCATACACCATATATGTGGGCGACGCTACGGGATGTAGGTGGACAGACCATTGAGGCTAATGCAAAGAGCCATGCGTTCAAGAGCGGCTATGTCTACAGCCAGTTCTACAACGTCATCAAGGCCCCCTTTGATGCTGCGAAGCTCTATCCCTTCACTAACGACGGTCTTGAGAACCTCGCCCTCGAGAAGACTATGAGAGGGGGTAAGTCTATGACGCTTGAGGGGCTGGGCATAGAGAAGTCGATGGAGGAGTATGGGTTCGGCTGGTTCCAGCCGAAGATCAACTGGCAGACCCTACGGGTAGCCCCAGAGCACATCAACGGGATACTTGCTGGCGACCTCCTCCTCCATCCACAGTACCAGCGGCGCTGGCGCACAGTACACGACCTCCGGGATGTATATGTACGGCTAAACCAGGCTGAGCAGTGGTTTACGCAGTACAAGATAGGCGCTGGCGCAGGGGCTGGGGCTGGTACAGGGGCTGGCATAGCGTGGGATAACGATGTTAGCAGCAGTGACGATGAGGGGAAGCGCACTATAGATGGGAGTCAGCAGAAGTGTAGGGCGTGGATCGACTTCCTCCACGGCCTTAACCTGAACCAGTTTGACTACGACGTTGCGAGCATGATGAAGAAGAACCACCGCACCAGCCCTGAGCTTCTTGGGGATGATAGTATGGCGCGACTTACGCAGCTCTCGTTCTGCTACGAGGGGCTGGCGCAGGTGTTTACTGTTAATGGCGAGGCCCAGCCACCACACAGCATTGTTGGGAACAAGACCCGGATGAAGACGGCAGGGGCGCTAGTCAACTACCTCCTAGACTTTGACGACGGCGAGGCCCGCCCTAGCTGGGCGGACCTATCATACCGGCTGATATACCAGAAGACGTGCGAGGTAGTCGAGCGACATCTTGGGGAGCGGTGGCGCAGGCGCTGGGAGACTGAGTATAAGTTCCTCCTCCGGCTCACACACTGGGTCCTGCCACATGCAGAGCGCCAGAGCTTCCTTAACCCCACCAAGTCGAACCACAGCAAGGGAATTATGAGCCGGATGTCCTGGTTCTCGAGCGTATACCAGGAGGCAGGGAGCCAGAAGAGCACGGTGAAAGGGTGGCCGCCCAAAACAGCACGGACGCTACAAGAGATTATATGGCAGGGCTATAACACGACCATCCTAAACGCTGAGTCTGCGCCAGCCCCTGTGCCGGTGCCACCGATCCCGAGTTGGGACATCTCACAGCTATCCTTGGCGCTGAGGGAGCAGGGCGTCTATGCGAGCAACATGGACGAGGATTTCGTGCTTGGGAGGGCGCATCGGGGAAAGACCATAACGCCTGTGTGGGAGCACGGGACGCCGCCAAAGCTCTGGATCTGTGAGCAGATTGTAGACAAGAGCCATGAGGAGCTTGAGAAGGTGTTTGAGGGCATGCTCTCGGGATGAGGCGGCTGCTGTGCCAGCCCCTAGTAGAGGGGGTGGCGCGGCAGTGGCATAGCGGCTGAGCTAGTGGGGTAGGAGCGGCTATAGGAAATGGGGATGAACGAGGGGTGGGAAATAAGGTTTAGGTGACAGCGGGAGGGTGGGTACGGGGAGTCGGGGTATGTGTGGGGGTGGGTCCTATTCCTATTGCCGCGGGGTGTTGTGGGGCTCTTGGAATTCACTCCTATTGTCGTGTATTGTCGTGGGATGATTGGTATTGTCGCGTATTGTCGTGGGATGATTGGAATTCACTCCTATTGTTACCTATTGTCACGTATTGTCGTGGGATGATTGGAATTCACTCCTATTGTCACGTATTGTCGTGCCTATTAAGAATTCACTCCTATTGTTACGCTTAGTAGGAACCCCGTCCTAATCAGGAACTTTCCTCGATCTAGCGGGCGACGTGGACGAGCCCGCCGCCTATATATTGAAGTCTTCGCCCTCCTCTTCCTCCTTCCTTCTTCACACTTTTTTCCACCTCTCGGCCGCCACTGCCGCCACTGCCGCCACCGCCAACCACACGCTCCCGACAGCGTGAGCCCTTCTTCCCCTCCCCCACCCCTTCGACTTAACTTCACCTTCTCTCTCCCCCTCACGCCTCCGCCACCATGTCGGACCGCCGTCGCGCCACCCCCCCCATGGGAAACAATCGGGATGGAGATCGGTCGGGATACGCCCGCCGAAACGTTACCCCCCCCCCCTACGGGACTTTTAACAATCCCGAGCCAATCTCCTCGGACTCGGGATCCGACTCTGGGGATGACCTCCCTCCCGCTCGCCTTGCGATTGAAGCGCCTCCCCTCCGCCTCATGATTGCCGCGCCTCCCCTCCGCCTCATGATTGGTGCACCTCCCGTGCCAGCCCCTCTCGTCCGTCGCTCGCGTTCCCCTCCCGCCGCCGTTGTGCCAGCGCCAGTCCGCCAACGCTCGCCAATCCATCGTCGCTCCCTGTCTCCCGCTCCTGCGCCAGCCCCAGGCCGAGCCTCAATCTCCCCACCACCCGCCTACTTCCCCGCTGTCCCCGGATCTGGGCTCGCCTTCTCCCCTGTCGCGAACCCCATCATGGGCGTCGAGATTGATGTGGGAACTTGGGTCGACACGAGCGCGATCTGGGGGGAGCTTCGCAACGTTGTGGTGGGATTCTTTGATCGCCATGGGTGCCTTCATTTCCGGGTGACCGACCGCAACGCTCGCGGGGATCTCCAGCCCTTCCTCCTCGCGAGGGATCCCGAGGCCGTCACCATCCTCTCCATCCAGTTCCGCTGGCCCTACAGCGGCCTCGCTCCCGCCCGTCTCTGCACGATGATCAACCAGCACACCCGTCTCCCACCCAACGAGCGCCCATGATCGGGGATGGCGGCGGCGGCACACGGGTGACTCCCTTCGTCTCTTCTTCTGTGGTCGTGTTAGTATGGGGGAATGGGGTGAGATGGGGGGATAAGTAGATAGAGAATGAAGACAGTACCTTCTTCCCACGCGTGCCACTCCCAATTGAATGTGTGAAGATGTGTAGACTCGGCCTCCCCTCCCGTACATGTATGGGGATCCCCCTACTAAGTAATGGGAATGGGCGTCGTCTATTCTAGGGATATGTGGTAGAACGCACGTGCCACCGACGAATACGTAGGCGGTAGGGACGGCACGTGCACGCCAAACATCCCACCACGACCCTTCCCCATCCCTATCGTCTACGGCCTCATCTCTCGTGTTCCTACACCTCCCATTGTACGTCGCGTGGGATTCCTATATGGGAGTAGTGGAGGGGCTGGCACGGGGGTGGCACGGGTAGGTATAGGTATGGGATTCCTACTCGAGTTGGGTGGGGATCAATTGGGGACGGCGAGTGTACGTGGGATTTCCTTGAGTTTTTGGGTGTGATTCCTACGCGTCGGCTCGAGTGAGCGTGTGGGAGTGGGTTGGGATTTCCCTACTGTTTTGGGTGTGATTCCCACGCGTCAGCTCGAGTGAGCGTGTGGGAGTGGGTTGGGATTTCCCTACTATTTCGGGTGTAAATCCAATGGGATTGGCACGGGAGAGTCGAGCGTGTGTACGTGGGATTTCCTTTGGTTTTTAGGTGTGATTCCCACAGGACTGGCACGGGAGAGCACGCGTGTGTAGGCATGGGATTTCCCTACTATTTTAGGTGTAAATCCCACAGGGCTGGCACGGGAGAGTCGAGCGTGTGTACGTGGGATTTCTCTACTGTTTTGGGTGGGAATCCCACGTGTCGGCTCGAGTGAGCGTGTGGGAGTAGGTGTGGGAGTAGGTTGGGATTTCCTTACTGTTTTGGGTGGGATTCCCACAGGGCCGGCACGGGAGAGCACGTGTGTGTAGGGATGGGGATTTCCCTACTATTTCGGGTGGGAATCCCACCTACCCGGGCGTGCTACACTACAAATTCACTCCTATTGTCACAAATTCACTTTACCTCCACACCTTAATTAGACGCGTGGGAATCCCCTACTATTTTAGGTGTGATTCCCACAGGGCTGGCACGGGAGAGCGGGAGCGCCTATTGTTATACCCCACAATATGAATTCACTTCCATTGTCATGAATTCACCCTACGTGTGGGTCTGGACCCACGATCTGGACCCACGCGTGCGCCTAATCCAGACGTCTTTCACAAAGCACTTCCCGATCTAGAAGAACTTCACGCTTCCCGATTCAGAAGAACTTCGTGGAATCCGATCTGAGCTAGGGCGGGCCGAAAGTCTATATATTGAACCCCTCGGCCACTTCCTCCACTTCTTCTTCTTTCCTCCTTCACACTTCTTCAACTCGGCCCGGCCCCCCGCACCGACTTCGCCAGACCGAGCCGTCCCGCGCCTCCCGCTCCCGCGACCACTCTTTCTCTCTTACTTACTTCATTCGACTTTCACTCACGCGCCACACACACGCCATATCGGAGGCGTGATCCCAATTGCCCACTCCCCCCCCCCTTTCGACTTAAACTCACAATCCCTCACCCCGCACCACCGCTGCGCCAGCCCCCCCACTGCCGCGCCACTCCCTACTTCCCACACCATGTCGAACAACGCGTCTGGGATCGGGATCGACCCGAAGGACTTTGCCCAGCGAGGCCATGAGCGTGCCACCCCTCATAATCCATACGATGCCATGGGAATCCCTGTCGCCGCCTACACGGTAGGAGAAATCAGCCGTCACTTTCGGAATGCACAGAGACACCTTCTCCGTGCCGCCGCCCCTCCGGCCTTCCCCTCCATGGCGCAGGTCAACGTGAGCCGCGACTACCTGACGCAGGTGTGTTCCCTGCCGGCGGCGTCCCAGCGTGGGGACGCGAACTTTCGGAGATGGGGCCGGGAG